>CM053582.1:392695643-392712315 GCA_028627135.1 Pseudochirops cupreus
GTGTGTGAGGGGTGTCTTCCCTCACTAGAATGAGAACTTGAGCTGGGACGGATTCTAGAAACCACCTAATCCACACCCTTTACAAGATAGGGAAATTAAGACCCAGAGAAGGGAAGCAACTTGGCCAAGATCTCACACAGGTGGGAAAGAATAGAACTGAGATTTTAATCCAAGGTCTCTGACTCCAAATAAAAATTTTTAAGAAGGATGTGAGCTCCTCAAAGGTAGGGCATAGTACCAAACATACAAAAAGTTCTTAATTAAAGTCTTTATCTATCTATCTACAGAGGAAGCTGATAGCAGTGAAGTCAGGAAGAATTCAGTCTCAGAAACTTACTAGACCCTGGGCAAGTCACTTAACCTGTTTGCCTCAATTTCCTTAAATGTAAGATGAGGAACATAATAGCACCTACTTTGCAGTGTTGTTGTGAGTATCAAATGAGATACTTTTTAAAAGGTTTAGCACTGTGCCTGGCACATTGAAGGCTCTATATAAAGGCTTATTTCCTTCCCTTCCTATTTAAACCCTGGTCCTCCTCCAGCTACGAGGAGTGATCATAGCCTTAGTCTGAGAAAGTCTCTTGATTTAATCCACCAAAAAGCCTTTGATAAATTTGGCTTTCTTCTTCCTTAATGGCCAGGAGAGCAGATATTAAACCAGTAGTAAATCATTAGCACTGACTTGAACATTCAAGATTTAGTCAAATACAAAATGTTAAAAGAGATTATTATATTTTATATTATTTCCCTAAAACTCATTCATCTAAATTAATAATTATTCTAAATTTAATCCTTTCAGTTTGGTCTACTCTCCTTTAACCCTTCAAGATTGTAAATTCCCATTTCCTCCTTAAGCCTCTAAGCCATAATTCTGCAAGAGTTCCCCTTCTTACCAACAGCATCAGCCCCTAGTTTCTGCAGAAACTGACACTCTGCAATGGTTTCAAAGTTGGGCCCTCCCACCATAACATAGGTTCCTTCCTGTAGTGGTCGGTCCTGTTCCATTTGCTTCCATATGTAGTGGGCCTTCTGTCTCAGAATCCTGTCGTAGGCATCAGACATAGCAGGAAACCTTTCTCCAAACCTGAAGCAAAGAATGAGAACTGTCTTAGATAAAGGAAGCCCTCCCCTGACCACCAAGTGCAGAAAATCAATTTTAGCTCCATCCTCTATGAATGAAGTCCACATACTTGTCATCATTGGGGCCTCTGAGTGGATTTTGGCCACTGAGGCCTGCCAAGTTGATATGATCTCGGATCAGCATAACATCCCCAACTTCATATTTAGGGTTCAGCCCGCCAGCAGCATTGGTAACAATTAAGGTGTGCACATCCATAAGTCGGAAAACCCTCACAGGGAATGTTACCTGAGGAATCAAAAGGATAAATGTCAGGCACCCAAAAATTCTACCAATCCAAAAAAGCCCCAAAGTACAAGATAGCATGGAGAGAAAGAAAAGAATGGCTAGATAAGAACCTTAAAGATAATTTTGTCCAGCCCCTTCATTTTATATAGAGAGAAACTGAGGCCTTGGGAAGTTAAGAGATTCACCCAAGGTCACACAGGGATTGGCATAGCTAAAAGTTAAACCCAGGCCTTGACTCCAAATCCAGGAGTCTTTGCCACTATGCCAAATATGGAAGAAACTGATCAAGAAGAGATAAATATACTGTTATGGAAGGGACCAAATATAGGATGTCAAATCATGTTATCACCTTGACATATTATTCCCCCTCAGCTTTAAACATTCTTCTCTAGCCACCTCGTAAAATCCAGTACAAAGCCTTCCTAGTAGCCTCAGTCCTCTGTGGCTAGCTATTCTCTCAAATGCCCAGATCCTCATCATGCCGATATTTACATGTCACAAATCTCTCATAGCTAAAGAGACTCTGATGAGTACATGGCTAAGGAAACAGATACTGGATAATATCTAGAAAGGAAGGGAAAGGTGAACAGATGACTCACGAGGTTAGTATTAATAAATCTCTCTCCTTTTCTAATAGGAATTATCCACCTGTGTCTAGGCATCAGACTCACCTTCCAGAGTGGGTAGCCTTCATAAGGGTGGAATCGGCCCTGCATCATCACACAGCACTTGTCATTTAAATATCCAAATACCAGCCGCCCTGCATGTCCAGGTACTACATGGGAAAATGAAAAGGGAACCAGGATAATTCAACAGAAGTTGTTTCTCATTTTCTTGGCCTCCAAAATGAAAATATGACCTAACTACTTCACATCTTCCAGGATAAGACTCTGAGTGAGGAAAGGAATGTCTCTGACCTTCTTTTTGGAGTCTATGGATAGGATTATACTGCTTCTTAGCTACCCAGCTTAGCTACCTAGACTCCCAACCAAGAAGCTTCAGGGGCCCAGAAAGGAACAGATCAGGATAAATTAAGGAGGAAGGGTAGAGAATGGCCTATTAGTAAAAGGAAGATAAGCCAAAGGACTAGTTTTCTGGTCTAATCTCATATAACAACTATTATTAGTCAGTCTCTTAATTGTCATTTCCAGAAAGGGTGGCCAACCTAACCCTTCCAGAAATAATAAATGGCCTCGGAGATGGGTATACTGGAAAGGGGAGAGCAGGAGTTAGAACTTCTACTTGGAGGTGGGGAATGAGAAAAAGGTATGTTAGTGGGAAATGGTAGCCATGGAGGGAAAAGAGCACCAATAAACTTTTTTTTTTTAATTCAGAGAAAAAAGTACAGGAGCCATAAGAGCAATTTTGTTACTAACTTGTTAAATTTAGTATATATCTTTTCAAAAATTGCATATAAAAAAAATTAAAACAAAAAAAACTGCATATAAACTCAGTTTCTAATTCCCTTTCATGACCTTCTTGGTATGGTGAAATATCTGTATTTGATGATAACTGTTAAGTTCACAAAAAAAAAAGATTTTTAAAGTGGGATAAGGACATTCTAAAAAATCAGCACAAAGAATATACAGAGGTGAGGCAGAAGTGAGTAAATAGCCACCTCACAAAGAATAGAGGGAGTGTAGGGGAGCCAACTTCATTGTCTCTTAGGGAGCCGGGCCTTTTGTCCACGTTGGTTGTAGAACATTTTTTCCATGCCTTCCTGAGTACCTGTTGTTTCCTTTCCCACCACTTCTCTGGACTCCTCTTACTTTAAAAGAGTTTAGAAAATGTTCCTTAATTAAAGCCTTGAATTCTCCAAGGGAAAAAGGAGATAGGAATCTAAGAAATTAATAAAAACCAAAAACACCCTACACTACTCCCTCATCCTACTAATTATAATCCTCTGCACCTCCAGCTTCTTGCTAGGCAATCTAGACAGCTAGACAACCAAAGACCAGAGTGAGCTCACTCTTATTTCCCAGAAAGACAACAGGAGAGACTTGTTACTCCATATGACAGGAAGTCTCCTGGTTACCAAACATCTGCAGCACCCTGTCCAAGTCAGAGAGTCAGTCAGATTCTGGTCATGTACATATATATGTGCTGCCTGTGTTTATATATTTATCTGTTTGTATGCTTTCACAAATATATACATAAAATAGAAAAGAGCTTATATATTTTTAAAATAGCACATACACATTCTTATGTACATACATGTTTAATAGCTTTAAAAGCTTAAAGCTGAACTAAGACTTTCGGGATACCCAAAATATAACTTTAGGGTTATATGAAGAAGCTATATGCTAGTGAAGTTTTGGAATGTGGCAAGGTTAGGTTAGAGTGAATTAGAAGGGAAGGAGAGAATTTAGGAACATATTGAGTTATACTGGAATAAGAAAGAAGTTAAGCTTATGCTAAAACAGACATGTCTACGCCATAAAACATGAAAGAAATTCATGTAACTTGTAAGTGTCTTGGTAGAAATATTTTCTGACACCTGGGAACTGAGTTTTATCCAATCACCCCCCAAAACCTAGCTACAGTCCCTCCTAATTTTGGTAATTTTGGTTATCTAAAAGAGGTTTGTCACCTCTTGATGCCTTTTTTGGACTAGAAGACAATTGTTTTAATACTGGGACTACAAAGATTTGCCCCTAATTATAAAAACATTTTTTTCTTAGGTCTTTCAACATTATTCTCCACATCCCACCTAGGTTCCCAGACCAAGTTCTCTGCTCCCCAAATCTGCCAGCAACATCCTTGACAGTACCTGTGCTTTGAGGGAAGTTGGGTATCTCACTGTAGTTAAAGGCCTGGAATTGGGCCAGTCTATCCGCCAACCCCCCCAATCCAGAACCACAGATCACTGCAATTTCAGGTCGATATTTAGTATGGGATAAAAGCCACTCAGCAGTTTTCTTATAATCCTCATACTTGAATCTAGGAAGAGAAAAGACTCATTAAATAAACTGAAAGGGGCAACTAAAGCTAAAGAAGGGAAAAACTAATAAACAGAGATCGGGTAATCCCCAGAATCAAGTAATCAATGAAAACTATCCATTAACAGATGGGTGGTATGGGGGTGGGGAAGAGGGAGAGATGGGCAAACAGAGCCTCATCTCCTCAGCTCCTCTACCCTCCAGTTACTCCAAATGCCAATGCCTCTATCTTCCTTTGAGACTCCAGAGCAAGAGAGCTTTTACCTTGGGGAAGGAATTGAGAGTTTTGGCATTGGAGACTAGAGCTTTTGTCAAGTGAGTCAAGAAAAATTACAGTGATTTGGAGTACACGGAGGTTAAGAGCACCAGGACAAGGGTTGTGGTTCCTAGTTGTAGTGATCTTTTGGCAAATCACCCAAATTCTGTTTCATTTTCTTCAGTTGTTGTCATTTTTCAGAATCGTCTGTCCAACCCTCTGTGACCCCATTCAGGTATTTTCTTGGCGAGATACTGGGATGGTTTGCCATTTCCTTCTCAACTCGTTTGGCAGATGAGGAAACTGAGGCGAACAGGGTTAAGTGACTTGCTCAGGGTCACACAATTAGAAAATAATTGAGGCCAGATTTGAGCTCAAGAAGATGAATGAGTCTTCCTGATTCCAAGCTCGTTGCTCTATCCACTGGACCACCTAGTTGCCCTTTTCTTCAATTACGAGAGTTGTAATACAATCTGCCATAACTCAGGCAGATGTTTGTTGAGGGTAAATTGATGTGAGAGTTTTTCAAAGCACTAAACAGATTTTTTTAAATTCACTTATGTGTTCACTAATTCTTTCTCCCTTCTTTTCCTTAAAATTCGCCAGGAAGCCAGATTTGCATTCCTGCCTGGAATAGGAGCCCTTTTTAGCTAAAGTCAACCTTATGAAATATTGCCAACTACCCTCCCCCAAAAAAATTCAAGTCACTTAACACCTCTCTGAACCTCAGGTTTCCTCTTCTGCAAAATGAGGAGATAGCCTCTAAAGTCCCTGCCAGCTCTGGATGCGGGATCCTAAGACCCTTCAGCAAAGAGGGACTAGCTTGAAGGCAGTGGCAATTTAGAAGCTGTCTCTCAGTTCCAAGTTCTTTCTCCTTCTCAGCTTCTCTCTAGGCTAGGGTAGAAGGTACAGAGGTGAAAAAGAAAAGGGAGGGACCAGTGCTCTAGCAGCAACAACCAACAGTCTCTAGAAGTTTATCTGCCTCAAAAACAGAAACTGGGAAATTGGAGCAATGGATCTTTGGTTCCAACAGCCTCCAGAAAGTGTAGACTGTAAGGGATGGGCAGGAAGGGTAGGAGCTGTCAATGGCTTTGCTGAAGCCCTGAGGTCGAATGAGGTCATGGAATGGTGCAGGGAAGAGGCAATCAGGAAAGAAGGGGGGAGAGGAGAGGAAGATCTGTAACTCAAAAGATGTGAGGAGGAAACGGGGGGGAAGGTTTTGAAAAAGCCGCCTCACCCAAAAGCCTCTGGCTGAATGATAGTATCATAAATTCAGGGCTGGAAGGAACCTTAAATTTTTAAACTAAGGAAACCGAGGCCCAGAGGAACTGAACCCAGGGTCTCAAAGGTAGCAAGAAATTAGCAGAGCTAGGGGACCTTCTCGTGCCAAATCCACCCTTCATTCCACTACTCAATATTCATCACCACTGAGTCACTTGGCAATAACTCTGGACCTCAGAGCCAAAACTCTCATTTCCTTCCCCAAAACAAAGCCACCCTGCTAAGAAGTCTCAAAGGAAGGAAGGAGGTATAGATGTTCAAATTGAGTGGAGTGGATTCCCTAATCCAGCCTTCCAGGGGTCCAAGAGACCCACTTCCTGTCCCAGGAAGCCCAAGGTCCCTGCCATCCCCAGACTCTCAAATACGGAGAGGTTCTCTGCTCTCAAGACCTCTCCTGCTATTAGTCCATTCCCAGGGACACAGCTAAATCAGACAACAAGAAGCCTGGAGCTTCTAACAAGGGAACAGTGATCCTGGGTCTCCAGACACAATGAATGCCCCGGCACTTGTTCCTTTCCTAGAGATGTGATTTCCTGATCTCAGAACAGACAAGGTCATGATGGTGGGAAGGGTGTGTGGATAGATATGTCTGGGTACAGGAATGGAGCGAGTAAAGTTACACAGGTTGGTTCCAAGTGGTGATGGACTCCTCATTTGAACAGGGGCTGTCCCCAAATTTAAACTTCCTTCATCCTGAAGCCTGCACTCTGACTCCTGGCCCCATCTCGGAGAACGGTCTCAACACCCACATCTCCCTACCCCCACCTCTCTGTCCTGGAGAGGTCAGAGCACAGAGCCCCACAGTGCCAGGCCTCGGCTCTGGCCATGCACCCTCTCCTCACCATGTACCCTCTGATCCTCACCTGGCCCCTCTCTGCCCCGAGGCTCCCTGGATCACTTTTACCCAGCCTCCCAAGGCTCCACTACACATTTCTCCTCCCCAGTCTCCCTGGGGGCCTTTAGGCCTGACTCACGGATTCTCCATGGCTCCCTCGTGGTACTCTTCTCTCTGCCTCGGTGTCCTCCTCTCCACTCAGCTCAGCTCAGCTCTGCACGGCCGAGTTCCGAATGCCCCAGTCAGCAAGGACCTGCACATAATTCACTGGCTCTTGGCTTTAAGCCCCAGCCCGTAAAGTCTCCAGCCAATGGCTGTTGCAAACGCAAGAACTAGCTCGTCTCCTAGGAGACCAAGCTTGATTCAATCACTAGGCCAAGTATAAGGTTTGAGAGAGGAGGGAGGAAAGAGGGAGGAGACTCTAAAAGGAATAATAAATGAATTAACTTTCCCGGCAGATGGTTAAAGAGATACAGACCAAATTTCCCTTTTTCCACCCTGGGGCATGAAAGCTGGCAACCTGCTTCCCCTCCCTACCACTCCCCCTTAACCTGAGTGGAGAAACTTTTAGTTCTATCATGAATTCGTTTTTATAAGATTTGAAGATTAAAAGAGAGTTGAGCCTAGGTAGGTGGCCTTTGCCTGAGTGGCACACAGGAGAGGCCAAGATTCCCTATGAGATCTGTGATTAGAGTTCTGCCTCAAAGCGGGAACAGCCCCTCGGGGAACATCACAAACCACCCATCTACGGTCACTGACCACCAGAGGGATTTTAACTGGATGCACCAAATGTCTTCATTTGTAAAACAACAGTGAGAATAGCACTAAATGACCTCTCTGGTCTTTTCCATCTCTGAAATTAGCCCTGTAAGAAAGGCCTACAGGCATTTATTACTTGCTTACTAGCTGCTAAACACTGGGCTAAGCATATGAGACAAAAAACGAATTGACACCAGCCCAGAAGGCTGTTGCTGTAGTATCAGGTGAAGAGACGAAGCCCTATACTTAGATAGGGACAGAATGAATGAAGAGAAGGGGTTATATAAGAGAGTTTGTGAAGGTAGACAAGACTTGACAATAGATTGGATATATGGGGTGAGCACAAGTAATCCCAGACTGGATGACTGAGAGAATAGTAGTGCCCTCAACAATCAGGAAAGTTGGGAAGAGGGAAGTGTGTGAAGGTAAAGATGCTGAGTCCTGCTTTGGGAATACAGAGTTTGAGATGTCCAAAAAGCATTTAGCAATGCAGGATTGGAGCTCAAGAGAGAGACTAGGGTTGGACATATTGATCTGGGAATCACCTTTCGTAGATGTAATAATTAAAGTAAGACAGCATAGTGGGAAAAGCAAAAGGGGCCCAGGATAGAGCTTTGGGGGACACCCATAGTTAGTGGTTAGTTAGTATGTGACCTGGATCTTTAGATCCAGAAAAGGAGACTGAGAAAGAGCAAGTACAATTTTAGGAAAGAGAGCAAAGAAAAAAAAAATCCCACAAAGCAGACTATCCCACACTATACAACTGTGACGAGATGCATAAGGGGTTGTGGGGGTGGGAAAGACTGAGGATGCAGGGCTTGGGACACCTAGGATCCATACCCAGCCTGTGAAGGGGGAAATTAGGGAAACAGAGAGAGGACTGGAAGCCAGGACGTCTGGGTTCTTTACCAGAACATGAAACATGTAAAACACGTGATAATAGGAAGCGTATGTGACTAGAAAGAAGAAAATACCTAAAATTTTCAAGGGTGGGGAACTTGTGGCCCTCTAGGCCCTCAAGTGTGGCCCTTTGACAGAACAAATCCCCTTTTATTAAGAGTTTGTTCTGTAAAACTAGGACTCCGTCAAAAGGCTGCCCCCAACGACACCACATGTGGCCTCCAGACCACAAGTTCCCCACCCTTGAAGTCTAAATTATGAAATTCTGGGTCTTGGTTCTGATTCTTAATTCCACAGAGAGGGGAATACCCCAGGATTAAAGTTCCTTAATTGAAAGTAAAAGTTTTATCCATGCTCTGACGTTCCACACCTGTTTAGCTACTAGCTGATTGTCCTTCATGATCCCTAAAATGTATTGTCTTCCATGGAACTTCAGCTTCATGCCTATACCCCTCATTTTCCCCAACTTCTTCTTCTCCTTCCTGAACCCCAAATTGTACTTTTGCCTTACACCAGTGCTGGCACCACTGCTTACAACCCTGTTTCTATCCTTTCAGTCTTCATACCCATCCTTAGCCTGTTCCCCTTCTGGTCTTCAATTTGTTCTTACCCTTATCTCATTCCCATTCCTTTTTCTTTTGTCAATTCCTATCTTTATGCTAGTCAGTAACTCCAACTGTGTCCCATCAAATCTCTATTTTTCCATAGCCTAATCTCTTTATCTATGCACATTTCTCAGACTGTTTAGCTTATACCAGTCTCTCCCTCCTTCAGTGGAGACATTTAATTTAGCATGTTGGCAGAAGTAGAATACCGAAAATGTCATTTTAAAGACATTTGTGACATCTCCATTCTGTGCATCACCCAGACTCCTACCAAAAAAAAAAAAGGCAATTAGAAATTACTTCCCTGGGAAGTCTCTTGCTTCTGGCCAGAATTCAGGAACCAAACAATCACAACAATCACTCTCATTAGGGTAATTATGCCTCATTACCTTTTTACAACCCTTTCTTCTTCCTTGGAGGAATTGTTTTCACCAGCTCTGCCACCCCTCCACTCACGAGACAGAAAAGGAACAAGCAGTGACTGGGGTCTTAGTGGTTCAGTATTTCAAAATCAGGGTAAAGAGTCCTCAGACATCATGGCTTTTTGCCTTATGAGTCATCAACAGACCTAGAAGTGATCTCCCAGGGTTCTTCAGATTATACGTTTCTAAAGAGGGAATTCCTCCATTGTCTATATCTTGCCACTGAACCCCAATAGCTTCAAAGGAGAAAGTGAGGCTGGTGACTGCACAGCCCTCCCTCACTTAAATCCAATTCACTTTCAAGTCAGGGCATCACCTTTCTGATGTCACAGTCCTCTTCGAGAACCAAGGACAAACAAAAACGACCCTTCACCTGGAATCTCACTTCACATTCTACTTTCCCCAGACATCAAGATTCTCCTCATTTTAAATCTTGCCTCACCAATCCCTGACATGTTTCGGGTACATTTCCTGTCCTATTTATCATTTCCATTATTCTGTTCAGGATTCTGGATCCCTGACTAAGCAATAACCTGCACAAGAGGAAGGGGATGAAGGTTGGAGGATGTCCCTAATAGCCTGAGTCTCAAAGGTTAAACTCCAGGGAACCACACCCAAATATCTCCCCAAACTGGCAGTCCCCCAACAGCCAAAGGGAACAGACCTGGCACATGTGGTGAGCCATGAGGTATCAGAGCCAAATGAGGCCGTCTCATTGCAAAAACAGTTCCCTGAGGTTGGGAAGCTCTCCTGCCATTCGGCAGTGCCATGTTATACAATGTTATTTCCGCAGCAGCTGCATTTTGGTCCCCTCACTTGACAGACTTGTACACAGCTGCATTCACATTCAGGATCTAGGCAGGGATGGGGAACCAGCAGGATTACATGTGGCCTCCTAGGTCCTTGGGTGCAGCCTTGACTGAGTCCAAGTTTTACAGAGCAAATCCTTTTATTAAGGGGATTTGTTCTGAGAAGCTTGGATTCAGTCAAAGGGCCATACTGAGGACCTAGAGGGGCCACATGTGGCCTCAAGACTGCAGGTTCCCCGCCCCTGATAGGGGTACTGGGAGGAAAGGAATTAGAAATGGACATTGGGTACATTATTTTTACCTTCTAGAGCTCGAGAAGACAAAAAATGGCAGCAGGTGGGATCTGGTGATAGAAAAGTCTTAATCAAGAAGGAGGTAATTCATGTGTCTGGAATTAATGTAATAGAAGCAAGAAGAGTGGAAGGGGAAGAAAGACATGTAGGAAACACCTAGCTATTTCCTCATGGATCAGGAAAGTGTGCTTTCCTTATATGCCTCCCATCATACATACCTCTATTCATTTTCCTCATCCTCCATTGCTTTACAAAAAACATCGGAGTCTGGTCCTATTATTCCTCCCTGCACTCCCAACCTGCCCTTCCTCCTCCACCCCTCACCACTCTTATGGGACCCTGAATTACAGAATCCGGGAGCATATAAGGGTGGCTAGGTGGTGCAGTGGATAGAGCCCTGGGCCTAGACTCAGGAAGATGTGAATTCAAATTTAGCCTCAGACACTTATTACCTGTGTGACCCTATGAGTGACTTAACCCTGTTTACCCCAATTCCTTTTTGACTCAGTCCTGAGCTGGCCAGAATCAACAACAACAAACAGATTACATACTCCTGGAGGGAGGGTATTGCTGCATTATATTTGCATGTCCAGTGCCTATGACAATGCCTTACCTGAGCAGAGTCCTAGAACACTAGACTTGGAAGACACCTTATAGATGATCTAGCCAGATCACAAGAAGCCTGGGAGACTCCTGAGTGCCACCAGAAACAGATTAAAATATAACTGGGAAATGCTGAACGAAATAAAATTTTAAAAAACCATAATACTAATTTGTGGTTTCCTAAGTCAATATGTAACCTGCAAGGATCTATTTCCACTTGAGTTTGACACAATTGAAATTGTTTTTTCTTCAATCTGTTTTCTCTCTTCTTAAGTAAACTGAAGTTCAGATGATGAAGAAGTTGATCTTTGCAACTACATTTCAATGGTACAGATTCCAAATGCTGAAACTGTTAGACACAGAGAAGGTCCTTAATATAGCACTGTTCATTTTAGGACAAATTTATCATAAATTGGGTCAGACTGGTATAAGGACACTTAGAATTTTTGGTTTTCATGCCTTTGTTCACAGGCTCCCTACCTAGAAGGTCCTTTACATCTGTCCAAATGTTCCCCATCCTTGAAAGCCGAGGCAAATCCTAAGTCCTCTATGGAAAGTTTTATATACAACTAATATTTCCCATACTTTTCCTCTAAAAGCCTTAATCATTTATTTTCTGTATAATTTGGTGTTTTGCAGTAATCGTATATTATTATATCATATATAATTAATTCTTAATAATAATTATATTAATAAAACCTGCTCTGTTTTTTTTTAACTGTTCACATATTTCTGGCTTGTCTGAACAGGAATGTAAACTCCTCAATGGCAGCTTCCCAACACAAGACTCTTCTAAGATATTCAGTAAACACTAGCTAATTCATTTAAAAGTTGTTGAAACTGATCTTCACCAACTGCACTGCCATCTCTTCCATAAAACCTTCCCTGCTAAATCAGTCAAAAGTCATCTATCCTTCCCACTGCTCTTTGTTCCACGATAATATACCACTCATCACATTTACGGAAGAAATCATGTAATCAATTTGATGAATCAACAGAATCTCTCCATAAAAAAGACCTGACCCTGACCATTGCACCTAGTGAAGAGAACAAAGAAAACTCCTGATGGGTCTAATCTGGACTGAAGTTGTTAGGAATTATGAGAGCCGGCTTGTGATTATAACACCACAAACTTGGCCGAAGTGAAGAAGCACCTCCTTTGAGGATCCTGAGGGAGGAGGCCGTGAGAAGGAGTTTACTAGGAAGCTGCTCATCCTCTGCATGCTCCCTATTTAAAGGAATCTCAGCATCTCGTTAGCAATCAGTCACGAACATTAATAATAACATTTCTAGAGTACTTACTACGTGCTGGGAACTGTGCCGAGCACTTTACAGTTACTATTTTATTTGTTCCTTGTCATTACCTTGTCACAACCCTAGGGTGTGGGTGCTTTTATTATCTTCATTTTAATTTCCATTTTACTGATATGGAAACTGAGGTTAAGTGACTTGCCCAGGGTCACACAGGTAGTTAGTGTCTGGGACTAGTGTCTGCATTTGAACTCAACTTCTTGAGGAGGAGCCTGGGGCTCCACCCACTGCAGTTAAGGTGTTAAGCACCAACTATCTGTGGGAGGCTACATTAGGCTTCAGAGATACAGACAAAAGTGAAATAGTCTCAAGAATGATGAGTTGTTTCTTCACGCTTGACATCCAAGAAGGCTGATTCCTGGGGAATGAAGTGCCAACTTTTATTGTGAACAGGTATTATATTATGAAAAGGGTATTTAATCTGGAATCAAATCCTACTTTGATACTTAGTGCCTTTGTGATCTTGGACACGTCTTTTCCCCACTTTGGGCCTCAATTTCTACAATTGTAAAGTGAGATTTGACTAGATGGCCTCTGAGGTCCCTTACAACTACAGAAACTGGATTCTTTGGGGGAAGGAGCTTAAAGAGGGCCTGACACACTCTCTTCATCCCCTAAGCCAATGGACCTCATCTTAGGGCTGGAAGGAACTCTAGGGATCTTTTAGGAAGAAACTGAGGCCCCACAAGGAATGGCTTGTCCAACAGAGGAAGGCTCATTTACCTCTTACTGAAGTTGAGGCTGAGCTGCTGGGAAGTCAGATCATGGAGCCCACAAATCATAGTCAAAGAGTGTTATAGCTGCCGTGGGAACGCAACTTGTCCAACCCACTCATTTTAAAGAAGAAACAGAGACCCAGGTTTGAGTGGGAAGGGGAACTAGAACCCAGTTATCCAGATGCCTACTCCAGCACTCCTTTTTGCCAAGTTGTTGGAATCTGGACTCCCTCAGAAGCAAGGGAGGTGGCCCTTCAGAAGCACAGACTCTTAGTCTCTTGCCTCAAGGCAAATAGTGAAGCAGTGATCTGTCCTACAAGTACACCTAGGCCCAAGCTGACCCCACCCTCAACTCCTCCATATTCCACTCCTGGGAAAAAATGTAAACAGCTTTGGAGGGCAAAATTTCAAAGGAAAAAAGCAAATAAAGGGGGAGGGAGATAGAGGCATTCCCAAAAAGGTGTCTCCCTACTACAGGGACCGAGGTAGTTGGTTCCTTCCCCAGTCTAGTTGCAACCTGAAATGCACGTCTCCTAGGGCAGAAATTACAGAAAAGCAGAGAACTCTTAAGCCCAGGTGATGAGGTAGAAAAGAGTGCTCAAGTCAGATGGAGCAAGCAGAATGCAGGATGTGAGATATTGATGAGGTGCAGGCCCCCTGGAACTCAGATTGAATCTTCCCATTTGATGAGGCATTTGCATAAGACCATAAGCCTTCCACTGTGGCTCAGCCCAAACCTTTGTTACTAGCTTGGCTCTCCATTGTCCATCTACTTCCCTACCCTTGAGCCTATCAAAATATCTATACCCAAATCAACTGTTACCTGACCTCCTTAACTCTTCCTGAAGACCCTTCCCAAACTCCTCCTCTAGACCACCCCTAGATTCCTCCCACAACTTTTCTGTATATAAGACTCCATCTTGCCTCCATGTGTGGGACAGCAGCATGGAATGACCTAGCACAGACTTACTTTGTGTCAAATGTTTCTGACCTGCTTGCCCAATGCAAGGGTCACAGATACCCAGTATGGTGAACTTCTAATAAACTTTGCTTTTCTTTGGCTGAGAGAAGACTTGAGTTGAATTCCTTCGGCAGGACCCGGCATGTTGGTATTTTGGGGTCTCAAGCACCCCTAACCCCTAACCTTATACTTATTCGATATGATTCAAGATGCAAAGTGTGACCAGCCAGAAAAGTGATCAAAGAAGATTATGCATTGGAGCCCCCCACCATGGATTTACCTGTGTGCTTTTACATAGCACCTCCAATTCCAGAACAACTCTTCCCTTTCCCTTTCTAATGCTCTTTGCATATCTGTAGGATAAAGGCACCTCTAGACTACCTGAAATCCCAAGAATTTTGGAGCTGGTTGCTTTCTCCTCCCATTCTCTTGTCCCCTTCCCCTTACTGATATCTAATCCCACCACCTTTGTCTCCTAAGGGGTTACTTTGTGATACTCTGCTCCCTTAGGGGAGTAGGACCTGCCACCTATGCTCTACCTCCCACGTGGAGTAGAACCCATTGTGGCTTTGCCTTACAGGAAGCAGACTTGCTTGAGTGCATCACCCCCAATAAATGCCTTTTTTTAACTTAGAAAACTGTCCAAGTGAATTCTTTTAAGACAACAGAACCCATGTCTATTGCTAATTTCAGATGGTACCCCATCATTCTTGGGGTGCACCCTGAACTCATCACAAGGAAGCATTTCCCTCCTCTCCAGGACATCCAGCCCCCTGGAGGGACCTTGAGATCTCTAAACTATCCCTCCCAATCACAGGAGAAACCCCTCCACATTTCAAACTAGTCCTCCTTTCCAAACCTTGAGCTACAGTCTTTGGAAAAGTTGAAGAATAATCATAGCTAACATCTATAGAGCATTTTAGAGTTTGCAATGTGTTTTACATATCTCATTGGATCTCATAATAATCCATTTTATTGATGAGGAAACCCAGGCTCACACAGCTAATAAGTTTATGATAAATGTTCCTTATTCCAAGTCTAATACTCTCTCCACTATGCCACCAGGAGGCCTATGGAAGAAGTTAAAGATGGCAAACTTTGAGGGAAAGCACAGATCTCCAGCAGGGGTAGCAGATGTACTGTGTCCCTCCATCCAATTGTGCCCTCAGAATTTAGAATTATACTAGCCTTAGAGAGTAATTTGTGTAGGCATAGTCTTAACTCTCCTGGATTGAAAATTCCTTTAAGGCAGGGATGGGCACTTTATTCACTTTGATTCTCTACTGGGACTATCAGTAATTTACACATAATAGGAACTCAGTAGGTTTTTGAATAAGTGAGAAGGAAAAGTTTGCCACAATGAGCAATGAGACTTTCCCCCATCTTGTGATCATAGTAAGGGCTCAGAGGACATGTACAGAACAGCATCAGTAGAAATAGATGTGAGAAATTCCTTGTTATTAGCGATTTTGGACAATGGAATGGGGAAGCAGGGGAGACAGACCTATCTTTCTCCATCAAAATTCTTTTAGCATTGAATAGATTATCTATTCACTTAGTATTAGTAGGTGCTAAATAAATGTCTCCCTAGTAGAATAAAGGCTTCTTAAGACCAGAGCCTATTTCTTTCTCTTTTTTAAAATCTTTGTGAAGAGGTTACCCACAAAGAGGGTTAGGGTTGCCCGAGACCCCAAAATATCAACACGCCAGGTCCTGCTGAAAGAATTTGACTCAAGTCTTCTCAGCAAAAGAAAAGTAAATTTTATTAATAGTTCACCATATGGGGTAGACTCTCAAGGAGCCAGTCTATGCTAAGTCATTCTATGGTACCACTCAGAGGGAAGATGGGATTCTTATATACAGAGGAATCTAGGAGTGGTCTAGAGGAGGAGTTTGGGTGGTCTTCAGGAGGAGTCAATGAGGTCAGACTCCAGTAATGAGTTTGGGGAGGGTCTTCAGGAGGAGTTAATGAGGTCAATTCGAGGGTGGATTGATATTTTGATAGGCTCAAGGGTAGAAAGTAGATGAACAGTGGAGGGCCAGGCTAGTAACTGAGGTTTGGGCTCAGCTGATGGGGTGCCTCTGAATATTTTGGGGTGATTTTTTGTGACATAGTTGTAACTTCAGTCTTTACCATCAGTTGTGAGATCAGTTTGGCTCTGTTCCCTCCCTCCCTCCCTGAGCTGTGAAGCATTAACTGTCTCTCCCCTGCCCCCAGCTACTAAGCATTCTATGATAACAAGGGTCTTTTCAAGGCACTACTAGTAACCGGCCAAAACAAGACCCATCCTTCCCAAACTGGATAAGGTACTTCTTAGGAATTTGACCTCAAATCTGGCCGCTGGTTGACCTTATGATGGTTCAGGGCTAAAACCCCACCTTTTGCTCCCCCCTCCCCTTGGAATTTCCCAGTGGATCATGGGTAAAACACATGCTCAGTTGATGTGAAGGGGTGCGTGTCCCTTTAAGTATTAGTCATGCCCTGGCTCCTCCCGGGTCCCTCCCTAGCTCCACCTTTGTATACCTCATTAGCTTAATGAACTTATGATTGACAGCTTTGTATCTTTAAAAATGCCTCTCTGACCCTTAGAACTTCGCAGGTAGGCCTTTCTAGCA
>CM053582.1:392722780-392757741 GCA_028627135.1 Pseudochirops cupreus
TTGTAAATAAATGAAGTTGTGACTCTACCTTATTTCTTGTGTCACCTTTTTTTTGAGTGGAGAAGAAAAGAGATTCCAGCCCTTTCCTATGATTCCTTCCTAAGGGGATAGGACATAGAAAGACAACGAGGCTGGACCTCTACGGTTCTTTATTCTCAAATAGGTGTTTCAGAAGTAGTTAACAATAGCATTCTCAAAACTGAAGAAGCAGTCTTGGATTTCTGGTTGCTGAAGCCAGTTTAAATTGTAGAATAATTACAATGCCAGCAAGAGGGTGATAGGACAATGGTCACTACCTAAGGCTTTGGACCGGATCTTACTGTCACAGAGGGCAGGAAGCAAGGACTGGGACAACAAGAAATAGTCAAGCCGCCAGCCAACATTCTTGGCTCGGGCATTCATCATGTAGGTCCAAAAAGTATAAGCATAAGCTGCCTCTGGATAGAGATGACGGAAACTGTCAGTCAGTGGCACTGCCTGGAGCAGTTCCCCAAAACCTTGACGTTCCTGTGGGGTAAACCCAGCATTTTTCTTGTTCCCTTTGGGATTGCGCAAGTCAATCTCTTCATGGGCTACATTGAGGTCCCCACAGAGCACGAGAGGCTTTTTGGCACTTAGCCCCTTCAAAAACTTTCGAAATGCTTCATCCCATTTTTGTCGATATTCCAGTCGAACCAGCCCCCGTCCTGCATTAGGCACATATGCTGTCACCAGCACAAATGCCTCAAACTCAGCCACTATCACCCGGCCCTCCTGATCGTGCTCTTCTTCACCTATGGATTGGATACAGCAAACCCAGATAGAGATCAAGCATTAGAAAACAGAGATGAGGTTGGAGAACGTTTCAAACACTTCCAGTCTTAAGGTTAAGGAACAGCAGGGGCTAAGGGCAGCAAGCTATGTCTCACCAATGCCAAAGGTAACGTTGAGTGGGCACTGTCGGGAGAGGAGACCAACACCACTGTATCCTTCTTTATCAGTGGGTGAGGACCAGTACTGGTAGGTAAGTCCAGGCAGGTCCTGAAGCTCGGGTGGCAACTTGCTCTCTGAACATTTGGTTTCTTGGAGACAAAGGATGTCAGGAGCTTCTTCCTTTACCCACTGTCCAGGTAGAAAGGAAGGCAGGTTGCAAGGACTTGCTCATTCCAAACCATCACCCTCTGCCTCCTCCCCAACTTGTCTCATCCTAAAGTCTAAATTCTCAAAAGGAGATACTGGCATTTTAAGGTGAAAATCTTTAATGCAGAAAAGCTAATAGGACTGGACTCTCAAAAACAAGTCAATAATTTTGAGTCATTTTAACTTCCTGAGAGCCATACTCACATCCAGACCCTTTTTCTTGATCCAGGCCCGGAGCCCATCCACGTTCCAGGAGCATATCTTGAGTGTACAAGATTTCCCACTAGGTGAGGTTTGCTGATCTGGGGGGTCCACATACGTGGCAGATCCTTCCCCTGCTGCCTCCTTCTCCTTTGCACCCTTCTTAGTCTTCTTAGGTTCAGGTTCTGTTCAAAGTTTTATTGGGAAAAGGAAGGACAGATTTCTCAGGGTGACAGCAACTACTTCTACTTCAGGTGGCCCACGATAACCAGCTGATGAAGAGGTTCACCCAATGGAAGCCTACTCTGCCACCTCTTCCCATTTACGGAGATCTTCATAAACCCTTATAATCTACTTTTGTCTCCCATCACCTGGGCCTCTGATTCCTGGAAAGGATAAACAAATCAAGGTCCAAGTGTTACCTTTGGTCTCTGGGTCCTTCTCATTTTTCCCATCCTTCACAGACACTTCCTTCTTCCCTCGCTTTGGCATCCTTCTCGCCCAGTACAACGCCCCGCGGCCCAAGCCCCCTAGAGCCCAACGCAGCAGAATCTTGGTCCTGCGGTCACCTCTGTAGATACAGCAAATGGAGAAGGGATAAGGACAGCGATGCTGACGTTTGGTGATGGAGGAAGCGGGGTGGGGCCATTCCCTTTGGACTCTCCAGATACGGCTTGGAAATCCCTTCCTCCCCTCAGGTCTCCCTTCCTCCTTCCCAAAACATCCCAGGATTCTCAGCCCCTGTTATTCCCTGGATCCTCAGGCCCCAACCTATCTACTTCATACCGAAAACCTCTTGGGACAGCCTCCTCGGCTCGGCGGACACTTCTCGGATGCGGCTGCTCTTAAAGTACCGCCTAAAGCCAGGAGCGCCTGAGGAGCGCACCCCGAAACTCACTCTGCTTAGAAGATACAAGCTCCTTCCTACCCGGGACACAAAGAGCAGAACGCGCGATTCTCCCACGTGGGTTAGGTGGCCCTGGTCACATGGTCTTGGATCGCGGGCTTCCGAGTAGAGGAAATGGCGGGGATTGGCTGAGACGAAAAGCGGGGAGCCCGCCCCTCCATGTGACTCAAATGCGTGTCTATGGGAGGTCTTCTCCTTCGGGGCTGTCTATCCTTATGCCGTACATTAGACTCCACCCTCCAAGCAGCAGCTAAGGCCATCGAATAAAGAGAAGGGCCAGAAGAGTCCGGGATTACCTGGAGGAGACTCATTGGCTTGGTGACGGGACGGAGAGGAAAAGAGGCTAAATCACCCTCCCCGGCAGCAGCTAGGGCAGACCCCACTTGGCACAGGTCGCAGGTGGAGGTGGGGAGAGGGAGGGGCCTTTGGTTCCATCGCCATAGCGACGGGGGCCGGGGCAAAGGAACTCTGTAGGTAGTGGCTGGGGGCCGCCGGTGCGGACTGCTCTTGTCGTGTTCCTGTTGTATTCCCGCTGTATTCTGTGACCTCTTCTGGCTGTGACTGCGTCGGCGGGGGTGGTGTAAAGGGAGAGCTCCATGGGCCCCCGGGATCTCTGACCCCACAGCCCCAACCATGCCCACGGTGCTTGGTTTCGAGGGTAGCGCCAACAAGATCGGCGTGGGCATCGTGAGAGATGGAGCGGTGCTGGCTAACCCTCGGCGGACCTACCTCACCCCTCCGGGCACCGGTCAGTGAGTCCGGGAGTTGGGGGGGGCGCGGGATGGAGCTTTGCCATCCCTGCCTTCTCTCGGGCCCTGCAGGACCTGGAAAGTAGCAACAGTAAATAGGCCTCACGGTTAGGTGATAACAGGTATACTCGTGTTTGTTGTGACAGCTTCCCTGGGAGGTGGGGAGCGCAGCCATGAGTGCCCCCATTTTACAGATAAATACATTGAGGTTCAAAGAGGTGAGGTAATTTGCCCTCAAAGCAGTCGCAGTCGTATCTCTTTAAAAGATAGCAAAATACTTCACATCTGTTTTATCTCTTGAATCCTTCCGTAAGTCCAGGACGTGGGTAATTGTAATCAGGGTTATTGTTTCCAGTTTATAGATGTGGAAGCTGAAGCTCAGAGGGGGTTGAGTGACTTACCTGTGATCCCAGAGGGATTAGAACCCAGGTATAGCACATTGAGGTATAACACCTCAAGCTGAAGGGAACTGCATTTGGAGGCAGAGAACAGGGGTTCCTTCAACTGATCATGGGCAGGACACAGCCCTTGTGGGCCCCAGCTTCCTCAGTTTTAGCAAGAAGAGGTTGGACTGGATGGCTTCCATCTAAATCTGTGGTCCAGTGAACTAAGTAGTGCCAGTGCTAGAACTCAAATGCAAGTCTTTGACTTCTAATTTTCTTTCTACTGTACCTAGACCCAGAGTGTCACTTGGAGTAGTAGTGTTTAACTCTTACTTTCCAAATGGTGAATTTCTGGGAAATTTTTCTAAAAGGAATATGACATTGATGGAATCCTAATAAAGCTGCCCTCAGCCCCAGTATTCTAACTTCCTTATAGGCCCCACTGAACAGCAGGGCCACTGCCCCTACCTAGCCACCCACCCCTTCACTCAATAGCCCAATTTCTTCATATATGCCTCACTGCTTACTAGAATAACAGATGTGTCCATGAACTCATATTTTTCAAAGAAACGGCAGATATGTCCATGTGATGGGATCTGAACCACTGCCTCTAGCTAGCCACTGCCCCTAGACCCATTCCTCATATTTCCCACAGAAACAGCAGGTGTGTCCATGTACTCAACCATAGATACATCCATCTAGTCTCAGACAATAATCAGCCAGTCAGAAAGCAGCACCACCAGGCTGCGCAGGTTGGATGTGGACCCCAAAACAATAGAAAGGACTTTCCTTAAGTAGACAACTGAGCAGTAATAGTAAAGAACTGACCTAGAGTGAACTTAAGATGTAGAGAGGCGTATTATAACATCATTATCAGACGTACATACCCCCCAAATGGGTATTATATATTTTGTATACATTGTGGGTAATCACATGCATAGTTCCATTGTGGCTGAGACCCCTTCCCCTATTTCCTAATCCCTTACAAACCCTTCCTGCCTTTTTAATATTCATAATTTCTGTTATGTAATTGCATCTTTACACTATAAAAATCCATCTTGCTTTCTCTGAAGTTGCTGGTTTCTCTGAGAACTTAGCCTGCTTCATGAGAGGTGTCAATCTCAATAAATGCCTATACCTGTATTAGAGGTGGTTGACTCTGAATTCTTAGGACAGTTCCACTACAACACAACAGTTTTTGGTGTCCTTGGGTGGACAGAGTCTAAACCGCAACATCCGACCTTTGTATCCAAACCTTTACTAGGGTTCCTTCCAGGAGACACTGCCAGGCACCATCGAGCTTGTGTGCTGGACCTGCTGCACGAAGCACTGACTGAAGCTGGACTCAACCCTAAGGACATTGACTGTGTTGCCTTTACCAAAGGTATGGGTGAAAAAGTGGCCTTCAGGTTGGGAATGGGCCGAGACTTGTCTAGTTTCAAATGCCCTATCCTTGTGGACTCCTCTCTTGTAGATTGCTAATCCCTCTTTCTCCTTCACTTCAGGCCCTGGAATGGGTGCCCCACTAGTCTCAGTGGCTGTTGTTGCCCGAACTGTGGCACAATTGTGGAATAAGCCATTGGTGGCTGTGAATCATTGTGTGGGCCACATTGAGATGGGTCGCCTCATCACTGGAGCCACTAGTCCAACTGTACTCTATGTCAGTGGTGGAAATACTCAGGTACTGGGAAAACACCACTTACCCTTCCTTCTAAGACTCAAAGTGCTTTTATTTTAAAATGAGTAGCAGGAGCAGAGTTGTACAATGTGTGTGATGTATCATACTGCTACTAAGGTCACATCAGCAATCCTTTTAATGTACAGTCGGGTACTAAAAAAAAAGTTCTAGGAAGTTATGTTTTAAATGATCAACAGAATAAGATACCATCCAAGTAAATTATAAAGTTTAGAAGTTTTTCATCTAGAAAGATGAAGGCTGAAAAAGATGTTCAAAGTCTGAAGGATTTGAATAAGGGAAACATGAGTTTGTTTGCCAAATCCCAGAAAACTAGAGCTGAGGATATTCATCAAAGCTAAGGGATATTCATCAGAGCAGGATAGCATCGGTACTCTTGTGAAAATTGGACCTGATAGTTTTTCTTCCCATTGTTGTAGATTCCTGAAGGTGGCTGGTGAACAAGCATTGATTCACACCTAATAGGAACTTACTGTTTATGCGTTAGTATCCTATGTATTTATCAAAATGTGCAGTTTAGATATTTCATTATCTTTGCCCTTGTGGATCTTACAGTCTAATGCAGAGGTTCTTAACTTGAGATTCTTGATTTTTTAAAATATCTTGATAATTGTATTTTGGCTTTATTTACTTAATAAGCCTGAGTATTTAATTTTATGTATTTAAAAGCATTATTGTGAAAAAGGGTCCATAGGCTTCTCTGGACTGCCAAAGAGGTCTGTGACACCACAGAGGTTAAGAAAGCCCTGGTGTAATGGAACTTAGATACAATTACAACATGCATAATTGCAAAACCTAGTGAAATATAATCTGAGAGGGAATCAGCTCCCAGAGTGAGGTTGAAGGAATAATAGCAGGGGTCTTACTGTGGCTGAACAGGTTTTCCCTTTCTGTACCTTATTCCTTGACACTAGCCCTCTGCTGTTGACTGGTACTGAGAGGAGGAGAAAAATCTGGAACCAAGATTTGGGGTGGAAACAGCAGGTATTACTGTCCATGAGTGGGGCAGAGCTTGTAACTGCAATGGGAGGGCCCCAGCTGGAGTTGAAGGGAAGGGACATTCCTCATCCATACCTCAGGGGGATAACTATTCATTTGTAAGGGTTCTTTATTGACTATCAGGTATTTATAAGTAGGAAGACTATCTGCTGATTGGGTTAAAAAATGAGTGTGAATCAGTAAAATATTCCCTACTGTCTAGATTCCTCTGCTCTGTCAATGGCATTTACTTAAACTACCCCTAGTCTTTTGAATGGCTTCTGCAGGACCCTTTCTACTTTTATACAGGTAGCCTCCTTTACAGTTCAGACTGACAGGACCACGTCCTCAAAAGATATATGCCCAAAGAATGTACAGGAATTTCACAGGCTAGATAAATATCAACGAACTGGATATCTGTTTTTAGCTGTCTTGTGGCCTAGCTAAGATTACTCTTGGCTTCCCTATGCTATTTCCTATAGAAGAAATGCAGAGAATAATTCATTCAAAAACTAGAGAAGCTATCTCTTCCCCATTTTTTCCTAGAAGTCTTAGTTACTGTATTGATTGATTGTAATATCCTCTGCAGACTCAGGGTTTCATGGACATCCCTACCTCCTTTAGGTGATTTCATTTTCAGAGCATCGCTACCGAATCTTTGGGGAAACCATTGACATTGCTGTTGGTAACTGTCTGGATCGATTTGCCCGAGTTCTGAAGGTGAGAAAAAGAGACTTGAGTGCCTAAGGAAAACATAACATGTAACAGTACCCACTAGGCTTCTGTGGGGTTTGAGGGGAGGATATAGGGTTCTAAGCTGGCAAACTGACTTAAGAGTGGGAAGATCACAGTAATGAAATATTGAGCAATCTAGGCCTGCCCTTTGTTTCCTCTACATCTAGCTTAACCCCCTCCCACCTCACTGCTTTCCTGTTTCCTCCCCTACCAGATCTCCAATGATCCCAGCCCTGGCTACAACATTGAGCAGATGGCAAAGCGGTGAGGGGAGTATGGCGTGGGAAGAATATTAAGGGGCTTGGGGGAGGCCAGAAGAGGGAGACTGGCAAGACTTCAGGGCCTTCCCTACATACATGAACGTGCTTGAGTAGAGGGAGAAGCCAATCCTCGGTCTGATGCCTTATGTACTCTTGAATGCAGAGGCCAAAAGCTAGTGGACTTACCATACACTGTGAAGGGGATGGATGTCTCATTCTCAGGAATCCTGTCTTATATTGAGGTGAGTATGAGAGATAAGGATCTGGTTTACCCCTCCAATATAGCAGGCTACCACAGGAAGGGCATTGTGGGGTATGGATCTCAGAAATATAATCTTCTTATCTCATCCTAAAGAGAGCCTGAGTTTTAATAAAGTAGTAATTTATTCTCTTGGCTCAGACCATAGACTAATTTCTACTGTCATTACATACCACGTGCTACCTTTAGATTTGTCTCCTTTCCTAGGAAGCAGCTCATCGAATGCTGGCTGCAAACGAATGTACCCCTGAAGATCTTTGTTTCTCTCTCCAGGTACTAAAGGGGAAGGGGCTGGGATAGAATATTGAGGCTCAGGAAGCCTTGTGAGTAGGGTGGGACCGAGCTGGAATGATTCACACATGTTGCATCCTTTTGTTTGCCTCCCTGATCCCAATCCAGGAAACAGTGTTTGCAATGCTGGTGGAAATCACAGAGCGGGCCATGGCACACTGTGGTTCTCAAGAAGTCCTCATTGTGGGAGGTGTGGGATGTACGTATCTTTGTGTACCTCACATACACACATATAGACATATAGATACACACATATTCATCCATCCATATATATTTTCTTCATATTCTGATATGTTCAAATGAGAATTCCAGAGCTGTTTTAGTCTGGTGGGAGGGAGGGTGGGAAGTACATTAATGGTCCACTCTTTAGTATACCTCCCACCCTCCCCACCCTCCCCCCATTCCTCTGAATTGGCCCTGTTAGAAGGATGTAGCTGGGAGCTGTTGATTGGTCAGTGACTTAAGTTAGAGAAACAAGTGAAATGAAACTAACCTGACTTCCATCACTAACTCAGGTAATATGAGGCTACAGGAGATGATGGGGATGATGTGTGAAGAACGTGGTGCCCAGCTCTTTGCCACTGATGAAAGGTGAGAGTGCTTCCTACTTTTTCTCTCCAGTCTACTTCCTCTCTTCTCCAAGAGTCACTTATTCTAGCCAGTGAATTGTAATACTGAGATCCCCATGATTCCCATGGGCTCATGTATTTCCCCTCTTTACCCACAGATTTTGCATTGACAATGGAGCTATGATTGCTCAGGCTGGCTGGGAGATGTTCCAGTCTGGACATAGAACAGCACTCAGTGATTCTGGGGTCACTCAAAGGTGAGATATTTCTCCTCTTCCTCATCTCTTCCAGCATACAAACATTTTGGAGAGAGTTCCATATCCTTTGAAGAGCAGAGAAAGGGGCTAATATTTACATACATTGTCAAACATGGGTTTCTTTACTAGATGTTTTTACCTAATTCTGTCTCTTTGTTACAAAAGGAGGTTTCAGGTTTGAGGTGGTTGTTGGGAAATGATTATATTTTTAAAAAGTAAAGAAAGGGGTGTGTGTGTCAAAATTCTGTATCTGGGGAAAAAGGGGAAGAGTGCTGAAGAGATTGACTCTCAACGTCACCATTCTTTCATCTACCATCTCCTTCCATAGGTACCGTACTGATGAAGTAGAAGTGACTTGGAGGAACTGAGCTAGTGAGGAGAGGGCCACACAGAGTCTACACCAAGGAAAACCTGAATTATGTGGAACCTACCTATTTTCTGGTCACAGAATAGATTTTAGAGTAGGTTCCCTTTCTTCTAGAGACCTGAGCTTCATAATATGGATTTCTTAGACCCCAGAGTTGGCCTTGTGCCAGGTACATAGAGCTACGCTAAATCAATGCTTGTTGATTTGACAAGCTGACTAAATAAAAGTGTTATTGACTAGAAAAGGTGATGGCCAACTTCTTCAGGATGAGAAAGGAAATGAATTGAAAATATAGAAAAAGGTTGTTTGACATCAGAAATTTTTGATTTCAGAAATCTTTTGTCATTTGGGATCTTACTAGACTCACATAACAATAAGGGCGGCCTCTTGGGAGTATTGCTGCGGGACTTCCTGGAGATGCATTTGACGTTCAGACTGTAGAGATGGGAAGGGCAAATGAGTCAGAAATGAGCTACTCCTTGTGGAAAATTGATCATCCTGCTTAACCCAGAGACATATATACCTTCCTTTGATTAGCCTGCAACTCTTGCTAAGAGATGCTCCCTAGAAGAGCAAAAGTGATAGGGGAGATTGATTCCAGCTTTCTCTCTAATAATGACTCCTGTAGCCAGTGTGAGGCCACCAGATGTTCAAAAGCCTTTCAACTGTAGGCGTGAGAAAAAAGTTCAGGCCTAGCCCAAAGCAAATGTAGTCTTTGCCATCCCACAGAATTCCCCGGTTCAAGGACCATGGAGCATCTGTGTTTTCTTGGTTCTCGGCAGTATTTCACCTTATTTTGTACCTTTCCCACTTGGTTAACTCAGCCCTATCCATTCCATTGAATACTAGATTTACTCCATTTCCCCCTGGTTAATCTCTAGTGCTATAGTTATTTTTTTTAAACCCTATTTCAGCATCCTCTCACCCTCTGTCCTCCTACTCAGCATCTCTGGTTAAGTTGTGAGTCATTTGATCATGGCACCTTAAACCTCTAATGCTGTGTGAGAGAAAGTAAGACAAGAAAGAAAATACAGTAGAGCAGTTGGGGACTGGTCCTGACTTTTTCTCCTTTGGTTTTCCTGGGAATTCAGGAAGCACTTCCACCTCCTGGAAACCGAGATGGAATTATCTGAGGAGAGAGTAGGTCCTAGCAGAAGAAGAGACAATGGAGGATATTGGGTGAACAGCTTTAACTCCCTACCGTTACTCTTGTCACTTCTTCCCAGTCACACTGAGTATCTCATTGACCCTGAACATGGCTTCATGTTCCCCTTGTGCCTTGATCACTCTTTGTGCTTCTCTAGGCATCCAGGAGGACTGCTCACAAAAACTTTAATAAAGCATCTTGCCCATTTCCTCCAGCAAGTCAACAGGGAATCAGTACTGTCAACCCTCTAAAGCAGGAGAGAAGGATAGATGGACAGACAGCCCCTTAGGTTGTGGGGGTAGGGGGAGTGGGGAGGGTAGGGGGAGTGTTGTGACACAGCCTCCTTGGTAGGTGCAGAAGGCAGACTCCATAGTTGTAATTAAAGACATCACTTATGAGGAAGGAGAAGAGACAGTTACTTGAGGGGATAAAAGCTGAGGGAAGCACCCCTCCCTGGGGTCACCTTCAGTTCATTGTCCTGGAGGATCCCTATAATGTCCTCTACTGCCTCCTGTCCCCAAGCCCTATCTCCCCACCATACTGAATGTAGGGTGTACGGTTGGGACCCCTTACCCCACACACTTACTATATGATGCCCACAAAGTCCTCTATAGCAGGTGTGAGAACCTTTTGACAATCATGCTTATGTCCCAAAACTAGCACATTGGGTTTCAGTCAGCCCAGACCTGAGACTGGGAGCAGGGGTGATTAAAGGATGAATGAAGGAATATGAGAGGCAGCATGGTGAGAATGAGAGATATGGTAGTTCTATAACTGATTGAGAGGCTTGGTCAGCAGAAGTTGGGGGTCAGGAAGTCTCTTGATTCAAATCTATCCCTAACCCCACTGTCCTAAACTCAAATGACAAACATTTGTCTTATTTTACCTAGAAATAAAGTTGTTCTACCCAGTACCTTTTATGCAGTACTTCTAATCTCTATTTCTTTTTCTACATCCCATGTCTCCACTTACCAAGGCTACATTCCCACACATTGTAAGACTAATGTTCTTGGTAAAGGCGCCCATAAAATCCACCAGAACTAGTCATTGACTGGGTGGTCCAGTGAGCACCAGACAGAAGCCTGGGAAGAAGAAGGCAGAAATGGCATTAAAGTAACTAATAAGATATTTGCCCCCTCCATAGTTAACTTTAGAAGGATGTGGAGAGAAACCTACTGGCTCTTCCCTACTGTAACAAGTTGGAATGGGACTTGAAGTCCTGGTGTCCTCTATCTTCCCTCTCCCTTCCCCCATTCCCTCACTGTTACTAAATGGTCATGGATTACTCCTACTGGAGTCTCCCTGACAATTCCTCACCTATCTCCCTCCCCTTTCCTGTCCCACAGGTTCTCTGCAATTTAGTATCCCTGCCTGGTCAAGGGGTATCTCACTGAAAGTTCTTAACATGATCCTATACATTGGTCACGTTCACTGTGTAGGTCAGAGCCATGTGATAGATGCCAGCCTGGACTGAGAAACCCCAATTCACATCTGTGAATATGGGACAAGTGGTCAGAGAGCTAACCAATGTAGGATGAAGTGGGGGAACTGGAATAGGGAACAGGGAAGAGAGGAAGACGGCAAGGTCACGGAGGTAGTCAGGTGTGGGACTTGGATGCTGCCTCTCTCTAGCCCAGAGGCTGGCAAAACAATGACTGTAGGCCTAATACCTGCCTGTTTTTGTCAAGCCAGGCCCTTGAGCTAAGAATGGTTTTTACATTTTGTAAAATATAAAAACCATTCTTAGCTCAAATGCAGTATAAAAACAGGCAGCTAGCCAGATTTGGCCCTCCTGCTTTAGTTTGCCCACTCTTGCTTTAGCCTATTCCCACCATTCCCCCTGAGCAGGATTTAGTAAAATAACATTTAGTGAGGATAGATGCAAAACTTTCCCCTTGGTTTAAAATAGTCCATTTTGAAGGTACATCATAGAGGAAATGTGTAATTTGTCTGAAAAAAAAATCCCAGCATTTTCAAAGAATACTAGCTCAACACTAGTAACATAAGTAACAGTCAAACCAAGCCAGAAAAATTGTGGTCTTTGACTATGTCAAGAAAGGTGCAATGGAGGTGACTGTATGTCTATATACACTCTGTCAGACCACAGCTATTGTGCATGGTTCTTATTCACACGCGCACACACACACACACACACACACACACACACACACACACACACACACACACACACACACACACACACACACACACACCTGCTCTTCTCACGTCTTGCTTGATGCCCTATCCCACTCCTACCTTTCCACTCTCCACACCCTTCCTTACCAGGCTTCTTGTGGAAGCTGTAGCAGAAGAAGAAAGAGTAATATGGCTATCCGTGCTGCCCACCAGGTAAGGAGAAACGTGATGAGCAGACAAAGCAGGGAACCCAACAGGGATAACCAGGGACTATCCCATCAGAATGAAGGATGCCAACCTAAGCCAGAGAGGAGTCTATAAACTGTCACTTTTAATCCCCAACCATTACTCAGACTCCCAAGTTTCTATTCCAACTCACCAGCTACCCCATGGCTCTCAGTTTTGCTACCAGTACCCTCCTTCCAGTTTCTGCCTCCCTTAACCTCTCTCCAACCTAAGAGATTCCAAACCCTGGCACTGCCATTACCAGGTGAGGGGCAAACAAGGCATGGAAGTAGCTGAAGTTGCCATGGGCATAGGAACAGAGGAAGAAGTTGGAGATGATGGGAGCAATGGTGTTCAGCTCAACTTTATTTATTTTTTTATTTTTTTGCTTTTTTTTGGCAGGGGGTAGGCTGGGCAGTTAGGGTTAAGTGACTTGCCCAAGGTCACACAGCTAATAAGTGTTAAGTGTCTGAGGTTGGATTTGAACTCAGGTCCTCCTGACTCCAGAGCCAGTGCTCTATTCACTCTGATACCTAGCCACCCCTCAGCTCAACTTTAAAGGAGAAATGAGAAAGTTAAGTGAGAACATCTGAAGTGAGGGGCACAGGAATTAGGCAGGCCTGGAGATCTTGGGGAATCTTCCCCACAGTTCCCACAGATTAAATCATTTTCTTAAATGCTAGAGAACTGGAAAAAGGGGCGCTAGGGGTGGTGGGTGAGGAAGGGAATAGAAACAAGTACTTATGTGCTGGGCAGTGTGCTAAGCACTTTACAAATGTTATCTCATTTGAAGGAGGGGGTGTAAATCCTGGAGAACTTGATGGGGGAAAGGGAGAGGAATGAGCTACACAGAAGAGGAGCAAAGCAATGCCCGGGCCCTGACAGGATGAGAATGAAGCCTACAGCCATGATGAAGATGAGCAAGTATCCATGGAGCGGCTCATCGTTCTTGCCACATCCCTTCCCAAAGAAGCCAATGACAGGGTACAGCTTGTCCTGGCACAGACGCTGAAGGAGTGGGTGGTTTAGCAAGAGCTGGGACTGGAGGCCCCAGATGGTAGGAAAAACAACACTCTCACCTCCTTTACAGGGGTTGGGAAGGATTTGTAAAAGCACATAGATGAGAGGAGCAAGGGCCAGAGATGGTGTGGGGGAAGTGTTGTAGGGAGGCTAGGGGATGGACTGGGAACTCTCGGAATCCCAAGGATGTACTAGGCCAAGACCATAGACCAAGAGACATCCTTAGAGGAATGTGGAAGAAAAGTGGGAGGCAATGGTGTGCTAACACAGGCTCCTGTAGGTTCCTGAGAGCCTAGTAAATTTTCAGGGTGAGCATCTATACTTTGGAAATTGGCAAATGACACAAAATTAGGGCTTGATTGATTGTCTAAATGTAAGCAAGTGATGGAGAAAATGTTAACAATTCAGATTGAATTTGAAGTGTATCGATATTGTATGGGTTTTTAAAAAATTTTGAGAGAGCTGATTGTTAAACGTTTACCAGCATACCACTGACTAAATATTTTCAGATGGATAAATCAGGATATAATGAATAGCCTGGGGAGCCTTGAGAAGAATGGGGAGGAGGGGAAGTCCCAAGCATTCTGCCTCAGTCCTGGTGAAGTCATTTATGGGTTAGTTGTGTATATATAAGGGCTTCAAGTATATATCTTTTTTAAAGGACTGACCAGCTGGAGCCATATACACCCCCATCCCTTTTCTAGCTTCATCTCTTATCTGACCCCACCCCACCCCAAAACACTGCATCAGGGAGGCAAATCCCTAAAGTATGCCAACAGATGGCCCCCAGATGACTGTATGGGCCCCACACTCCCCACTCCTCCTGCCTCTTTCAAGGTGCTGACTGACCTGGAAGACTTTGGGAGCAGAGAAAAAGCAGGAGAGAGCAGAGGACAGTATAGCACCAAAGATTCCAGCAGACTGCTGAGGACTGAAGGCAGACACCATGCTCATGGTCTAGAGAAATAAGGTTGGTCAGAAATAGAAACTGAAGTCCTTAACCATTCATTTTCCCCATATCCCCTTCCCCCTCTCAGTTAGCCCCCAATGTACCCAGAAGAACTTCTGCTGTTAATCAATCATCTCAGCATCATATCCTCAGTTGAGCATCTCTTTTTCTTCCTTTTACTCACTTGAGGGTGGTTAGACAGTCCATAGGTACAGGAGCCAAGTTCCTGACAGCTGCTGAAGTTCTAGCCATATGGACACTCTGGCCCTGCACAGCTCCTGCTCCCCACACCCATCCATCATATTCCCCTGAAGCATCTCACACCACACAGGAGGCTGAGGATACAGATCCCTTCCCAGGGAGAGGCCCCCACCTAAGGGCAGCAGTGCAGACTAGATACAATAAAGTCTAACCCTATTCCAGAACTGGAATTCCTTCTACAATATTCCTGACAGAATGACCCAGCCTTAGCATGTCTGCATTTTAATAATCAAAGAACACTATAATATAATATGTAAATCAATAATTAGTAGATAGATATGAGTATATGATCAAGGAATCAGTGGGTACCACTCTTGCTCATTATGTTCTTTTCATTCCAGCCTCTATTTCCTCTGAGAGGCTGAGCCAAGTAAAGACCAAGTAATTCTACAGGAGAGGCAGGTGAAGAGGGTCTCACCAATGGTGGCAGTGATGCCCAGGTAAGAAAGGAGAGTCTAAAAGAGGGGAGGAGGGTCCCTTTAGGCATGGCTGTGGTTGGGTCCTAGAGGCAAAAGCAAAGTACAAAGAGGAAAGAGGAAGCAAAGTGGGAAGAGGAAAAGGAAACTAAATTACATCTTCACAGTACATATATGTAGGGTTCCCACTTTCTTTCCCAGACTGTCTTTCCCAGACCCCAGCTCACCTTGAGGTCTCCAGAGATATTGGCCCCAAGATCCCTGTGGCTGAGGGGAAGAAGACAAAACATTACAAAGAGCTGCCATCTGGACCTCGCCATTGTGAGGGCAGATTTTCCAGAAGGATGTTCTCTAAAGAGAGGGTCATGGAAAAGCAGAAGAAAGGCTGTGAAGAAACTTCAGGCCAGCATCCTTTGGTTTACCCCTTCACCCAATAAGTCAATAGATTTAAGACAGGAGGATATCTTAGAGGTCAGCCAGTGCAGCCCCTTCATTTTGCAAATGGAGAAACTAAGGCACAGGGAAATTAAGTAACTTGCCAGGCTCATACACCTTGTCTGTGTTTGAGAAAGAATTTGAATTCAGGTCTTCCTGACTCTAGGTCTAGTGCTCTACCCACTGCCACCTGGTGACTTCTAGTCCTGTTTTTCTCCAACCCAGCTTAATTCTAGTGACTTACTGCTGCGACCAGCACAGTATATGGCCCAGCAACCAGCTGAATAAAAAGAGAGAGACAGGGATGTATTCAATAGTCTGTTTATTACAGAGTCATTTCATACAGAGCCAAAGATACAAGAAAATCATAAGGCTTATATTCCCTATAGCAGGAATTCTTGGAATGAACGGTCCCTTCTTGGAATCTACCACTCCTGCCCCAGCCCAAGGCTAATAATTCATTAAGATTTTATCCTAGGACCACGTCCAGAGGCACAAACAAACAGGGAGTAACAAGACTTGATAATTAACTCCCCTGAAATTTCTATAATATTTCCACACTCAAAGAAAGCATCCACCCAACAAGATTATAATCTTTCTGCATATCTGCCTCATAGAAGAAGGGGAGCATGAAGGTCTGGTCTACTACAATTTACTTCAAACCAGGAGGACTGAACAACTCTGTAAGCAGATCTCTGTCTTCATCTCTCCTAGCATCCTTCCCTTTCTCCTCACCTTGGTACCCAAAGAAGCCAGTGCTTGTCAGTTGGGGTTTGTAGGTACCAGGGTCCCAATGAAGTAATTGATGAAGGAGAGGAGAATAAGGAAGAAGAAAACAATTTGGGCCTGAAAGACCATGGCAAAAGGAAACACATAAAAAGGGAAGGCCAGAAATGCTTTTGTTCAGTTGTGGAAACAAGTACTTTTGATTCCCTCTAATAAACAGCCTCATTTAAATTCCATCCTAATTCTTCTCCAGTGTTCTACCCCATGTAGACAAATAGCAGGCTTTGAGAAAGCTGGTCAGAAGGGTGTTCCACTCCCTCCTTGAGATTCAGTGATTCCCCACCCCGACCACCCTCTCCCCTCTAGACCTAGGGGAGAAGCCATTCCTTCCATCACAGCCCTCTTGTTCTGAGCTCTCCATTTTACTTCCCCAGGGCGCTGCACTACTTTGTCTCAATTCTCTACATTTCCTCCTCTTGACCCCTCCCTCTTTTTAAGACCCTCCACCATTTTGAGCCTAGGCCTCTCTGAATTCACCTTACATCTCCCATACTACTTTCTGCACCCTCCTCTGATGAACTTTGGACTCCCACTCCATGCTGACCAGTGAGACACTTAACAGGATGGTCACAGTCACAACACCCTTGATCCTCAATTTGTTCTCTGGATCAATCTGCTGCAGCTACACCCCATGTTCCTAGGGTGGGCAGGGAGGGGGAAGGGAGGGGACAGGCATGGGGAGGGTCACAGGCAGTCCTTTGAGTAGGGAAAGTCAGGAGGGCCCACAGGGAAAGAAGTCCAAGATAACTCTCTGTCACAGAGAAGAGCCCTTCTGGAAAGAGAACAGAGGGCAGGAGTATGGGGTAGGATGGGGTAGGGTTGGGTACCATGCTTGGAACAAGTCACAGAAAGTCTCAGCAAAGCCCATGGTATGCATAGCCACAGCCACAGCATTGGCAAAGGCAAAAAATCAGGCCAATGGAGCTTCCAAACTCTGGACCCAGACTACAGGAGATCAAGAAGTACTCTCTTGGTGGGAGAGAGAAAAAGGAACTGGTCAGGAACCAAGCAGTATTTCCTTCCCCAGCCTAGGATGGTAGGAAGGAAGTTGGGCTGGGCTGGGGTATCCAGAGTTGAATTTGGATTACTGTCTTCAATGAAATTGGCAGATCCCATGGATGGGAGGAGGGATTGGTTAGTGGAGGAGACAATGGAAAGAGGGGAGAAAGGAGAATAGACTCACCAACCTTGACCTTGCCATTGCTGGAAATGGTGGAGATGGATAGATCTGATGGTGGTGACTAAGACAGAAAGAAGAATGATGGTCTGTGTAAGTCCTGGAAGAGTCTTTATTAACATTTCTGGATTATAATGCTCAGCATACCCTTTCTTCCTAAACTGTACCTCCTTTACTTTTGGAGTCCTTCTATTAGTTCACATCTATGCCATCCTGGGTTGTGATTCGAAGGTAGAAGATGACACCCCAGATGTTGAGCATGCGATACATCTGGGGGGAGAAAACCCCTGTGAAAGATCAGCAGTCTTCCCTCAAGAATCTGTCTCCCCAGTCTAGTCTCGCTATTTCCCTGTAGGCCACCTAACTTCTCTTGGTTTTAAATTTCCTGCAGCCCACAGCTTTTCCTGTTCCCTCCATGTCTCATCAGCCCTCTTCATTCCCTCTCAGGTTGCCTTCTCTAGCCCTTACCATGACTCCCACGACCCAACCAAAGCACACGGGGCTCTTGCCAGCTTGGCCACCAATCTTAGCACTTTGCTGTTCTTCATTTTTCTGTGCAAGCTCTTCTCCCTGTTCCTCAGATAAGGGGCTAGCCCCTGGTTCCTCCACCTCTCTGAACTGGGAATTACCTGGTCCAGGAGTTCTCAGGGTATCAGTGACTAGAATCAGTCTCATTTAGGAGAAAAAACACATACAACTAATTATCTCTTGGAGAAGATAGTGGGGACAGGAGTACATATGGGGGAACAGGGTATGAAATGAGGGTTTTAAGTAACCCATACCTTCCTAGCTACAAGGGGGGAGGAGAGGAGATAGAGAGGTCAAGACATATGAAGGTGAGATTTGGGAATTCTCACCCTGGCTGGCCTTCAAAGCACTTCCAGGGAGTGCTGACTTTGACAGAGGTGTCCAGGCACTGCAGAGTTGGCATAAAACTCATAGAGGGGCCTAGTGTCCAGAGCCTTGTAAGATGGAGTTGGGATCAAGTTGCCCAGCAAGAAGTCAGGAGCAAGAAGTGGTCCATCCTCCTCCAGGTGGGTGGCCAAAGCCCAGTGGGTTTGATTCTGTCTTGGAGAGGCCATAGGAGGGATCCAGCAGTGGGGAGGCTAAGGAGGGGAAGGGGAAGTTGATGCAGATAGAAGAGATGGCCACTATCTTTCAAAAGGGTCCCTCAGAGTCTTGGCTCCAACACTCAAGATGACCTGGTTGCCTTGAGGTTCACAGAATTCATTTCCTCTGCTGGTCCAGCACAGGGCTAGGATGCTCTGGCCTCCAAGGGGTATTGAAGGAGTCAGAGTAGAGGAATCAGGCCACTAGTGTTAGGACTTTTGGACTCTAGACAGTCAGATTAGGAGCCTGGGCCAGTCTGTGACTAGACAGCTACTCAGATTACTACCTTCCTCACCCCCAGGTACCCTTCATCCTCACCTGAGCTAGAAGCCTTAACCTTGTTTGTGTTTCTCTGCAGTTCTATTTGTCAGGTCAGCCTGTCCAATCAGGCCCAACCTTTTATCCTACGTCAGTTTTCCTCCAGCAGCCTTTAGCTTGTCCTCCCACTCTCCCAGAATGTGAGGGTGGGGAAGAGGCATCACTGCCCCCTTCCCAAATCCATTCCTCCTCATAAACATCTGACCCAGAGAATTTCTGGGGGATTTGGGTGGAATTTCACAACACCAAGAGCTCCATCTCTGAAGTTGCAGAAGGACTGGGGAGAGGGGCTCTGGGGAGATCCTGGAAGTATTGGCTCCAGCTTGAGAATTGCAAAGTCTCTTGAGCCTCAGTCAGTCTCAGGACTGGTTCCTGGGGCCAAGATTAAAGTTATGCCCTACACACACTATTTCTCAATCAAGAGTCAGTCAATCATGGGTGGGAGGAAGGGAGAAAGAAGGAGGAGACACAGTTTTTGAACATTTCAGCAGATAGAAGGCTTTAGAGTACCCTATCCCTCTCCACAAGTCCTTGGAGATAGGTTTTTCTAAACCTGCAACCTTGACCCCTGCCCTCTTCCTCTCCCCTCCCCCCCCAGTCTCTCAGGTCCTGGTCCATCCTCTATTTGCCCCCTGCAGTAGTATTGTTTCCTCTTGGATCCTAGCTTTATAGAGAACTGAAAAGTCAATAGCCAAAGCTTTGGGGTATTGTCCCCAAAATACCCCTTCTCGATTCGTTGTAGCCCCCTCCACCTCAGATCGGACCCCACTTCTCTGCCTTTGGTCTCCTTTCTGTCGCCCCAGCACGGTTCCCCAGTTCAGATGCCTTCCCCTAGTTCTTCTCGCTCATCCCCCTTCAGTCTCCATCTGCCACTGAGTTTTCTATGTTCAGCTCCCCTATTCACAAGTGGAAGAGAGGTCATTTGGGGACTGGGTTCTGGGGATTGGGTGTCCAAACCCAGGCAGCGGTAACCTCAGCCCCTTATCCATCTATAATTAGCCTATGCGGGGCGACAGGCCAGGGTGGCCCACAAGTTCTCTCTCCCTGGGGCTCAGAGACAAATCCCAGCACCCAGGTGAGGAGGATGGGGGAGCTTGTGAAGGGGACCGGCTATAGAGACTAAGGACTAGGTCTTGGAGCAGCAAGGGAGAGGGCAGTGGTTGGACAAACACTGGAGTCCTCAGGACCGGGAAAGGTCTCTATAAAATTCTCTGCCTCCTTGCGGCTCCGACTCTTACCTCCTTTCTGTAAGATAGCCTGGCCGTCACAGAAGGGCTGAGAAGAGGGAACTGTCCTGGAGTGGGGCAAAGGGAGGGCTGGGGTGTATGTGGCTGAACGCTTGAAACACGAGGTTTGGCACTTCTCCGATTTGGTGGGTGATGACGGGCATGGAGGTGCGTTGGACGTAGAAGTTCAAGATTTGACGGGAGCCTAATCTCGTCCCTCTCTCACCTACCCTCAGACCCAATTAGCTCCAGACCATGAGTTCCCCTGACACCGTGATCTGCCGCCCAGAAGGAGGGCTACTTTCCCCTCAGTCCCGGAAGGACCACCCCAGCCTCCCCTTACCAGCCCAGCGAAGCCCCACCTGGCCCTCCTCCCCAAACGAAGATTCAGGTCTGCTCCCCTTCCCTTTGGTAGAACCCGGCCAACGGGCCTCTGCCTCCGGAGATCTTCCCTCTCCCTCCTCGTCCCTGGAGGAAGACGAAGAAGGGGAACCCGAGGTGCTGGTGAGTGACGAGCACCCAAGCCAGTTCTTTGCAGAAGCTCGACGGCTTCGGGACTTGTGCCTGCTGCTCGATGAAGAGGTGATAGTGCAGGGTCGAAGGTACGCGGTGCACGGGTTAGTCCTGGCTTCAGTCAGCAGCCTCTTTCGCTCCCGGCTGCTGGGGAGTGGGGGTCCACGACCCCCAGTACAGCTGGACGTAGCCCCTCAGGGCTGGGAGGCCGTGCTGACCTTCGCCTATGAGGGAATGGTAGGTCCCGCCGCTTTGGAGGACGTGGTGGCTGTGGCGGAGGTTCTGGGGGCCCCCCGAGTAGCCGCTGCTGCTGTAAGGAGACTGGAGGGGGACCGGAACCAAGGAGACAAGGAGCAGGAGGGACAGGAGAAAGCTGAGGAGTTGCGAGAGAATCTGAGTAGCATCGAGCAGCTCTATCGTGAGGGAGCTGGCTGTGACCTGGAGCTGGAAGCAGAGGGCTACCACCAGAAGGGTAAGCAGCTGGACAGAGCTGGAGGGAGGTGGATGAGGAATAGTCGAGAAGAGGCAAGGGCAGCGGCCGACAGAATTCTGTGCATTCACTAAACCCAAAGGGCAGATATAGACTTGTTTTTGTCTATATTTAACTTCCTTGTGCTCTCCATACCTGAAGGTGAGCGGCCAAGGATTTACTGTCAAACAGAACATGCACTTTGAAGTTGTTTTTCCCATAGTGGTGATAAATTTACACTGACCCTGTACTCTTTCTATCCCTGTCCTCCCTTGAGATAAACAACATTCATTTACAAGACAGGTGCTGGGGTTAGTAGTACAATCTGTGGCAGCAGAGACAAGCAGCAGCCAATTGGGGCAAAGAAGGATAAACCTAAGACCTTGGCCTCGTTGGTCTGGCCATGCTCTGGTCCCACACAGCACCAGTGGAAGGAATGATATGGAAGAGTGAATATCAGTGGACACAAATGCTTGACACCCATTGACAGACCTGGATCTCCTGCAGGTTTTCTTGCTCTGAATTCGGTTTAGTATGATCCTAAAGCACCCATTCCAGAATGCCCTGGGATTCAAGACCATACATACCCTTTCTGACACATTGCTCATCCCCAGTGGAGCCAGTGGCCAAACAGGTTAATATTAGCTAATTTGTTCTGTGCAGCCAAGGAATAAGGAAGGCTGGTAAAACTGCTCAGGGAGTCAGATGTGACTTATGCCAGTGGCAGATGACAAGAGGACAGCCACCTAGGCCTTAGTAGGCCTCAGAAGACCTTGAGGACTGGATCTTTCATTTTGTCCCCAGCCCCTAATGATTGGTACAGATTCCAAAGGACCAAAAAACCTGGTGTCAGGATCCAGACTAATAGAACTGAGAAGTGGAAGGGATCTAAAACATCACCTAATTAAATCGTATTTTTCAGGTGAGAAAACAGAAGCTTTAGGGGAAAGTAACTTAGGTGCTCAGGGTCACACAAAGAATTAATGGCAGAACCAAGACAAACCACAAACTCAGGTTTTTTGATGTCTAGTCTGCAGCTCTTTTCATTATAGTACATTGTCTTCAGAAGAAAATTATAGGTGGGGCACATTTGTGTGGCATAGTGATCTATAAAGAAATGTTATTTAGAATCCAATTCAGTAATTAAGCACCCAACATATGTAAGCTGAGGCAGCTAGTTGGTGAAATTAATAAAACACCTCCCAAAGTCAGGAAGACCTGAGTTCAAATCCAGTCTGAAACACTTACTAGCTGTGTGACCCTGGGCAAGTCACTTAACCCTGTTTGCCTTCGTTTCCTCATCTGTAAAATGAGCTGGAGAAGGAAATGGCAAACCACTCCAATATCTTTGCCAAGAAAAGCCCAGAGGGGGTCATGGAGAGTTGTAAATGACTGAAACTATTGAATAATAACAAATATGTAAGGGCCATACCAAACATCAGGGGCCAGAGACAGAATGAGAGATCCAGCCCTCAAGGTCTGCTGAGGTCTGCTGAAGCCTACGGCACTGTGTTCCTGGCATCGGACGCCCTGAAAAGCTGCAGCAGCATTCCTCATGTATCCAACCAAACAGGCCAGGATTATCAGCCATGAGGTCGGGGAGTGGGACCGATTTACTGGCATTGAAGTAATGCTCACTGCAAAACAGCTTCAGTGAAGGCAGAAAGTACATGGGCACACCACCCAAGGAGCTGCTCTGTGCCAGACCCAAAGGAAACCTGCTCAACTATATGGCTTCTTGAACTTGGGCATGTCTACTTTTTTAGTCTAAAACCCATTTGCTTTGTCTGTGGAATAGGAGCAGGGGAGAAGATGGGGAATGAGAGACCTGAAATGGTCTCTAATAACAATAGCCAGTGCTAAGGTTGGAGTGGAGAGAGCCTCGGAGCTGGAGTTAGGAAGATCTGAGTTCAAATCATCCTTCAGACGTTTAGTAACTGTGTGATCCTGGACAAATCACTGAAACTCTCTCAGACTCAGGGAATGGGGATAATTACAAAGTCTACCTCCCTGGATTATTGTGAAGATCAATGTACTTCTGATCTCAAAGAGTTATTGTAGAGTAGTATAGTTCACAACCGCCCTCTGGGAAGGATAGTGGAATGCCCCTTTTATTATTATATTATATACCCAGTATTATATATTATATCCATTTTACAAGGGAGGAAGTTGAAGTTTAGAGACATTAATTGACCTACTCAGGGTCACACAGCTATTAAGTGTTGGAGATGGGATTCAAATCCAGTTTTTTTCTGACTCAGTTCTAACGTTCTAGTATATGAGCTACCAATCAATCAGGCAAATGAAACAATGCCATTAGGGAAGCAAAGTCAGCATGAGATCCTACAAAGAGAATTGGATTTGAAGTCAAGAGACCTGAGGTCTCATCCCAACCTTGGCCCTTGTTATCTAGGTAACTTTAGAGCACCAGACTTTTCTGATCCTCCAGTTTTCTCTCATCTGCAAAATGCTCATTGTATCCTCCGTCCTACCCACCCCTTATTGTGTTATGAGGTCCATAGGAGGTGAGGTAGCTGAAAGCACTTCCAAACTAAAAATTGCTTTTTGTATAAAGATTCTGTGTTATCAGGCTGCACCAAAGCAGAACTTCGAGCCATGTTAACTACCTCTAGGCTTCTTTGCAGCAACAGAGTCAGGTAGACAAAGGAGCCTGGAGCATAGCAATCAGTCGCTGGGAGAAAGGTAACTTGTTAAACAAAGGTTTGATTGCAGAACTGAGTCAGAAATGCAAATAGCAAAGTAGCAAGAGGGTCAAGGATGGCAGGAGTGTCTGCTGTCAGACAAAAAGCAATCTTCACCAGGTACCAGGTGTGGGCAGGGCTGTTGATTGTATCCTTGTCTTTTCAACCACACCCACCTGCCCTTGTAGCAATTACTGCCAGTGAGAAACTCTATTAGAAATTTAAAAAGAATAATATTCTGTTCCAGGTGATAGCCTGCGTTCTTTAATTGAATTGGAATATAAGGGATTCTGTAGTCTATAGTGGACAGTATAGGAGATTGACACTGAAAATAGATAGTGCTATCAGGGTCAGGGTGGGGCCTGGTATCTGTTCTGACGCTGTGTCCTTCCAAATTTCCTGTACCCACAGTTCACCGCGTGGCTCTGGTCTGTGGGAGTGAGTTCTTCGGGGCAATGCTGTTGAGTGGCATGAGGGAATCCCAGGGCTCAGCTGTCGTCCTACACACGGTCTCTGCCCCAGATCTTCAGCTTCTTGTCTCCTTTGCCTACTCAGGGGCACTGCAAACAAACTGGTCAGGGCTCCTGAGGGCCACCCAGACTGCCCTGCAGTACCAAAGTGGCTCCTGCTTGGCCTTGTGCCAGAGAGCCCTGGCCCGAGGCCTTAGCCCTCTCCGATGCTTAGCCTTGCTTCCTGTGGCTGAAGCCCCAGGACTTGAGAGACTTTGGGACAAAGCCCATTATTACCTCCTCAACCATCTGCCTGCTGTGGCCTCCTGCCCTACCTTCCCAGACCTGCCTCTTCCCTTTCTAGCCAACCTCCTGGCCAGTGATGAGCTGCATATAGAGGAAGAATTTGAGGCCTTTGAGGCTGCATGGCACTGGTTGGCAGCAGATCCCATTGGCAGAAAGCCTGAAGCTGAGACTCTGCTGCGCTGTATCCGTTTTGGTCGCATGTCCACTCGGGAACTACGGCGTGTGAAAGCTGCTGGACTGCCCCCGCCTCTGCCCTCATCCTTGCTGCACCAGATTCTGGTAGAGGCAGAGGTGCCAGGCCGAGAAAGGAGAAGGGAGCCTGGTCGGGCACTGGTGGTGATTGGTGGAGAAAGGATGACTCCAGACCTAGCTCAGAGTCAGCCATCCCGAGGGGTGTGGTGGGCACGGGCCTTCTGCAGTGGTGTGGGGCTGGTACGTACAGTGGAGTGGGGCAGGCTCCCTGCCTTGCCCTGTCCTGGTCGCTTCCGACATGGTGCTGCCAGTCTCACTGGGAATGAATTATACGTGTGTGGAGGGCAGCATTACTACGGCCATTCAGACACCTTGGCCTCAGTCCTCAGGTATGGGAGAGGAGATGTAGTTGGGGTAGAGTGCAGATCAGACTAGTCTTTGTTACGTAGGTGCCCAACCTTTTTCTGGGACTACTTCAACCAAGTGGAATCTTTATTGCAGTTGCCAAATATCCCCAAAGTTCTCTGTCTTCCAGCCATACTTACATGGCAGGGAATTACATAGGGAGGGCTTTGGGGGTAAAGTAGAAGGCAGCAAAATACCAGAAATCTGGTGGGTGCCAGATCTGGAGAGCAGAACTCAAGGATGGAAGTCAGATATCTCTGCTGGGAGGAAAGAGGGAAAGAAAGACTTGCTGATTCAGGAGCAGCTTATAAGCACCAGAGCTAACTCTACCCATCTCTCTTTCCTGTGTGTGTTCATAGGTGGGCACCTGGCCAAAGTAATTGGGAAGAGTTGGCTCCGATGTGTCAGGCTCGATCCTTCTTCCCACTGGTGGCTCATGATGGATACCTTTATGCCCTAGGTGGAAGAGACAATGGGGCTCCCTTGGATTCAGTGGAGGTCTATGATCCCAAGCTTGATGCTTGGAGGTGAGCAGGAGAGAGGAGATCAATCAATCAGAAAACCTTTATTAAATACCTAGCAACTACTTACCCCTAAACAAGATGATCTTTTATTACTTGACTGTGAAAATGCACAAGAATCTATCTTCTCAGTCAATTCTTAGACTCATGGAATCTCAGAGTCGTAAGAGACCTCAGAGGTTAATCCAGTCCCTTCCTGAGCAAGAATCGTCTTGTTTCCTTACTTGTGCCCCCTGTCTCTATTAGGGATAACGGGTGTCCAAACTGATCCACATCTGTATCATGGTGCCCACATTTAACTGGCCCAAGGTGGTCACTGGCATGAAGGGGCTGGAGGGATTTAGAGTTGGGCCCAGATAGAAGAAGGAAGTTGAGGACATTAGCTGCCCTTCTCCACTGAATCAGTCCTTTGTTCTTCCCACAGGACAGCACCATCCCTTCCCACACCTTGCTTTGCACATGCAGCCTCTGTGCTGGACGGTCAGGTCTACGTGAGCGGAGGCTTCAGTGGGACTGGTCATTATCTGGCCTCCCTCTTTAACTACAACCCTACTCGCAAGCCATCATGGATCCTGCTGAATCCCATGAAGACCCCTCGGGCAGGTCATGTCATGGTGGCACTGGGTGGACGACTCTATGTAGCAGGAGGTCTGGGTGAGGCTGGGGACCTGCTTAGTTCTGAAGCCTATGAGCCCAGGACTGATACCTGGATGAGCCTGGAACCCCTGCCCTCCCCCCATGTGGGAGCTGCTGGAGTCTCTCTTCAAGGGGAGATGCTAGTTTTGGGGGGCTATAGCCACCGAACATATGCTCTCTCCCACCTCATCCATGCATACTGCCCTGGCCTCGGCCGCTGGCTTTGTCTGGGAACCTTGCCCCAGCCCGGAGCTGAAATGTCTGCTTGTGTCCTCCGTCTGTCTCCTGTATAGCTGCAAACCCCAGGAACTGACTTTAGCTCAAATTTGAGTCCATAGTGGGACAGAGAAGGGAGTGGAAGAGGAGGAGAAAAAAGATAGAAAACTAGGATGTGCAGATTGAGGATGTGGGGAAGAGGGGAAGAAGCACTTGAGGGAAGAAAACCAATAGGCTATGTGATGAGGGGAGAAGCTTTGCAGCAGAGTTTCTTAATTTTCTGTGTGTCATGGACCCCTTTGGCAGTCTGGTGTCACCTATGGACCACTTTTCAGAATAGTATTTCTAAATAATGTGCACAATATAAAATATATAAGAATACAAAAGAAACCAATTATACTGATATACAGTTAACAAAATATTTTTTAGAATGGACTTCCGGAACCCCAGGTTAAGAACCCCTGAAGTAGGGAAGTAAAAAACATCTAAGTTGGGGGGTGGGGAGAAATCTTTGTTCAACTCCAGCCGAGGCTTAAGGACCTAACAATAGGTCTAGGTATGCACAGGCCATGGCATCCTATCATCCTAGGATTTAGAACTGGAAGGGATCCTCATTTTATGGATAAAGGAACCAAGATCCAAAATTTTTAGGGAGTTGTGCAGGTTAACATATGCAATAAATGTAGCCTATGGAAGGATCACAAGAAGAAACGGGAAGCAAGGAAACTTTGATAAAAGTTGTAAAGGGGTTACAAAGAGACCTCTTTTCTTCCTCATCTTTCCCTTTCACCTTGTGAATGATTCTCTTTTTTTCACTGTCCATGCCTCAAGCTATCTAGATCCTCCTGACTAGACCATGTCCCTCCTTTAGTAGCTCTTTAGGCTAAGCATGGTTTTTCCACATCTCAGTCATCACTTCTTCCTCTGGGAAATTTCTAGGTTCAAACAAGGTTGAAATCTCAAGCAAAGAAGCTCTTCACTAGGGGTGTAAGAGATGAGGAAATGAAAGTGGGGGATTTGAAGTTGAACAACCTGAGTTCAAATCCTGCCTCTGATACTTATTAGCTGTGTGATTTTGAGCAAAATTGCTTAATATTTCCAGTCCTCAATTTTCTCATTTATAAAATGAGAAGATCTCTACTGTCCCTTCTGGCTCTGAATTGATGATTCTATGATGTGTCAGTGTCTAGGAATGAACTTCAGGAAAACTGCTGATAGAAGTAAATGTGTGTATATATGTATGTGTGTGTTGGGGGGAGTCGTATTTGGTGAGGGGAAGGAGAAAGTGAGGCAGGATGAAGTTAGAAGAACCTATATTGGAAGGGGTTGTGGTTTAGGGGATGGAAACTGAGCTAAGTAACTTCAGTGCCTAGATCTGTCCTAACCTGGCATCATGCCCAATCCCTGGGGTGGATTGTGATGTGGGTGGAAAGAAACATTTTTGACTTAAGATTCACTGGCTGAACAAGAGGTGGATAGAAGGATCATTTGGAGACCATGAGAATTGCACAGGCGACATTCTCTGCTCCAAGTCCTTTTCATCCTTTTCCCTGGGATTTTCCTGAACCATCTATTTGCTGAGTGGGGAAGGGGAATGGGGCAAAGATCTGCTGTGTTTTGGGGACATTTTGGTGTCCATTTAGTCAAAGGCAAGTAAGCAGCTATTTCAAAGATGCCTACATTTTATTAATTTTTATTTTTTTATTCTGAACTTAAGAAACGAAGCAAGCATTTCCAGAACAAAGTGGAATAGAAAAAGAGGATTGTACACAAAACTGCAACTCTATGATGTACAACTTGCCTTTCCTTTTAAATATATAATAAAGTGATCATATAATTTTCAAGGTTGTGCTGTATGATTTCTTTCTGTCCTTCCTTTTGTTCTCTTCTAAGCATTTTAAAAATTATTTACATTTTCTTTTCTTTCTTTCTTCCTTTTTTTTGGTCAAAGCTATTGCTAATACCTGCCCCTCTCCTCCTCCCTCTTCCCCCACAAAAAAAGAAAAACATGTTGAAGATGGAACCTGTTGAAAGTATGCTGAAGTTCAGGTTCAATACAGAATGATGAGATCAGAGAGGGTTGAAGGCAAAACTTGGGGTAATCCACAGGTGAGGAGCAGAAGAAGGAAGAGAAGACTGAAAGAAGCAGTTGGATGGGAAGACAAACCAGAAGAATACATTGTTTCAGAAACCAAGGGAGAAGAATATTTCATAAAAAAAGAGTATGGTTACTATTTTAAAAATGTTAAAGAGGCAGAGATTTTGAGAAAGGAGAAGAGAGGAAAGGGGAAGAGACGAGAAAGAGGAGAGGAGAAGAGAGGAGAAAGAGGAGAGGAGAGGAGAGGACAATTCAGGACTAGCTTTTGAGGAGCTCATGGGTAGAAGATGAAGGGTGATCCAGCAAAGAAGACTGAGGATCAGTCACACAAGTAAGGGAACCAAAAGCATGAAGTAAGTATCATAAAGAGGAAGAGAAGATAGTTGATTCAATCAAAATTCAAAGAGAAATCAGGTAGACAGGGACTGGGAAAAAACTATTGGACTTGTCAGCAGAGATCATTGGTAGTTTTAAAGACAGCAATTTCAGCCAAATGGTAGAATCAGAAGTCTGATTGCAAACCTGAGAAATGGAGACAACAAAAATAGTCCAACTTTTTGGGAGTTGGGCCCTGAAAAGGTGGTAATGTAGAGTAATAGATTAAATAGATGGAAGGACCAACTGATAGTTTTTAAAGTGGGGAAGCTTGATTTTATGCATGAGGGAAGAAACCAATAGTTTCTTCTCATAGGTTTTTTTTTTAAGATAAGAGAAAGAGATGGAATTACTAAAGAAGCAAGCTTCTGTAGAAGACTAGAGGGAGTAAGATAAAAGACAATTGAAGAGATTGGGTGAAAAACAGAGTGGCATATTTTGAGGTACAGGATGTGGAGAAAAGGGAACTCAATTTATAGCATCAATTTTCTGAGTAAAGTAGGAAGTTATATTCTCTGCTGAGAGGGAAGTGAAAAAGAGTCATGTAGGAGACAAGAAGAGAAGAGAAAGTTTGAAAATATTATTGTTAAGAACGTGATAGTCAATCAGGTAAGAATAAAAGGATTTCTGTGAGGCAGTGAAGGCCTAGTTGAGATTAGAGGTGGGGGCTGAAGTCACAGGACTGAATGAAATGGCTAAGGGAGAGACTAAGAGAGAGGGAAGGAAAGGCTACCTTGGGGTACACTCATATTAGAAGATCAAGAAGAAGACACAGAGACAGAAAGGACACAATGAGCGAGATAGGAAAAGGAGGAAAATGTGATGTTTCTGAAGTCAAGAGAGGAAAAAATCTCTAGTGAGGTGGGAGTGATCAACAATACCAAAAGCTGCAGAGAAACCTTTGAGAAAACCAGTTTCAGCAAAGTAGTACAGGTAGAAATCATATTGCAAGGGATTGAGGAGAAAGTAGGTGGTGAAGAAAGTAAAGTGAATAAAAACAAATCAAAAGCAGTTAAATACAAGGTAGTTAAGGAGGAGCTAACAGGAGAGGGAGGATCATTCAAGTAGAAGGTGGTGCTTGACATGCATCTTGAAGGAACAGAGGGATTCTATGAGGCAGAGGTGAGGACCAAGTAATTCCAGGGACATAAGACGCTAGTGCAAAGGTATGGAGATGAGCGATGCAGTGCCATATGTGAGGAACGAGGAGAAGGCCACTTGGGATCAATAATAGACTGTGGGAATAGAAGTTGGGACCAGGCTGTAAAAACACTTTAAAAGCTATGCAGAGGATTTTCTATCTTACCCTAGAGCAGTGGTTCTTAACCTTCCTAATGCCGTGACCCTTTAATACTCTTATGTGGGCGTATCTGCGTGTGGGCGGACCGCCAGGAGACTGATAGAGGAGCCGTGTCTCGGTTCCTAAGACCATCGGAAATACGTGTTTACTGATGGCCTTAGGCAACCCTGTTGGAACACCAAAGGGGTGGTGACCCAGAGGCTGAGAACCGCTGCCCTAGAGGAAATAAGGAGCCACTGGAGTTTACTGAGTAGTTTAATCCATGTTCCGATATATGCTTAAGGAAAATTACTGTGTGGAGGATGGATTAGAGGGGGGAGATATGTGAGACAGGGAGACCAGTAATGATTCCATTGCAATAACATAGTTGAGAAATGATAAAGGCTTGAACTATCAGGTAGCTAGATAGATTTTCTTGGACCTGTAGTTAGGAAGACATGAGTTCAAATCTTGCTTCATAAACTTACAAGCTATTTGGCCCTTAGCCAAGTCATTTAACTTCTTTCAGTCTCATTTTCTCACCTGAAAAATGAAGAAAATAAAATCACCCACCTCCCAGGGACGTTGTGATAATAAAATGGGAAACTATCTATAAAATACTTTACAAACCTTTAAGCACTATATAACTGGTGAGGAGAAAGAGAGTTGGGTACAAAAGATTTTGTGGAGGTACAAGTACCAATATTTGGCAAATGATAAGCTATGTGGGGTGAGAGAGAATAAAGGGGGAACAGTAACACCAAGACTACTTGGGTAGACAACGGGGACATCAAAAGAATAGTCGTGCCTTCAACAGAAATGGAGAAATTTGGTAGAGGGGAGGGTTCGAAGGGAGATAATGAGTTATGTTTCAGACAAGTTGAGTTTGTGATGTTTCTGTAATATCCAGTTAGATGGTTTATGAAAAATGGTGGATTATTGCTGGAATGAGGTCTTGGAGGAGGGAGGAGAGAATAGTGTCAAAGACAGAAGTAGATGTGTTAACCTCAAGGAGGGGTAAGGACACCTATTCTGTGACTGGAAGGAAGAGGAAAGCAGATGATCACACTGAGGAATAGAAGGGAAGTCAGGGAGCTCAATCTTCCCAGAGAAGAAGGAGACTCTCCTCTGCTGTAGTTGTTGGAAAAAGGGAAATGGTCAGAGGTTTGAGGAGAAAAGATAAGGTTTAGATAAATCACTATGGGGAATGATCTTGTCAGTAAACATAAAGAAAGATTATCAGGGGTGGCTAGGTGGTGCAGTGAATAGAGCACCTGGAGTCAGGAGGACCTGAGTTCAAATGCAGACTTAGACACTTGACACACTTACTAGCTTGTGTGACCTCAGGCAAGTCACTTAACCCCAATTGCCTTGCTTTCCTCCCTGCAAAAAGAAAAAAAAAAGGAAAAGGTGTCCAGAAGCCCTTCAGTCTTATCCAATCAACTGCTGATCATAGTATGTCAGATAGTCTGCCTGGGTGGGACTGGTCAGGCTCTTCCCTCCTAGACTAGGATACTTTCTAAGTTAGATCTGATCCAGTAGCCAGATCTGACCGTGCATCTGCCTTATCAAACACCACTGCGTTTGAGAGGCGCGAATATCAGAAACAGCACAGCTAGCAGATGCAGGAGGTGGGCAGAAGAAGATGGTCAAAGAGGTCATGGGAGAGGCTAGGCCAGGATGAAGGAATGAAAAAAGCAATACGCTAGTATGAAGCACTGGGGATTCAAATAGAAAACAGTAAAAATAAAATAGAAAACAAAGACAGTCCCTACTCTCAAGCAACTGATGTTTTCATTTGGGAAAAATCCATGTGGAAGTTTTCAGCTGCAAGTCAGATGCAAGGTCCTGTGGTCCTTAAGGTGCAATGGCAAAACAGATGATGGGCCTCTTCTTTAATGTCATGTGCCTGAGCAGGAGGCAATTAGGTGATGGCTTTCAACCTCTACAGCCTGGGGTTCAGAGCTGTAATATGAAAAGATTACCCCAAAGAAACAGAAAATTGGGGAACTCAGAGGTTCATGCTGTTTTCCTTTCAGCTTTTTCTTTATAATTCTCTGCTGTCATCCAATCTTGAATCTCCAGCTGCCTTTCAGGCATCATGAACTGGATGTCTGGTAGACATCTTAAACTCAATATGACCAAAACAGAACCCATGATCTTCCCCTCTAAACCCTACCCTCTCCTACCTTTCCTACTACTCTGGAGGGCAACATTATGCTCCCAGTCCCTTAGGCTTGCAACCTAAGAGTCGTCCTGTATTCCTCGCTATCTCTCATCCCCCATCTCCAAGCTGTTGTCAAGGCCTGTTGGTTTCAGTTTTGCAGCATCTCTTAAATATACCCCCTTCTCTCCTCTGACACTGCCACCACTCTAGTGCAGGTCCTGATCACTTCATCCCTGGAATACTCAATAGCTTGCTGGTGTGGCTGCCTGCCTCAAGTCTCTCCCCTCTCTAATCCATCTTGCAGCCACTAAAATGATTTTCCTAAAACACAGATCTGATCATGGCACCTCCCCTTACTCAATAAACTCCAGTGGCTCCCTATGGCCGTAGAATCAAATACAAACTGCTCAGTTTGGCTCTCAAAGTCCTTTATAACCCAGCCCCCTCCTACCTTTTCAATATTCTTATACCTTACTCCCCTACATGTGTACTCTTCTATCTGGTGACCTGGGCCTCCTGGCTGTTCCACAAACAAGACACTCCATCTCATCACTCCAGGCATTCTCTCTGACTGTCCCCTATGCCTGGAATGCTCTCCCTCCTCCACTTTGATTACTGACCTCCCTGGCTCAAATCTTACCTTCTACAGGAAGCCTTTCCCAACCTCTCTCAATTTTAGTGTCTTCCCCCTTTAAATTATTTCCTATTTATCTTTTATATAGTTTGCTTTGTGTATATTTATTTGCATGTTGTCTCCCTCTTTAGATTGTAAGCTTCTTGAGAGCAGGGACTGTCTTATGCTTCTTTTTTATATCCCTAGCATTTAGCACAGTGCCTGGAATACAGTAGGCACTTAATAAATGTTTATCGATTGATTATACTCTTTATAGAATCAGTTCCAAATTCTTTACTTTGTCATTCAAGGACCTTCCATACTTTGGTCCCATTTTTTCATTTAGCTTTAACTCCATTGTTTCATGAGTCCTTCATTCTTTAAAAATAGACAGACAGACAGACAGACAGACAGACAGATAGATAGATAGGTAAGTAGATAGACTGAATTACAGCTATGAGTGGGAAAGGAGAAATTATTTTTAAATTTTAATTTTTTTATTCTGAACTTAAACATCAAAAAAGAGCCATTATATATAATAGAACACAAGAAAGGATTCTTTATGAAACCATAAATTTCTATTTCATACTATTTGCTTTTTAAGAAATTTGCTATATATTATATATGTTATTTTCAAAAGTTTTATGTTTGTTCTTCCTTCTGAATTTCCTTCTGCTCTATTCTGTGCTTTTTTTTTAGAAAAAGAAATACAACAATAAGGCTGACCTCATCATGCTTCATATAGGCCACATTTATTCTTTCCCTCCTTGACTTAATCTGTTCTCCCCAACCCCTTACATGCCCCTCCTTCCTATCCAAATCTTGCTGTCCTTCAAAGATCACCTCTTCTATGAAACCTTATGAGGCTCTGTCAGCTTATTTCTCTTAATCCTATAATCAGGGAGGCAGAACAGTTGAGATATGGGACCCATGAAAGTCTAGTTCTATGGGAAAGTGTTTAGGCTGGCCTATTGTGCTAGATCTGTGTATAGGAAGGAGAAAAGAAAAAACAGCCAGGTTAGATCTTTTCAAGCAGAACAGTGTTGCTCTGGGAGCATGGTATTACTGGAGAACTTTCCCTATATGTCTGTGCTTGTGTTCCCTTGTGTTGTACATGCCTTTGGCGAAGTCTTATGCACTGGGCTGTGATGGAACCTGCCTGAGATCTTTGGCACAGGAAATATCAAAAGGTTTGGGTGATTGTGATTGATAAATAACAACTCTGTCCTTTATTTTCATGAATATAACTTGACAGAGGGCAAGACTTTGGCATTTAGAGGTCAAGAGACCCTGATATTTCCTTCCTTGAACTTCTAGAGCATTGAAATGCAGCATAATATCAGCGAGCATTTGATTACCTATAATTTTACATTGTTCACTGCTTAAAGTGCTTGTTTTATCTCTCAATGTCTTTTTGAATCTAGAGACTATTTTCTATTGAAAGGTAGGATATTATAAGGTTAGTTTTATGAAATTGCTTGGGGAATAAAAAATTTCACATTGCAAGTATAGCTTTTATAAATTCTGGGAATCTTTATCCCAATTTTGATTCATATTAATGGTTCACCTAGAGAAAGATTCTATCTGTCCCTCAGGGTCCTATGGGTACCCATGAGGGATTATGGGGTTATTTACCAATTTTATCATCTCAAGTCCCCATTCCAGAGTGTTTCCTACAATATCAATTATCAGTTCAAATTATTATCTCCTTTAGATCCTTGATACTTTACAATGACTAGTGCCCCAGTATTACTAAACCAGTCAACACCAATTAGCTTTTAAAAGGGATACTTACTGAGAAGACTTTGCAAAACAGAAGTATAAACATTTCTTCTCAACACGTAGGAGTGTACTTTTCCCTATGCCACCCTGGTCCCTGGGAAGTGTGGGCTCAAACTTATGGCAAGTACTATAAAGCATTTGCTCCACCAACTTCACTTCTGAAGGTGACACAGTTTGGGACTTGTTAGGTGGAACGTGTGTTATGGGAATCTGAAGATCTTCCCTGCCCCTAGGCCCTTTGCTAAAGTGGCTACGTGACTC
>CM053582.1:392758241-392818392 GCA_028627135.1 Pseudochirops cupreus
ATGAGATATTTCACATTGCCTTCTATTTTTTCATTTGTTTGGATCTCTTTAATAGTATCTTGATTTCTCATAAAGTCATTAGCTTCCATTTGCTCCAATCTAATTCTGAAGGAATTATTCTCTTCAGTGACCTTTTGAGATTCTTTTTCCATCTGGCAAATTGGGCTTTTTAAGACATTTTTCTCCTCATTGGCTTTTTGAGCCTCTTTTGTCATTTGAGTTAGTCTATTTTTTAAGGTGTTATTTTCTTCAGTCAGGTTGTTGACTCTCTTTTCATGATTTTCCTGCATCATTCTCATTTCTCTTCCCAATTTTTCCTTCACTTCTCTTATTTGGTTTTCAAAATCCTTCTTAACCTCCTCTATGGCCTGTAACTGGTTCATATTTTTCTTGGAAGCTTTTGGTGCAGGAGTTCTGACTTTGTTGACTTCCTGCTGTTCCATGCTTTGATGCTTTTTGTCCCCCAAAAAGAATCTAAAGTTGAATTGCTGTGCTTCCTTTGCTTGCTCATGTTGTCACTCAATTACTTGACTTTTGAGCATTTTTGCCACAGTGGAAGTCTGCTTCCAGAGAGGAGAGCTTTGTCCCAAATCACTGGGGTTTTTGCAGCTGCTGGAGCTATTAGTTGGGTGCTCTTTGAAGACTCCACGGGCTCTGGCACCTGGTCACACACCCTAGGACCTCCACCCAAGACAGAAATCCAGATTGAAGCAGGTTAAAGCAAGAGTTATTACCTCTCAGAATGGTCGCTTGGTCCCCCTATGGTCTGCAGGCCAGGAGCTCTGAAGCAACCCTGTGGAGGCGGCATGCCTGAGCTGCTTCTCCCTTCTGGTGGCAGAAGCGGGACCACATTCTTGGTCCCCCTGTTCTCAAAGTCCACACTGACCTCTCACTTTTTCTTTGGCATTTATGGGTTGATAATTCTGGAAACGGCCACAGCTGTTGGTGATCCACTCTCCTGAAGTCCCTCCAGCTTTGGCTGATTGGGATACCCTGTGGCTAAAATCTGCAGGCTCACACAGGCCTGGGCTGGGCTCCCAGTGCGCTGTGATGAACCCTTCCTTCCTGTCCACCTGCCAGGCTGCCTTCAGCAGGAGATTTGTTTCTCTCTATCACTTTGTGGGTTCTGTAGCTCTAAAGTTTGTTTAGAGTCATATTTTATAGGTATTTGAGGTGGTTATGGGGGGAGCCATGGAGTTTTCCTGCTTCTATGCCACTATCTTGGCTCCAGCTGCCTATACATATTTCTTAATAAATAAATTTTCCCTTAGGATATATTCTATTGTCAAACATTCATAAGTAAACACATGAGTCAGTAGTGTCTGACTGTTCGTGACCTCATTTGGGGTTTTCTAGGTAAAAATGCTGGAGTGATTTTGCCGTTTCCTTCTCCAGCTCATTTTATAGATGAGGAAATTGAGGCAAACAGTGTTAAGTGATTTGCCCAGGGTCACACAGCTCATGTGAACTCAGGTATTCCTGACTCCAGGCCCAGCACTCTATCCACTCTATCTACCCAAACATGTCAGACTAGGTGGCAAAAACAGAGATTTGCATTCTTAAAGTCATCCACGACAGAAGATTCAGGTAAAAAAAAAATCCGTGGAGGGAAGTTTTATCACCATTGCAGATTTTATCTCTTGTTTCTGTGTCTTAGTGTGCAAGTAACGTGCTTATGGCACAAAGAGAGTAAGTACAAGAGAATAATTATACAACCAGGAAGGATGAGAAATGGATTTGAATCCCAGTTTTCCTGCCTTCAAGCCCAGCACTCTATATACTTACTATACCATATTGCCTCAATGGGAAATTTAAGTAAATAAACCAAGAGCCTCCCTCAAAACCTGTTCATTTTAATAATGTCCTATAGAGCTTAATCATTAGACAAAACAGAGCAGTATTATAGGAAATATTGCATACAGAGCAGAAGACAAAACTTTGACTAATACTGTAACTCTGCAGGCTAGCTTTCCCTTATAGTTTTATCTATCATTTTTCTCCCAGTCCTGATCTCACACATTGGCCTTTTCTTTATTTATTCTAATAAATCACACCCAAAACTTGGCATGTTTTCCATCACAGAAAACTCTGACAGTCAATTTCCATCCATTTCTATCTTCTTTGTGGCCACCCTTATATTTGGATGCGTCAGCTATACAGTGCGTTCAAAGTGCCAGCAGAAAACATTAGTTCCTTTGCTCTGTCCCGAAATATTTTCAGTTCCTTTTCTCCCATTTAACAGACAAGACCATCCCACATTAACCTCAGACAATTCTAACGTGCATACAAGAGGCACAATGAGCAAGAGATGACACCTTGTTAAGTCATAGCATTCAGCCCCCATATATCCCTTTACTCTTCAGTCTCAGTACCAGCTGGCTGTGATGTTGATGCTGTCTTCACCCTCTGCCTCCATTCCATTCCAGGTACCCTTCAGATCTGCAATCCTTCTCCCAGAACCATCTGCCTGGTCCCTGGGATTCCAACAGGGCTCAGACTTGGATGACGCTTCCACAGCCAGAGAGTGCTGAGCCAGCAAGAAAACAAAGCCTTGTCTGGGAGGGTTGGTATAATTAACTTTCCCTATTTAGTGCAGGGCTGTGGTCCACTCTTTTATAGCCACTCTTATAAATCTGAGCCTTGTTTTGGAACATTTTTCTCTTCATTGTTCTCTCTGAGTTGAAATAGGGTTGAAACTGTAAGATATGCTATGTAGAGGCTGGTTGAGTGCCCTGTGGGCGTAATGTTTGTCATCAGGAAGCTGCCATCTATTAGATATGGTACTGATTTAGGGTAATGTAGGCAGTTCCTTTAAGCTTTTTCCCAGGCTTGGCCAAATAACACCTTAGAGCAATAGTGTCATACTCAAACAGAAATAGGGGCCACTAATTCTATAAAAGGGTACCTGCAGGCTGCATATTGACTTAGAAAACCACATATTAACATTATCTATGTTCTATTGTATTTTATTTTGTTAAATATTTCCCAGTTCCATTTTAATCTTATTTGGGTACAAATACTTCTACCTTAGAGCATTTAGAACACATTCTAGTCCAGATTGCTCTTTATATAGAAATATAATTTTATTTTCATAGAACAAATATTAACTATTCCCTATCACATCTGTATATTTAAGAGAAAATACTTTCTGAAATCCTAAAAGAAGAACTAGAACAAATAGGGACAGATTGTTACTTCTCTAATTTTTATGGTATTCAATTTCTGCTTAAATTGCTTTATTTCTTGGGTTTCAGAGATTCTTGGTGCTTTTAATTAAATTCCTCTAGACTGGGAATCACCAACACATAGAAACAGATCCTTGCCAGAGCCTCCATTGTCTTGGTTTTCTAAGAACATCAGATGGCGTAACCAGGTTTGGGAAATGTGCTACTTAGGCCATTAGGTCTTTGTAATTTCAGCTATCCTATTGGCCCACGAAGACAAGTTTACTCCTAAATCTGAGGTGAATTTATTACCTTTGAAGTTTTCTTTTCTTTTTTAGGTGACTTTCCTTTTGGTATATGCTTTCATAATGTCAATTGACACTTTGTCAACTCTCTTATTTTATCGTCACCTATTCAATTAAGAAAGTTCCTTTCTCAAACCATGATTAAACATTTATAGAGATCATAAATTTGAGTGACACAGCCACCCTGAATTGGGATGGTTCTGAAATGTATTTAAGCTTTCTCATTCTTTTGTTCAGGCAGTCAGATTTTATCTGGCTCCATACATGTATGTATTTGGCTAGCTTTAAGGGAATAAACAACATGGATTTACATATCACCTAGCCTGTTGGCCTCCTTTAACCAAACTTTCAGGTCGACAATGTTTATACGTGTATACATTATTTGGTACTACGCATGCTATTTTTTGACTTGCATTTTTCATCCAAGAACATTTTCCCCAAAACCTTTACATAAATAGATAACTGCAAGGTGGCTTGTTGGGAAAACACTGCATCTGCTGTCAGATTTGGGCGCATGTCTTTCCTCTGAAGCTTCCGTATATGACTTCAATAATTTAATTGCCCTGTACCTAAGGTTCCTCGTTTGTTAAATGAGGAAGTTGGACTAGATGACCTTTGACATAGTTATTCAGTCCAAACATCTGGGCCACAAACTGAGCTACTGTACTACCCCCATCTCCCACTTGCCTTCCCACTTTTACCCCTTTGCTTTGAGGAGGAAAAAAGCCAGCCCTTTAACAAATCTGCATAGTCAAGAAAAACAATTCCCTCTTTGACTGCATCTGAGAATGTCTGTCTTACTCTATACCTTGAGTCTATCCCCTCTCTATGAAGAGATGGTTAACATGTTTCATCATCAGTCCTTTGGAATGCTGATCTGGGTATTACAATGATCAGAGTTCTTAAGCCTTTCCAAGTTGCTTTTCTACATAATGTTGTTACTGTTTAAATTGCTTTCCTGGTTCTATTTATTTACTTCATTCTGCATTAGTTCATATAGATCTCCCTGTTCATTTCACGATTTCTTATCAATTCTATTACATTTATATAACATAATTTTCATAGCCATTCCCCAATAGATGGGCACCCCTTTAGTTTCTAATTCTTTCCTACTCAAAAAGAGCTGCCACAAATATTTTTTTAATTAAAAAAAATTTTTTTTCACAAATATTTTTGTAGATACAGGATCCTTTCCTCTTTGACTTCTTTGGGGTTATTAGATATAGTAGTGGTACAGGAGAACAAAGGGTAAGCATCGTTTAGTGATATTCTGTATATAGTTACAAATTGCTTTCCAGAATGGCTAGACCATTTCATAGTTCTACCAAGAGTAGATTAGTATACCTGTTTTTCCATAGCTCCTCCAACAGTTGCCTTTTTTTTTTAATCTTTTCATAAATGATCACAGAAAGATGGCGGGGGCAGGCAGAGGTAGAGAGGGGGAAAGAAACCTTCAGTGGAGGAAAGAGAAGAAATCCTCTTTGATTCAAGATAAGAGAAAACTAAAGTCAGGAGTAACAGGGTGGCATGATGGACAGCCTGCTGGACTTAGGGAGAACTGACTTTGAAATCTGTTTGAGACCCTTACTGGCTGTGTGACTGTGGGCAAATCTCCTCAGTTTCCTCATCTGTAAAATGAAGATAATAACACCTACCTCAGGAGGGTTTTGTGAGGATCAAACGAAATAATATATGCTAAATGTTTTGCCAACATTAAAGCACTTATTGTACGTTAGTGTAAGGAATTATGTTGAACACATTCATTTAATCTGCTCCCCGCACATGAACCTACTGAAGTTTTTTTTTTCCTTTTTTTTTGCTTTTTGGAGGGCAATTGGGGTTAAGTGACTTGCCCAAGGTCACGGAGCTAGCTTTTTTGTGTTAAGTGTCTGAAGCTGGATTTGAACTCAGGACCTCCTGAATCCAGGGCCGGTGCTCTAGCTGGCCACTCCTCAACCTATAGATCTTAAAAACAGACACATTCGATTCCCTCAGATATCCTACATCATTTTTTTTTTCCAGTGGACAGAGTGTTGGGCTTGGAGTCAGGAAGATCTCACTACAAATCCAGCTTATTATTTATGTGACCTTGGGCAAGTCATTTAACAGCTGTCTGCCTCACTTCCCTTATCTTACAGATGAGGAAAATAATAGCACCTATCTCCCAGGTTTGTTGTGAGGACAAAGAAAGGTGGGCACAACAGAAAGAAAAGAGGATGAAGGAGAAGTAAAATATCACCTTCTGAAAAAGTGACATTTTCCACAAAGGGTTGGTTAGACAGTTCAAAGAAATAATCACTTCAATATATATGTTCCCAAAAATTCCCATGCCCAATATTCTTTTTTATTTTTGGAGGGGGGAAGGCAGGGCAATTGGGGTTAAGTGACTTGCCCAAGGTCACAGGGCTAGCTTTTTTGTGTTAAGTGCCTGAAGCTGGATTTGAACTCAGGTTGTCCTGACTCCAGGACTGGTGCTCTATTCACTGTGCCACCTAGCTGCCCTCCATGCCCAATATTCTTGACATCACTATTGCCTCTGAAGTAGCCCCTCTTTAATCAACAATACTGGAAAAGCTAATGACTCCAGGTCACTTGAGAACCAGTAAGTGAACTTGAGCTGGGGACCTGAGTCCCTCAACCTTGAGTATTTTTTGTGATGATTGGTCCTTGCTCTCTTCAATTTCCTCTATGAACTGAGACTTCTTTATAATGTTCCCCATGCTCCTGGGATGACTCATACCCTTTCCTGAAGCAATGAATAGTTTTTCTCTTTAGTGTCTCTTTCTTTACCTCCTTGTTCTCTTCAACTTACATTTCCTAGTATGTTTCATAGCTCTTTTCTGCTTCCTTTACTATATCCACAAGAATATCAAATTAATCATTTCTTTCTGGACACATTCATTGCCTGTTGAATCTCAGACATTTCCTAGTAAACTGATGACTGCATACAACTTAAAGCCAGCGTTCTATTCTGTGCTGGTATCCACTTTTGCAATTAGTAGCATACTCCCACATCCAGAGTATAGTGTGTTTTTGCCAAACATCACATCTATCTTTGACTCATTGCTTTCTGCTAGAACTGCCTCCAGAGACTGGCAAGTTTCACTGTCATATGGGATCCAGTCATCATCCTCATTACCCTGCCCCTTACCAAACATGATCTACCGTGGAACATCATCAAAAGGAGTATTTTGTAGAAATTAAGTTGAAGTGACAAAATTCTGAATAACCCATTTCTACTTAAAGCATACATCAAAAGGGTCTGAAAGGAAAATATGAGTTGCATGGCTTTTTTTCTTCAAGTTTTATTGTGACTTTCAAATCTGAGTCAATAAACATTTTTCAACATGGCTAATGTGGGAATTTGTTTTATTTGACTATCCATATTTGTTAAAAGGAATTTTAAAAAATTGTTCAATTGTGGGGAGTAAAGCAGAAAGAAAAGAGATGCTTGTTAATCTAAAAAAATTAAATTTAGAAAAAAATTAAATCAGTACATATTTATTAAATGCCTATTCTTTGCAAGCAGTATAACTCCTGATGGTCCTGGAATCCAATGCAGAGTTCTCAAGGGGCAGATTTATCACCTTCTGCTTCTAGTCTATGAAGAATACCCAACAAAACCTCTTTTTAATGATGGTGCCAAGGAACAAACATAATATTCACATTACAAGTTGTTTGTATTATGGTTAGAGAGAGAGGCATCATAAATCGTGCTGAAAAGGAATAACAGAGTATAAACATATCTAAGAATGAGAAAATAATAATAGGCTTATGATATTTGTCCCCCAAATGAATACCTCCTGATCAAAAGACTCACAGGAGCCTTGGTCTTTAATGGCAACAGCAATCCTCTTCTTGGTCCTTGTATGGACTTCTCCACGCCTTTCCTCAGGTTCACTTGGAGCTTCATGTTTCTACTATCTTGGCAAAGCATCTCCTGAATTATCTCCTGAATTTAAACCAGCCTGATTTGATCATCTTTACTCAAGTTTCTAATCCCCAAAGACGTAAAAAATGGGGGCAGCTAGGTGGCGCAGTGAATAATGTGCTGGCCCTGGAGTCAGGAGGACCTGAGTTCAAATTTGACCTCAGACACTTAACACAAAAAACTAGCTGTGTGACCTTGGGCAAGTCACTTAACCCCAACTGTCCTCCCAAAAAAGCCAAAAAAAAAAAGAGGTAAAAAATAAAGACACATTAAGTCCCAAGATAAAATCAGTCCAACAGGATCCATAGCAGAGTTGGGGAGTGGGTAGGGCAGAGAAGTAGGAGAGAGAGAAAGAATATCTAATTCTCCAATGTAGGCAAGAGTCTTGATGGGAGAAAGACCCAGCATATCCTGACATATAAAAGCAGGAATATTTTCTTTACAAATCTTATAAGTAGTTCAGAGAACATTATATATATATATATATATGTATGTACATATATATGATATATAATATATAATATTTCTGAGATGGAAAGTAAACAATGTTGATAAGACATTTAAAATAATATACAGAAGAAAGCAAAAAAGAACTCCAGAAGTGGACCTAAACAAATGGCAATTTTGTTACTACTGTGTTAAATCTCATTTATACAAAAAAAAAAACAAAACCCAAACCCCCAAACCTCCAAATCCTAGTTTCATATACTGACAGTTCTTGCTTTATATAAGTATTCTGTTCTGTAGATTTCTATGTGAAGCAATTTTTATGCATTAGGGTTAGAGTCAGAGAGGGAGGGTTAAGGTTAAGGGTTGGCGTTGGTTGGGGTAAGCATTAGAATTAGAAATGGAGAGGAATTTAAGGTTAGAAGTCAGAGGCTGATTTAGGGTAAGGGCAGGCTATATAACAAAGATACACAAGCAACACCTTCCTGCTAGTCATGAAATGGACTAAAATGCAGCCATATTAAATACTGTACCATGATAATAAACACTTATGAAATGAAAGGTAAAGTTAATTAGAAATGATGGTAACATTTAAAGTATGTACAGTAAAGTTAACATTGCAGTGCCGTGTGTTGCCCTTCCCCACCCACTGCACCTAGCCTTTCTCATTGGTGGTTGGCTGAAACTTCTTTAAGAATTCTTTACATAAAATCGAATTTACGTAATGGAAATTTTATGTAAATGGAGACCTGTCTGTACAGGCTTCTTTTTTTATTGGCACAAAACTGTACAAGAAAATTCTTGCTGATCTTTCCCTGCCTCGACATTTCGTACTACAATATCTCCCTGTCCAGGCTAGGGGTGGTCTGTATAACATATAGTTAGCCTTAATTTGAGGGGTCATCTGAAAGGGAATTTGTAGCCATAATGTGATTACGCAAATATTTTAATGAGAAGTTGAGACCTAACAGACAATTCCATTCTAGCCACTCTTCTTCTATCCCGGAGTAGACTATACAAGTTCCTGGAAAGTAGGAATGATCCCAGTTCTCTGTACACCCAATGCTTAGAACAGCGTCCGACATAACAGACATTTAACACGTTTGCTGTTCCATGATTTGTTCTGCTTTGTATTAAAATGTTCATGATTGTATCTTCTTAAGTTCATAATAAAAAAACATTTAAAAAAAAAGCAGGCCCAACCACAAACCACAAAGAGTTGTCATGAAGCTGTAATAACACCAAAGAAAACCAATCCCTAGGTGCTAAACTGCAACGTATTTTTTTCTCATAGGAGAGCTTGTAAAAAATAGTGTGCACTCCCAAAGGGGAAGTGACATTTTCTTAACTATCGAAGGCCGGCTGCCATCTAGTGGAGGGCTGGGCGGGGAATGTCAAAGCTCAGGCCCATAAGTAGGCCTCACCCAGAGAGGCAGAATACCAAAAACAGCTGGGAAGAGAGAGAATCAGAGAGCGAATGTCCACCCGCTAACAATCTCCCTGCTCCCAGGCTATGAAATTGTTCCAGGATCTGTGGGCTTTAGCCCAAACTATTAAAGTATTAGGTAATGGGAGAAGAAAACTATGTCCCTGAAAGCCTCAAAGATCACACATTGAGTAGGGGAATATCAGTTTGAGAAGCATCACCAACCTTTTCTCCCCCAAAGCCCTCCTATTATCAGTGATATGTACTTGGGGGTGTCATTGCCCTGTCTACTCTTCAGACTCTGGTCCAGAGCCCTGATACATTACCCTTCCATCTTGAGAGAAAAAGATACACAACACAGGCTTGTCTAAAGCCCATACTGGGGGTAGGGGAGAGTAAGGGGAAGATGAAGTAAGAAAAGCACCCACCATATAGTGCAGCCCAGGGTAGAGGGTTGGATTTGGGGTCAAGAAAAGCTCAACTCAAATAACACCTCTGATGGCTGCATGCAGTGGGGAAAGATAACCTTTCTGTCTGTTACCTCATGATAAAATGAGGATTCTTGGACAAAACAGCTTCTAAGAGTACTTCCATTTCTAAATCTATGATCCTATGAACTTCTAAAAAATTGATTAACAAGTATTTTTTGTTACTACCCCTAGTGAGCAAATTAAAAGCAAAAAAAAAATACTCAAACCTATATTTATAGTTAGACAAAGCAGGTTCTTAGTTTCATAAATTATAATGTTATATTCACTGTCTTGGAAATTTGACCTTTTTTGGTGAAATTGCTGCAAGGATTTTTCCTGTTTATCTGTTTCTTTTCTAATTTTAACTATATTAGTTTTTTGGTGCAAAAACTTTTACATTTCATCTAATCAAAATAATCTATTTTCTTTTCTGTTATCCTATCGCTTGTTTAGTGTTGAAATTTTTTCCTCTATCCCTAGATTTGAAAGATAATTTCTTCCTTGTTCCCCTAACTTGTTTATGATGTGACCTTGTCTATCTAGGTCATGTCTTCATTTGGTGTTTATTTAGAATAGGGTGTTGTTGAGGTTTGGGGTTTAGGGGTGCTCAAGACCCCAAAATACCAACATGCTGGGTCCTGCCAAATGAATTCAACTCAAGCCTCCTCTCAGCCAAAGCAAAACAAAGTTTATTAAATATTTGCCATAATGGGTAGACTCTTAAGGAGCCTAAGTATTTGTGATGCTTGTGTTGGACAAGCCAGGCAAAACAACCTGACCCAGTAACAGAGATTTGGGCCTAGTGATAATGAAAGGCTTATGGCCTCAGGCAAATGCCTCAGCCAGTGGGAAGATTCAAGGGGGTTCCCAGAGCCCGCACCCCATCAGTGTGAAATTTTGTTCTAATCTTAATTTCTACCAGATCACTTCCCAGTTTTCCTGGAAGTTTTTGTCAAATAATGAGTCCTTCCTGCAGGATTAGAGATATTTGGGTTTGTCAAAACTATGCAGTTCCATTTGTTTCCTTCTGTATGTTTGTTTTATACCCAACCTATTCCACTGATTAACTCTCTGTTTTTAAACCAATTCCAAATAGTTTTTAAGGATTACTGCTTTGTGGTATAGTTTGAGAGCTGGTAATGGTAGACACTTCCCTGCCTTTCTCACTTTTTTTTCATTATTGCCTTTGAAATTACTGACCTCCATAGTAACTTTTGCTGTTTTTCCACCTTTGAAATTCCTCTGGTAGTTTTGTTGGCAGAGAATTGAATAAGTAAATTAATTTAGTAGTATGGTAATTTTTACCATCTTGGTTCAACCTATCCTTAAGCAACGAAAGTTTCTGCAGTTATTTGTGTGCAAAGAGTGTTTGATAGAGTGAGAGGTGGTTCTGGGTGCAGCTTGGTAGAGCCCCTCTTAAGTATTTTAGAGCTTCTGCAGTCATTTTGAATAGAATTTCTCTAGCTCTCCGGACTAGATTTTTGTCAAAATCCTTTTCAGTATCTATTGAAACAATCATATGATTTTAAAATTGTTTATATTATTAAAATTATTTATTATATTTAATCTTTCTTATGTTGAACCAAACTTGCACTCCTGAGATAAATCTAAGCTGGTTATAATGTGAATCTTTTTAATATGTTGTAGCGTATTAATTTTTTAAAAACCATTTTTGCATCACTGTGTATAGTAAAAGTTGCTCAACCATTCCTGTTTGCAATATCCTCCCACCCACTCAGCTTCTTCAGCTAATAGGCTACTTGTGTTTCCCCGTATAAATTCTCTTTCTTTGCTTTGGGAAGTTCAGATTAATAACTATTTATTATTCGCCACGAACTGTGCTAAACGATGGGGATACAAATAATAAAGAGGCAGTCCCCGTCCTCAAGGAGCTTACAATCTAATGGGGGAAGAGAGTATAGGAAAAGAAGTTGAAAAGAGGGTGGGGCACCTGGATGGGGGTGGGTGGCAGGTGCCGGTCATGCTATTCCTAGAGTCGAAGCCAAAGTTGCTGATGGAAAATAACAAGAAAATTATTTGCTGGCAATTGGCAACACACACACACACACACACACACACACACACACACACACACACACACACACACACATTTCCCTTCCCCCTACCCCCCCCCCCCTTCATTTTATTTTTTTTAGAAAAGGGAGGGGCGTGGGAGAGTAGTCTGAATTGGGTTATGGGATCCTCCGGGAGGTAACCCACCTCAGCCATTGCACTCACTTCGCTGGCCGTGAGTCGTTTCCAAGCCCTGTCGGGGGAGGCATCCGCCCAGCCCACCCACATGGGGTGGAACCGCATGGGCTTCTCCTGCCCAGTCTACCCCCGAGACACGGGCCCCGTTCTCTGGGAACTCACCCCCCCACAATCGCGGGAGGAGCCCTGCTAGGGCCGCTATTGGCCCTTGTCTCAGACCTTCCCAAGGGCTTGGTTGGGGAGTGACGTAATGCACTCAGCTTGTAGCCCCAACGATGAGCTTCCCTCCGCCCTACGAGGCAACCCGCCTAAACGGAGCTATATAAGGCTCTCCAAATCCGTATTCTTTCTTACAGAGGGCGAAAACCCCGTGATGCTTGGCGGCATGCAAATAATAGCTTACATCAGAGTAGAGTACCGCCTTCCCTCTTTTCTAGCGCGGGAAATCCCGTTTCCTTCTGCGGTCGCCTGGAACGCGCGCCTGCGCCGTAGTCAGAGAGCGGTACAGGAAGGTGGGCCGGTTGGGATTCGGTCGAGATCGCTATGCCCTCGCGCGGAAGGGGTAGAAGCACCGGCCACGCCCGAGGTTCGGAGCAGGTGTCGGGGCTCAGGATTGTGAGAGGTTGGAGGGAGGGGAAGGCGGGAGCGCTCCTCCCCCCCACCTCCCGCCGAACGGTCTCCGGGAATCGAAGCATTCCGGGCTTGCTATTGACGAGACGAGGGTGGGGCTTCCTCACGGGTGTCTGTTTGCGGGGACATGGCTGGTTCCGGGGGGCAGCGGTCCGGCGTGGCGCAGAGCCACCTCGCCCTCCCCGGCTCTCTGCCCTGGGTCTCCAGGCGGGGGTTCCCGCCCTGGTGTTTCTGCGGTCTTGGTTTACTGCCCTGGCTCGTTCTTTCCATCCCTCTCACGGGTCCGGGAGTTCAGAGCAGGGAGTCGAGACCAGTCAACAAGCATTTTTTGTGCGCCTACTACGTGCTGCATTGTTGTGAGCGCCGAAGAAGGGCGCTCCCGGGGCAGACTGTGCACACACAAGACATATGGCAATATATTGGAGATAATCCCAAAACTAGCTGGAAAGGATCTCAAAGGCCCTCGAGTTCAGCCCCTGTGCTTTACACATCTCTAACCAGAACTAGAAGTCAGTTGTTTGCCATATTGTCGCCACCGTTAGACTGATTTCCCCCAGGGAAGGCCCCTCAGCGCTTTGCGCTGTCTGGGACAGATATAGTAAGCATTTCATAAATTCTGCTTGGCTTAACTTGACCAGAGCGGCAAGGCCATTGAGTCCAGCCCTTTCATTTTACACATCCAAAGCTAGAACTGGCAGGGACCGTAGTAACTGTCTAGTCCACTCCGCTTTCAGATGAGGAAACGGCTCAGAGAAGTTACATATGCCCAGGAACAACTAGGAATTGTCCTAGGTAGGATTTAACCACAGTGTTCCATATGCCAGGACCAGCAATCAAATCTTTATCATGGTATTCCAGGTTCTTCCCTTTCCTACTCTCATTGATCTATGGGGACCCCAACCCCCATGGGAATCCCCATGTTCCATTTGTTTCCTCTCCAGGTGCAAGAGTAAAGCGTCAGTGCCCAGATTCTGAAAAGAGTGAGGCAGCCTCACCCACCCTGGAATTTCGTTGGCAATGGGAGGACCCAGAGGGTGTCTGGTATTGGTACTCTTCTGCTCAGGATATGGAAATCACAGAGGCTTTCAGGTCAGTGCCATTCAGAATTTCCTCTAATTTTCTATACCTGAGGTTAAAGGTTTGGTCCAAAGGATCAGTTTCCTGGGGGCAATTTCCTGTCCGAGGGGCAGGACAATTGAGTCCTTTCAGCGACATGCTCTGACTTGTATTCTCACTTACACTGAATTAGTCTTATCCAGCTTTCTGTGTTAGAGTCACTGACTACAGATATTTAAGAAAGTATCACTGGTCTCTGAGTCATATCATTCTCAATAGTCTCTTAGAATCTCTTCTACAGGGAAAAATTCACTTGAGTGTTAATAGATCAGTTTCTTATTCACTCTATCCTTTTCTCCATCTCAAAAATGTTCTTCAGTAACTAGTTCTGTGATATAATGCTAAGATTCATAAGGCAAATCTTTTAACTTTTTGTATTTTAGGTTATGCGTGGCTTTTCTCCCTTCCAGGAGTTAGTGATTTTTACACTGGAGAATAAATTGTCCTTTCTCCTCCTTGCTGTCAATCCTATTGGATGGATTCTGCCATGGGAATTAGTTGGTCTTTCATTTTTGCCTCTTTAGGGATTAAGAAACTTGAATACCAAAAGAAGCAAAAGACTGTCCTTGTCCTCATAGAACTCTCAGTCTAACAGAGGAGATGACACACAAACAAATATGTACAAAAAAGGTATATCCAGGATAAATGTTGCCCTTTGTTCTTGAAAAGGACCAAAATGATGTTACTGTGTTAGAGTCAAGTTACAATGTGTCCAGCTGTAGCTGATCAGACCAATACGAGATCAATACAAGCTTGGAATACTCTACTCCAGGTTGGGCACAAATAGTCTGTGATCATTTGGGGTGGATTGTCTAAATTTGCAAATCTCGAATTTCTTTTGAGCCATTTCAGTTCCTCTTTGCTCATAGAACACAGCACCTTCTCTGATGAGGGCACGCCTTGCTGGGTGGTCCTGTGCTGGTGTCTCCCCTGAAACACAATCAATTCCAACATTTTAAAGAGAGAACTAGATGTTGCCATTTAAACCCAGGGACGCCAAAAACTGTTGAGGTGGGAGCTCTGCCCACCCCAGAACTGTTGGGGTTTCATGATGTGTTGTGGTGGAACCGTTGCAAAGAATTCAGAGTCAGATCACCTCTAATCCAAGTGTAGGCCTTTACTGAAGCAGGCTAAGTTCCAAGAGGAACCAGCAGTTTTAAAGAAAGCAAGATGGATTTTTAAAGGGTAAAGATGCAATTACATAATGGAAATTTACATAGAATAGAGGAATATCATTAATATTAAAAAGGCAGGAGGAGTTTGTTAAGGAATTAGGTAATGGAAGAGGGGTCCCATCTATGCTTCGGTGGTTAAACATTCTGGACCTTCTGTTTTCTGACTGGATAGCTAATGTGGTCCTGTCTGGTCAAGATGGATGATGTGATTTTGATTGAATACAAGAACACACCTGTTTCTGTAGGAATGGGTCTGGGGGCAGTGACCAGGTAGAGGCAGTAGCTAGGTTCCCATTGCATGGACATACCTACTGTTTCTGTGGGAACTAAGAGTTCAGGGACACACCTGTTGTTCCAATGTGCAGTGAGGCATACCTATATGAAGAAATTAGGATATTGGCAAAGGGGTTAGGTAGGTACAGTGGGCCTGCTGTTCAGTGGGGCCAGGCCTATAATGAAGTTAGAATATTGGGGCTGGGGGCAGCTTTATTAGGATTCCATCATTGAGAGTGTCTTTATATCACTTCTTCTGACCACCATGTAATCACTTGTCCTGTGTGAGTTCTCCATAGAATAATCTTTTTGGCAAGTGTACATTTGGCATTCAGCAGCATGGCCAGCCCGTTGGAGTTGCACTGTCTGAATGCTTGGCAGTTTAGTTCAAGAAAGGACCTCATTTTCTGGTACCTTATGGATACTTCCAGGTTAGCTTCAAAATATTCCTAAAACAATTCAAATGGAAACGCTTTGGTTTCCTGGTTTGGACAGATAGGAAGTGATTAAAAGAGGGAAGGCATTAGGATTAAAAGGGGTTGGGAAATACTTCCTGTAGAAGGTGAGATTTTAGATAGGACTTAAAAGCGAGGGAAACTAGGAGGTGGAGATGAGGAAGAAGAATGTTCCGGGCACGGGGGACAGTTGGAGAAAATGACGGGAGCTCAGAGATGGAGTATCTTGTTCCTTGAACAGGAGGCTGGTATCTGAGTATGTGGAGAGGAGGGAGGGGTTTGTATAAGGTATAATAAGACCGTAAAGGTAAGCAGTTGGCTAGGTCATGGAGGACTTTGAACTCCAAGTAAAGGATTTTGTATTTGATCCTGAACTGGAGGAGTGATATGTTTGGAACTGCACTTTAGGAAAATCATTTTGGGGCTAAATGGAGGCTGGGGAGTGTGGGGAGACTTTAGAGAAGCAGACCTACCAGCAGGCAATTGCAATATTCCAAGCATGAGGTGATAGAGGTCTGTGCTAGAGTGGTGGTAGTATCAGAGGAGAATAAGGGATATATCTGAGAGATATTCCATAGGTGAAATTGATAGGTACTGTCAATTGATTGGATACGTGGGGTGAGAGATAGTGAGGAATCAAGGATAACACCTAGCTTGTGACAAAAGAGTTTTTAAATATAATCAAAACTGGACTTGTCCCCAACCCAAGGATGGCCAGAGCTAAACAAAGCAGGGCAGAGGCTGGTGAGTCAGGAATCAAAATAGTGGTTTAATTTCAGAGTGAGGAAAATGCTTGCAAGCATTTTCCCACAGAGAAGGAGGGCTTATTTGCTTGTGGCAGGGGTACAGTTTTTAAGCACGAAAACCACAAAGGTCTGGACTACAACATAGTCATTCTTAGGTCTTACGTGAACACTTCCCACAGCAGGCCCACTTGTGCAGGCACTTTTTGGGACAATACCGGCATTCTTTGGTGCTGTGGGTACAGTCTCCAAGCTACTAGCATTGTTGAGCCTTGTGACTATCTCAAGTCCTTAGGATTGTTGAGCCTTGTGATTGTTCATTGGGGTTGGGGTTCAGAAACAGGATGAATGTGATTGGAATCGGACTGCAGCACCTGGCTCAGTTCACTTTGCAGTTACGAGCACTTACACTATTAGCGTATCAGGAGATGTGATTGATCCCTTTCTGCTGCAGCTCAGCTCTCCAGTCAGAATCCCTTGGGAAATAGGGAAGCACCAACAGATTTAAATAGTTAGTATAATCATTACACATAACATGAAAAGCATAAATCCCAAGTTTTGGATTTTGCTGTGGCCGAGATCATCCAGAGGGTGAATGAAAAGGCTCGTTGTTATGCCAACTTCAAGGCACAGCTTGCTTACTGGGCCTTAGCTCTGGAAAACAGGTGTCTTCTAATATCTTGACCCTTGGGGGCCTGAGGAACTGTGAGGGTGGTGTTGCCCTTGACAATAATAGAGAAGATAGGAGGTCAGGGTATGGTTTAGAGGGAAGGATAATAGCTACTGGACATCCAGTTCTAGACATCTGAAAAACAGTTGGAAATGCAAGATTTGAGGTCAACAGAGAGATTGGAGCAGGACAGGCAGATTTGAGAGTCATCAGCAAAGAAATGATAAATCCATGGGAACTGATGGAATCACGAGGTGTAAAAGGAGTAGTAGAATAGAGGGAGAAGAGGGCCCAGGATTGAGCACTTTGGGATACCTGTAGTTAGAGGGTACTGCTTGAGTGATGATCCAGCATTTAGAAGGTATGACTTAGATGAGAATCTAGCAAAGGAGATGGAGAATGAAGGACCTAATAGATAAAGAGAACCAGAAAAGAAAACTAGATTTTCTCCCTGAAAACCTAGAGAGAAGAGAGTTTCCAGGAGAAGAAAGTGATCAGCAGTGTCAGAGGCTGCAGAGAAGTTGAGAAGAATGAGGGCTGAGAAAAGGCCTTTGGATGTGGCAGTTAAGAAATCATCACTGACTTTGGAGAGAGCAGTTTTGGTGGAACAGGTTGGAAGCCGGATTGTAGGAGATTAAGAAGAGAGGGAGAGGAGAGGGAGTGGGGGCGTGTATTTGCCTTTTCAAGGGGTTCAGTTACAGAGGGAAGATAAAGGAGATAAAGGACAGTAGCTAGGGGGATGAAAGTAGCAAGTGAGGGTTTTTTGAGGATGGGAGAGATGTGGGCATGTTTTGCAGGTATAGGAGGGAGCCAGGAGGGAGAGATTGAAGATAGGTGATGGAATGGAGAGGATCCATTCCATGGGGGGGCAATCTGTTGGAGGAGATAGGATGGAACAGGATTGCTTGTACAGGTAGAGTGATAACCTTGGTAAGGAGTAAGGCCCCCTCTTCATGTGAGATGGGTAAAGGAGGAGATAGTGGTAGAAGTACGTGTGTGTGTGTGTGTGTGTGTGTATGTGTGTATGTGTATATGTGTGTGTGTGTGTGTGTATATGTATGTGTGTATATATAGTATGTATATATGTGTATATGTATACTTATACCACTAGAATACATATTTTATATATACTGGTATATATTTCATTATTTAATTATGTACAATTATTTCGTATTACATATATGTATATGTATGTGATATGAAATAAGGAAGAAGGGAATTCATGGCAGATGACCTCAATTTTTTTGTAAAATGTGAGGCGAGGATCTCAGCTGAGAGGGTGGGGAGAGGGGGCACCATGGGAAATTTGAGGAGGGCTGAAATGGTTTGGAAGAGTTGCTATGGAGAGAGGGGCAGTGAGTTGATAAGGGAGGTATAGTAAGATTGTCTAGCAGCATTGAGGGCCCAGTTGAGGTTGTGTAACAAGTTTGTAGTGGACTTAGAATAGTTGCATGATTTTCTTCACCTTCTTTAGCAACACATGTACAGGAGCAAAGGTGGTGGATGGTGGGAATGATACAAGACTGAAGCAGGTTGCAATTGATGATATGATAAGAGGACTAGGGACTTGAGAACAGTGTAAAGTTGAAACTGGTTCTCCAAGGAATGAAGATGGAGAAAAGGGATGAGTGTGGCTACTACAGGAGAGATGGCCTGGGAGAGAACAGAGGAGTCAAGGAATTGGAGAGCAGTGTGTCGACAAAATTAAATTGGCAACAGAAGGCAGAGGGACAAGTGGAAAGACAATAGATTATGGTCAGATAAGGTATTTTGGAATTCTTGAACATGGAATTGGTACATTTTGTGGGTGATTGCAAGATCAAGGGTATGACCATCTTTGTGTGTGGCTAAGATGGGGTGAAGGAGTAGGTCATGGGAAGTGAGTAGGTTGAGGAACTGAGTCTGTATGCATTTTGAAGTCCCCTGGTATGAGGGCAGGAGTTGTGGAGGCAAGAAAAATTGTGAGCCATGTACTGAACTCATTGATGAATGAAGGGGAGTGATCTGGAGGTCTGTAGAGAGCAGCTACTGGGATTTTTATTTTAGGAACTTGGGTATGGATAATTTCTCAAACTCGGGTTATTTTTCAGGAAAGGATGTGCTTTGGTAAATATCTCATCCGAGAGTGGAACCATGAAGCTCCAGATGGACTTCAGGAAGATGGTCCAAAGGAACACGAAGACAAGGACTGAGAGGAGGATTGCTGTTGCCATCAAGGAACAGGGCTCCTGTAAGTGTGTATTTTTTTATCACGAGGTGTTCATTTTAGGGACAGATGCCATAAGTCCATTATGAATTATTTTATCATTCATAGATATGCTTATAGTCTATACAGATCACATTAGTTGTCCTCATAATGATTTATAGTGCCTCTCTCTAATCATAATACATTTTGTAACATGAATATTATCCTTATCCCTGGCACCATCATTAATAAGGAGTTTTGTCGGGTTTTCTTCAGATTATAAACAGAAGATCAGGGAATTAATTTGCCTCTTGGGATTTCTGTATTAGATAATTTGGTTTCCAGGACCTTTGGGTGATAGTTTGCTTGAAAAAGACAAAGCGCTTAGTGTTTATTGACTCAAATTTGAAAGACCCAGTAAAACCTTGGGGAAAGAAGGAAATGCAACTTATACTTTCCTTTGAGCCCTTTCTGATAACATGCTTTAGAGTAGAGGTGGTAATCCAGAATCTTGTCACGTTTATCTTCTTCAGTCTAGTTCCTGCAGAATTTACCTTTTGATGTTGTTACATTTTAGATTTTGTCTGGCAGTGGCAGAGCAGTGAGGAAGATGACTGGATCCCATATGATGCTAAAACTAGCCTGGCTCTGGAGGCAGCTCTAGCAGAAAGCAATGAGTCGAAGATAGATGTGATGTTTGGCCGAAAACGTTGTACTCTAGATGTGGGCAACATGATACAAACCAATTGCAAAAGTGGATACCAGTGCAGAATAGAGCGCCGGCCTTCAGGTATATATAATCATTAGTTTGATGAGAAGTTCCTGAGATTCAACATGGGATTGGCGTATAGAGAAAGAAGTAGCCAATTTGATTGATGTTCTTACTGATATAGTAAAGGAAGAGGGAATGGGCTATACAAGGGTCACTCTGGCATACAAAGAAGGACTAAGACATACTGGGAAATGTAATTGGAAGACAATGGGGCTGAGGGGTGGGAGGGGGTGGAGGGGGGTAGTGGTAGATAAATAGACACTGTGGAGGAAACTTGTTCATTGTTTCAGGATACGGAATGATTCATTCACAGGAGCATGGGGAACATTTTGAAAAACAAGTCTCAGTTCATAGAGGAAATGAAAGAGTAGGGACCGAAAGTTACAAAAAACACTAGAAGTTGAGGAGCTCAGATCCCTAGCTCATGGCCAGTCGCTGGTTGACAAGTGAACTGGGGCCGTTAGCTCTTCAGGTGCGAACGACTCAGAGACAGCAGCGATGTGCAGAATATTAGGCATTGGAACTATTTGGTAACGAACGTGTTGAAGTTTTAGTTTTTTTTTTCTACTGCTCAGCCCACTCTTTGTGAAAAATACCTGTTTTTCAGGGAAAAGGTCATATTTTTATTTCCTTTCTCCTTTTCTTTTTTAAAAATGCATTTTTATTGCTATCTTTTGTCTTCATATCATCAAAAAATTTCCCCTTATTTCCTTTCCCCTGCTGCACTGCCAGAGAGATCTCACATATAATAAAGAATTCTATCTTCTCTTTATGTTGTACTCATCTCTCTCTCTCTTTTTTTTTTTTTTTTTTGCTGTCAGTGGCTGTGGAGTTGACTGAAGCTAATGGAGAAAGTACTAGAGACGCATCCAGTGTGGAATGCCCTTCTGAAGCCAAGAAAGCCCGAGGTGAATTTGTGGTACAAGGAGTGAAAGAAGCAGCATTGGCAGATGCTGAGAGGAATGACAAGAACAAAGAGAACAAAGGTTAACAAAGGGAATATCAGGGGCGCTTGGAGGAGTAGGCTTCTATTGGACCCTTCAGCTCTGCTGAGTAACTTCTGTGCTGTTTTGAGATGTGAGCTGAGATAACCATCCTTTGGAGACACTGAAGGCAACTGACCCCATTATTCAACTACAACTACCAAGAGTTTTCTCCAAAGTTACCAGTGATCTCTTAATTGCCAAATCTAATGGTCTTTTTCATTCCCAAATCTTGATCTCTGCAGCATCTCACACTACCGATCTCTTTCCCCTTGGTCAGGAATGGTCAGGAAATAGAAAGATTACCATGTGAAAAGGGTGCTGGCTGTGCTCTACATTTTTCTCTGATTCAAGCACCAGTTGTAAACAATGCTTATCTGTATCTCCTCAGTAGTGAAGACCTTGTTACTGAAGGGCAAAGCTCCAGTGGATCCAGAGTGTACAGTTAAGGTGGGAAAGGTGAGAGACCCTTGACTTAATCCTTAATCAAGCTGTTTTGCCACTTTCCTTTAGAAAATAATGTCCTGCCTTTGGTAGATATTGCTGCTAAAATAGAATTTAGTGCTAGTGATTCATCTCTCCTGAGGCTGGAGAACTGTGGGGCAGTGTCAGCCTTATCTCCTCCTTGTCAGCAGATTATGTACCCTGTCACAAAAGAACCCATTCCACAGAGTGGGAGCATCTGTTAGGTGTGCAGCAGAGGTATTAAAAAGGACTGGGCCATGACTTGATCCTGTTGGAGACAGGGCAAAAATGGAGGTATTTAAATGGTGGTGCAAATGGAGGAGCCTGCTACTCCTGCTTCTGAGATCTGCAAATGGGGATGAGTGCTTTCATCAGGGCCACTTCTGGCACATTTTCTTTGAAGTTTTGCTCTGTCAGAACATGTCCCAGTAAGAGATGAGAGAAGTCCTGAGGTCTTGCTCAGGGCCCAGTCTATCCTGGTGTCAGAGAGAGTAAAGTATAGTGAAGAGAAGCCAGGATTTGAAGTTCCAGTGCTGCCTTCAACAATGACCAGCTATACATGACTGAGCATGTTGTGTAACCCCTTTGAACCTTATTCTATCACTGAGGGCAGGGATAGCACTTGAGAACCTCCCTCCAAGTGTTGGTAGGAGGGTGAGATTGGGTATGTAAAGTGCTTTGCAAATGATCATTTTTTTTGGTAAATGCCAGCTTTCCTCATGTCTGACATGTTATCTTCTAGGCCCGTGTATACTGTGAAGGGGATGATGTGTATGACGTTATGCTGAATCAGGTAAGAAGGAAAGGCCTGTTTGAAAAATAACTTGTAAATTGTTAGGGTCCTAGTGTTGAAATGTTTCTAATTCAGGATTCCTTACACTAGGTATAGACTGACTGACAATGCTCACTATAACACAGTACTAGGCCCGCCTACTATTAGAATCAAATTTTTTCCAAGACATCTTAAGCTGAAGCTGTTTGTCAGCAGGTTTCCTTAATTTCCTTGGCTTTCTTTTATAAAGTTACCATATAGTTCTTATTTAGAAGTGGTTATGGGGAGGAGGAAGAAAAGAAATTTTCTACTTAATAGGTCCCACCAATTATAACAGCTTTTCCAATTACAAACCTGTTATACTTCCTTATACCCAATCTTTCTTTCACTGGGAAACGGGCAGTTTCTTTTATGCTTTATCTTCAGAATGAGGATTTTGGATTAAGCAAACTAGTTTTTTAACTATGTTTAGGAGACTGGGAAGGGAAGGGAAAAAAGGTCTGTGTACACAACCAAAGAAAGTATATGCTGGGCCAGACAGTGCAGGGAACAGTATTGCAGTGTAAAGGCCGAGCTCTGCTTTGTGGATTTCTCCTCACTCTAGTCAATCCACAGCTATACTCTGCCCTGATGCTACTTCTTAAGGGTCACATTCTTCCCAGAATGGCCCACATAGCCCCCACTCTGCACCCCTAGTCGAAGGGACAGAGGTCCTTGCCCTTTGGCTTCTTCTACTGTTGTTCTGCTCTCGGTCAGATCGCTACAAAGCCATGGTTGTGGTCAGTACCAACAAAAGAACGAACATCTAGAACCAAGAACTAGAGTAGTCCTGCACCTCTAGGTTTGAGGGAAATTGTTTCTTTGTAACAAATACATCGTAAAATTACTTTTTGTTTTGGGAAAATGATCACTAGAGACTAGAATGGATTAAGAACCAGGACAATCAAATGGCTTAGGGGCTTTAAGGATGGGGAAGGATGAAAAAGAGGGAGGAGCAGAGGGACGAAATGGAAGAAGCCAGAACAGGTTACTTGGGGCTAAGTTCAGAGCTTCAGGATGTTCACTGGCTCTTACGAATCCTTAAAATTGCAGAATGCTTTCTAAAAGCTGTGAGGAAATGGCACTTTCTTTTGGTGCTCGTTCCTCTTCATCGACTTTCTCATAAAATTGAGTTCTCTCTCCCACACCACTTATTTCCCAGGGGAAATTTGGTATTTATATCCAAAGAAGAGTCATTTGTTTATGTGAATTTCCTACGCAACCTAATACGTTTGTGTGCTCACTTTTTATCTCAATCGTAGACCAATCTCCAGTTCAACAATAACAAATACTATATTATCCAGCTGTTAGAAGATGATGGACAGAGAAACTTCAGTGTCTGGATGAGATGGGGCCGAGGTGATGGCTACAGTAGGGGATTTGGGGGTGAGGTGGGGTTCAACATTTGAAAAGTTGGAAGGAAGATTTGCCAATAACTGAAGGCTTTTCTGGATTCGAATTGATCATATGGGAATCCTGAAGGGTAGGAGTGGTGCAAAGATCAATCTGGGTTTCTTTTTTTTTTTTGCTTTTTGGAGGAGGGGGGAAGGCAGGGCAGTTGGGGTTAAGTGGCTTGCCCAAGGTCACATGGCTAGTAAGTATTAAATGTCTGAGGTCAGATTTGAACTCAGGTCCTCCTGACTCCAGGGCTGGTGCTCTATTCACTGCACCACCTAGCCTAACCCACAATCTGGGTTTCTTAAGGAAAGAAATAAAGTTATTGCTCCTGAGATGGAAGTAAGTGCAAAGAGAAGTAGTACCCTCCTCAAGAAACTTCCATCCTGCAGGATCCAAGAGGACTCTATCAAAACTAAGAGCAATTTGGCAGTTAGATTTGGGTCTCTCTCTTTTATGGCAGTTTTAATATATGTTATCTGTATTGAGAAAATCAACATATCCCCAAACTCTACCCAACTCCTCAAGCCCTGTGATTTCTTTGTCCCCTTCTACCACTGTGGCCTGCTTTTTGCCTAGCAGTGAGTAACAGTCACAAAGAAATTATGTTTTTCTCTGTCTTAATCAGCTGTACAGTGCTTGAGGTTTTCTGAAGGATTGACATTCTCACTGGTATTTCCTTTGCAGTGGGGAAGGTTGGACAGCACAGTTTGGTGACCTGTTCTGGGGATCTCAACAAAGCCAAGGAAATATTTCAGAAGAAGTGAGTGGCCTAGCAAGTGGGTAGGAAAGTATCCTTCAAAGCATTTCTTCTTTTAACTAAGATGTTACCTTCTTAGGCAAGTAGGAATTATCAGTTGACCCTTTCTGAAGCTGACTAAAGAGGCTGTAAAATTCAAGTATATGGTACAGGGCTGAATTTTTTGGGAAAGGCAAAGGGAAAAGGACACTTCAAATGTCTGGAGAATATCTAACTAGAGGTCAGAGACTGTCTTTACTCCAACTTCCTCCCCCCTTCCCCCAATATATATCCCAAAACCTCCTGTAATCTTTAGGAATATCTGCTTATCAGGACAGAAAAATGGAGTTATTTAGGCTGTCCTAGGCTCTTCTGTGCCTAGGCTTAGTGATTCATGCACATATACATTGAAAACCCTTAGGATTCTGTTCTTCCCTCTTAAGTTTTCTCTTTCCTGGCCTTTTCTGTCCCTCCAGAATCCTTGAGTAGAGGTTTTATGGAAAAGTGTTGTATGAGAGCATTCTGCGCATTAAGTGGGACTTGGAGAAGATCCTTTGTGAGGAGGCAGAGTTGTCCTGTCAAGACTGCTGCAAATGGCCTTGTAGCTTCATCCATGGAATTTTCCTCCCTTCTCCTTTGAACTCCACAGATTTTTTGACAAAACAAAGAATAGTTGGGAAGATCGTGGCAGCTTTGAGAAAGTCCCTGGGAAATATGACATGCTGCAGATGGACTATTCAACTGGTACTCAGGTATACCCTAATGTTACCTCTGGGGAAAAAGCTATTCCATCTCACTGTCAGGATGAGAGCTAGCAAAGTAGTCATGCTGTAGTCAGCACACCTTAAATAGAGCTGCCTTTTCCTCCAAAGATTGTCTATTCTCTTAGGACTAAGACTCACCAATTTTTGTGACTGATGAACCTGGTTAGTTGGGGCTATGAGAATGAGACAGGGTAGACAAGGAGGAGGGAGCAGATTTTTCTTATGTTCTTGGAGGTTATGGGGAATTTTCATTTGCTACTTTACTCTGCATTAGTAGGAGTAGTGTAGAGAACAAGAAAAGTAGTGGTCCAGCTATATTGTGCATTGGTAAGATTCCATCTGGAATATGGTGCTCAGCTCTGGCTACCATTTTTTAAGCAGAGGGACACTTATAAATGGAAATGTGACCAGAAAATAGTGAGGAGGATAGTAAAGGCTCTGGAAATAGCCAAAGGAATTAGAGATCTTTAGCTTGTAAAAGTGGGCTTGGGATTTGATAGATATCTTCAGGTATTTGAAAAAGCTGTTATTTGAAAAGGAAATAAATTTATTCTGTGTTGCTTTAGAGTGCAGATGTAGGAACAATGGGCAGAAATTACAGAGGCAGATTTGGTTCAATACAAAGAACTTTTTGAGAAACAGGTGTAGTGGATAGAGAGCTGGCCTTGTAGTCTGGAGGATTTGGCTTGAAGTCCAGCCTCAACTCATTGTGGTCACTTAACCTCTCACTACCATAGGCAGTTCTTTAAGACTTCTTTAGAAAGGAGTTCCTCTTCTGCATTGGTTGAAGTTCCTTATGAAGGATTTCTTATGCCAATGAAACCACAGGTCTAAACCAAAAAAAGAAAAAAAAGAACTTTGTAAAGATAAAAATGGAATGGGTTGCTTCTAAAAATAATGAATTTGCAACCACAAGAGGTACTCAAGCAGAGATTGCATGACTTTATTGGGGGCGTTACATAGAAGAGATTTATGTAGTAGATTGAACTAGATTACCCCTATAATCCTTTCCAAATAGGTTTTATAATCTGTCTCAGGGTGAAGAAGAATCAAAAGAAGGCACATTTGCTCCCATTTCACCTCCCAAAGTAGAGTCTCAGCTGGAGCTTCCAGTCCAGGAGTTGATAGAGTTGATTTGCAATGTTCAGACCATGGAAGAAATGATGGTGGAGATGAAGTATGACATCAAAAAAGCCCCACTGGGTATGAGCTCTGTTTTGAGTTTTTCCCTTATTCCTCAGTCCCCAGAGTGTGATGTTCTTTCTCCCCCATGAGTCTAGGTTGGACTTCCCTTGTAGTAGTACCAAATTGGGAGCCTGGAGTCTCTTTTAAATGATCTAAAGGGAAAGATCAGAAACTCATTTAGGAAATCTGGTCTTTGACTGGGCCTACAGGGAAACTGACAGTCGCACAAATCAAGGCAGGTTACCAGTCGCTTAAGAAGATAGAAGATTGTATCCGGTCTGGTCACAGCGGGCGGACCCTGGTGGATGCCTGTAATGAGTTCTATACCAGGATCCCACATGACTTTGGGTAAGGTTGTCTCTGGAATGCTACAGTCATAACCTCTCTTCAGTCTTGTCCTCTCCATCAATGGCAAGAAATTTACCAGAAGAGAGTAACTCTATTGACATTCTCTTATTTGAGAAACAAAGGTCTTTCTTAGATCCAGAACTAGGATTGAACAACTCGGGAAGCAGGGCGGTCAGTCTCCTATTTAGGAATTTGAGTCTTCTTGTTAGATTATATCCCTGATTTCAGCTAAATTCGAGTTTCTGGCTTTAGGAAGAATTGGATCTAGCATTATAAGTATCTGGGGAACACCCCTTTCTTTGACTGCAAGCTGATTTATTCGTTGTTATTTTCTGCATCTGTAAAAGAAGTACAGCCATTCTCCCATGAGAACCTGTTATTAGGAGATGAATCAAGTATCCATAAGCATTCCATGTAGAAGGGAATTCTGCAGTCCTTTGTGAAGCAAGCCTTAGTTAGAAAAAATGAGAAAAGTTTTTCCTTTGTCTCTTGTCCTATTCATAGCACCTATTTCTTAACATACCTGGAAATTTTAATCTCAGGTTTTGAAGTACTCTTAAGTAATCTGGTTTGTCAGCCCACTTTTTTATGGAGTTTGTTTTAGTCCTTTAAGTCATTCTTCTTGTGAACCACTAACACTTGTGTATATTAACAGTTAAGTACATAACAGTTTGCTTTTATCTCTGGCCCTAGGCTCCGCTCTCCACCACTAATCCGAACAGAGCAAGAATTGAAAGATAAGATACAGCTTTTAGAGGTGAGAGATCTGTGGGTTGATGGATGTCCTATTTCCTTTAGCCCTACGATCCATCATCTCTCACCACTATCTATCTTATGCCTTTAGGCACTGGGAGACATTGAAATTGCTATCAGGCTGGTGAAGACAGAGCTGAAGAACCCAGAGCACCCACTGGACCAGCATTATAGAAAACTGCATTGTGGTCTTCGCCCCCTGGACCATGCCTGTCATGAATTCAAAGTGATAAAAGATTTCTTTTTTTTCCCCCATTGGAAGTGCTCCTGTTTCCTTTTCCTATGAACATTTCTGACATTAGGCTGTAAAATCCATTAACAAAAAAAATCCTTATTTTTACTAACCGTAAGATTTTTAGCTCAGTGGTTCCTCTTCCCAAATGGCTTGTGAAATTGGAGACTGAGAAAGATACTTCTGCCTGTTTGGGCTTAGTGATCACAAGCCCAAAATCATTCATTTCTTCCACCTTCTCATCCAGGTGATCTCACAGTATCTACATTCTACCCATGCTCCCACTCATAAAGACTACACTATGACCCTGCTTGATGTCTTCGAAGTAGAGAAAGATGGTGAGAATGAAGCCTTCAGGAAGGATCTTCCCAACAGGTCTGAGTTTGTTTCTGGCCTTGGTATGAAAAACTTCTGTCTGATCTCTCTTCAGCTAATTTCCTAAAGAACTGAGTATGGTCAGACGATTTATAGAGAGGGAAGAAACTGGAGACTGGTCTTATCCATAGCCTAGCAGGAAGGAAAGCAAGGAAAGGTACCGGTTAATACTAATGGCTCTCCCTTAGGATGCTGCTGTGGCATGGTTCTCGATTGGGTAACTGGGTGGGGATCCTAAGCCATGGACTTCGCATTGCCCCTCCTGAAGCTCCTATCACAGGCTACATGGTGAGTACAGTTGGAACTCTCAGGTTGAACATAATAGTCATGACCTTTCTTTGATATCTTTAAAGTGGATCTCTTACTGTTCTGGTGATAATTCCCCAGGTTCTGCAGAGCTGTGGTCTAATACATGAAGTTAGGCCTCAACTCCCTTCAGTGGTCATGGAAATTGTGACTGTGATATCTGAGTCCTGATATAAACTGAGGTGCCTATCACCTCCCCATGGACTCTCAACCAAACTCCACAGTTGTTTCTTAGGTATTCTAAGGAAAGTAGAATTTAGGATCTAGATATTCTGAACCCCTTTGATAGCTGGAGCTTTTTTTTAAAAAATTAATTTATTTACTTTTAGTTTATAACTTTCAGTTCCACAATCCCTTGAGTTGCAAATTTTCTTGCCCCGCCTCCCCATGGTGGCATGCAATCACATATAGGATCTATAATTACCTTCACATTAAACGTTAGGTTGTAAAGGATTATAACCAATGGGATGAACAATGGGTAAGAGGAAACAAAAGAAGAGACAGCAAGTAGTTTGCTTCAGTCTGCCTTCCCTCTTTCTCTGGATGAGGATATCTCTTTCCATCATGAGTCTTTTGGAGTTGTCTTATAGCCTTGCATTGTTGAGAGGAGACCATTCTATCAAAGTTAGTCGTCACACATACATTGTGTAATTGTGTACAAATTTCTCCTGGTTCTGTTCTTCTCACTCAATATCAGTTTATATAAGTCTCTCCAGGTTATTATGAAGTCTGTCTGCTCCTCATTTCTTATAGCACAGTAGTATTCCATTACATTCATATACTACAACTCATTCAGCCATTCCCCAATTGATAGGCATCCCCTTGATTTCCATTTCTTTGCCATCAGAAAAAGAGCTGCTATAAATATTTTTGTACATATGGGTCCACTTCCCACTTCTATGATCTCTTTGGGTTACAACCCTAGAAGTGGTATTGCTGGGTCAAAGGGTATACACTTATTTATAGCCCGTTAGGCATAGTTCCAGATTGCTTTCCAGAATGGTTGGATCAGTTCACAACTCAATGCATTAGTTTTCCAATTTTCCCACATCCTCTCCAGCATTTATCATTTTCCTGTTTTGTCATGTTAGCCAATCTGACCAGTGAGATGTGGTACCTCAGTTGATTTGCATTTCTCTAATCAACCGTGAGAGAATTTTTTCATACGCTTATAGATATCTTTGATTTTGTGCTCTGAAAACTTCCTGTTGATATCCTTTGAACATTTATCAATTGGGGAATGGCTTGTGGAGCTTTTCTTATAAGGCTTTAACTTCTAAGGCTTCTAACTCCTGAAATAAAACAAAAAATATCTGATTTTTTTTCCTAGTCTTTAGAAAGCAAAGGTTTCTCTACCTTCATTATATCCACTCAACTAAAGTTGTAGGAAAACATAGTGAAAGCCCTAATCCCAGGGTATGAGTTGATTTTTTGCTCAGGACTTTTAAAATCTTGGGCTAGTGCTATATTCAGCTATACCTTTTCTTCTATGGGCTCAGCTGCTGACCTAGGTACATATCTGTCAATTGCAGTTTGGAAAAGGAATATACTTTGCCGACATGTCCTCCAAAAGTGCCAATTACTGCTTTGCCTCACGCCTGAAGGATATTGGGCTGCTGCTGCTATCAGAGGTGAGGAAGGGGCTCAGCTGATAGGACCCACTTCTTGTCAGTATTAGTCCTCCTCAGGGTGGGAGGAGAGGATGAAAATTAAAAACCCTTTCCTAGGCTCTCATTTTTCTGCTATACTATGAAAATGCCAATAGTCTTCCTTCTCAGGGACAAGCATGATGGTTTACTAAGAGTGAAAAGATCAGGGTTCAAATTCTAGACCTACAAATCATCAGCTCTGTGACCTCAGGCTGGTCACTTCCACTCTAACTCTTAAGAGAATCTGTTAGTGAGAGAATTGGTGACAAGGATTCTACTAAAGTCCTTCCGAGATGTTATCACCATCAACTATCAGAGGGGAAGCACAGCATGTGAATTCCATGGACATTTTCGTTTGCAGGTAGCTCTGGGTGAATGTAATGAGTTGCTGGAGGCCAATCCTGAAGCAGCAGGACTGTTGCGGGGCAAACATAGCACCAAGGGAATGGGCAAGATGGCTCCCAATCCCTCTCATTATGTGACTCTGTAAGTATTCACAGTTGTCTTAACCATTCCCATTATTCTTCCTATTCCTTGAGCAGACAAGTTTTTAACAAAGCCTTTCTATCTTCTTTCCTTTGGCAGAAATGGAACCACAGTGCCCCTAGGACCAGCAAGTGACACAGGAGTTCTGAACCCACAGGGCTATACCCTTAATTACAATGAATTCATTGTCTATGACCCGAGCCAGGTTCGTATGCGATACCTGCTAAAAATTCAATTCAACTTCCCCCAGCTCTGGTGAGGGAGAAGATCCTTTGTTTTCTGCCCTCTTTAGTAGCTCTCCAGCGACAAATCAGACAATGTAGAACTTGTGATTTTGCTGTTGTTTTTGTATAATAAATATATTGAAAAGCTGGCATTATGGCATCTTCAAATTTTGTCTCCAGACAGATGATTGTCTCTGTCCAACCATCTTACTCCCATGACAGAAAGTACATGTGGCCCTGGGCATCTCCCACAGCCAGTTGCAGGGTGGATGTAGGCCCAGGTCTTGGCTCCACACAGCTTACTGCTCCCTCACAACGGAAGAGGCCACGCTGCAACAGACAAGGACACAGTCTTACTTTCAAGGCTTTCACTGTAGGATCTGTAGAACTGGCCAAAATACTAGCTTTTTCCCTCCTTGTGCCATTCAAGTTCCCATGTGCCATACTCACCAGCTGTAGGTTGGGTCTCTCCCAGAGCTTCACATCTCGGTCCTCAGAGGCTGTCAACAGCAATTCAGGGAGCACATGGAGAGCTGTGACTGAACCAGCATGGATCTAAAGAGAGACAGAGCAGGGAGAGATGGGCATGCTAAACTCCCCCAGAGCCCCACCTGCTACAAAACCCTCTTGCTTTCTGTCTCATCTCACTTTCTTGGACCACCGTGTCTCCAACTTCTGGAACTCCAGTTCCTCATCTGTGTCCTGCCGTATGCTGCTCTGCCATATGTTGTTGGTGTTCCAGTCTCCCTCACAGGTACGTTCTGCCATGTTCCAAAGGACCCCTTCTGAGCTGGTGCACAGGAAAGCCGAGTCTGCCATTCCCAGGGTAGAGTTAGAACCAGAGTGAGCCACCAGGCCCTCAGCATGCACCTTTCCCCTTTAGGCCCCTTTTATCTTAGATCCTTTGCAGCTTACCAGACTCAGGCTTGGTTTGGGTTATCCACAACGGAGTTCCTTTGGGATTTTCCAGCTGTAGATTAAAATTCTTTACATGCTCCACTATATCTGACTCTTTCTGCCGCTGTCGAGGGACAGATGGGAACATGTGTATTATTTTCTTAGCCAGCTAATTTCAGTCCAGATTCAGTAATAATTTATCTGGAGGATTCCCTGAACTACAGCCATTTGCAAACCTTAGCCACACCAAAGAAACCAACCTTTGAGTGCCCATGTTAGACCTCATAGGAGACACAAAGTATTAGACATATCTTCCCCAGTGAACTCTACAATTGGACAATTAACACAAATGCAACAAGATAAATGAGATATGTATGCATACTAATCCACAAGCCAGGCACCATGCTAGGTGCTAGGGATACGTATACAGAGAATCAAACCGTCCGTGTTCTCAAGGAACATAACTTAGAAAAGCATTTCGCCACAAATGAAAGACTTACATAGACAGAGAGTGAAATGTCATCCAGAGTGTCCAGGACAAATATACCATATTCCTTGTGGGTAAAAAACATACTGTGCTTATCGAGAGGGAATTTATACCTAGAGTGAAAGGAACAGAGATTGAACTTGGAACCTCTTCTCAAGACTCAATGCATCTGTACCCATGACTCATAAACGGGATCAACTTTAGAGAGAGGCGGCTTGTGCTATGCAAGTTAGATAAAACCTTCATACCCTGTTGGTTCTTCCCACTCATGCCTCAACTTAGGAAGAAGGCAGTACCTAAGATCTTACCAGGATTCAGAGACAGAAGAATCTAGATTCAGCAGTAGCATCCCCAAAAGTGGCTTTGCTAAGATGAGAGAGCAGCTATCTGGGGCCAAGTCCATAGCAGAGAGCAGAGGGTTGCTATCATCCTCCGTGTTTAGTTGAAGGTTATAGCCCAGGCTAGGAAATTAATAGAAGGGAGAAAATGTGCAAATCCTATTGTATTTCACCAGAGCCACCCCTGACTTCCTTGGGACTAAACCAGAGGTGATGAAATACTTTTCTAAGAATCAGAATTCTTTCAGGGATATTTTACCCAAATATTGAAAAAGGGCTGTGATGTGACCCGAGTTCCCCTTTGCTCAGTGATTGAAGCCCCTGTTACCTCCATTTACTCCATTTCACCTGAAAATGTTGGGCACGGGGCCTTCCTTTGCCACTTGCCACTTGCTGAGGTTTTTGTCATTGATCAGGGCAAAGAAGGTTTGTGGAGAGGACCAGCACAGGGCACTGACTCGGCCAGGGGCCTGGTATACAGATCACAAGGTAGGCTCAGTGTCTTAGGCCCAGAACCAGCCTTCTCACCCAGCCTCTTTTTCAAACATAGGCACCATTATTTCCCTAGGGCACACTACTAAGTAGTAAGCCTCAGGTGAGGCCCCAGTAAAACTGAAGCCACTTCTACTCACTTGAGCTCTGGCTACAGCTTTGGCCTCCTGCCATAGGATTAATTCCCCAGCCTGGCTACCAGACACTGCCAGAGAACCATCTGGAGCCCAGGCCACAGCAGTAATGGCTGTGGGCCTCTCACCGGCACCTACATCATCTGGAGGGGAAGAGAGGCCTCATCAGAGGAAGAACGAGATAACACTGACTACAACACAGTCAAAACAGACAGGCATTGGGGTGGCTAGGTGGCACAGTGAATAGAGCACTGGCCCTGGTGTCAGGAGGACCCAAGTTCAAATGCGGCCTCAGATACTTAACGCTTACTAGCCCTGTGACCATGGACAAGTCACTTAACCCCAATTGCTCTCCCTTCCCCACTCCAAAAAGCAAAAAAAAACCAAACAAACAAAAAAAAACCCAGCCCAAAACTAGATGGGCAACACTTGTTAATTTGCAACAGAATGTTGGCACCAGTGAAAAGACATATCCCTCTTTTTAACAATCAACATAAACTATTTTTGAGGAATATAGTTTGTCAAGGGACTGGCTGGATGTTGGCTAGGGAGTTATCTGTAGTGTCAAAATATAAGTTTAATAGGCACAGAAATAGTATGTAGAGATGTATATGCTAACAAAGTGCGACTAGAGCTGGCATGAAAGAAGAAGCGACTCTAGGATCCTAGTCACAAGTGCCCACCTGACTCTCGGAGGCCCACTTACCCACTTTCTCGTGCACATGCCAGAGCCTTACTGAGCCATCTTTTGAGGCAGTCAGGAGAAGACCCGAGGTCTCTGAGGCAGCAGCTGAAATGATTGGACCACTATGTCCTAGAAGGGTATGGGTCTGAAACACCTATAGGGAAAGTAGAGATGGTTAAGTCAGTAATCCACAGAACTATGGTGAGGGCATCATTATCTTCCCTCTTTCCCTCAAGCCCACTGGGGACTCACCAACAGTGGATGCCACAGCCGTGTGGCTCCATCTAGTCCAGCAGTTACTACTAAGAGCTCTGACCCAGGCTGTCCAGCTGATAAGAGACGGAGACGATGGATGGAGGAGGTCAGACAGGGCCAAGAAAGGACGAAGGAAAGGGATAGAGGGAGGGAGTTTTGTCACCTGCACGAGGCTCCAGGGTGGCCACACAGTGGCTGATGGGTCCAGAGTGGGCAGGAATGCTTGTCAGCTCCACTCCACGAAGGTCCCACACTTTCAGTGCTCCATCCCGGTCCACAGATACCACATGCTCCTCCTGTTCCACCCCACCCCCATATCAAATCACGGTCATGTTGAGGACAGGTAAGTGTGGGTTTTGACACAGCTTGTCTTACCACCCACACACCCATTGCAGCAGAAGGGAAAGAATTAGATAAAACCTTACACTTAAGTGATCTGGAATAAGTAATCAAACCCAGAGAGACAGTTAAGTGGGTTCACCATAACAATTTAGTAATGAGCTCAATTCTAATGTATCAGTCTCCCTCTTGTAGAGCATGCCTTACCCTTCTTACTAGACTCCTGACTCCTAGCATAAGCCTGCCCTCTAAATCTGGAGTCTTCCTACAGAGTATAGCTCACCCAGCCTCCCCATGATCATTTTCCCATCAGGAAGCCCCATTTCTATCTCACCACAGCGACCACAGTGCTCACTGCACTCTGATGACCTAGAAATTGGCCAAGCTGCTGGCCGGACACTGGGTCCCACAGCCGCACAGAACCATCATGGGAGCAGGAGAGCTGGAAGTTAAAGGTCACAGAGGAGGGACATTCATGCTTTCTATTTGTTAAGCAGTGGCTATATATAAGACAGAGGGCTGAAGGCACAGCCTGTCTTCATTCCCTTTCTTCCTTTTTTTTTTTGGAAGGGCAGTTGGGGTTAAGTGATTTGCCCAAGGTCACACGGCTAGTTTTTGGGTTAAGTGTCTGAGGTCACATTTGAACTCAGGTCCTCCTGACTCCAGGGCCAGTGCTCTATTCACTGTGCCACCTAGCCACCCCCTTCACTCACTTTCAGAGTGGCATCCTGTTGGATACAGATTTGGCAAGAGACTAAGATGCCTGCTTGCCTGTCTATCTATCTGTTTAGATAAAGAGCTATCTAAAAACTGGAAACCTGGCTGCCAATCAATTGGGAAATGAACAAATCATGAAATGTGAATGGAATGGAATATTACTGTGCCACAATAAACAATGAATATAAGGAATCTGGAGAAACAGGAAGATCAGTGTGAAATGACAGAGTAAAGCAAATAAAACCAGGAGAACAGTGGCTTTAATAAGCCAAAACAACATTAAAACGAAACCAAGTATTGTAGCATCATAGTAACAACCACTCTTGGCCCTGGGGGAAAAAGATGGACATGCACCTGCACCTCCCTCCTCTCCTCTGAGAAGGAGGTAACTTCTGGTACAAAATATTTATACATGTTGTCTGACACCATCTGACAATTTTCCCACTAAGCACTTACTCTCTCCCTAACTTTCCTGTCAAAGGTAATATGATCCTCCCAATAACCTGGTCTCACAAACTAAGTGTCCTTCTAGACTCCTCCCTCTCTCTCATCCCCCATAAGCAGTCTATTGCTAAGGTCTGTCAGCTTTGCCTTCATAACCTCTCTCATAAATCCCCCTCTTCTGTCTTGACGTTGCCACCACACTCTAGTGCAGGCCCTTACCATCTCATACCTGGGCTATCACAACAACCTTCTAGCTGGCTGACCTGCCTTAAGTTTCTTCCTGCTCTAGTCCATCTTCACAGAGCTGTCAAAGTGATCTTCCTAAAGTTCAGGGCTGACCACATCACTCTCCCTCCTATTCAATAAACTCTTCTTGTTGTTCAGTCATGCCCAACACTTCATGGCTCCATTTGGGGATTTTCTTGGCAAAGAAAGTGGAGTGCTTTGCCATTTTTTCTCCTCCAGCTCATTTTACAGATGAGAAAACTGTGACAAATAGGTTTAAGTGACTTGCCCAGGATCACACAGTTAGTAAGTGACTGAGGCCACATTTGAACTCAGGAAAATGAATCTTTCTGACTCCAGGCCTGGTACTCCATCTACTATGCCCCCTAGCTGCCCTCAATAAACTCTAGTGGTTCCCTGTCACCTCCAAAGATCAAATATAAAATCCTTTGTTTGGCTTTTAAATACCTTCATAACCTAGTCCCTTTCTGTCTTTCCAGCTTTCTTACACCTTACTATCCACCATGTACTCTTTGATTCAGTGACACTGGCTTCCTTACTGTTCCTTGAGCAAGATGCTCCATTTCCCAACAACAGCCATTTTCAATGGATGTCCCCCATGTCTGGAATTCTCTCCCTCTTTATTTTGACTTCCTGCCTTCCTTCAAGTCCTAGCTATAATCTTACTTTCTACAAGAAGGTTTTCGTGATGCCAGTTAATGGTAGCACCGCCCCTCCGTTGACTTTTCCATTTTTCTCCCGTCTATATTTTGTTTATACATAGCCCTTGGCATGTTGTCTCTCCTATTAGACTGCAAACTCCTATTAGACTGCAAACTTGCCTTTCTCTGGATCCTTGGTCTTAGCACAATTCCTGGCAGTACAAGTTGCTTAATAAGTGTTTACTGACTTGACTTAGCACTGCTACTGTGTCATCTCCTCCTGAATATTTTCTCTTTTTACGATACTGTTCTCTTCTAGTCTTACTCCTACATGACTGCTCCTTCTCAGTCTCTTGCTAAGATTATTCCTACCATGTCTACTGTCAGTACACCTGAAGGCTCTCCCCTGTGGCCTCTTGTCTTCTCCCTATATATACTCTCACTTGTAACCTCTTCACCTTCCACAGGTTCAGTTGCCTTCACTACCCAGCTGACTCCCAGATCTATATATCCGCATCCATTCCCTCTCCTGAGTTTCAGGTCCACATCACCACTGACCTATTGGACATTTCAAAATGGATGTTCCACAGATATCTCAAACTTAATATGTCCCAAAAAGAACTCATTATCTTTTCACCAGAACCTGTCTTCCAAACTTCCCCACTGCTGTTGAGAACACTACCATCTGTCAAGTCTCCCAGGTTCTCTACCTCAGCATCACCCTTGACCCCTCACCCTTGCTAACTCCACACATCCAATTGGATGCCAAATCTGGCCACCTGTCTTCACAACATTTCTCACAGAGGTTCCTTTCTCTCCATTCACAGAGCTATCACCCTAGCTCAGGCTACATTATCTCTCACTTACATTATTATTGCAGTAGCCTCCTCATTGGTCTCCTATCCACAAGCCTCTCCACTCCAATTCATCCAGCCACCAAAGCGATTTTCCTAAAGTGCAGATCTGACTGCATAATCCCCACTTCAGTCAACAAACCCCAGGGACTTCTGTTTGCCTCTAGGATAAAATATAAACCTCTGCTGGGCATTTAAAACTATTTCATAACCTGCCCCTATTCTACCTTTCCAGGCTTGCTTTGTGGTCCAGCCACACCTGCCTGCTCACTGATCTCCACACATGTCCCATCTCCATTCTCCACACCTCTGGACTGACTGACTCTCAAGCCTGGCATACTCTCTTTCCTCACCTCTGCCCTCTTGGGCTCCCTAGTTTCCTTCAGGACTCAGCTCACCTGCCGCCTTTCCCAGTCTCCCCATCCCTTCCTGCTCCCCACTCCAGATGTCAGTCCCTTCCCCTCCCTCCAAAGTTACAACTTAACTGCTCTGTGTGTGATCTGTATATACCGTATATGCATAGGCAGTCTCCCCCACCAGAATATAAACTCCTCAGGGACATGAATGTTTAGCTTTTGCTTTTATGTGTTTTAGCCACTGACTATATAGTGTTTGTTATATTTATATGTTTGTTATGTTAGGTGCTTAATAAAAGCTTGCTGGTCAGTTGGTTTTAACTGTCTTTCTTTGTGCCTGGGAAAAACTCCTGGTTGGGGATATTCTAATGTAATGCCTAACATACAAACAACAGATATCAATCAAAAAGAGGAACAGGTAGTTACCTCGAGGCAAGGGCAAGAACAAAGGAACTCCCACAAGGGTACTCTGATCATCTGAAGCCATGGGCCTTAGGTCAGGATGACCTGAGTTCAAATCTAGTCTCAGACAAACACTAGTTGTGTGACTCTGGGCAAGTCACTTAACCTCTGTTTGCCTCCATTTCCTCAACTGTAAAATGGGGATAAACACAGCACCTACACTTAACACAGTGCCAGGCACATATACACTCTTATTTCCTTCTCTTCCCCCTTTCCTTATTCAAAAAAGTCATGGGAGAATCTAAAGCTGGAGGCAAGATTCCTGGGTTGCAACCCTGGACCATCATCCATATCATGCCCACTAACTGTGATGCCGCTGTGTACGTGACACACAGTTAGTCACTCTACGTATTTGCACATGCCTTTCTGGCTTGAACCCATAGGAGGCACAACCATATTCATTGCTACTAGACACAAATCTTATAAACCCTATGGAAGTAGTGGGAACTCAAGGGCCAAACTAATGTGAAAATAGCTGAAGGGGTTAAGGATTCTAACATCTGCCCTATTAAAGCATCCTTTCCTAAAGAAAGGATTTCTCACTTACCAGCATGGCATCCTTGGTCCAGGAACAACCAGTGACCCAGTCCCGGTGACAAGCAGGAAGGGAATACATCAGAACAGGAGCCTCAGGTGTCCTCACATCCCAACACAGAAGACTCTGTGAGAAAGAGATGTTAAGATTAAGGTCAAGCCAAGAACAAAGGGACAGATGTGTTAAGGCTAGAAGGGAGACTGGCAAAGGAGTGAGTGAAAGGAAGGCAAGTAAACAGAATCAGAAGTCAAGGACTGAAGGCACCCAGACCAGATAGAATATTAGGGGCAAAGTGAGGGAGAGAGAATAGATATAAACACAGATGGATCTGGAGCTATACATGTAAATGTAGATGTAGACATAGATGTGGATGCAGGTATCGCTATAGATACATAAATAAATATCAAATGAACTTCTCTATAGTATCTAGGATTTGAAAGAAACTCCATTGAGCATGAAAGCTTGGGAAGTCATTTTATTCTAGAAGTATGAGATTCCATTTTGGAACAATCTCTTTCCGTGTATGTGTAAAATGTCCTTTAGTACCCCTCATACCACAAGGATCAAATTTGCCGTCTGGGAAAAAAAAAAGACTTCTTTGCTTTTGTTTTTCTTTTTTTGGTAAAAACTGAAGAAACTGGGGTGGCTAGGTGGCACAGTGAGTGGAGCACTGGCCCTGGAGTCAGAAGGACCCGAGTTCAAATCCAGCCTCAGACACGTAACACAAAATTAGCCGTGTGACCTTGGGCAAGTCACTTAACCCGAATTGCTCCTCCAAAAAGCAAAAAAATAAAAAAAAAAACAAACAGAAGAAATTAGAATTGTTAAAGTTTATCAGCAAAAACTCAGAATCGTTTATCTGATGTTATGGAAACTGTTTAGTGTTATGGAAACTCATAGCTAAAAGTTGAGGAATCAAATAATGTCAGTTGATTACGGAGGATGAATATGGCAGAGCAAGAGTGGTATTCTTCTGACGTTTACCTGATCCCTGCTGCCAGTGGCCAGGAGGCCCCCGTCGGGGCTGAAGCTGCAGCAGGTGACAGGCCCTGTATGTCCGCGGAGCTCTGTGCCAGGATGGAGCCCTTCTGCCATCTCTGGCTGGGTCAGGAATGGTACTGACCACAATCGCACAGTGAAGTCCTCTGTAGCAGGCAATGGGGAAGGAGGATACAGACTCTTAGGAAACAATATCAGACCCCACCCCAAGGTGAGGACAGAGAAAGACAAACATGTGCTAAGTCTCCAGGGACTGAGAAAAGATTTAAAGGCACAGGGTGCAAGGATCAGGCATGAATTTACAAGTTCAACTTATATACCCCCTCCTTCACAAACAAAGCCTTCCCTAATCTTTCAGTTAATATGCCCATATGACCTCCAAAGGTACTTTATACCTCTCTTACAAATGTATGTATCAGGCATTATTCTGTACTATTGTTATCGTATATGTCCTATCCCACTGCTGACCCTGACAAGTCAGGAACTATGATTTATCCAAACTTTGTTCTCCCCCACAATCTTGCAGTTTTCTGCATCAAACAGGTACTTAATTAAAGTTGGATGGAACTGAAGTGAACTGAATTAGACAACGAGACTGGAGAAGTTCTATGGAGGCAAGTAGTAAGGCCACTGTAATGCACTGTAGCTAGGATTCTAAGTTCAGACACAAGACACAGTGAGTGCCATGCCCACAGAAGGTATTTAATAAATACATTGAATTGAATAAGTGCTATGAACACATTACAAATAACACCCATCTAGCCCCTATCAATATTTATGCTGTCCCACTTCAACTAGGTCCCCACCACAACTTGGCAATTCTTCAGTCATTGATGCTACAGGGACTCTTTCCGTGTTTATCCTCAAACTCCCGGTGCCCACTCTCAACATCATTCTTAGCAGATGACAATGCCTCTTCCTCCACTGAGATGAATGAGGCCATAGGGCATGAAGTGCCTCCTGTACCTTCATCTTGACTGTAGCATCCTCTCTCTCCTTCCTGCTTGCCTTAGAAGAACTCTCTCTCCTTCCCAAAGTTAAGTAACCTCTTTCAATTTACATGTCTACCTGACTTACGGGGACCAAGAATGGGTCTCCAGGATTGGGTTGGCCCTCATATCCATGACTATTCCAGATATCATATGCCCTGCCCATGAACATTTCCTCTGCTCATTCCTTTGGGTTACCTGAGGCAGAAGCGAAGAGTTCCTGGGAGGTAGCTAAACCCAATACAGCCTTCTGGTGTGCAGGTAGAAGCCAGAGACGATGGGGAGTTACATCTCCAAGCAGCCAGCACTGAAGAGTCCCATCTTCTCCACCACTCACTAGGACCCTGTGGTTCAGCCAGGCCAGTGTGGGCACTGCCACATCTGACACTGGGCATTGATATTCCTCAGTACCTGGACAAATAGAGAGCAGCTTAGAGTGGGGCCCAAGGCTTGACCCCTCCCCAGGCTCCGATGCTAAATATCTTCTGTCCTTTCCCCATTCATTTCTCCTGCTATCCCAAATCCCAATACCTGAAGAGGTACTGTAGATTCTGATGCCATCTGTGTGGTGACCAACAGCCACATGAGCCCTGTCTGGACTGATTGCCACAGAGAGGGCAGGGGAGAGGGGCAAGGAGACCAAAGCCCCTTTGGGTTGACCCAGGAATCCTGACCACACCTGTACCTATAGCCCAATATAAAAATATGAAAACATCAGATTATTCAACACACAAAGAAAGCTGCTCCCCACACCTAATACATCAGAAATTCTTTCTTTCAGAGGCTTTTGATACGAAAGCTGCCACCCACTTAGAACAAACCCTTCCCTTGCCCACAGATTCCATTTCTCCTCAGAGGTACTTTTTTTTCCAACAGAGGTACTCTCCCAAATCTGCCTATCTCCCCAGGGGTCTTTGCCACTCAAGGATACATCTCCACAGAGATTCTCCTACTGAAATTGTAGAGACTCTTCCCCAATAAAAAGAGACACAAAGATCCCACTTTACCTCCCCAGTGCCCCCAAGGCCTACAGAAAATTCAACTGTCTTGGGGGCTTTCCTTTCCCTGCCCCTCCATTTGGGCCATCCATAGGCTGACCTTGCCATCCTCCCCAGCAGTTAGCAGTTGGCGTCCAGATTGCAGGAAGAGAGCAGAAGTAGCATATCCTTGGTGGGCAGGGAAGGCAGCCAATCGTGCTCCCTTCTGCCAAGCCCACAGTTCAACAGTCCCATCCAGATGGCTGGCAGCTAAGACTGACCCATTTGGGGCAAATGTCACAGCACGGACTGAGGATCCTGGGTTCCCCAGCTCCTGCAAGGTTAGGAGGAAAGGAAAGAGGGTATCTTGGGAGTACTTTCCACCCTACCCCCAATATATTAAACCTTCGATTCACTCTTCCCTCCCATACCAGTCCGTCGTTCTCCTCCCTCTCTCCACAATGACTCGTACTTTCTCACCATGGCTACTCTGAGGCTGTCCAGCCGCAGAACACTGAGGCTCCCAGTCCAGTTTCCTGTGATGACCACCTGCCCCTCAGGGTGAAAGGCAACACAATTCAGGGGCTTCTGGGACAAGTGCTGGGCAGCTAACTTTCCATGAACTGTGTCCCACAGCTGCAGAGAGGGACAATAAGCATTAGGTGCCATGCACTAGGTCCTGAGGTGCCCACATCTGGACACTTTTTTAATTTGAGCTCTCAGAGGTTCCAGAGGTCATTCCATTTACTCCCTTGTCTCTCTGAAATCTGGCTCTTCTCCCATCATGCCAGATGGCAGCCAGCCACACCTGACCAACAAGCATCATTTTATTCTGAACCAAGAGATCAGCTCTGCAGGGCTCTCTCCTAATAAGTTTCTTACCCCCTGGAACAACTAGATCTTTTTCTACCTCTAACCCCAGGTCCTCAACTTTACCTTCAAATGTCTATCCAGGGACACAGTGGCCAGTAGTCGGCGATCAGGATTCAGGCAGCAGTCAGTGATCTGAAGCTGGTGGGCTTTAGTCTGGAATATCCTGAGTCCAAGAAATTCAAGTCAGGCCTGTAGGTCTCCTCTCTTCCCTCATTGAGGTCTCTGGCTCTACTGCTTTTCTTCTCCAACCCCTGCCATACTCTCACTACCAATCTTTGGGTGACTGGAGTCTAGCCTTTAGAGAAGTAAGGACCAAAAGTGAGGGAGATTAGTAAGGATCAGAGTTGGTCTCTGGGGAAATTGGAGGTCTTACCGCCAGCTACCCTGGAGGTCCCAGAGCTCTAGGAGACCATCCAAAGCTGCGAGGAAGAGAGTGGTATTTGAGGGGAACAGACAAGAAGCGATTCCATCACAGCCACTCACTATGGACTTCTCTTCCTGTGGATACAAAAGCTCTGCTTAGCTCATACTCTCATTCTCTTTATGTTCCTGACTTCCGATCCTAACCAAAAAGGCATCTAAGACAGCTTGGTAACTCTCTGTACTCTCCTACCCCAGGGCACTCTGAGCTCCTTTGTACTCAGATGACTGTCCTAAGGGATCCTCAGTCCAGTTCTAGGTCACTCCCTTTCTTGGGTCTTCTCTGAAGTTACAGTGGTCATAAAAACTCTAAACCAGGACCCTGGGACCTACCTACCTTTCCAGTCTTCTCTCCTACTTACGTGAGCCCTGCACTCCACCCAGCCAGATCTTCTCATTGTCCCCTCAACATGCCATGATCACTTCCACTGAAGCAAGTTCTATCGTACTAGAACTTCAACTATAGACCCATTGGTAATTGTATATGCCTGGAATATAATAGGCCCTTGACAAATGTCCATTTGAATTAATCTGAATCCTCTGAGGACCAGGCTAGCTAAGTTTGGAGCAGCTTATCACCAGAAGGCTGACCACAGAACAATGTAATGATGGGCCCCCATAACTCAGGAAGACTATTTACAGGGTTTTATTGGATCTGGGACCATGGAGTGGGGGAGCGGGGTGGGGCCGGAAGGTGGGGCATGTGGGTGGGTATTGGAGAAGTAGAGGAATCAATGGGATAAGACAGTGATTTAAAAAAAGAGAAGGGCATCAAAAATATGTTAAGAAGGCATAGAGTCATAATTTGCATCATCACCCAGTGATGAAATTCCATACGTTTGCTGTATTGCCAGATAGTACTGGCTATCTTTTTTATGGTCCTACACTATCCTTCATAAGGTCCTGGAATTCAGGGGCCATTTCTCACTCTCCCGTGAATCCCTCCACAGCCTTTAAATAATCTTTTTTAGCAGTTATTTGTCACTTGCTCAATCACTTGCACTGACTGATGAATTATTCTAAGACGTCCTTGTGCCCTGGACCTCAGGGTTCTAGGGATGAATCTGTTGAAAAGGCACAAGTGACATCATCCCAAGGTGAATCTGGTTGTCATTTGGTCTATAAGGGTAGCCTATGGAGACATCCTGAAGGACTCTTGCTGTTCCTCCAGCTTCTTTGCTCCTTCCTCCCATGCTCTCCTACCTGCCAGGTACATGTGTCCAGCAGGTGAACAATCCCACTGGCAGTAGCCACAACTGCCCGTTGTCCATTGGGGGAAAGACCCACAGCTGTAGGAGTGGAAGGAGGTACCAAAGACAGGCTGGAACTACAAAGGAAGTGTGGGAGGGGGGAGGGCGAGGAAAAAGGAAGAAGAGAAAAGGGGAAAAGAAGGAAGTGAGGGAAGGGGGAGACAGAGATGGGGAGGAAAAAAGGGAGGGAGAGAATAAGCAGAATGTTCCAATATGTACCAATATGTAGATCTTCAGATACAGAAATATAACGATCACATCCTTTTCTCCTCAACAACTGGGGTTTGCCAATGTTATCTATTATGTAAACAAGTACCTTCATCATTCCAGAGTATCTTCTCCTCCCATTTCTAATGTGGACCTCAGTTATTCCTCCTATCTTTCTCTCTTTTCTCTACAGCATGACTCTCAAAACTCTTGTCACTCTCCCTTCCCCACACCCCCAGATTCTATGGGTGAGGCAGGGGCTTAAGCCTTTCCCTACCTTCTCAATACCATTGCTCCATTCTCCAAGAATCACCATTTGAATTCCCAGGCCTCTGGCTATGGTACCCCCTTTTAAAATCTCCCTGTGTTTCACCCACCCACCTACCCATTCCCACCATCTTAAAAGACTCTAGTCCCTAACTCAAGTCCTCACTCTCCAATACATCCCCTATAATAGGAGCATCCACCCTGATGACATTTGATGCTCTCACCTTTAGGCTCCTTGTCTTTCTTAATTAACCTCATTCAAAGCCCTTACCTATATGCTAATCTACCTTACAGAGTTGTGAGCATCAAATGAGATAATAAGTGTTAAGCACTTTACAAAACTCAAAGCTCTCCAGTAGTGTGAGCTTTCTTATATGTAACTATTACTTTTTTCTTTTCTTTTCTTTTTTTAAATTGGAGGCAGAGTTAAGTGACTTGCCCAGGGTCATACAGCTAGTAAGTATCTGTGACCAGATTTGAACTCAGGTCCTCCCAACTCCAGGGCCAGTTTGCTCTACCCACTGTGCTATCTAGGCGCCCTGGCCTATTAATTTAAATGCTGTTGCCCCCCATTAGGATGCAAGTTCCTTGGAGGAGTGGTAAGAGGGAGGACAATTGTTTTTGGCTTTCTTTGTATCACCTGCACTTGGCACAGAGTAAGCCTGTTGTTTTTAACAAGCAGCATATGCTGGGCACATTAGCTTTAGGGATATAAAAACAGAGTGGTCCCTGTCCTCAGGGAGCCAACTGTCTATCTCTCCAGATATCCGTGTTTGTTCCAAATCCATTAGTCACCAACATGACCACAAGTTGCATTTCATTATTAGGAGGCACTCTTGCAGCTCTGAGGCATCTTCAAGTATAACTGCCTCATGGGCCATTTCTTCCAATGAATCTATTCTCTACTTGCGACCTCTCCTACTAGATCCAGAGTATTAACCACCTGCTGGCTAGTCTGGGTTCCTTCTTTAGCATCAACTCTATGACCAATTACCTGAGTACTGTAATCCTCATGCCCCCTGATCTTCCACCAAGGCTACCTCTAATTCTAGACTGCTCTCACCCTCCTAAGCCTGCTACTTGGATATAACTGGCCCAGCAGAGATTCATAGATCAGTGATACCTTTGCTGAGCTCCCATGGTCTGGGGCTTGTTGAGCCAGTGCAAGATGGGCTGAGAGGACCATCGCTGGGTAAGCTTTGGAACCTGGTGGCAGACAGGTGAGTCGGAGGGCTGGTTGGTTGCCTGCTGGGCCAGAAGTGCTGGGTGCTGGGTAAGGAGTTTGGATTGCTGCTTCAGGAATGTGTGGAATGTGGCAACATCTGACTCAGAGGGTGTTAGCTCATCCACAGGGAATGAAGATGCTATCCAAGGGAAAGGAAAGTCAAGGAAACAAGCATCCATTGGACAGTCACTACCTGGATCCATCATATCCAGAACCAAAGGAAAATGGCAGCAGGCCTAGACTACCAAGGAGATCAAAAAAGGAAATGGACTAGGCCTCCTGAGAAGGCCTCTTTGTGGCCAAGTTTTATCTGGGGAAAATAACCCTAGCTGTCCCTCCCAGTGCTTACTGCTCTCCCAAGACTAGATCTGATAATCAATAAATTAATACATAAACATTTGTTAAGCACCTCCTATGCAGCAGACACTGTGCTAAGCTGTAGGAATAAAAAAATAAAAAGGGTAAAAGACAGTATCTTCCCTCAAGGAGCTCACAGCCTAATGGCTCTTCTGAGGTGGAAGAGAGAAGACAGAAGATCTCGCCTTCTCTTACATCCCTAGGGGATCTAGTTCTTGGGCCCTTTTACAGAAAGAATCTATCCTTAACATACCGTACAGGGCATGGGCCTCCCCTAGCTGGGAGAGTAGGCCTAGGTCTAGGTAAGTAGCCACAACGTTGAGGTTGGTAAGCAGAGAAGCAAGCAGGGAATGGTTTCCACTCTGTACCTGGGAAGTGCCAATCAAGATCAAGGATAGATATTAGCGGTAGATACAGTAAAGAAAAACAACATTTACTTAGCTGAGAGCATGGCCCAGGGAAAGTGATCAGGATGGTGAACTCACAGGGTAGTATACAGAGGAAAAGTGAGATGAGTGGGGAGTTCAGGGGTTCAGGAGGATCCTAGGGATTTAGAAGGCTAGAGGATTTGTATGGAGGTAGGGAAATGCTTTACCAGGTGGTAGGGCAGGTCATTCAGGGCCTCAGGGTGGCAGTTACGGAAGGTCCCCAAGGCATCAGGGTCACACAACCTCCAGAGCTGAACTGTAGGGAGCAGATGGTGGAACATCCAGGAAGTTAGATAAAGGATAGGAACTGGAAACCAGCACCTGGCACTGTTCCTTATCCTGCTGGATAGTGAGCTCCTTAGCATCCCCTGGCCAATTTCCCTTGGGACCCAAGAAGTCCCTAATCTACCCACTCAGATCCTGGAAAGAAGAGGATTTGATCACAGGCCCCATGGATTATGACTTCCCTAACCCCAGGTCAAGATCACCCTCATTCAGTGCCCTGCTTTGACAGCCCCATTCTGATCACCTGCAATGAGGACATGTGCTGTGGTCTTCAGTCCAGGTCTCTTCCTATAGCGCAGCTCAGCTGCTGACCTTAGGGGCCCAGGAGGGAGACGCAGTCGGGCTCCAGGAAGTTCCAGGGACCCCTCTCCTAACAAGCTGGCCATAGTAGGGAGCAGAGATAGAAGACAAACAGTGAAGATTTTGACCAAGCTACAGACAACCTGTACTACCTCACTCTGGAGGGAACTTATATTCTGGGGTTTCACCCTGTTCTGGGATAAGAGGAGTTTGGGACTGAAATCAGGGTGGTTTGCAAGGGAGCTCTTAGATGGGAAGAGCACACGATACCAGGAAGGGTAGGCATGGCTTGAGTTGGCAGGGGCATCCATTACCTGCGCAGACTCTGGACAAGGTAGGTAAAGGGACCCATAGGGTAAGGGTCTCCTTTGTTTCTAGCAGTCATAGCTTCTGCCCAATCCACAGTCTCCAAGGGTAGTGCCCACCACGTAGTTATCACCCCATGGAGCTGGTCCAACGTTAGACCTGCAATTCAGTGTAACCTTCAGTCTCTGATCATCTCTATAATGTCTCCCTAAGTCCTTTACTAAATCCCACGGTATCCCTATTCATCTATTACCAAGTCCTACAGTGCCTCAAATCTCTAAATGAGCCTACAAAGAGAACCCTCCCCAAAATCCCTAGATCACCCCCATTTCAAACTTCACCCTAATCTTGTTCTTCCCCCATGCCCAACTAGCACTCCTCTCAGAGGTCTTGAAACAGTCATAGGCTGAGCCCCAAACTACCCTTCTCTCAAGTGCCTCCCTCATTCATCCTGTCCCTGAGGACTGACCACTGCGTGTGACATGGAGGGCAGCTAAGGCAAGAGGCAAAATGTCAGAGCCATGCTCCTGCTCCAAGACGCCTAGCATGTGCTGTAGCAACAGGGGCACAGTGGCTGGTAATGTCCGAAGTCGCTCAGACATCTAGGAAAAAGAGTCCAGGGGTCAGAAGATGGTTGTTAAAGCAATACAGGTGATGGGGGAAGCACCAGAGTGAGGAGAGGGCATGGGAGACAGAAAGGATATAAAAGGGGGATGGGAATAAAGGTGAGAGAATGAGGGATTGGCGTGGAGGGTTAAAGGATAGGGAAGGGAAGAGGATAAGGAGAAAAGATAGCTGAATGGTTGGGAATGAGGGAATAAAAGTCAGAAGATGAGAATGGACTACTGGTTGTGGAGTGAAGGGAAAACAATGACCATGGAAATGGAAGACAGTGGAAAGGGGAGTTATCCCCCTCGCCTGACCTGCTCATACAGTGTGAAGAGACGAAGGTGATCAGTAGCCAAGCGCAAGTAGAGAGGAAGAGCTGCCCCTCGCTTTGCCAACAACAGCCGCATCTGGAGAGACGTGGGTGAAACTGATGAGGAGGAGGGACTAGGACCTCTCATCCTGACCATCCTAAACTCTGCTCTCCCACATCCCTTCTACCACAATGCAGATCCCCTGAAGAGAGATCTCTCCCTTCAGCTCCTGCTTCCAGGGTCCTAAACAATGGCACCATCTCACTCTATGACACACAAATCTGTCCAGCAACTTCCCTACTGCCTAAAAGTCTTGCCAGTTGAGCAATGGCAGCATAATAGCAGAAGGCTTAGACTCAGGCTTGGAATTGCTCAGATGAGGACATGATGTGATGCCTTTCACCACCCGGAATGCTGAGATGAAGCTACGGAGCCGAAGGAGCTCTTCTGTCTTTGCCTTAGGGTCAACTGGACTATGACTGCTGCAATACGTGCTGTCATTTCTGAATTGTCATTATTACGCTCCTTTCCCTTGGGTTTGCTATTCAGGACCTCTAAAACAGCAAATGTTATCTTTTTTAGTGAACTGACAGTGCTTACTAAGAAATGCATCAAGGAAAACTGCAGCCCCTTCCTTCCCTAGCTTCCTCCAAGGCCCAGCTGAAATCCCATCATCTACAAGAAGCCTTTTCTAGTTCCTGTTAATGCTGGTGCCTTTCCTCCATTGATTACTTTCAATCTGTCCTGTCTATAGCTTGCTGATACATAGGTGTTTGAAAGTTATAAGCACCTTGACAGCAGAGACTATCTTTTGCCTTTCTTTGAATCCCTAGTGCTACTAAAAAAAAAAGGTCCTTGTAGTTCTGATCTATCATTATATGCACATGACCTCACTCTTATACCAGCTCCCAGCTTCCTTTGTACTCACATCCCATCATTCCAAGGGCTCCCTGCTCCCCACCTGATTGTTGAAGGGTGTCTCTTCCAGACGCTTTCCATACAGGGCCAGCTCCTGCCTCACCAACTGGGCTCGTGCCGTTGGTTCCAGGGGTTTTAGGGCCACCACATGAGCATCTCGACGACATTGAAGGATATCCCCCAACCCTGTGTTTGCCGACATACTCATGACTAGGTGCACTTTCTTTGGGAGATGAGAGAAAAAGAGAGTGAGGTGGTAGGTGGTCTTTACACCCCATAGCCATTCAAAATCATTCACAAATTCCTCTACTTGTTTCATGGGCTAACTTCCCTGTCCCCCAGAACATACCTGAGGCAGGATCTTTGGAATCCAATCTGAGATCAGTTGACCACTTTGGTCCCCTAGTTGGTCGGCCCCATCAATGACCAGAATGAGAGTCTGGCCAGAGCGTAGGGACTGAGCCGATTTGGGAAGCAGGGTCTGTAGTTCCCACACCAGTCCCCTGCATGTGGAGAAGAGAAGACCTCAGGGATAACCTGAGTGTAGTGAGCAGGGAGAGACAGCAGCCTCCTGCCCCCAGGAGGGATGCCATTTCTTACTTGTGCTAGGTGGAGCAAGTTACTTAACATCTTGGGACCTCAGTTTGCTCATCTGTATAATGAGAGGGCTGGATGACCTTTAACATCCCCTTTAGCTCTAAATCTATAATCCTATAGCCCAAGAGAGTAGAGAAATGCTTAAGAGGAAAGCTTACCGGTAGGTAGTTGGAAAAGGCCTGGAACACTGAAGCTGATGGTGCAAGTATGTACAGAGGCGTCTGAGCAAGGTAAGGACATAGCTCTGATCAGGACGGGCTCCGACAAAGTGGAAGAATACTTGGGAGCCCATGGTAACTCCACTGGGGGCCTGTAAGGCTGATACCAGGGATGACTGTAGAGGTAGGAGAGGAGAAGCTGTAGCCAAAGACCTATCCTTAAGAGTCTTGCTTCCTTCTGTTCTCTTAGCCCAGCATACATAACTCCCATCACCCTCCTTCCCTTCATCTTCAACCCCGCCTGTACCAGGAAGGCTGTCTTGCCCTGTCCAGATGCCCCGGTCACTAGGCACAGACTACCACTGTGCTGCCGTAGCTGTTGGACAGTGTCCTTCAGGAGGCTGGGCCGAGCCGGACTAGGTGGACACTTTAGCTGCTGAAAGGCTGACTGTACAGCGTCATCATTCTCAGTGGATTCAGTCTCTTCCAGTTTTGACCCCGGCTAGGATGGACATGGAGAAGAGAATCTCAGGGTGAAGGGCATAGCTGTCCTCCATCCCTAGAGTCTGGCATCTGCTCCATGGCTCCCCTGCCTCAACCTACCAATCACCTGCTATAAACTTCTCCAATACCCCAACGTGAATATTGTTTGTCCTCTCAGTGCTACCCTCCAGCCCCTTCCCCCTTGTCACTGACCTGTAGATAGAGTCTCTGGAGCAGCTCCCACACATGCTGTAACACCATCTGCCCAAACTCTTCTAGTCCCTTCACATATGGCCGGCCTGCTGCCACCCCACCCCACACACAAGAGTACCTAGCGGCAGAAGGAACACCACTCAGAGCCCAATCCCCAGCCCTTCCTCTATACCACCCACAAGGCAGGTCTTCTCTACTCCCCAACCCAGAGGGGGTGCTGCCTCTTCCATATTACCTGTGGCAGGTGACACCCTCCTGTTTGTCCAGGTAGCTCTTCAGTTCTGCAATTCGCTCTGCAGCCTCTTCTGACTCAGAGGCAAAGTCAGTTTTCCAGGCATCCGGCACAGAGCTGGTCAACCAGAGACATGCCCCGCCTCCAATTATAAGACTAGAACCCAGCTCCCCACCAGAGAGGATGGAGACCTCCACAGAACACCATCATGCTTTGAAATATACTGTCTACTAATCTAAGGCTATCATGGGGCTACAAAGAGAAGCCATGTGCTCTTACTGTCATTCTGTTCCTTTTTCTAGCAACACAGTCAGGAATGCCTATGGGGTGATAAGGAGGGAATAGTGCCCGGCACTCAGGGTGTACTATGGGTTAGAGGGAGGTGGCAGTACCCAAAGAACAAGGCTCAGGATTTCTGTGAAGCTGAATTTGGTGGGAAGCAGACAAGGTACCTGAGGAAGCTGGAGTCTCTCAGGTAGATGAGCGCTGGAGTCAAACACTGGTGGTGGGAACCTCTATTTAAAAACTGCATTACCTCCATCTCAGTCACAGAACGGCCAGATGGATAATCCTTTGCCTGAGAGATGGGAAGAGAAAAGACTTCATTCTGGGCCAATGGATGCCTCCCTTTCTCACCTTATTCTAGGCAGGTTCCCATATCCCTTTAGTAATCTTCCTTTATAGAGCTAAGGCAAAAAAGCCAATAGATCCTCCCTATTGGATCTAACCTTGTCCAGCCAACTGACACATAACCCTTAAGAAGAAACCCTTTCCAATATGCCCTCCATCCTAGTCATAGTTCCCCATTACCTATCTAAAATCCTCAGGAGAAGGAACATAACATAATGGTACAGTGCTGGTTCTCAAAATCAAAAGATCTGGGTTCAAGTCCAGACTCTGCCACTTACTACCTGAATAACCTTAGGCAAATCACTTACATCAACTCATCTCCATTTCCTCATCTGTAAAAATGAGGGGGTTGGACATCCATGGTCCTTTCTAACTCTCAATCTGTGATACTATGAGCGCAGAAACCTCTTCCTTGGCTCAGATCCCATATTTTTGGTTCCTTCCACATGCCCTCCCCTTTCCCAAGCTGCCTTACCCAATGGAAATGTGGATGGTCAGGGAGGCTGTAGTTGGGAGGAACATGGCCATAACGGGAGCCCAGCATCCCCACAAAGAGTTGTGAATTTTCCACCTCCCCTAAGCACAATTCCAATTGTCTACAGAGAAAAAAGGAGAATTATGGCTGATAAGGAGTGTCACTGGGTGGGTGGGTGGGTAAGAGGAGAAACAAATTAATACATGGGAATAACAGTGTTAAATGTTGGACACGGAGCAAGAACCATCAGTACAGGGAAGATAAAAAAGAGGTAGGGAGACAGCTAATTGTGGGATGGAAACTCTGGAGTGAGACAATAGATAAGAACAGATAAGAGCACCCACATTTCTTCTATACTCCCAAATTTCTACACCACCTGTTTAGTCTCATGTATTGACTCCAAAATATCCTAAAATTCTCATGCCCTGACCTTTTGCCTCCCACCTTTTCCAATAATCCTCTCCTGTTCATGTGGGTTTCCTCCAAAACCCCTCAGTGGCCCATATGTTTCTAGTATCTCAGGACCACATCACCTATTCATTTCCCTTACCCCACTGCACACACCTGTCTTTTTGGGTCTCCTCCTCAGTAACTCCCCAGCGCAGGTCAATGCCACGTACATTGATGTGGTGGTGGGCAGCACGGGCTTGCAGGGCAGGTAGCACTGAACGCAGCAGCAGGTCCCGTTCCCCATGCATATCCAGGAAAGTAGATGAGATGAAAACACGGACACTGCGCCAACTGGAGGCAGAGCAAGGCACAGGGCTCAGCATGGCTCTGCTTAGGATCACCCCACATCTAAATCCCAAAGAGGCCACTAGGGTCCTAGCATAGCCTCAGTCAGAAGTTGACCTGGGGCCCAGAGATATCAGCCAGTGGGTATAAAAGGATCCAGAGAACAGTTCTTTTGAGAACCATCTGTCCATGGTCTTGGCTTTGAAAATACTGCATGCAAACCTCACCTGTCCATCCCACTATTTACTGCTTTCTCTGTATCTTAAACAACTCTCAGCAGAGATTTGTAGCGTGGGTAGAAGGAGAGGACCTGACAGGAATCTTACCCCTAGACCTCACAGAAGGGATTCACCCCTACCCAGAAATGAGAAGCCATGACTGTGTAAGGGAAAAGGTGTCGCTTCCAAAGAGCCCTTCATGCATCAGAGCCCATCAGCCTTTTTGGTTTTCTCAATCCACCCTACCCAGACTGACCTATGCTGGGAAGCAGGGGCCAGGGGGCCTGGTACCGTCTCCTCTAAGGGCCTATCAGGTACAGTCTGTGCCTCCCCTCTCTGGGGTGGGATCTTGAATATCTTATCCATTTGGCCCACATGTTCCAGGAGACGAGACATCCCACGTTCTGAAATAAACCTAAGACATAGAGCAGTAAGATCAACAATAGCCAAAGGTATTGAGGGGAAGGATGAGAATCAGAGAACAAGATGGATTTCCCATTGATCAGGGGCTATCAAATGTAAAGAATCCAAGGAAGGACTGGTCAGCACATGAACAGCACAGCCTATTGGTCCTGGCTTAAAAGAGCATCACACTATCAGACCATGCTTCTCATAGGCATCAACAGATTCACTCTTTAGATAGTGGCAGTTGTGGGTATAGGAAAGAGTAGTAATTGAGGTTATATGAGTGGGCAGTCAGGTCTGCACAGCTTAGTACTTCTTAAAGAAGAGGGTATCTGATTAAGATTTAAAAATAGTGGTGGAAGAGGAACGACTAAAGAGATGTTGGAGTTCAGAGGAAAGAAAATGGGCAAAAAAAATAAGGCTGAAGAAAGATGAGCTCAAGCAAGGCTGAGAGTGAGGGAGAAGTTTGGAGGTGGGCTTTATTTTGGGTGGGGAAAGAGTATAGGCCGCTAACACCTCATGAGTCTTCCTAATCCCCCTTGCTCCCCTTCCCCCGCATCCCAATACCCAGGGCTTACTTCAGTATTCCATCAGTGCAGCCTGTGAGGACGACATCATTGGGGTTCATACTGAGTGAACTGGAAGGGTGAAAGAGAGAAATTGATATAATATGGCCCAAATAAGGAAAAACTGTAACAGTAAAAACCATCCAAAATTAGAAAGCACGGCCTACAGAGTGAGTTTCCCACCAACATCAGTTTCCAATGCAGAGAACTCGTCAAGGTTGTGACAAAGAAGATTTATTCTTTTGGTGGGTGTCTCAGGCAATTGCATGTGCTTTCTACAATACTGCTCTAAGGGGAGGAGTCATGGGATTCCTCACCCCAAGCTCAGCTGATGTCATACAGAGTGTAGTCACACAGGATGGGGTTATTTAATGTGTAAATCAGACATGCTGTGGTCTTTTTGTTAGGTGAGAGAATATTTTTCTGATTGGATTAAGAAGAGAAAAATATGACTGGCTCAGCAAATAACAAACAGCCATCCCTCTGGCTCTGAACTAGTTAAATTTCTGGATGAATTTCAGGGATCAGAGACTTTGTAAGATAGATTCCATGCAGGAGGTAAGGAGAGAATTTTCTGGCCTTTCCCCCTACACACTGGCCACATTGCTTTGAAGGGGAGCTACTGGACCAGTAGAAGACATGGATTCTGTGGGGGACACATCTCCAGACAGATACATATACGGAGAAGACTGTTCCCTGTGGAAGAAAGCAGCTTCAAGGTGCCAGAAAGAAACAAACCCTGGGAACCCAACTGCAAAAACTGCCCCAGAAAGATTCTAAACCTAGGGAAAGCCAGGCAAGTACTCCATGAAGACAGTGAGGTCTTACAAGCCCATCAGTGCCAGGAGTTGTGAGCTGCCGTACTATGAAGTGGAGCCCACTATTTCAATGGTCATGGTACATATTTGTGGGAGACTGTACCTCGGTGGAGGAATGAATTTATAACTACTATTCTTATTATACCACGTTGAATGCCTTAGATAAGAACTAATTTAAACTATTGACTGATTGATTGTTAATGGGAAGTACACTGGTGGGCCTTTGTGAGCTATAGTGTTTGAGGTACAGAGTTACTCCCGGAAACAGAGCTACTCCACAGTGTTACTCCTGGAACCTGAGGTAGCAGCTACAATCCTCAAGTACAAGCTGAGGGCGTAGGCAGGGGTGGTACTACACTATACTACCAGAATCTGCCAAGGGTACATTCTGACCTACCAGGACACTACTTCTCCCTAGCTACTGGAGAGGATATGCAAGGTGAGACCAAGACTTCCTAGGCTCAGGTCATAGTGCAATACTCAGTTGCTGACCCCAGAAAAAACTCCCCAACATTCTTAAACCTGTGGTGGGGCAATGACAGAAGTTTGGGAATTGGGGAGTGCGGTCACTGGATAGAGGAAAGAGATGAGAAAAGACTCGAGTGGATGACAAGGTTGTCTGGGAATAGCAGGAACTCTGACAAGTAATAATAAATTGTCTCATTCTTGCAACATGGGATTAGGGAAAGAAGGATGCGAGGAGGAAAAATAGACAGGCTTACCCAGGATGCCTCCCAGTTAAATCAACTCCCACAAAAAGGCATTTGGGATTCACACGCTGCCAGAAGAACTGCTTGGCAGATGCAAACTCATCTAACTCCATGGTGCCACCAACGAAGATAACTGTGTCTATCTGTAGAATAAGTAGTAGGAGCTTATGTTAGAGGGAAGAAAAAGTTTGAGGGGCTTGTTGGGGATGTGGGAGAATTGAAAAGTGTAAAGAAGAGAGTCTGGGGATCAGCGAAAACTTTTCTGGGAAGAGAAATCCAGCTATGCTCCCTTGACTCAAGAGTAATGCATCTGACATCACACTTAGGAGCACAAAAAGGTAAGGAAAGGGTTGATATTGGAAGTACTGATGGACAGCACACATTTGAGTCTAAAGGAAAGATATGGAAGAGCTGGAGTTAAAACATGAGGGGCAAGAAAATGGTGTATCAATAACACAGGTTAAGAAGTTTGGGACTTGGAGACAAGCGTTCACTTTCTTTGAATCAGACTTACTGGCACCCGCTTAGTGACCATGTCCAGCAAATATATAGCAAATGGATGAGCATCTGATTTTGATTTCTCTACAGCCATGTCCTAGGACAAACAGAATTGGTATCTGAATCAGGAAGAAAGGAATGAGCAGGTTGGTCACTTAGGCCACCTCTGAGTACATATCCATCTCTGTCCATTCCTACCCATGAGGGCTATTTCAGGTCCATCCATCCATCTATCTGTGGGCTCATCTAGTCAGACTATCTTTGGGCCCATCTCCTTTATCTATCTTGCCTGTACCAACCTGTCGACACTTTGCCCAGGTCTTTGCCTAACTGCCTATATCTCCCCTCCACAAACCCCACCCAGCAGAGCAGTTAAGCTCACCTCTATCTGTGTCTTGAGCTCAGTTGCAGTCTTCAGGATGCCCTCCTCTGGATTAATCACAGCTTTCTTCAAAGTACGACTTTTACAAAGCAATAGCTCAGCTTGCTCAGCACGGGCCATAACCATTGCAACCAAAAGTAGCACATGATACAGGGGATTCTATTTGAGTGAACAGAGGAACAGAAAGAAGGGTAACTCCCTACTTTAAAAAGAGACTCCTACCATAATTAATGATGACTATGGAGAATTCAAAGAAGCACAGAAAGACATATGAAATGATGAAGAACAGAGCAAGTAGAAAGAGAACATTATACACTTTATGATAAATAATATGCAATCAACATACATTTAACATGACATATTTATGTCGTATATACATAGTCAAGAAGCCAAAAAGGATAAGGAAAACTAGCGTGACATGGGACATCCACGTTAAAGTTAAGACACAGAGCTTTTGGGGAAGGGCTAACATTTAGCAAATAACAGAAGTCTCAGACCCTTTGTACAATCATTTATGAAATGCTGGGGTTGTGTGGGGAAGAGGGCATTTCAGCCTGCATGCTCATCTTCCTTAATTTCTTTTCTCGTGTCTTTGTCCGCATCTATCTGTATCTATCTAGATGGGTTTATCTATAGCTATATGTATGCCTTACAATTTGCCAGTGAAAATCAAAATTAAATTTCTATTAAAAGAAAACAAACAAATATACTCCCACGTGGTCCTGAAATTTCAACTACTCTCCCTAGGCACCTGTTGGGAGGAGCAACTCCGAAGGGATGTTGTTTGAGAATTTAACATTTGGTGCTGACAAGTGGTGTCCTGGCCATCCCTCTGGAGACTTTTGAGGAGGCAACATCCCTCAGGGTAATTTTTAGAATACAACCTGAGAGAAATGATTATTTTCTATAATATTAATAACCCATTCTTAATTAGAATCCAGGCTTTTTATTTCCTCAGTCAAGAACCAGCCCCTGTAGGTCAGTCAATTTCTGAAGGCCATGGCTGATAGATGAAATGGCTAGGGTGGAACCCCACTCAACTAGGAGACTTGACTTCTGTTTAGGGTATAAACAGATCTAATCGAAGTGAATTCTTGCCTTCAGGGAATAAAGTCCATGTCCTAACATCCCTGCATTAGAGTTTAGGGTGACTCAGCTCATGAAGGTAAAAACCAACCAGAGTGTCTGGGTGGAGATAGATGCCTCTGTCCAGACTGCTAGAGGAGGCTGAGGCTCAACCACAGTTACTAAACTAGTCAGAGGTAGGATCTGAACCCAGATCTTCTAAGCTCCAAGTCTAGCATTGTTAGTCACTATGCCTTGGTGCCTTTTTTATATACAAACATGATATTTATTAATAATCATGATAACGAATGAGGCTGGAAAATATACAACAGGGATATCCTGTCTATAAGCAGTAGGGGATCAAGCCTCATGTCTAGTGACAGAACTCAAGTCCTTTTTTTTGTTTTTTGCTTTTTTGGAGGGGGAGGGCAGGGCAATTGGGGTTAAGTGACTTGCCCAAGGTCACACGGCTAGTACATGTGTCAAGTGTCTGAGGCCGAATTTGAACTCAGGTCCTCCTGACTCCAGGAACGGCGCTCTATTCACTGTACCACCTAGCCACACCAACTCAAGTCCTTTTAAAAATTCAGGAACAAAGGGCAGACGGCTTATGGGGTACTTGTTAGGGAGAGTCAGGTCCAGGGAAGTAGACCACATTCATAAGGGTCTTCAGCACCTCTCCATCTTCCAACTCCTTATTTTAGCATAGTCCCATAACATCCCACCTCCCCCTTTTTGTTTACCCTTTTTCTATCTTGGGGCCGACCAGGATTACAGACAATCAGCGTGCGTCCAGGCAATGGCGGCAAGTTGTGTTGCACAGATAGGTTCATGGCTGTTTCCAGGGCCTGTTGGTAGCGCTTCATCATTTCCCAGTCTTGCTTCCACTGGCTATGAGAGAGAGACAAAAAGACCCCAGAGAGACACCCCAAAGTTTATTTCCCTATTTTTCTGAGGAAAGATGGGAGGTTCTTCCAGAGAGTACAGTCCCATTCTCCTCTCTGACTCCTCACCTGCACAGAAGCCCCTGAGGCAGGAGGCTCTGACCAAGGCTCTCATAGCCTTCCCTCCAGCAACTCCTCTGCCAAAAACAAACAGTCTCGTGGACAAGAAAGAGGGGATCCTTCCAAGGTTTCTACCACAAATCACATGTGATTATGCTTGGAGAGGAATAATAATAGCGGCTAGCATCTATACAAGACTTTAAGGTCTGAAAAGCACTTTATGTGTCATCTCATTTTATCCTCACAATAATCCTATAAGATATAATTTTGATTATTATGATCCCCATCTTACAAATTAGGAAACTGACACAGAGGGTGGTTAAATGACTTGCCCAGGGTCACAGAGTGAGTGCTTCAGGCAGAACTTGAACTCAGGTCTTCAAGTCTACTTAGCTGCCTTTAAAAGGCTCATTTTATGCAGCAAGACAATTAATTGCATTTACTTAGGAAAAAGTAAAGGGGCTAGGACATAAAAAGGGGCTGAGGTGAAATTGAGAATTCATTCAGAGAAGAGAAAAAAATGGAAACAAATGGAACCAAGTCACAAATGATCTGAGAAATAAGACAGAAAACCAAAAACTGGAACAAAGACTGACGGAGGCCTTCAGAGATCCACAGAGACTGAGACACACAGCCAAAGAGGAGCAGCATCGAAAGTGTAGACACAACGGATGCCTGGCTCAATCAGGAAGTATTCATTGAGAAACAGCGATGCTCTAGGCACTGTGCCAGATGCTTGGGATACAGAGATACAAGCACTTCTTCCATGGGAGGAAAGGGGAATGGGGTGGAAGAGGAGGAGATATTACAGGTGAGTGTATCTGTGAGCGACTGATGCATGATTTCACCAATGTAGGGGGTTCCTGACAAGGAACTTTCCCTACCAGTGCAGATTGGCTGCATTTCCCATAACTTATAGTCTTAGCTGCCTGGAACACTGACCGATTCCACGACTTCATTGTGTTACATATACAGAAGATATAAGATAAGAGGCAGGACTTGAACCCAAGTCCTCTTCACCTTGGAGTGGCCTCTCCATCCACTGTGCCAGTGGTTTCAAACTCAAATAGAAACTGATCCCTGTAGGCTGCACACTGACTTAGAAAATCACAAATTAACATTAACTATGTTGTGTTAATATTTTTAATTTTAAATACTTCCAAATTACATTTAAATCTGATTTGGGCAGTACTGGAGAGCATTGTAGGTTACATGTCTGACTCATCTGCCTTGTGTCTCTTGTAAACATTTGGGTACATACAAAATATACATAAGCTGATTTTAAGGGAAAGGAAAAGCCTCCTTAGAAGGTGACTCGAGCTGAGTTCTTGAAGGAGATTAGCAAATTTAAGAAGCCAATGGGAAGAGATGGAGATGGCATACCATATTTTTGACTGAAAACTTAAGAGTGTATTTTATTTTATTATGAGTGTTGAGTAAATTATATCATTTGAGTTCTTACTAGTTCATTATAATTATAATGAGTTTATGTTATGAGTACATAATGAATTATAATATAATAGTGTATTAGTGTATATGATAATATTCTTTTTTAATTTGAGTATGTTATACTCACATGAGAGTATATGAAGAGAAATCGGGTGGTGTTGCTCAGTCATGTCTGATTCTTTGTGACACCATTTAAGGTTTTCTTGGCAAAGATACGGTAGT
>CM053582.1:392818892-392837788 GCA_028627135.1 Pseudochirops cupreus
TGGGGAAGCCTTAAAGCCATATACTAAGGCAGGCTTCCAAAGATGCCTCCCAGCCCTAGGTCTTAAATAGACCCCAGATCCATCTACCACACATGATAGAGCCCAGCTGAACAGAATTGTGAGGGGGGGAATGCAATTACAAGGGTATGAAGGCCCCAAGGTGTGGAGACGCCAATCAGGAACAGAGGGTAACCCCACGCAAGAGAGTCCTGAGCAATGCAATATCCCCTGGCCGGGGACAGTGCGGTATGCCCTGACCTCCACGTGACCCAACTAATTCCCGGGCCTCAAACACTTCCCTGTGGCATGACACAACCGCTTGCAACGTGAACCTCACAATATTTTATCTGTTAGATTTGTGGAGACTGGAGGAATTTATGACCAAATAAGAGATAAAGAACATTATGAAATGTAAAATGGATAATTTTGATTACATTAAATTGAAAAGTTTTTGCACAAACAAAGCCAATTCAACCAAGATTAGAAGGGAAGCAGAAAGCTGGGAAAGAATTTTTACAACTAGTATCTCTGATAAAGACCTCATTTCTAAAACATACAGAGAACTGAGTCAAATTTACAAGAATACAAGTCATTCGCCAATTGATAAATGGTCAAAGGATATGAGCAGACAGTTTTCAGAGGAAGAAATTAAAATTATCTATAGTCATATGAAAAAATGCTCTAAATAACTATTGATTAGAAAGATGCAAATCAAAACAACTCTGATGTACCACATCATACCTATCACATTGGCTAACATGATAAAATAGAAAAATGATAAATGTTAGAAAGTTGGAACAAGGATCCATTGTTGGTGGAGCTATGAGCTGATCCAACCATTCTGGAGGGTAATATGGAACTATGCCCAAAAGGCTATAAAAATGTGCATACCCTTTGACCCAGCAATATCGCTTCTAGGGCTGCATTGCAAAGAGATCATAAAAATGGAAAAAGGACCCATGTGCACAAAAATATTTATGGCAGCTCTTTTTGTGGTGGCTAAGAACTGGAAACTGAGGGGATGCCCATCAATTGGGGAATGGCTAAACAAGCTGTTGTATATGAATGTAATGGAATACTATTGTGCTATAAGAAATGAACAGGCTGACTTCAGAAAATCCTGGAAAGATTTACATGAACTGATGCTGAGAAAAGTGAGCAGAACCAGGAGAACACTGTTCACGGAAACAGATACAGTGTTCAGCGACTGATTTTGATAGACTCAGCCCTTCTCAGCAATGTGAGGACCTAAAACAATTCCAAAGGACTCATGATGGAAAATGCCATCCACATCCAGAGAAAGAACTATGGAGTCAGAATGCAGAGCAAAGCAGACTATTTTCTTTTTTGTCTTGTTCTTTCTTTCTCACGGTCTCTCCTATTCTTTATAATTCTTCTATGCAACATGATTAATGTGAAAATGCGTTTAATAGGAATGTATGTGTAGAGCCATATCATATTGCATGCTGTCTTGAGGAGGGAGGGGGAGAAAATTTAAAACTTATGGAAGTGAATGTTGAAAATGAAAAATAAATAAATTTAAAAAATAAGAGCAACACTGAGGATCTGAGGTAAAGATGAGGATAGGAGACACCCCCCCCCCCTCCCACACACACACCTATATACATTGCCTCAGCTATCACTGCAGTATACACAGGGGACATGAGACATAGGATATTGGAGGTAAGGAATGTCTAATAGGGATTCTTAGGGTCAAGACTAGTGCTTGGGGTTGTTACCAGAGACTTAGTTGCTTCCAGAGTCCTCTTAGGCCATTTGGTGAAGTCCTGGGTCTTCCAGGCTGCAGGCTCTGAGAGGAGATGGTTTCTGGTATCCATTCCCTTCAAGGAAGCCTCAGTCAGGTGAGATGGCTGGAGGGACTGAGGTGAATGGCTAGCAGAAGTACTTTGCAGGCTGTAAGACTGGGTCAGGATACGGTTCTCCAGAGACAGAATGGCCGGCTGCCCAAAGGGTTCCAAACCTTTACTCTTCATGGTTTTGGTCTGGCAGGTAAGTGCCTGAGTGGAGAAAAGGACCCAGTGTATAAATCTCCCCAATGGATGGGTATAGGTGAACCATTCAACTTTTCACCCTAGCCATCCTGTCTTTTCTGGGCACAAAGAAGTATAACTCAGTGATAGATTTTTCCCAACTAGAATTGATGAGGTGTAGGCTCTGGGAGCCTCCTAGAGTTCTCCTTGAATCTTTGAGGTACAGGCTCCGGGAAACCCCTTGAAGTCTGATTGAATCTTCCCACTTGATGAGGCATTTGCAGAAGCCCTAAGTATTTCATTGTGGCTGGGCCCAAACCTCGTTATTAGCCTGGCCCTCCATTGTCCATCTGCTTCCCACTCTTGAGCCTATCAAAATACCAATCCACTCTTGCATTGACCTTGTTAACTCATCCTGAAGACACTCCCCAAACTCATTACTGGAGTCTGACCTCATTGACTCCTCCTGAAGACCCTCCCCAAACTCTTCCTCTAGACCACTCCTAGATTCCTCTGTATATAAGACCCCATCTTCCCTCCATATGGTGTGAGAGCCACAGAATAGCTTAGCACAGACTTATTCTGTGACAGACTTACTCTGTCCTGCTTGCCCATCACAGGTACCTAGGCTCCTTAAGAGTCTACCCAATATGGCGAACTTTTAATAAACTTTACTTTTCTTTGGCTGAGAAGACTTGAGTCGAATTCTTTTGGCAAGACCCAACATGTTGGTATTTTGGGGTCTCGGGCAACCCTAACCCACTTTGGGAAACCTCGTTGTTTTTATGGTTCCCTAACACTGGGAAACACTGCTAATCTCAAGCTCTTCTCCAGCTGGGACTGGAAGGTATGTAAGCCTCTCTCTTTCTCTATTGCATTGCCTTCTTGTTCTCCAAGTGCTTTGGAAGTGTGGTGTTGGTTTTTTTTTTTTTTGGCGTGTTTTTTTGTGTTTTGTTTTGTTTTTGTGGGCCTGACCTCTCAGGTCCCATTAGGTCCGACAACTAGGTACTCAGCCTGACCTCAGGTTCTCGGTCCTGTTTGGTTACGTTGTAGAAAATGGACACGTGCACAGCTTCTGAGGAATGGAAGGCAAGGACAGATGTCTCATCTGGAAGTGTAAGCCAGATTCTTTCAATTCTCTTAGTGCTAGGGAATTGGGAAAACTTCAGGTACTTTTTTGCAGGTTTTACTTTGTTTATCGAGGCTTACTCTCAAACCTTCCTTTATGGAGGAAGGGACTTCCAGGCCCTTTGCCTGTAGCTCCCAAAAGTTTGCCTTTGGGTTGTCTTTTACAACATTGGGAAAAATTTAGTTTCTCTGGAGATCTTAAAAAGGAAAAGCTAGTGTTTTTTTGCAACACTGTTTGGCCTATTTTTGGGACTTTAAAAGATAAAATGTTCTTGCAGTTAGAGTTATACTGTTGCAGAGAAGAAAAAGATCGAAATTGCATATTTAATGGCTTTTAATGAACTTTCTTGGAACACAGTTCTCAGGAAAGATTGTGAGATGCTTGAAGCTAGAGCCCCTCCTCCCTCAGCAACTCCTGCTCAGGTCCCAGTCACCAGTCCCACTGAGGCAGCTCTCTCATCTCCTTCTGCAGCACCCCAACCCTTTTCCCCCTGGTTTTCCTCCCCTTTTCCTATAGCTCAACACCCCTCATTTCCTGCCTCCTACACCATCAATATCTACTCCCCTGCATCTCCCAGCAGGCCCCTCCCCCCTCAGGGACCCCTGATCAGGTCCCAGCCACTGGTCTTGCTGAAGTGCTGCCCTCTGTAGCCCCTCCCCCTGAGGCAACACCCACTCAGGCCTCAGGTCCTACCCCCATGGCAACACTAGGGGTATCTTCTGACCCCTTCCCCTCCTCAGGTGCCAGCTGATCTTCCCCCTTGCCAGCCAGATCCCCCAGTCTTGCAGTCTGATCCAGTTCAGCCAGCACCCCCCAGTCACTCTCTCACAGGAAGTGGGACTTCCAATCTCCCTTTCCAAGCCCCTGTCCCCACAGCACCTTCAGGACTTTTTCCCTTACGGGAAGCGTCTCTCTCAGCTGGTGGGACAACTAGAGTGCATGCCCCATTCTCCATTTCGGATCTGAATCAAATTAAAGAGAAGCTGGGTAAATTCTCCGAAAACCTCACAAAGTTTCCTTAAGGCTTTAGGGACTTAACCCTACAATTTGAGCTTTCTTGAGGTGATTTGCATATCTTCTTCTCTACCTGTTGTTCTGCTGAGGAGAGGAGGAGAATCTGGGAACAAGCCCAAAAATTTGGGGATCGTTTGGCTAGCAATGACTCCAGAAAATACCCCCCAGGAACAGCTGCTGTTCCCACTGGTGACCCAGGATGGGATTATCAAACCCAGGATAGAGAGGAGAGACCATATGGTACTTTGCCTGTTAGAAGGCCTAAGAACTGCATTTCAAAAGCAAGTAAATTATCAGAAAATTAGAGAAATTTCCCAGACAAATCAAGAAAACCCTGCCCTTTTCCTAGATAGACTGGCAGAAGCTATTAAAAGGTATACAAATTTAGATCCTGACTCTATAGAAGGGGCAGTAATTCTTAACATATATTTCATTAGTCAGTCTGCCCCAGATATTAGGAGGAAACTGCAGAAAATTGGCTTCCCAATTTCACCAACAGGTCCCTTCCCAACAAGGGGACAGAATAAGGAGAGCATAAGGAAGGAGTGTTCAAACAACAGATCCTCAAGTAGGCAGGGACTGGGTATGTCTGGAGACATCCCTTAGTTTCCCCTTCCATGCCCCGGATCTGACCAGTCAAAGGGAGGGGTAGAACCAATTAGGAGTTTGGGGAGGGTCTTCAGGAGGAGTCAATGCAAGAGTGGATTGGTATTATGACAGGCTCAAGAGTGGGAAGCAGATGGACAATGGAGGGCCAGGCTAATAACGAGGTTTGGGTCCAGACACAATGAAATACTCATGACTTCTGCAAATGCCTCATCAAGTGGGAAGATTCAATCAGACTTCAAGGGGTTTCCCAGAGCCTGCACCTCAAAGATTTAAAGAGAACAAGGGGGGTCCCAGAGCCTACACCTCATCATTATGATCCAATTTACTACTAGGGGACAGTATGGAAAGGGTTAAATGAAAGGGGTCAAGGTAGAAAGAACCTAGGGGTAGTAAAGAGGGGGGAAAAAAAACCCCAAACAAACCAAAAGCAGATCTTTAAGGAAAAGGGACATGTACTAAAGATTTGTGTGTTAATATTCTAATTAAAACTTTTATTAAATCTCTACAATATGATCCCACATTTTTTCTGGAGATATGAAAACAAATAAATAAGCAAACACGCTCCTGACCTGAAAGATTTTATCATCTAACAGGGAAGGTAAGATATGAATTTACCTGACCTGGGTCCCTTATCTATCCAGGAGAGGGGAACCTTCAGCCTTGAGACCACATATAACCTTCTAGGTCCTTGGGTGCAGCTTTTTGACTGAATCCAAGTTCTAAAGAACAAATCCTTTTGAAGGGGTGTTTCTGTATCATTTTGGGGGGCTTTTGTACCCCAGTTTGTTAAAAATCTCACTTGTGGTTGGGTAACTATGTATGTCACATCAATTTGTAACAAGCCTGTGCCATTAAGCTGTAAAAGTCACACTTTCCTTAAGCCATAAAGGCATTCACTCTGCCCCTCCCCCTGCCCCAGCCTCAAAGTCTTTTCCCAAAGTCTGCTAGATAGTTTCCCATGAATCAATCACTCAAGCATTCTTAGAGAAATACATAACGCCTTTGTTCTTAGGCCAGCTGCACTTTACAAACCTTGAGCAACTTTATCAAGGAGATAACTCCCTCCTGAGATGGTCTCTAATCAGTCTAGCTTCCAAACTTGGCACCTCCTGAAACAATCAAGCCTATACTCCCAGCAGCTATGTTGGACCTATGTCATTCACCCCTTGACCAAAAAGTTACCTAGTGAGTGTCAAGGCGAAAAACACACCTCTCTCTCCACCTCCCGTCGGAATTTCAAAGTGAATTATGGGCAATTCGCCTGTGCAGTTGATATTAAAAATGGCATGGCCCTTAAAGCACTTAACCACTCCCAGACTCCTCCCTAATCCTACCTTTGCCCACCTAGTTAGTATAATGAGCCTCTGACTGACAGTTTCATGCCTTTAAAACGCTACCTCTATTCCCCAGCACCTTGCAGGTCTTTTTTCTATCCCCCCCCCCCTCTGAAAAGCATAACTTTATAACTCTGCCTTAAATCCCTTTCAGCTTGCAGCCCTTGCCTCAATGTACCAATAAACTTTTATGACTCTACCAAAGGACAGCTGGGTCCAGTAAATTCTTTTTCCGACAACACAACGAACCTAGAAAGGACTTCATTAGAAATCCCACACCCCTTCTCCCTCATCACTTTTATCAAGGGGTTTTGTTCTGTGAAGTTTGGGTTCTGTCAAAGAGCAGCTCTTGAGGCCCTAGAGGCCCACCTGTAGCCTCGAGGCTGCAAGATCACCCCAATCTATACATTTAAAATTATATTAATGGTTTAAAAATGAGAGCCAATGAGGTATGGTGGGCATTATGCTGGACTTGTCAGGTCTGTGTTCAAATCTTAGCACAGATACTAACTATATGGTCATGGGCAAGTCAGTACAATTCTCTAATAACTGCTCCAAAATTTTTTGAGGAGAAAAATCATTTTCACTCATGAAAGGCTTCAAGGAGGAGGTAGGACTTCAATTAATATATTATTTGGAATAAGAAAACGCTATGCACAGTACAATCCTGTTAGCTAGGATACCAGGCTTAGCAAAAGACCAAAGTTGCATTCCAGGCTTGTCTCCTGGGTCTCCTGGGACAAGGATAACTGCTGTTCAAGGCTCCAGGCACATTCCCTTTTACCACCCTACCCTTCTGAGGCCAGCTGCTCCCTCAGGTCCGGAGACAATTCTAGAATCAGTCCCTTCAGGCCACTCCCAGTTTTCCAGTGCTTAGAGAAGCGGATGTTCCGTCCTCTAGGTTTACAGAGGCCTTTTGCAAAGGTGGCATGGTGGTGTATCTGGTGTTATTAGAGGGTCAGTTAAGTGGCACAGTGGATAGCGCTCTGGACCTGATGTCTGAAAGACCCCAGTTCAAATCCTGCCCTAGACCTTTATTAGCCATGTGATCTTACATGAGTCACTTAACCTCTATCTTCCTCTGTTTCCTCAACTGTAAAATGAGGGTAAAAACATTGCCCACATCCCAGGGTTGTTATGAGGATCAAATGATAGAGTATTTGTAAAGGTCCTTAAATGCTTGTTCCCCCTCCTCCCTCCCCAGCCGGTCGCTTTCTTCTGCCTGAAGTTCCTCTATTAAAGATTCACTTCCTTCGAAATTATCCCTCGTTGAAATGCACACGCCACCAGGTGGATAACACATTAAACTACTCAGACTTCTAAAATTTTCACGGGAATGAGCATACTGGGTCCTTTCCCCCAAACAAGTTTTGGACGGCACACCGAGAGCCCCGAGGGCTAAGTTATGACAGGTAAGGGGATTTTCCTGAAGGGAGGTGGGAGGGCATCAAAATGCAAGCTTTGCCAAGGACAGTAGGGAGGACTTCTGTTCCTGCGTGCGGGATCTAAGGGGACCCATATTCCCAGCAGCCCCTTGGCTCCCGGGTGGTCCAGCCCACTCGGGTCAGGCTCCCGTTCCCCGCTCCCATCGGTCAGAGCAGGCTGGCTCCCTCCCGGAGCAGGGCACAGCGGGGACGGCTGGGCTCCAAGGCGGATGCAGACAGGAGGGGGGAGGGCGGCTGGTTACCTGTTCTGAGGGCCTCCTCGGGAGGGCTGCTGCAGAAACTGCCCCGCAGGAGAGAATCCTGCCTCGGGAGGAAGGGCGTTGGCAGGACCCGGAAGAAGCCCAGCTGCTCCTAGTCCTGCCCGGGGTGGAAGGCGAGAACCGGGAAGCCCGGAAGGGAAATTCGATAGCTCGGGGCGGGGGCGGAGGCAGCGAAAACCCGTGGAGAAATCGGCTGGAGGGGTGACAGAAGCCCCAGCTAGAGGCGGAGGTAGGGACTTGGGGGAGCCTAGGGAAGAAGATAGGAAGATTTACTGAGATTTCAGGCCCTGGAGGGACGGGGAGGGTCCAGCTGACTTGTCTTCCTGTATCTCCTGCCCAGTAATGGCAAGTATGACTCAAAACTCCCAGCTTTTATGACTGTTGGGGAAGCAAAGCCCAGCTCGAAAAAAGCTTGTGCAAACTAGCATTAAAGGGCCAGCTTCCCTCAAGCTGGATCAGGAAGTACGAGCCCAAAGTAGCCCAGACACATTGGGTTTGACGGGCGTGCTCCGTGCTCCCCCTCTTGTAATGATTTCCGTTTATCCTGTATATAGCTTGCTTTGTATGTATTTTGTGTGTCATTTCCCCCTTTAGATCGTAAGCTCCTTGAGGGCAGGGACTGTGTTTTGCCTCTTTTTGCATACCCAGTGATGAGCACAGTGCCTGGCACAAGCTGTTGCTGTTCAGTCCTTTCTGACTCTTCATGATCCTATTTGGGATTTTCTTGGCAAAGGTGGTTTGCTGTCTCCCTCCTCATCTCCACCTCCTGGCTTTCCTGGCTTCCTTCAAGTCCCAGAAAACATTTCACTTTCTGCAGGAAGCCTTTCCTGATCTTCTCTAGCTCATTTTACAAATGAGGAAACTGAGACAAACAGGGTTAAGTGACTTGCCCAGGGTCACCCAGCTAGTAAGTGTCAGACGCGGCATTTGAACTCAGGAAGATGAGTCTTCCTGTCTCCAGGCCCGGAACTCTTCACTCACCATCTAGTTACCCTGCCTGGCAGGTAGTATTCACTTAATAAATGTTTATTGGATGGAATTGGGTAGCAGTAATCATAAAAACAATAACAACTCAAATTTCTGAAGGGCTTTAAGGTCCATAAAGCACTTTCCTAACAATAGCCCTGGGAGGAAGGATTTTACATATGAGGCTAGTGAAACAGAAGTTAGATTATTTACCCAGAGGCACACAGCTAGTAGGTATCATAGAGTAGCCTATGCAAGCTTGGATTATCTATGTTCCAATTACCGCTCTCACTGAGGAGTTGGGTGCCCAGAGTTTAGCTAGCTGTATCTCCCCATCCAGGTGCTAGCAGGAGAAAGGGAAGGGAAAGAAAGGGAATACACTTTTATAAGTGCCTGCTACAAGTCAGGCACCGGGCTAAATATCTCATATGATCCTCACAACAACCCTGGGAGGGGTAGGTGCTAATGTTGTCCCCATCTTACAGCTGGAGAAATTGAGGTAGATGGTTAAGTGACTTACCTAGGGTCACACAGCTAGTAAGTGTCTGAAGCTAGAGTTAATTTAGGTAATAGGGTTGTTGTTCAGTCATATCTGACCCTTAGTGATGCTGTGGACCATAGCACACCAATACTGTCCATGTAGTTTTCTTGGCAAAGATACTGGAATGCTTTGTCGTTTCCTTCTCTAGTGGATTAAGGCAAACAGATGTTAAAAGACGTGCCCAAGTTCACACTGCTGTTAAGTGCCCAAAGCCAGATTTAAACTCAGGTCTTCCTGATTCCAGGCCCCGCACTCTTATCCACTGAGCCATCTAGCTGCCTCAAATTTTAATAAGTTAATAAGGTAGCTTTCCCTAAAGCAGTAGTTTTTAATATGGACTCTGTGAAATTGTTTTTAAAATATTTTGACAATTGCATTTCAGTATAATTGGTTTACTTTGTAATCCTTTGAATTTTATTTTATTCATTTAAAAACATCATTCCAAGAGTCCAAAAAATAAAAAGAGACAAAAAGGTTAAAGTTCTACCTCTCCCCCTCATATTATCACTTGAGAATCAGTTTATTGAGCCAGCTGTAAGTAGCTTTTAGAAATTAGTACTTACTAAGAAGATGAACGAAGAACAGCTGGTCATCAGACTTGTTCCCATAACCACTAGATCCATTCAGTCTCAGAGGCCTTGGGACATTTGCTTTCCAGTTCATCCCGTAGTTCAGCTAGCTCTAGATATAGGGAAAATTGTATTTTGGATAGAGGAGATCAGGTCAAGTGGCTTCTACCTTGTGCTCTTTTCCATTGTCAATACAAGCTGAGAGCTGCCTCAGGAGTGGATGTTATCCATGGAAAGGTTGTTATCCTTGAACATATTGAAAGAAGTTTGGAGCCACCTTCAGGTCGTCCTCTCCCATCACAACTGCCTGCCATTTGAAGATTCTCATGAATCTGACTGGGGTCCAGTAGATGCGTCAGACAATTCTATAGAAGCCTTGAAATTTGGGTGTTCAGTTGGGACAGGTATGGCAATAATGTCAGAATGTTTGATGTGCAGGATGGAATTGCCATATGAACTTGACTCAGAATAATGAGGAAATGCTCAGATAAGAGCTGGTAATGAAGAAGGTATAAATGGTTAAGGATTGAGCTGGGGTCTTAAGCAGTGACTAAGATGAAGAGGACACCTGATGTAGAACCAGGTGGCACAAGCCTGGAGACAGGAAGACCTGAATTCAAATCCAGATACAGGCACTTAATAGCTGTGTGACCCTGGGCAAATCACTTAACCCTGTTTGCCTCAATTTGCTCATCTATAAGATGAGCCAGAGAAGGAAATGGCAAACCATTCCAGTACCTTTGCCAAGAAAACTCCAGATGGGGGTCACAAAGAGTTGGACGCAACTAAAAACAACAATACATTCATTTCCCACCTCTCCTCACCCACTGAAAAGGAAGAACCCCTATATTACATGAGCACCATAAAGCAAAACATATTCCCATACTAAATATACTTATAAGAGTTCTCCCACAGTGTGATGGGCTATTTCAGTAGAGACCTTCAAGTTAGAGTCTAGATGACTATTTGTTGGATATGTAATCAACTAGATTCTTGTTTAACTATAGGCGAATCAGCTGCTCTCTGAGACGCTTTCCGGCTCTAAATCAAGAGGCAGCTAGGTGGTGCCGTGAGTAGAGTACTGGACCAGGATCTGTGAAGATGGGATCAAATCTGGCCTCAGACAATTACTAGCTGTGTGATCCTGGGCAAAGACTGGCTATAGCATGTCCCAGATTGGGACAAAGGGTTCCTGGGTAGCTATGTTACTGACTGGTACATGTTCTCGATATATAGTTTTCTTTAGCATCAGCATATAACTAGGTAACTCCTTTGTGAGTTACCACAGCAGTGGCTTTCTTCCTTAAAACCCTAAAGATACAGACATTTAAAGCATAGGAGACAAGTGGAGCAAACACATCAGACAGAGAAAATCCAGGACACGTTGAGGAAATGTTGAGGAGCCTGGTTTGGTTAAAACTATAGGATGAGAAAAGGGGAGCATTGAAATGAGGCTTGTAAAAATGGAGGGCTTTAAATGCTAGATGAAGAAATTGAGTCTCTATTTTACAGGCAGTAGGTAGTCATTGACTGTTTTTGTGTGGGAAGTGAGGTGATCAGTTGTGCCTTAGGAAGATATATTTAATAGGAGAATATAGGATTGTGTGGAAGAGGGGGAAAATGAACACAACAATTGGAATAGAAATATTTTGGAAGTAGAATGAATGAAATTTGAGAGCTAATTAGAGAGAAGTTAGTTAAGATCATTGGTGACTTTGGAAAACAGTTTCAATTTGAGTGGGAAGATTAAAAGCTAAACACTGGTAAGGAAGGCCAAGAAATAACTACAAGCAGTTCTTGCTTTATATAAATTGGCATTATGCACATTTGATTTTACTTAAAGAATTCTGAAAGAAATTTCAGCTACCTACTAGTGATAAAGGGTATGTGCAGTGGGTGAGGAGGGGGCCACATACTGCACACTTACATTAGCTTTCCTGTATAGTACTGTGCATACTTTCTCATTAACTTTACTTTTCATTTAATAATTCTGTTTATTATCATGGTACAGTATTTAATATGTCTGCATTTTATTACATTTCATGACTTGAATAAAGTTATTTTTTTGTGTATGTCTTTGGTATATAGGCTAAGTAAAGTGGGTGGGTAGGGGCAAACTCTAAACCCTGATTCTGAATCAGACTCCCCAGCTGTGACTCACCCTCTGACTTCAACTCTGCCTGACTCCTAACCAACTCCAACCCTAACCCTCTAACCCTGACTCTTTAGATCTAACCCTAAATTTGCCTTATTTGCATTATGTGACAACACTTTAGGTAGAGGCCTATGGAATGGTCTTGTATAAAGCAAAAACTATCCGTTAGTCTTCTTGATCTTTTTTCTGGGATAGAAAAGAGAGAGATGGGATTACAGTTCGAGGGAGTAACTGAGTTGACCACATAATAATTCAATAATCACATTAAGTGGCTATTGAAGATCCTAGGTTCTGGAAATGCAAATTAAAGAAAAAAACCCAACAAAACAAAACAGTTTCTGACCTCAAGGAGCTTCCATGTAAATGAGGGTAGGTTCTTGGAGATGAACTTAACTTGAACACATAAATATAAAGAGGAAGCAATTGTCAGATGGCAAAGGTTATGTCAGATAATATTTTGGGACTACCTAAGGAGAGAAGGCTCTCTTAAGGTTGAGAAAAGAGGGAGAGGCTGGAGATAATGGAGAGAGTATTGGCATTGGGATAGAGGGGAATTGTTGAGGTCAGGAAAACATAAAATGTTGAGGTTTAAGGTTTAGGGGTGCTTGAGACCCCAGAATACCAACACGCCAGGTTCTGTCCAAAGAACTCGACTCAGGTCTTCTCTCAGCCAAAGAAAAGCAAAGTTTATTAAAGGTTCACCATAATGGGTAGACTCTTAAGGAGTCTCAGCATCTATGACGCTTGTGTTGGACAAGGGGGCCAGAATCATCTGACACAGAATGAGTCTGCGCTAAATCATTCTCTGGCATTCTCATGGTGGCAAGATGGATGTTATATACAGAAAGGTTGTGGGAGGAATGTAGTGGTGGTCTAGAGGAGGAGTTGGGCGGGGGGGTGGAGGGGAGTTGTCTTCTGGAAGAGTCAAATTACGTCAGACTCCAGAGAGATTAAGGGTGGGAAGTAGAGGCTATACCGGGAGATGACCAACAGTGGTGGGCTAGGTTAGTTTAAGGGTGTATAGATTATTTTGGGAGGATCTAGGGTGGGGGCTAGCTGGACAATGGAGGTCCAGGCCAGTAACGGAGGTTCAGGCGGAGCCATAATGAAAGGCCTATGGCCTCAGGCAAATGCCTCACTGGGGTGTGGGGTGGAGGAAGAACAATTGCCAAGTAAATCTGACATTTTACTTCAATCTACTTCATCAAAACCCATGTCTCTTTTGGTGGACAGCAAAAATCCAGCAGCTAGCTACGATTTTCTATGGTAGTAGCGCCTGTTGATACTTTAAAGATCATTATTCATTTTTTCCTCAGTTTCCTCTTTTGCAGATTGAATAAGCCCCCAGATCCTTTAACATTTTCCCCATGAACTCTGTCCTCCGTTTCATTGCTTTCTAGATCTTCCCTTAGCTTTCCCCTGGCCCTCTGACTAAAGCGGCCGCCTGCCGATAGCTTGTTGCTTACTGAGCTTGGTAGGGAGTGATCCAGTTTCAGTTTTGAGAAAATTAAAACACTGCTGGAGTAGAAATTTGGGGAAGGAACTCATTCTTCACTTTAAGGCTCCCAAATTTTCTCAGCTTTTTTCTTCTCACTTATCTTTATTTTCATTTCGTCCTGAAAATTGTGAAGTTTGATCAGTTCATCTAGATCTGTGTTTGCTTCTTAAACCCCACCTCCGGGATTAAAGTCATTGAGTAAGTTCTTGAGGAAATGAAGCTGAAATCATGTTTTTCAATCTTGGCATTTTGGATATTAAAAGAGAGAAGAGAGTCATTTGGCAGAACATCCTGGACAGTCAATAAGAGGGTCACAAGAATATCTAAGTTGGGGAAAAGTGATTTTTAGTAAGAAAAAAATGATGGAGCAAGTATCACTTTTGCTAGGTGAGTGTGTCATACAATTTTTAAAAACTATTTAAATTTTTTTATAAAAGTGTGTGAGATGAAAGAGTTCAGAGTCTGAATCTGAAGTCAGAAAAGGTCTTTATTCTTTCTCATGAGAAAGGACTCTGCCCCTGTAGCTCAAATGCCATCTGCCAGGGAGAGGGCAACAGGTGGAAGCAAGCCCATGGTTATATAACCTTCTAATGCAGAAACCCAACCTCCCAACTGGCCTTCACTCTCATTGGTAGGGAGGCTGGCCCACAACCTAAGCGCGGGGAATCTATCTCTGAGACAAAGGACCCGGAAACATGTGGGTGTCCAATGAAAGGCCAGGAAAGCAGTCTTAGTCTTATTTGGCATATCTTGTGCTGAGGTGGCACTGGGGAGGGTCTCCATTGCTCTAAGTCCCAGATTCCTGGAAGGTCAGTTGACCTCTAAACGTAGGTCTAATGAACGCTGAAGCCATTCTAGATTTGATTTTTCAGAATGGGGAAACTTTACTATAAATTATCCCTCACAAGTATGATGGAATATGTGTGACAGACTTGGGTTTGTTTTTTTTCCAAATCTCTATTTCCAGATTAATTAATTCCTCCCAGTGAGCTCAAAATCACTGAACTCCCAAACCAAACTCCCAAACTAAAGAATGGATATGCTTTACTTCTGGGGCTCTTCTCTTTTTTTTTTAACACTAATTTCTCTTCCCTTTTATTCCTCCAGTCTCCCTTCCATAATTGATGGGGGACAACAGAGACACACAGGAAGAGAGAGAGAGAACCAAGGAAAGACAAATCAAATTTTACTCCGGCCCAGCCCTGCTCCTTTCAGAATGCAAGCTGGTAAATTCACCTGAGTATTCTCTCCCACAGGGGTTGCTAATCACACTGCTTCTTATCAATATTGGGCTGTGATTATTTGTCTTACATGATGGTCTTTTCTGAACTTTTCCAGCAAAGTTGAAGAATCTGATGGGTGGCTTTTGAATTTTGGAGGAGAAGTAAAAAAAAGTTGGACAAACATGTCTGGATCTGTGAACTGCAACGGATCTCATCTGAGAACCTGTTATGAAAGAGACCCAGATGATAAAGATGTAAAGGATCCCAGATTCAGCTTGGAAACAGTCACATCCTCTTGTGATCCTTTCATGAGAGTCTCAGGGAGACAACCACAAGGTTCTTCAGCATGTAGCAGTGACAGTAAAGACTGGATGACAATGGATCACCTTCAGAGATGTCCAAGCACAAATGAAACTTTATATGTGACCCCTGAGGAGTTCCGTTTATGGAGTGTCCTACAGGGAACATTGGATTTGTCTCTCTGGAAGGTGAAAGTTGACTGGCAACTAGTCCAGAACTCAGCAATCATTTCCTTCTTTGGTCCCCAGAAAGTGGCCTCTAATGCCAAGATTGCCATCAGTAAACTGCTGATTCTTCTCAATTCCACTGTGAGAATGAAGCCATGGCCTGGCCTAATTCAGGAGCAAAGAAGGATAAATGGTTTTTTCCAGGTAGGAGATGACCTTAATCTCTATCTCTGGAAAGGAGAAGCTTCCACTTTCCGAGCCTCTGTTACCATGAGCCTTTGCAGTAGGCCACTGGACAGACGTGACGAGGTCAAAGCAGTGCCCAAGGTAAGGATGCGGAGGCAGCGTATCCTGAATGAGCGAGGTATTCCCCAGGTGCTCCTACAAGTGGTGTTGTTATCCTCCTGGGCTGGGCATAACTCAGGGAGGAATCGGGCTTCTATAGATGAAAGCCAGGAGCTGACAGCCACTGCTGTCACTTTGGCACTGCAAACTGCATCCCAAGAGAAAAGTGCTTCATTGGTGATCCACCCTACAGGTCCAGCAGCCCTAGCAAAGGGTATCACTCTGGGAGTCCAGGCGTTTAAGAGCATTCAGCCCACGGGGAGCAGCCTGAAGAATCTGACAGTTGCAGTAAATGATAATGATTTTGTAGCTGAGTGTGAGGCGGAATGTTGCAGGTGGTGGCCCCGGAGAAAGGATCACCTTGTCCTCCTTCCCTACATCATGAGCTCCTGGGAAGCTGTAATAACTCAGGTGGTGGTTGGAAGCCTCATTAGCCAGAAAGTAAGTAGCCACTATTGAGTCTGGTTCCCCTTAGATCAAGGGTCCAAATGTAGCCTTGGAAAGGGTCAATGATTGATTGATAGGAATGATTGATTGGGTAGTGGGATCTAGGGAAAGCTAAAAGAGCTATGGATAAAGAGAAACCTAAAGAAGAACATTAACAGTTCTTAAATATTTTTTGGGGATTCAGAGGATGTAACAACCTATTTTCTATCTCCTTTGAGAACAGAACAAAATAAAATAGGTTAGACACAAGAAGGAACATCTAGTCAGTGAAGACTATGAGATAGAAATCCTATGGACTTTTTTTCTGTGGGGTTTTTTTAGAACATGAAAGATCCCTGTTTGGGCTAAGGGTAAGAAGAATGGAGGGTTCTGGCAACCTCAAGACTGAGGTAAAATGGTTTAGAATTCTATGACCTGATGGATGTTTATCTTAATTTTTGTTAGTTATATTCATTCTTCTTTTTTCATGGGCTTTTCTTTTGTTCACAGACAGATGTGGTGGTTTTCCCTTGGATTCTGGAGCCCCACAATAGGAGTTGGGTCCAGGAGATATCTACGCAGGTTCAGGCAGCCCTGGAGACCATTCTTGAAGCCCAGGATCTCTTCCATGGAAACATCATCACCATTCCTGCTTCCAGCTTGCCTGGTCTGCATTGCGAGATCCTATATATCATCTGCCTGGATGCAGGATTAGTTCAACAGCACCTAGAAGGCAGCAAGGTTTGGCCTAATGTTTGTTTGAATATGAACGAATTAAAAGGTATTTTGTTAACCTTTACTATGTGTAAAGTATCGTACGAAATGCTGGCTTTACTAATAGAAATAGAGGAGCAGTCCTTGTTCTCAAGAAAGTCACATTCTGATGGGGGATGCTGCACATTTAGGAGGTTTCTGCTGCATGACAGATGGAAAGATCTCATAGTCCTTAGGATATAGGAACAAAGCTAATGGTGTGTCATTTTAGTGTCATTTCCTTTAGTGTCATTTCCACTGATAAAAATCATATCTGTTTCTCATGTTTAGTTATTTTATAATGCCAAAGCCTTTGGAGGTGAGAACTTTCTTCTTGAAATCTTTAGTACTTGTAGGTGCTAAGGCCAGGGTACAATAACTGTAAAAGTAGTTGCCAGGTTGCATCTCCATAGGGTTGTTATGCAGGATGATGGCTTTAGGGGCTGGGCTAGAGGCAAAGCCATGGTATAATGTATCCTGCCTCTACTGGGACTCTTAGGACTCAATGGAAATTAGTCAGCAGTTGGTGCTGGTAGCAATTTCGAGGAAGATGAACCTTTTCAGCAGTGATTGATCCTTTCCATGATGGCTGTGGAGCTGAGCTTGGAAACAGGGCCAGTGGTCTAGGGGTATTGCTATTTCCAAGGTTTTTGGGTTTAAGTCAGGGGTTATCTTCTTTGAGGTCTGGGGGAAGGTGGAGTTTGAGGTGGCAGTAGTGGTGCCTGGCACACGACGACTCCTGTCTTTTCCTCTGGGTGTTTTACTATTTTAGTTAGGCTGGCTTACCTATGTCATAGATTGTGTTTGATTGGCATTTGGTGGGAATCCCTTCTCCATGGGTAGAAATGGATAATGGCTGAGGGGACTGGGCTGGAAGCAGGACAAATAGTTGAAGGGCCACTTCTTGATGTCATATGCTGCTTATAAATTAATCTTTATCAGGCCAATATCACTTTCCCACTTTAAGACCTTTAGTTTTCTAAGGTAAAGGTGAGGATCTTTGGGGTATGACTTCTCTTTCTTGTCCAGCACGTTGGAGAGTACCCATCAGTTTATCCACCTTCTATAGAGGAGACAGGTAGGTGAGATCTTACTGGAATGGACTGTCTCAAATCTCCCTTAATGCAGGGTTATTTCCAGTGTCTCTGAAATTGTATAAAATGATGAACTACCTAATCAAGAAAGATCTTCCCCTCTATCTACTTGTTCCTTCTGTATGGTCTTCCAACATCCTTTCAAATGTTTTTTTCACTTCAATCCTGCCAACCCCTGGCATTTCAGTCCTTCACCAAACTCCTAGAAAAGTCAGTCTACACTTACTGCCTCCACTTCATCTCTTCTCACTCCTCAACACCTTGCAGTCTAGCTTCTGACTTCATCATTCAACTGAAACTGCTCTCTCCAAAGTTACCAACAATCCAAAAAACCAAACCAAACCCCAAAGCTACCAACAGTCTCTAAATTGCTAAATCTTATAGTCTTTTTCTCAACCACACGGTTTGGGATAGCCAGGGAAAAAAGCAGAGATAGGATTCTGTCTATGCTTCTAGTGCTTCTGGTGTGTGGAACCCCAAGGAGACCAGTTTAGCTAGGTCATAGAGTGTTTGGAGAAGGTAATGTATAAGAAGATATATTGACAAAGTGATACTCACAGCAGCTGCTATGAATATGCAGGTGTATTTCCAAGTTTGAATTGCAAGATATAATGGATTTTCTTCTTCAAAAACAAAACCAAGATATTTATTCATATACTAGAAAGCCAAATCCATCATGGTAATAAAGAAGTTGGTACACCTTACCAATGCAGGGAGCACTGCCATCCCCAAGCCTTCCCTCTGTCAGGCCTTCCCACAAACAAGCTCCCTTAGGCAAAATACCCTCTCTCACCTACACTAGCTACTCTGCCTCTCTCTGCCTCCACTCTCTCTCAGCTCCACCTCACTCTCCCACTTCTTGTTCTACCTGTTCCTGCTTTACCCATTGGGCCAGCTCTTCCCACCATAGGCTTCATGTGACTCAGACTCAAAGCAGGTCACTGTATCAGTAATGCAGTATTCACAATGCCTACAGTAACTATAAATATGCTGATATAGTTATTAATCACAAAATGGAACAGGCTCTCTACATAAGAAATATAGATAGTGCATTCATTTAAATACCAGAAAACTGAG
>CM053582.1:392838288-392856702 GCA_028627135.1 Pseudochirops cupreus
GTAGGTCTATTAATGGGCAAGAAAGATCTTCCCATTCCATTAACTATACATTAACAATACAGAAGACTAGGGAATTTCAGTGATACGTCTAGCTAGCTTCAGTATATATCAGTGGGTTTTGAGCCTTAGTCTTCTTGACTGAGCTTTCTGAGGCTTCCTATCCAGTAGCCCATAGTATCTCTCAGGTATATTTCCCATTCCAGTTGATTCAAACATACTGACCCTACTCTGCAAAACTAGTGTAATACCGGGTTCTTTGGATTTGTGCGTCAAAAGGCCTGGCTGGCTCCAAGCCATTTGCCAGCTATGTAGATATGGGCAAGGTGCAAACTACTGTAAATCTCAATTTCCTAGTTTTTAAAATGAAGATAATGAAGCGTGGACTGTCTTGTCTACCTCACAGGATTATTGTGTGGGAATTACTTTGTAACCTGCAAAGCACCAGCTATATGAGAGGTCCTTTTACTATTTCGAATAATATTTTTTCTTATTATCAGCTAACGAAATGGTGCCAGTGATGAAAATGGATCAGTCCTACTTATGGCTCCCTGCCCATTATCGATGTGTTCCTTCCCTTCTGTTCACTTTGGTCCAATTCACATTGGGGAAACAACTTCCCATGTACTTGATGTCTATTGGTATATTTGTCCATATATTGTTAATTTTTCACATGTGCACATCTCATTTATCTAACTAGATAATAAGCAATTGGTATCTCCATCAGGCTAGGGACTTCGTCTTATCCTTTTGTGTATCTACACATCTTGTAGGTGCACTATACGTGCCTGCGTGCGTGTGTGCGTGTGTGTGTGTGTGTGTGTGTGTGTGTGTGTGTGTGTGTTCAGGAGCAGACTAACCTAAGAAGTGCTTTGTGGCCCTTTTCTTGACACACACAGATCTGGCAACTTCCAACTCTATTTGTCCTCCAACCCCATTTTAAGCCTCTCAATCCCTTGTGAGTTCATTTTAAGTGTGCTGACTCAGGAGGAAGGGAGAGATTGCCAAAACGGAGTCTGTGCTTTATCCTATTTCTCTTTGCTCCAGCTTCTGTTGCTTCCCACCAAAGAGCAGACATTTTTATGAAGACAGACAGGCTACATATTTGTAATTAGACTTGCATTGTAATTATAATTATAATTGTAATTGTATTTATAATTATTTTAATTATCATAATTGTTATGTATTGATTCAGCAGGTCATTCACCAGATGGTCTGGAGCTGCTTGAACAATTTCCTTGGCTCTTTTCTGGAATCCATCTCCTTTCCCTTGTTAGACCTGGAGACTCCTGGGAATTCCAACTCCTTGCACATTATGTTGGAAGAGATCAATAACTTCTTAAAACAAAAACCCAACACATGGATGAAACTAGTACAGATAATTCAGCCCCTAAGAGTGGCCGCTCCTCAGAAGGTAAAGTTTCAGTGAATCTTCTTGTTTGCCTTCCTGGCTCTTCTATGCTTCTGATACCACCACTGCTCTGATCCTAATGTCCTCAGGTGCTTACTGTCTGGAGCTCCAGCATTTCATTACCATACTCGAGTTTTTGTTCCCCAAACTGTTCCCCTTGTCCAAAGCTATGCCTCCCTCTATGCTGGCAATCTTTCATTTCCCCAAGGGCGACTATTCTCACTTAGTTTTCTAGAATGATTCAACCTGGCAAAAGAAATTCATACTGAAGTTGGAGTAACTGATTGTCTAGATGAGGGGTGGGGAACCTGTAGCCCCAAGGCCACATGTGGCCCTCTAGGTCCTCAAGTGAGGCTCTTTGACTGAATCCAAACTTCACAGAACAAATACCTTTAATAAAAGAATTTATTCTATAAAACTTGGACTCAGTCAAAAGGCTGCACCCAAGGACCTTGAAGGCAAAATGTGAGCTCAAAGCCCCAGGTTTCCCACCCCTGGCTAGATTAACCTATTCTTGTTTTAGGCAGATTTGTACTTTAATAGACAAACTAATTGATCCAAATTAATAGGTCTCTAATGGTGGGATCTAAGCAAGATATTTTGGGGACAGATGGTTTTCTTCTCTCAAATTTCAGTAGACTGCTGGTTGGAGGTGGGTCAGAGACAGTTGAGATTTTAAGCAGGAGTCTTCCCCCACAGAAACAATAATTAAGTGAAGGTCAATAACGTTAGATGCACAGTTTTGTTACCGTTCAGATGATTGATTTGTAATTATAGGTCTAATGCCCAGGTGCTCTCAAGGACTAATATGAGAATATATAGGCTGTTTAGTTCTTTAGAGATAAAATATTAATGCAGCCAAATCCAGAGAAACTATTAATGCAGCCAAATCCAGAGACTCCTAGACCTTTCTAGAAAAGATGTATAAAGTTTCAGTGCTTCAGTGTTTATAAGTGGCATGGTTGCTTTTGTTTGCTTGGTCTTGATTTGTTTTGAATATGTCAGGTTTCTTCCGTCTTTCCCTTTTAGGTGACTGAAGATTTCAGGACCCCTCTTGGTAAGTACATTTTCTGGGAATATTGTAGAATTGACTTTACTCAGCTTTCCAGAGAGTTCAAGCATCTTCTCGTTCACGAACATTTCCATTCTTCAAAATTTTCATCTAATCTAACATGTTTATCAATGTAGTCATTCATAGCCTACTTCCTCACACTCCCAAGGGCATTATATGCCCTAAAGGACACATAAATCCGTGTACCTGTTGCAGTTATCCTTAATGCTTTATTTCCCAACTCCCACTTTTACCCCAGCCTAAGTCAGTAAGATAATAGAAAGAAGAGATGTAATGAATTCAAATTATTTTATATTAAGCCCATGTTTGATGTGCTATCTAATAACTGATATTACTCCAGTTATTATTGATTCTATTGCTTAACCCTGGTGGTTTTTGCAGATATCTTAGGAGTCTCAGTCCTAAGAAAATTATAGCAGAACTCATCATTTAATTAATCAATAAATGCTGTCCACTTCCTGTACACTTAGTTCTATGGGAGAGGAAATAGAAGTATAAGACCCTCCTGCTCTCAAGGAATTTACAATTTAATTCAGGTAGCAAGACTAACATGATACAATTAGCAGTATGGTATATAAGGATAACATATATCTATCCTCCGCTGAGGTCTTCCTCTAATACCTGGGTTCTCAAAAGCTATGATAGTGGGGCACAAAAACTAGCAGGTCTTACTAAGCTGGAAGGCCTCAGGGACTGAATGTATGCCAGTACTCTAGAAAGCAACCTCACTAAGTTCAGTGGTAAGCTCATAACAGGCTGGTGGCAGTGATGATTTTTGCAATTGAGATGTCTCCTAAAGATACTCTACCAAAATGATGGTTAGGCTGTGATCTGTGCTGATGGAGGCATTGATAAAATTATATATCATTAAAGTATTTAATGACATGTATATGTAGGTATATAATATATAAGAGAGAGAAGGAGAGAGAATATTATGAACATTTTATATGTGTACACATATTTCTATAGTTGAACATAAATTTTATATGTGGGAGGAAGCATAGTGAACTAAACTGAGATCTAGCCTCAAATCCAGGAAGACTTGGGTTTGAGTCCCACCTCTGACACATATTGACTGTAACCTTGGGCAAATCACTTATCCTCTCAGTGCTCTAAGTAACTTCTAAGAGTATAAATTGCAGAGAGGGTGATTGCTAGCACTGATAAAGGGAGTTTGCTCATCTAAGTATACTAATGAAATCACAAATATAAGGGGAAATAAGTGCTTGTTAATTGGACACAAAAAATTAAATAAAAAGGAGAAATCATAGGTCTAGTCTCTATCCTGTATATAAACAAATAAATGTGTGTATACATATATATGTACATATATATGTATACACACACAGACACATATATAAATAAATATATAAAAATACACACATATATATTCATTAATGTCTAACAAAATTAAATGCTAAGGTTCTGGTATAGATAATAAGTACTATTCAGAGAAGAAAGATCATTGGGGGTTAGATGGAAGAGATGATATCTGATGTTAGTCTTCATAAGGTAGTATTTGAGCAAGTAAGGAAGTGGTAGATTAGACACTGTAGGGTAAGGAAGAGGTATCAACAAGGGGCCTTGAGCATTGTCATGGTGTCTTTGTATGACAGAGATGTACTTGATGATAAAGGAAGATTCATGTTGGGAAATAGTGGAAGAAAAGGTTGGATGGATAAGATAGGGCCAGAAAATGGAGAGCTTTAAAAAGTCTGCAGGTATATTTGGCACAGGTACAAAAGTACAGATTTGGAAGCGATTTGCAAAGAAGTAGTTATTGAAGACAGTGGCAATAGATGAAAGCTCAGAGGAAAGAAGTATATTAAAAAGAGGTATGTTGAAAAGTGTTGAAGACTATGGACAGAGCCTTGAGGAGAACCCACATTTAGGGTTCATAATAAGGAAGAAGTATGAGCAAAGGAGAGGGAGAGAGGTGGGGGAGTAGATTAATACCAACAAAAGAGGAAGCTCAGGAGAGTATAGCGTCATGGAGACTTGAGAGTATCAATAGTATCAAGGAGAAGGGAGGTATCCATAGGATCATAGATTTTTGAGATGGAATAGACCACAAGAGGTCATCAAATCCAACTACCTAGATTAATAAAAACAACAACAACACCTAACTTTAAATAGCGCTTTAAAGCTTTGTAAATTGCTTCACCCATACTATTTAATCTTCACAAGAGCCCTATTAAGTAGGGAAGGGAGTAAATATTTATAAAGTACCTAATATGTGCCAGGTGCTCTAAGTGCTTTACAAATATTGTCTCATTTCAGATGAGATAATATTGTGTTATATTATGCCCGTTACCTCCATTTTGCAAATAAGTACAGTGAGGCAGAGAAAAGTTAATCAATTTACTTAGGACTACGTAGCTAGTAAGTATCTAAAGCAGTATTTGAATAAAGTTTGTTATGGTCCTAAATCCAGCCTTCTGTCCTCCATGCCACGTAGCTTTGTGACTACAGGTCCTCTGACCTATCTGCAAACTACTATAAATGAGGAGGATGAGGACTGAGAAAAGATTTTTAATCAGACTCTGTTGGTCAGCCCTGTTCTTCTTTCTTCTAGAAGCTTTTGGTCTCTGTCAGAAGGAGGACCCAGCTTTCATCCAGTACCTTAATGACTCCCCAGCTGTTTTCCAAGAGTTTGAAGATGACTTAAAGAAGATAGGCTGTGTTTTCCAAATTTGTGCCTCTTCGGGAATGCTTAAATTTATAGCAGAAGGAAAACACTTAGATCCATCTCGCTGGGAGAAAACTGTGGTAGAAGTTTTTCAGAAAAATAAGGAGAGATATGCTGTTCACTATGAGTTCAACCCAAATATTCTAAATGTTCTGAAGAAGCAACAATCCCTAGTGAAGTCTTTTACAGCCATACAAGAATATGAAGGCCCTTGCTTCGTGGGGCCAACTGAGGAAGTGAAGATGCTTGTACAATATGTTCGGGAAATGGCTTTCAATGAAAAGTTACTGTGTATGGAACATCCCATTCTCCATCTGCCTAGATATATGGTAGTCAAAAACACAATAAGGAAGTTTTTCCTTCTTCCTCACTCTCTAGTGACTATAGTCTTAGAGGAAGATCCTTTAGGTACGATCACTTTTCAGGGACCCCGACAGGATGTGCTTGAGGTGGAGAGGCAGTTTTATAGTCTGCTGAGTGCTTTTAAGGACTGGCCAGTCTCACTTTCCTCATTTCAAGTGCAATTTATCCAGAGCCTCCAGGAAGAACTCTTTAATGAGAATTTTTTCCTTGCTCGAGATATATTGGCAGTGCTGAACACTTCTGGTAGAGTTATGATTTTGGGGCTTGACTTTGGAGAATTGGTACAAGCAGAAGAATTACTCAAGACCTTGGTTTATGAAAGGAAGATTGATATAGGGGAAGATGTCCAGAGGGCAGTCAATGACCAGGAATGGGAAGATCTACTTATAGCACTAAGTAGTCAAAAGAAAGTCACTTTTTATAGTGTCAAATCACAGCAACATATCTTGACTTCAGTGGTCATAGTGGGCAGTCGGGTTGAAGTAACTGAGGTAGAGATCAATATTAGGGAATATTTGATTAGTAATTCAATAATTGAAGACAGCATTATTTCCCCCCGACCAGAATTGGCTGAAGCCAGAGAAAACCTACTTCAGATAATGAACTGGGGAGACCTAAAGGTGAAGATTTGCATTCAAACCAACCATTCTACTTTAACCTTGAAATTAAGAGGACCAAGAAGACATGTAAATGAGGCCAGAGTTGTTGTTCAAACTGATCTAGATTCATTGACTGTGAGAAGCATCCCCATAAGGCACAGAGGAATACAACAATATCTTTTGGGGGTTGGAGCTACAGTTCTTGTCACATTTGCTGAAGAATTCCAATGTTTGGTGAAGACGCAGGTGCCAGAGGAAACTACAAATGCTTTGCTCTCTGAGGTCTCAACCTGTAGGGAAGAGATTGAATGGGTAAAAGTCATCAATTCTTGATAAAATTACAGAATTGAAAGGGAACTTGAGGAGTCTTTCTCCCACTTTATTTTAAGACTAGGAGAATACTTTTTCTTTTCTCAGAGGATTTTAAAATAGGAACCCAGCCTTGCTTAAGCTCTTTTTGGTGTTCAATCATTCATTAAACATTTATTAAGTGCATAGTAAATATAACATTGTGCTGAATGATGAAGGAAGTTCAAATTTGGTCCTTTCCCTCAAAGAGTTTATAATCTAGTAAAATGTATACATGTATAGTATATCTCAGAGATATTGCAGGTACAGTTCCAAACCACTGCAATAAAGTAAATATCGCAATAAAGCAAGTCACATGAAATTTTTGATTTCCCTGTGCATATAAAAGTTATGCTTATACTGTATTCTAGTCTATTAAGTATGCAATAGTATTATGTCTAAAAAATGTACATACCTTAATTTAAAAATATTTTATTGCTAAAAAAATGCTAACCATAATTCAGGCCCTCAGTGAGTCATAATCTTTTTGCTGGTGGAGGGTCTTGCTGATTCTGAATGTCGTGGTAGTTAGGATGATAATGTTTTTAAAATGCTTGGTAGACTAGGGAAGCAGGACTCTACAAATAAACCAATCTGGGGTAAGCAGAACCTAACTACCTCTGACCACACTAATTATCACCACATAGGGATAAATACGGGGGTTAGAGGCACTTAAGGATTGCTCTGAATGAATTAATCAGTAATTAGTAATTTTGTGTCCCTGTTTTCCATCTTCCATCCCTCCAGGGGAAGGATCCCAATTTAACTAAACCGCATCATTGGTCCAATGTCAGTGTTCTCTTCAAGCCTTTCCCTTGATTTCTTCATCTTTTAGTCCAATTAGCTTTTTGTTTTTTAGATTAGAAAAAAAAACTTTCTAATTGAGAGGTGGAAGAATAGTTTATAAGTTTCTGAAACTCAGGATGCTATAGAGTAGTCAAAAGAAAGATCTCAGAGTCTTCTGGGGAATGCCACGTTTTGCTAATGTATTTAGTAGGTTTCTTATCCTTTTTTTCTTACACATTTTGCTAATGTATTTAGTAGGTTTCTTATCCTTTCTTTCTTACACGTTTTGCTAATGTATTTAGCAGGTTTCTTATTCTTTCTTTCTTAGACATCTGCCCATGAGCTCCTGAAGGTTCTCAGAAGATACAGAAATGAACATTTTACTCTTGGTAAGAGAGAGGAGATGTTGTCCTGTTCTCTGGGAGCCCTACTAAATAGCTGAATTATTTTTCTTTCATCTCCAGATGTATGGGAATTTGGGGGCATTATCCCATTTGGAGATATTTGTGCTCCAGCTAGAAGTATCTTCTTCCAAGTTACTGTCAAAATGGCAAGGGAGACATGAAGTAATAATCTAAAGATACTGGTTGCTCATCATTTTCAGAGCAGTAGTACACGTTATCTCTTGAATGCTGCTCTGTGCCTTCTTTTCGTGTTGAATCTCTAGAGGGGACCACTGTGTAGAAGGAGAAAGGGGAGAAGGAAGAGGAGGATCACTGGTTGAGCTATCAATCAGCATCAAGCCAGTCAGATATAACAACCAGTTAAGGAAGAGAATAGGCATTCATATAGTGCTCACAGGCCAAAAACACTGTGCTAAGTGCTTTTATAAATATTTCATTTGATCCCCCAACAACCCTGCAAGGTAAGTGCTGTTATTATCCCCATTTTATAATTGAGGAAACTGAGGCAAACAGAGGTTAAATAAGTTGCCCAGGGTCACACATCTAGTAAGTATTTGAAGTTGGATTTGAATTCTGGTTTTCCTGAATCCAGGCCCTGCACTCTATCACCAGCTGCCTCTAGTTAAACCACTGATGACTAACACTAATTGAAGCTTGGTCAGCTAGTGATATTGGTGAAAAGAGAGAGGAAGAAGTAGTTTCCTGTAAATTAAACTTCATATTTTTATCATCGTAGGTTAGATTTGTAAAAGATCTTAGATGTTATAGTTCAACTCCTACTTCCTCAGCCTATTCCTAGTGTTCGATGAGTAAATGGAAATTCATTCATCTAACAATTCTATATGTAAAATTTTCCGTGTGTATAAATTTCTGAATAAATGGAAATTCTATGTTGTCAGTCTTAAAAGTTAAAAAAAATCATGACTTTGTCATCCCTCCACATTTTTTCATTTTTACTTATTTATTTATATATTACATATATATATATTATAATTTATACCATTAAATTTTTTTTTAATAGTAGTTAAAAGCTGGGAACTTCCACAAGTCATCTTGTCTTGGGTCCACAAACCAAATGGGTTGCTATTAGCAATATTAAGCAATGTCTCTGGGTACTATTAGAAACTCAGTATATGAAAGGGAGAGAGAAAGATGTCAATCTAATCAATCTAGTGTTGCACTTTACCTTTGCAGCCATGTTTCTGATATATAGCCTTTTCTGATGTTAGCCCTTTGCTGGAGTGCTAGTACAATTGATTATTTTCTTGATATCAGCTAAATTAGAAAACAATTATTCCCATTTGCTACATGCTAATCCTTCAGAAACTGAAGGCAGTTATTCAGCCTTTTTCAGAGTAAGTAATTTCAATTCTTCTAACCTTTTCTTATACATCCCATTATTCTAGGCCCTTCATAGGCAGCATGGGGTCAGAACGGGCCAGGTTTTGCTTCCTTGTCAAGGATCTGGGGTATTTGACTCATTAAGAATCTCTTCTCTCTGTTCTCAGGTGACTCTCCACTAGTACTGGTTCAGGTATTGGGTAGGGAGGTGAATTTAGCTAAATTTCAGGAAGCTTTTGAGGACTTTATGACTGGGTATTGCAGTGAAACATTCAACAATGATAAAATAGTCACTTTCAGTGAAGATTGTCTTCAGGAGGTCTTGAATCGGCGTTACTATTTCCCTCTCAATCTATATCGTCATGGGAATCTTTTAAAGATCCAGGGCTTTCAGGAAGATGTGAAGAAAGCTACCACTGCTATCCAGACTCTCATCCAGGAAGCTCAGGACATAGATAGAGCAGCAGAAGCCCTGAAATCAGTGGTTCAGTGGCAGTATGACCTTGGGAACACAGGTCTCTCCCCATTCGACAAAACCACAAACCTAAAGCTGGAAGCAGCATATAGGAAGGAAGAGGAGAACATTGAAATAATTTTGGATTCTCGAAGAACCCAGGTCAACTTGAAGGAGAGGAAAGGTTTGGTGCCAGACACAGGGACAATCTTTAAAATAAAGCGGGAAGTCTACATATGGGGTGAGTTCTTCTTTCCCTTTAATTTTCATTTCTCACTTAATCAGCGTTTACTTGGCTTTATTCCTTTCTTTAAGCTATCATTCCTTCCCAGATTCATCCTCAATAATTTCTCTTAAATAGGAGTGAGAGAGGTAGTCATTGACATAGGTTGTTAATATGAATCCTGGATGATGTTTATGGAATTTAGCAAATTGGAATTTTGAGGTGTATAGTTGTTACCTTGTCCTGCACTGTTTTTTCCCTGGGGTGCTCTATCTGGTTAGTTTCCTAATTGTTGATAATGGGAGAAATATAAATATTTGAAGTCCACTGATTATTCGAAAGGCACTTTTGCCAATCATTCTAACTTCTTTATTTTATTTTTACTAATACATTATATTTGAACCTTCCCCCTCAAATACCTAAATAACACCACTCCCAGGACATTCTCTGAAATGTTAAGTAAAACTGTAATGGATAATACCATAGATTTCTATATTTGTAGTTTACCAATTGCTAACAGACAGGAAGGCAGTATTAATGATTTTTACTTTTTTCTCCTACGTAATCTTTTATCAGAACTCTGAACAAAAGTGTCTAGAGTGCTTTTCACTTCCTCTTTCCAGTAATCAGTTAATTGGCTAAAAAAGGAACAATTAAAAGGATATTCTAGTCTTTAAGTTGTTAAGACTTCAGAAATAAATATGGCCACTCAGTTCAACAAACATTTACTAAGTGCTTATTATCTACAGGGCCATATATACATGCTTCCCAAACTTAGAAGGAAATAAAACTCTTCTAAGTAATAAGGAAAAGTAGATGAATATCTCGAAGCCAAGTGTGAGGATAAAGTATCCTGCACATTTATGTCACTCCCTTCTTTAATAGCTTCAATAACAAAACATTCTCTCCTGGGATCCTGGAAGCAAAATGGCAGCTAAAAAATTCTCAATATTTAATTCAACGAACACTTACTAGGCACCTGCTATGACCTAATATGTGTAGAGCACAGTGCTAGGTATTGGGGGAAATGTGGATAGCCTATTCAAGTAGGGAAATGTGACATATACACATACCTATACACCAAGGGGCACTGGTGAGTAAGGGTAGGCACTGATAATGTGGTTAGGTTGCTGTGGTTGAGCTAGTCAAGGCACGTGAGCATTCGATGCTCTCTTTCATCTCAGATATTAGTGATCCTGAAGTATAATAGGAAAGCCTTGTGTCACATTCCCTGAAACTATGACTTTTATTTCTCAACTACGCACTGCTTCTGGCTTGTTGCTTCCTTTCCGTCCCTCACCGGCAAAAAACAAACAAACAAAGAACCCCAAGCAACCTCACAATGAAACAAAGACAGCTTTATAGTACTTCAGTCTTGGGTTTGGGCAGTGAGGTAGCACAGAGGGCAGAGTGCTAGAACTGAGATTAGGAAGACTCCTCTTCCTGAGTTCAAACCTGACCTCAGACACTCACTAGCTGTGTGGCTTGGGCAAGTCACTTACCCCTGTTTGCCTGAGTTCCTTATCTATAAAATGAGCTGGAAAAGGAAACGGCAGACCACTCCAGTATCTTTGCCAAGAAAACCCCAAATGGGGTCACAGAGTCAGACCCACTGAAATGACTGAACAATAACAAACGCACTTGGATACTATTATAAGGGTCTGTGAAAGTTAAATATCAGTCCCTCTCTTTATTTTCCTTCTCAGTTCCAGTCTCTAGGTTCAGTTCAATTAAAGCAGATGTTTATCTAGTAAAGGGGAAATTCCTTTTTGGTCTTATCTATATCTGAATATTAAATAAAATACAACAAGCAATTTCAGTGTTTATTGGCCAACAGTTTTTTTTTAAATCACATTTAATAGCTCAGAAGTAAAAGTGAGCATTTAGGAAAAAGACTAAAGTTACCCGAGTCCTTCCCTTTGTTCGCTGCTTCTCCAGTCTTTCAAATAGTCTGGCAGGGATGAAGTGAGTTAATAACCGACCATACATTTGGTACCCCTTTTGAACAGTGAGAAAGAGAAAAAAAAAAGGATGTGACAGACAGTCTTTCTCCCTTGTCATTCCAGGATCACCCTGCAGGATCACAGCCATTCATTCTGGTTTGATCCCTAGCTGCTTTAAATAGCTCTTCCTGGCAGTTACTCCTGATAGGGGTAGATCTCATGAGGTCCATCACTCTTACATCTTCATGCTTTCAATAGCTTCCTGTTTCCCCTTCCTGTCCCTTGACGATTAAGATTGGGGTCGATATTTGGGTAGGATTTGGGAATCTGGGTAATTAATCCCTTCAGCCAAGTCTTTCTGTCCCCTGTGCATATGGCCAAGGCTAGACTACATATACAAATAACTGTAATACAAAACAGAACATAAGTGCATTAGAAAATCAAAAATAAAGCATCCCAACATAAGAAATAAATAGGAAAGCTCACAGATTTCACTTAAGATTCCAAAGATATTTCCAACTTTTTGTAACAGAGATGAGCACCCCTCAACATTGGGAACCGATGGATCATGACCCAGTAAAGATTGTGACACTCCCATCCAATCTGGTGGAGTACCAGACAATAGCCAGGAGGTTCAAGTGCTCCATGAACAAGAGTACCATCCTTAAGGTAAATTATGTTTAATGAATAGGTGATTATGCTCATTAACTCAGTGTAGGAGGAAACAATGTGGAATATGACATTATTACAATCTCGTATACATGTCATAAAGACCACTCTCCCTAAAAACATTCTTTGTTGACTTCTTCACATTTATTATTATCTCCCTTTTCTCTTTTCTCCACTACTTTCTTTCTCTTAAGCTAGTTTTGAGTAATCTTTTCTCCACTCTTTCTCTTAAGCTAGTTTTGAGTAATCTTTAAGACAATATATCTGGGTTTAGAGTATAGCTAGAAGGAGTCTTAGACATCAGCTAATCAAAATACTTTATTTTACAAATGGGGAAACCGAGGCCCTGAGAGAGGAAGCAGCTTGCTCAGCATCACATAAATAATAGAGCCAGGTCTAGAATCCAGGTTTTCTGACTCCTAAATGCCTGCTGTTTCCACTATTTCATATTCATGTGAGAAATAACAAAAAGTTAGGAAAAAGGACAAGGTGAAATCAAACTTCCCATTCCCAATTTTTCATTCCACAAGTTTCAGAGGACAATCACTCTTAAAGGAAGGAGAGATACTAGAGCTTCCTAGCTCAAGCAATAGATATGGGAACTTTTAGTGATCTACATTGGGAATTACTTGCTTATTCAATGAATTCTTATTTGGAAATGTAGGTGTTATGAAAACAAAATATATCTAGAAAAATATATCAATCTCATTTGAGTAATAGGCTCTCTCTCTTTGATTTTGCTATTTAGATAGAAAGAATACAAAACCCATACCTCTGGACCTCTTACATTTACAAGCGGAACTGGATGGAGAAAAAGAATCCCCCAGGAGTACAGAATGAACAGTTCCTCTTCCATGGAACATCAGCACAGAACTGCTCATCCATCATTGAAAATGGGCTGAAGAGCACCTGTAGGAAAAGTGAGTATGCCACAATTGAGAGAGGGTTAAGCGTAATGCTACTGAAATGGCTGAAATTTAGGCTTATTTTTCCTGAGCTTTTAGGCTTACTTGATCATACCCGTCCCCTGATAGTTTAAGTTTGATAATGGAACAAAATGAAATACTTGTAGGTCCTTCAAAGGGGACTGACTTAGCCATAGTAGGAGAAGGGTATTCAATATGGATAGGCACTGAAGATCCCTCTAGTTGATTAAGCTAAGCAAGTCTCCCTTGCCTGAGTTGCCCCTTGTGATCCACCAGGAAAGCATCAAGAGCTCTTCATGTTTGTTTTAGCAATCAAGAAGTGATGCCAATAGCCCAGTCCTTTAATTCTCCGTGCCAACCAAGTTTTGAGTACGATCTCAATGCTTTTTAAGGAAAAACTATCCTGGATGACATTGGGATAAGAGTTAGGCTATTGTTCCTACCACAACCTACATTCACCTGGCCCAAGGGATATATAGCTTCTCCATTGTTTTATACCCAAGACTTAGTAACAAGTCCTTATTTTTATAGATGGAATGTATGGCCAAGGGATCTACTTTGCAGTGGATGCTCAAATGTCCTCCCAGTATTGTGGAGAAGGCTACCAGGGATCCAAGCATATGTTCCAGGTCCGTGTCCTTACTGGAGAATACTCTAATGGTCACGCCTCAATCACGTTGCCTCCAGAAAAGCCAGGAGGAGGGAGATATGATAGCTTGGTTGACTCAGTGGGTATGCCAAGGATATTTGTAACCTTTTTTGATGACCACTCATATCCAGAATACTTAATCACATTCCGCTGATCTGGTATGGTTTTTCTAGGCCCTTTGAATGAATCTCTAAAACAGCTCCTTCAGTGTAGCTGTTGCTTCAGGTGAGTATAAATTAAAACAGGAAAACAGAAGTTCTAGTGTCCAAGACTATACATCTGGCAATTTTCATTTGTTCGATCTGTTGTAATGGTGGTTCAAACTATGTTATGTTCTAACACAATATAATTTAGACATAATCACAAGCCAAAGAACCACCCAAAGTTAGACTTAAGCTAAAGCAGGGGTGGGGAACCTGTGGCCTTGAGGCCGCATGTGGCCCTTTAGTGCCCTCAAGTGCGGTCCTTTGACTGAATTCAAACTTCACAGAACAAATCCCCATAATAAAAGGATTTGTTCTGTAAAACTTGGACTTAGTCAAAGGATCTAGAGGTGCTAGAGGGCCACGTGTGGCCTTGAGACCTCAGGTTCCTCACCCCTGATCTAAAAGAAATTAATCTGTTACAGTAGCATTTTCTCTATCTTCATCCTTCCTGACTTCTTACCAGCTTTTGATATTATTCAAATGTCCCCTCTCCCCCTTGTCCTAGATAGTCTTTTCTCCCCTGGCTTCCATGATATTTATCTCTTTGGTTCTCCTCTTGTCAGATCACATCTTCTTAGTCTCCTTTGGTGGCTCATTATCTGTCTTCTTCTCCCTCATTGTAGATGTTCTCCAAAGTTGTCCTGGGCCCTCTTCTCTTTTTGTCCCCTCTCAGTAAGCACGTGAGTTACAAAGGGTCAAATTATTAACTCTATATAGATAACTTCCAAGTCTACATAGCCAGCCCTAATTACTCTTTGAATTCTAGTTCCATGTTAATTGCCTCTTGGAATGTCCTTTAGACACCTCAAATTCTACATGTCCAAAAGAAAAGTCATTTTCTTCCCCATTATCCTCCCAAATCCCACATTTTTTGTTGGGTACGCCACCATTCTTCCAATCACTCAGATGTAAAACCTAGGAGTCTTCTTTGATTCTTCCTGCTCAAAAGTTACCAATGATTTCTTAATTACCAAAAGTAGTGATCATTTCTCAATCTGTCTTGAATCTGTCTTTTATATGTCTTGAACTTTTTAGTTTCTGACACTGTTTGATCAACCTTTTCTCCTGGATACTCTCTTGAGACTTCCATGACACTACTCTTTTCTGGTTCTCCTGCAACTTGACAGATCCTTCTCGGTCTCCTTTGCTGGACCTTCATTGAGTTCACACACACTAATCGTCTGTCCCTGGCCCTCTTCTCTTTTCCCTCACTGATTGCCTACTGGGTATGTCAAACTGGATGTTCCATAGACATCTTAAATTCAACATGCACAAAACAGAACTCATTATCTTTTCTCCTAGGTCTCCCCTCTAGCCAATTTCTCTAGTTCTGTTGAGGGCAAGTCTCCTCGATCTTACCCAGACTCTCAGCTTCGGAGTCATCCTTGACTCCTCACATATCTAATTTGTTGCCAAGTCTTCTGATTTCTACCTTCACATCTCTAGTGCATCCCCTTTTCTCCCCTCACACAGTTGCTTTCCTAGCACAGGCCCTTGCCACCTCACGCCTGCCCTATTCCAATAGTCTTCTGGTTGTTCTCCTTGCTTTCTTTTTTATTGGAGGGGGAAGGTAGGGCAATTGGGGTTAAGTGACTTGCCCAAGGTCACATGGCTAATTTTTGTGTTAAGTGTCTGAGGCCGGATTTGAACTCACTCAGGTCCTCCTGACTCCCCGGCCGGCACTCTATTATTCACTGCGCCACCTAGCTGCCTCCTTGCCTTAATTCTTTATCCACTCCAGTCCATTTCCCACTAATCTGCCAAAGTGGTTTTCCTAAAGCTCATCCTTTCTGTTCAGTAAACCCCAGTTGCTCCCTATTACCTCCAGGATCAAATGTAAAATTCTTTTTTTTTGGCTTTTAAGCCTTTCACCAACCTGGTCCATACTTCCCATGAACTGTAGAATCGGTGACAGTGGCCTTCTGTGCCTCCTGACTCTGTGCCTTTTCACTGGTCATCCCTCGTACCTAGAATGCTCTGTCCTCACATCTACCACCTACCTTCTCTAGCTTCCTTCAAGACTCAACTCAAATCTCATTTTCTCGAGGAAGGCCTTTTTCCATCCATTACCGTTCCCTCCTTTCCTCCTTCCCCCAGTCTTTACCATGCGCTAGTGTTTCCCTTCTGGGTTTACCTTTCATTTGCAGTGATTATAACTTCTCTATATAATTTTTTTTAACATGTAATTTGCCATCATTAGAATGGAAACTCCTTGAGAGCAAAGACCATAGACTTTTCTTTATATTCCCAGCATTTAGCACAGTGCCTGGCAGATACTGCTTAATAATGCTTATTGACCAGGTGACTTTCCATCACAGCCATTTAGTGGCGAAGTCTTGTTCTATCTACCCAACACCTCTCTTATTCATCCCAATTTTACCACTTACAAAACCACTATCCTAGTTCAGGCTGTCATTTCAGTTTTCCCAAACTATTGCAATCGATTTCTAATTGATCTTCTTGTTTTCTAATCTCTCCCTCTCCAACCCATCTGATACACAGCTACTACCAAAGTCATTTTCCTAAAGCACAGGCATCCCTTGCTCAGAAGTCTTCAATGATCCCTACTATCTCCATTATTTTCATCAGATAATATGTTATACTCTTAATGTTAGTTAATTTTATTTAATCTGACTTGCTTTGCAATCACATATTTAAATGAATTTCAATGCATTTGTTTAATATCACGATACATTCCATATACATACATGTCTTTCTCAATTGCATCATAATATTTGTTCAAACATTTCTCCATTGTTGGATATTGCTGCCAGTTTTTTTCAGTTATAAATAATTTTGCTATGGAAATCTAAGAATTAATAAATTGAAAAAACACTTCATAGTATAACCCAACAAGGGAAACATTGGCTCAGAGGGTATGCTTGTTTTTTAAACTTTTACTACAACCTGCCCTCTGAACGTGTAAGTTTCCAACTCTACTAGCAGTACATAAGTGTGCCTGTTGAAACCCAGCTGCGCCAGCATTGCCGTTTTAAAATTTTTAATGATTTATTTCCGTTACATTTTGTCGTGGTTCAGTGCTGCTTTAGTCATATAAGAAGACAGCTTATGGGATGTTAATTATCCACAAAAGAGTTCACTTAGCTAAGGGTATTAGAAACCATATTCTTGATAATTTTCTAACTTTCGTTCATATTGTAATATAACTCCAATGTTATTAAATTGTTATTTATTTACAGTCTGCATAATTTTTGCCTCTTAAAATTTTTGTGCAGCTTCTCAATGGTTTAATCCTTTGTGATAAATTTTTGCTAGCCTTCCATGTACACTTGAAAAGAATGCATATTATAGACATGTTCTTTTCCATTCTTTCTTCACACACATATATTTTTATATCCATACACATATCCCCCAAATTATGATTACAATTAGTCACAGGCAAAGCCCATTATTATTTTTGTTACGTATTTGTCACTCAGTTAATTTAGAATTCTTCCTCTGCAACTTGTAGGGGTTTCTTTAGTTACTGATTTTTGCTTTTAAATTCTTCCAGTTTTGTTTTTGAAATAGTTAAAAAAATCTTTTTCATTAAATACAATCTTGTTTCCAAGGTATGTGATTTGGGATTGCAGTCCTATTCCTAAAATGCTTTTGTGTATTTTTGTTCAATATTAGTAGTTTCCTTTGAACTTTTTTGAAATCACTTGTTACTTTAATTCTAAGTTTTGAATATATAATCTCATGCTATGTTTCACATGTACGTTCCTCTTTCTCTTCTTCGTATATGGAAGTACTCATGTTTGTTGATGTTTGCTTAAAGAACTGCCGAAGAGGCGGGTAGGTGGTGCAGTGAATAGAGTAGTGGCTCTGGAGTCAGGAGGACCTGAGTGAGTTCAAATCTGGCCTCAGACAATTAACACTTAACTAGCTGTGTGACCTTGGGCAAGTTGCTTAACCAACTGCCCTCCAAAAACCAAAAAAAAAAAAAAAAAAAAATTAAAAATTTTTAAAAAGAGAAATTAAATTATAAAAAAAGAATTGCCAAAAATTATTTTTTAAAAATGTAATCTAATTTTTTTCTTCATACTTGAGAATTTTTGTCTTTGTAATTTTGTGGTTCAACAGTTATGTGCATTGATTGTTCATAATTTCAATTTCTTCCCATGTATTTTTATATAAACTTTGTTTTGTTTATTAAAATTTATTTTTTTCAACTAACAAGCATTTATCTTGTCTCCCTTTCCCTTCCCCTTCTACTGAATTCTTCATATATGTCAATATTCTCTCTGAAGAATAATGCCTGATCTCGTCATTCTGGAAAGCTTTTCCTTTAAATATAGTATCTAACTTATATGCATATATATATATGTACA
>CM053582.1:392857202-392902484 GCA_028627135.1 Pseudochirops cupreus
TAATCATCAAACAGCTCTGTGGTTCAGGGGTCCCCAGATGTTGTGTTTCTTTGGTTTTTAAACTCTGCCTCTTTTATAGGTCTAGAGCAGAGCTGCCCCTGAGACCTATGAATGGCTTTTGCATTTTAAAATAAAGTTCCATTGTATTCATTTTGCATCCAACTCCACTCCTTTGGATTTCTCCATCATGCCCAAGGAACATTTCATTTTAACAGATCACACCATCCCTGGAACTCTCTCCTCAACAGTACCCTCTGCCCCAGACCCTCTGAATGAGAGGTAGAGAGCTCCTCCCAGAGCTAGAATGGTTATCTCTTCATTTCCCACCCAGCTGACCTCCTCTAGACTTCTCTCTCATCCCTCACCCCACAAACATTTTGAGTCTCCCTCCTTTTCTGCTTCCTTTTGTATACTGTTTTTCCAAATTAGATTGTAAATTCCTTGAGGTTAAGGTCTATTTTTTGCCTTTCTTTGTATCCCCACAGTTCCTGGCACATAGTAGACTCTTAATAAATGTTTATTGTTTGACTTTCTCTGTAAGCATTTAGTAGCTCTTGAGTAGAAATGGAGAAAGCAGATGATGGGGGTAGGGTTGGCGGGCAGCCTAGGGCTAAGGTTTAGTAAGGTATGAGCTTCAATAGGAAAAAGGGCTGTGGGAATTGGGAATAATATCCATTTAAACTAATTTATCATAGAATCAAGATTATGAAAGGAAAAAAGTGGGATCAGAACAAAATTGACTGGGGGACTAGAGAATAATAATAATAATAGCATTTATATGGTACTTAATATGTGTCAGGCATTGGCTAAATTACAAATTTTGTCTTGTTTGGTCCTCACAACAACCCTGGAAGGTAGGTGCTATTATTTATTTTTTTTTGGAAGGCAATTGGGGTTAAGTGACTTGCCCAAGGTCACACGGCTAGTTCGTGTGTGTGTGTGTGTGTGTGTGTGTGTGTGTGTGTGTGTGTGTTTTGTGTCTGAGGCTGCATTTGAACTCAGGTCCTCCTGACTCCTTGGCAGGTGTTCTATTCACTCCACCACCTAGCCACCCCAGTAGGTGCTGATTTTATAGTTGAGGAAACAGAGAAACAGATTATGTGACTTAGGATCACGCAGCTAGATCTGAACTCATCAAGATTCCTGATTCCGGGCCCAGTACTCTATCCACTGTGCTACCTAGCCCAAGAGAGGGGCAAGTTGTTTATAATATTTTTCTATTGGAGGTCTATCCTTTCGGAGAGTCCACGTATGTTTATCAGTTCTTTAAGAACACTTAATATGTCATACCACACAAGTGGTATGTTATTGAAAAACATTTTATAGAAAAACAACTTACTCTAAGCAATTCAGTCACAAAATGGATGCTTAAAACAAAATGGAATTAGTGATGTTAAGTTGACAAACTTATTTCTCCTATCTTATTAAGGTAATAAAGCTTATTCTCACTACCAAAGCCTTTCCCAGTCCTCCTTGATCTTGGTGCCCTCCCTCTGAGATTACCCCCAATTTGCCCTATACATGCAAGTTGTCTCTTCCATTAGATTTCAAGCTTCTTAAGAGCAAGTACTGCTTTTTGGGGGGCTTTTTGGTATTCCCAGTGCTTAGCACAGTGCTTGGTACATAGTAGACAATAAATGATTTTTTTTTTTTTGCCTTTTGGAGTACCATTGGGTTAAATGACTTGCCCAAGGTCACATGGCTAGTTTTTGTGTTAGGTGTCTTGAGGTCAAATTTGAACTCAGGTCCTCCTGACTCCAGGGCTGGTGCTCTATTCACTGCGCCACCTAGCTGCCCTAACGATAAATGCTTGTTGACTGACTCAGGGTCAGAGGTAGGATTTTTTGACTTTGAGAGAAGATTTTGGATTGTTAGTGTAGACTCCAGAGTCATAGATTTCTATTTTTCTGGAACTTTTAAAATCAATATTACATATTATTCCCTAGTTAAATTCTGAAACTGACTTTTAAACTGCTTCGAGCAGTTTAATGTGCTGTTGTTGCTTAGTCATTTCAATGATCTCTGACTCTTTGTGACTCCATTTGGGGTTTTCTTGGCAAAGATATTGGAATAATTTGCCATTTCCTTCTCCAGTTCATTTTACAGATGAGGAAACTGAGGCAAACAGGGTTGAGTGACTTGCCCGGGGTTACACAGCTAATAAGTGTCTGAGGCCAATTTGACCTCAGAGGATGAGTCTTCCTGATTCCAGCACTCTATCCACTGCACCACCTTGCTGTCCCTGTATCTGATCCATACACAGCATGACACAGTGGAAAGAATGTGGATTTGGAGCCAGAAGACCTGGGTTTGAATCTTAGTTCTAATACCTATTAGCTGTGTGACCTTCAGCAAGCCACTTTTCTCTGGTTAGTTTGCTCATCTGAAAAACAAGGTGACTTGAAGAACTTTTTCCCCAAAAGAGGTCAAAAGATAATGGACATAGTATTCAGAAGAATTGCAATAAAAAACCATAGGAAAGCTTCTCCCAATCTCTATAAGAGAATTAAAACAACTTGATGAGATCAAAGATTTGAGTGTTTTAAGTACTGAGCATACTCAATCTATATAATCAATTAACCAATCAACAAGCTTTTATGAAGTATTTACTGGGTGCCAAGCACTGTGTTAACTTATCAGCTACTTGGTTTCTGTTGTTCTGTTGTGTCCTGCTCTTCTGACCCCAGGAACCATAGCATGTCTGGCCCTCCTCTCCTTGAAGTGTGTCCAAGTTCATGCTCATTGTTTCCATGACATTATCTGTCCATCTCATCTTCTGTCATCCCCTTTTCCTTTGGTCTTCAATCTTTCTCAACATCAGGGTCTTTTCCAATGAGTCCTGTGTTCTTATTTGTGGTCAAAGTACTTCAGCTTAAGCTTCAGTATTTGCCTTTCTAGTGAATAACCTGAATTAATTTCTTTAAATATTACAGGCCAAAGCAAAAACAGTTTCTGCCCTCAAAAAGTTTACATTCCAATGAGAGAGGCAAACATGTATAAATGTAGATTATTATAAGAAAATCCCTGGAGACCAGAAGAGGTAGACATTGATTTTGGCTGGGGATTGGGGTGATTTCATGGAGGTGACATTTCACCTGGTGACTTTGGGGAATGGCAAAAAGCATAGTTTGACTGGAGTATCAGGTGAATAACTGGAGTAGATCTTACAGAAAACTTTGAAATTAATCTTCATATGATAATAATACCTGTAAGTTTATGATTTAAATAAATTTAAATATTAAATTAAAATTAAATAGAAATAAATAAATAAAATAATTTAAAATTATTTTAATAAAAGTAAAATACTTGAGTCGCAGAGTTATAATAAAACTGGAAAGGCAGATTGGAACAAGATTGCCTGAGGTGGTGAAAGCCAAGATGTTTTAGATTTTCAAGCAAAGAGGAGTATCTTAAGTTTTGGGATAGAAAGGGGATTGCTAGAATGTTATTAGAACTGTAGATAACAAGGAAGATTAATCAAGCATCATTATATCGATGAACTAGAGGCTCGGTGCCCAGCCAGGAATTTATTTAGGATCATAGATTTAGAGCTGAAAGTAACCTTAGAGGTCAATGAGCCCAATGAACTCATTTTACAGATGGGGAAACTGAGACAGAGAGGTTAAATGACTTGCTCAGGGTCACTGCTAGTTAGTATCTGAGAAGGGATTCCAAGTCCAGTGATCTATCTCAATAGTGTAGGCATAAGTGCTTCAAAAGACCTCAATGCTGAGGGAATGCAAAAGAGGTTACTTATTGAGCCAATATTTGATTAAGGATTTAATACGGGTTCCCAAGTTAGGTTTTTCTGATGCATCACAAGTTTGATGTTCGAAGTCTGTTTAAATAGCCTTCATTAGCCTGATTTTGTTAATAGACTTTACTAAAAAAAAACAAAACAATTTAGTTTGCTTTTTTCCAAAGAGTGTCACGGACTCTAAATAGGGTATTTATCCCTGAACTTGTTTGTTTTTTATATTTTGGATAACTATATTTCAATATAATTGATTTCTTTTGTAATCCTATGTATTTTATGCATTTAAAAACATTTTTAGAAGGGGGTCTATAGGCTTCACAAAACTGTCAAAGGGGTCTATACCCTAAAACAGGAACCTGTTTTAGAAGAAACAGGAAAGTGCATCATTTTAACACCTTTTAAGGTAAGGGAGGGGTGGGCCTTTGCCTTGTACTGACTAGCCAATCAGGTGCTTCCACTGCTTTTTAAAGCCATTTCCGGGATCTCCCACCTTTTCTTTTCCTGCTGGTGGCCTGGTGAGTGGTGCTTGGGGGGAAAGAGGGGTGTCTTTTCAATCCCTTTTGAAGCCGGGTTTTGGGGAACCATCCACTCTTGCTTTCACTTCCTGATGCTGGCTGGAAGCAAGGTTAGACTTTGTGAAGTGATGAGGTAGCGTGGGGGTGACATGGAGCTTTAGTCTGGGAGGGGGAAAGCTGAGGCAGGCCTTGGAGCAGCTTATCAGCCAGGGTTCTGCTGGCGGCCACCTGGAGGCTGGCCTCAAAGGACAGCGCGCTGCGCAGAGAGCATTGGTGAATAGCCACGGGACTGGGGTTGCTTGCTTTTTATGAAAGGTGCTGCATCAGCCTAATGTTGCCTGTTTGCCAGAGGGCATGCAGATTCGAGCTTGGCTCAGGATTCTGACCCTACTCGCCTGGCACCTTTTCTGTTCCCATTCTTGTGTCTGTAAGGAGGAGGGTAGGAACTGCTTCTTTATTTAATTAACACTTAAAAATTTTTCTTGATCATTATTTTAACCTTGGACTTTGCTGCTAATGGTACTTGGGCTGGATTGGAGGCGACAGGGTTTCATTCTGCCTGGGAGATGAGGAATCTTTGGAAGGGTGTCTTTTGTGAACTACAACTTAAATTACCCCAATACCTTGATTGGCACCGAATAGAGTTGGCCTTGAATTTCATTTTGTCCCAGCCCCATTTTCTCTTTTAATCAGTGTGGTTAGGAATACGTATTGTGGTTTTTATAAAAGACAGAATGGCTGAGAAACATCCCCTAGATTCTTAATAAATGAGTCTTTGTTGATTGATGTGAAATATCTGGTGATGTGTGAGAAGTCTGACAGTTTGTGGGGTTCCTATTAGACATTCTAGTTTTCTGACCTGGACAGGACTTTGTTTGGGTGTCTTAGCTTTTTCCTTAAAATGGAATTTCTGGTGGTTCTCTTTCATAGCAATTTTTGCTGTGAAACGTAGATTTAGGGGGCGGGAAGTGGGGGCTGCATCCTGTGCTGACAGAAATTTAATAAGCATCTTTAAAATACCCTGGACTACATAATGGTTTTTGTACCAAGAGTCACGGTGCCCTGACAACCCTTAAAGCAGATCTTTTTGCCAGCAGCTACTCTTTTAAATAGGGGTTAGTTTATTTTGCGGTGAGTGCTTAAGATGAGGGTAAGGAGGAATGAGAATCCTGGGCTTTGTGCCTTTAAGAAGAAACCACGTGCCCTCTGAATTCTCAGGCAGGTCTGCAGGCAGTAAACAGTGCTGCCTCCCGAGATCTTTACATCAAAATTAAGTGGGTGAGTAAATAATTGTTTTCTTTCTCTTTTTTTTTTTGAGCATTTATTTGGGAATGTAACTGAAGCTTAGGGTGCTAAGAAGCGTAGAAACAGGCCATTTTAAAGAGGCCTTTTAAAATGGTCGTTGTCATTTTATCAGGGCAAGGTTTGGTAATTGATGTTGTCTTAGCAAACAGATCCCTGCTCAGGTAGAGACTGGCATCGGTCTTACAGAAATGGTTTTCCTTTTTAAGCTATCCATTTTATTTAACTGTAGTAATCTACACGTCTCTTCTTAGGCTATTCATCTAGCATGGGAAATAGACAGGTGAGGAACCCTTTTCATGTTTCACCCCTTTGTTAAAAAGTTTTTTCTGATCAAATCTCTCAGCTACCCTTGATTTTAATTTTGTCTTCAGTCCAGAAACAGCGTAATTCCTGGGAGTTTTCTGCCATGATGAGCTGCATGTTTAGTCCGTGTTTCACATGATCACTCTGATTATACACATGCCCTGAGCAGAGACCATATTAAGATTTTGAGGGTGGGTTGGGGAAAGGAAGGGCACCATTGACATGTTACTTGTTTTTTTAATTGCTGTAAACTCCTTTTAAAAGATTAATCTTTCTGATTGCTTCCCATTTCCAGATAAATTTAAGTATCAAAACCACAACATTTTGTGTATCTGTGTAAGAGAGAAGATAACAGTAAGCCATGCCCCTGATTTTTCCACTTAGAACTGACCAGTATAGTTCAAAACCTGGAATTGTTCTTGAGCATATTGAGCATAATGTAACCAGTTCTGTAGAGCAATCAGTAACTCTTCTGTTTTCGAATTTTAGGTTGAAGATGGATTTGGCTTTTGGTGGAAAGGGGACTAAATTCTTGGCAGAGGAGGAGACATGGTTCTGTGGGCAAAGCTGGGAGGCAGAAGTCTGGCACCAGAAAATTAAAACTTCTTTGCCTCAGGCCCCACACGGACCAAGGTAGCCAGGATTGAGCATTTCAACATGGAAAAGGATGAAGGTAGCATGGCTGCAGGTCTGATTTAGGTAAATACCAGAATTTGACTAAGGTAGATGTTTGCTTATATTCCCCAATGGATTAACTTGTGAAAATTACCATCTTCCTAGCAGGATAATAAGCTCTTTTTTTTTCTGCTCTTTTTTTGGAGGAGGAAGGCAGGGCAATTGGGGTTGAGTGACTTGCGCAAGGTCACACACCTAGTAAGTCTGAGGCCAGATTTGAACTCAGATCCTCCTGACTCCAGAGCCGGTTCTCTGTTCACTGCGCCCCAATAATAAGCTCTTGGTAGCAAGAATCATTCAGAATACTTTTATCCTAGTGCTGGGACTCGAGAGATTGTTATTAAATTGAGTTTTAACTCTCTGCCTCAGTTTCCTCATCTGTAAAATGGGGATAATAACCACCTACATTCCAGGGTTGTTTGAGGATTAAATAAGATAACTACAGTGCTTAGAACAGCGTCTGGCACATGCTGTGTAAATGTTAGCTATTAATATTATTTCACACTGCTGACTCAGATTGAGCTTCTAGTCCGCTAAAAAATTCTCAGCTTTTTCACAGAACAGATGCTAACCATGTCTCCCATGTTGTATTTGTGAAATTATTTTTTTTTTTAAGTGAGGTTTAGGACTTCGCATTTATCCCTATTGAATTTCAACTTATTTGATTCAACCCAGTTTGTCTAACCTGGTGAGATCTTTTTTGTATCCTGATTCTCTTCCATGGTGTTAGATCTCCCAGGTTTTTGTTATATTCAGGTTTGAATGAATGTGCTATATTAAATAGCACAGATCCTATTGGAGACCTGCCATGTTGACATGAACCATTTACTGCTACCCATGGAGTCCAGCCAGCCAACCATTTGAGTCTAGCTCATTGTTTTAATGTCTAGGCTATACCTCTCCACCTTCTCCACAAGAATGGGAGATAAAACATACCTGAAAACTCAGCTAAAATCTAGGTAAACTATATAACCTTTTCCTTATCTAATAATCCTGTCCAAAGAGGAAATGAATTTAGGCCGGCATGGTCAGTTCTTCATGAAGCCATGTTGGCTATTCCCTTTCTAGATGGTTACCAGCCGTCTGTTCTTGAATCAGTCTATCATGTAAGCACTGTCTTAAGCTGGGGATAGACTTAAAAATGAGGCAAAAGACAGTTCTTGCCCTCAAGGAGCTTACCAGCTAATGGATAACCCATTCTGGAATTCCCCAGAAATTAAAATGTCAAATTTATTACCTTATACTTTGCAGACTTAATATTTTCTTCTCTTTTTTGAAAATCAGAACATACGCCCTCCTCCAATCTTGTGGTACCTACCATTTTTTCATGATCTAACGGATCAATGAGCTATCAAATGGAAGTTCAGCAATCACATGTGACAACAGTGCTTTCCCTTCTACTCAAACTATCTTTTATTTATCCATTTACATGTGCACCCTCCAGTTGGATATATGCTCTTTGGCCCTGCTGGTTCTACACACCTATAATTCCTGCTTTTAGGGAGGCTGAGCTCAGGAGTTCTGAGCTGCAGTGGGGCTAAAGCCAGTGAAGTGTCCATACTAGGTCCAGCACTAGTATGATGAACCCTTGAGAATGGGGGCCACCAAGGTGACTAATGTGGGGTGAATTAGTATAGGTCAGAAATGGAATGGTCAGAGATCTCCTCTCACCCCCAATGGATTCAGGACCACTCTGTACTTTGCAACTTAGCTGAGATAGGGAGACAAATCTCTATCTGCACACACACACACACACACACACACACACACACACACACACACACACACACTCACACTCTTTTAGGGTACCTACTTCAGGGCTAGTTTTTCCTTTTTAATATTTAATTTTAATATTTAATAGAATTTAGGTTGGACCACCTTTTTTATCTCCCATAGAATGTAGTGACAGTGGATTTAATAAAATTCTTGTCTGATATATGAAGATGACAAAATTGAAAGATAATTCCCATATAAATTCCAACAATCTTAGCTTTTTTTTTTCCCTTCAAGTTGGTAAATCATCTAAAGGGAAGAAAGTCTGCTGTCCAGTCTGTATTTCACATGATTTAGCTCAATGACACACATGACCTGGGAAGGTGCCTTATTGTAGGATGAGAAAACCTTGCATGTTGCCATCTTGTGGCATGATTAGGAGCTGCATAGCACTATCTTATTTTGTATATATGAAAACAGAAAGTTTTCACTTTATAAAAAGAGGCACTGTGTTTGACGTTATAGTAGGCACTTAATAAATGTTCATTGTTTGATGGATTGATAAAGCATCTTAGGTATGGCTGATGACAGCACTTGGATTAGCAAAACTGAAAGAAACTTAAAATCTTGGCTATAGAAGAGTAACAGACTTGAATACTGTGTTTTACTGAATAAAACGGTTTCATTGCTTGCTGGGTCTTATGGCATGTATGTTAGTGTTCCAAAATATTCTGTATTTGTTCAGACGCACTAAACTTTGGAATTTTTAGGTAACCTTATGTTCCTAAGCAACATCAGCCTTTGGCATTTAATATTATTCATGGCCAATCAGTCTTTACTGGAAATTGACTTAAGTTTAATTTGGCTGTCCAAAAAATGTGGCTGGAATTTCTTTGAAAATATTTTTATGATTTAAACAAGGGCATGGTTCAGTGTAGTTAAGTAATGTAAATATATATCTGTATAGTCTCATTTCCATGTATGCGATCTCATTTCCTAGACACTCCCAAGTGCTGCCCACAGTTTTAATGTGCATGATTGCAAGGCAGAAGCTGCTCTTACTATCAGAGGTGAGTTAAAAGGAAAAGTTTCTGACTTCTACTTGGATCCATCATCCTCCTGTGGCTCTGGGAAGGGGAGGGAGTACTCAGTATAACTCTCTCCATTTCAAGCAGCTTGGGGGAAATGAATCTGTTTCATCTTCTCTCTTCCAGCCCACAGCTTTTACACTTTGTTGGACTGAATGAGTAAATGATAAATCTGGATGAGTGACAACCTTTTTTTTCACTTCTGAAGCTAAAGGGCTTATTTTGAGCTCAGTTTCCCAGTTTGGGGGACACCCCTGGAAAAGCAATCATAGTTACTGGTCACACACATAAAGTGTCTGCCATGATGAAATGCATTTTCAGTCCGTGTTTCAGCTGATTACCCTGATTGCATGCATACTCTGAGCAGACTAGAGCCAGAGGTGAACATTTTAGGAAAAGTGGTTGATTTTGTTCCTGGACTTTTGGGTCTGGTTAGTGCACTATACCAGTTTCTAACTTTTATGTTTATAATAACTTATTGTAGATTTGATTGGTAACAACTTCCCTTTTCAAAGGCGACATATGAGTCCCTCATGACATTTTGTAACATTTATTTTTGAGTCTGCAGTACTCTTGATAATTAGAAGGAATAAGTGTATGAATGAAAAAGCATTAAGTATTTATTTAATGTCAGGCACCCTGCTAAATGCTGAGGAAACATGATCTTGACATCATGAAACTTTTCATATTCATGTGATTATGAGGAACCTAATCTTAGAAAAATGTGTATTAAATTTAATGTGTTAAATGTTTCATTGACACTTTGGCATCACTATCATTCCCATATAAAAAAAAATGAATACTATATCCTTGTAACTAGTCAAGCAAAACAAATACATATATTACTTATGTCTGAAAATATAAGTCTTAATCTGCATGTTTATTCTCTTCTCGGCCAAGAGGTAGAAGCTTATTTTGTCATCAGTTTTCTGTAGTCTCCAATCACCAAAATTTTATCATTATTTTCTAGTAGATCAAGACAGCCCCTTGAGGAAGGTGGGCTTGGCCAGTTTACCTCAATTATATTTTTTTGGGGGGAATCAAGGTGGGACGATATATGTGAAGGTGGTCTCACACATTCTTAAAGGAAAATGAATCAGTACTAATATCTGAATAGTAATTTTTTGGAGCTTTTGGCCTTTTTTGCAGAGAAGAGACTGAAGCCATGACCAACTTGTCTTTGTCCATTTTGGTGTGGTTAGTGGTAGAAGCCATGACTGAAAATCCTATGACAGCAGCTTGGTTTCTCTTTATGGTAAGATTTTTGTTCACATTTAAGGAAAAACTTTTTAATTTTTTAAAAATTAAGTTTATTTTCTCTCCCTTCCATCTTCTCTCCATTATTGGAAAACAGTAAAGACGACCCTTGTAACATATACACATTGCTAATCAAAACAAATTTCCCATTGGCCATGTCCAAAAAAAAGTCTGTTCTCCACCCTGAGTCCTGTCCAAAGGTGGGTAGCGTGCATTGTCATTCATCCTCTGGAGTCATGGCTGGTCATTGCATTGATCAAGTTTTTCAAAGTTGGCTTGACAATGTTGTAATTGTATAAATTGTTCTCATTTCACTCTGTATCAGTTCACACAAGTCTTCCCATATTTCTATAAAACCATTCCTTTCATTACGCCTTATAACATAGTTCCATTATAGTCATATTCTACAATTATTTAACCAGTTCTCATTTGATAAGTATTTATTTTCCAGCTCTTTGCCCTCACAAAAAGTGCGACTATAAATATTTCTGCATATGATTCCCTTTCCTTTCTCCCAAATTTCCTTAAAGTACAGGTCCATTAGTGGTACCATGTATCCCTTCATTTCTATAGCACAGTAATACTCATTACATTCATATACTTACTGTATTATAATTTTTTCAGCCATTCTTCCAATTGAAGAGTACCCCCTTAGTTTCCATTTCTTTGTACAAAAAATTATCTTAAAACAAGTTATCTTAAGAGCTGTACATTATGGGCCTCCTTTCCTTAGTCTCTTTAGTGGCAAAGATAGGCCTAGTAGTATTTGCTGGGACAAAAAATACTTATAGGTTAGTAATTTTGAGGGAATAATTCCAAATTGTTTTCCAGATAAGGTGGACCAATTTACAGCTTTATCAGTAGTCTGTCGTTCAGAAGGTGTGAATTAGAATCTCAGTTGCTTTACTTTGCTTTTCTGTAATAGTGATTTGGAGCATTTTTTTTCCACATGGCTCTTGATTTCCTCTCTGAAAATTGTTGGTTCACATCCTTTGATTATTTTACAAATTTTGACAATATCTTTATTTTTTAAAGCTCAATGTATTCTTAAGAAGGTACTTTTGTTGAGATCCAGATGGCTGTTCCTCTCATTGCTTTGAGATATGGCAATGGGATTTTAGGCCATCACAGATGAAATCTGGTCTTTCTTCACTCAGGGCACCATTGGATGGATTGGTCATCTGTTAGTGCTTTCTGAATTTTGCGGGGCCAGACATTTATAGGTCTAATCCAGTCTAATAACATGGCATACTTCTTTTACGTGAGGCAGATGATCTTTTAAATAAAAAGTAACTCAGGTGCAAATCCTGAGGAGACGGCAAGGAACTAGATTGCCTTGAACCTGGCAGTTAAAACTTAATTATGGTATAGCTTTGTATTATATTTATGTAAACTGAACTATGCATTTATGTAAATTTAATTATTTGAAAGATTGTTTTTTGATTTTGAAATTTTTTTTCCAGAATGAAGATATTTTCACCTGCAGCTCTAAAAATAGAGACTGACCATTCTCCCTAGAACCAATAAGTACCAAAAATGGATGAATCATTTTGCATAAAAACCTGATAAAATTCCTTAATTTTTGCCCTTGACAATTAGCTCTGTAAATTAATAACCAGTTTCAAAATAAATAGTATTTGAATAAGTTTTGAACATTTTTCTTTATGAGATACTTTTGAATGGCACAACTGTGTCTGTAGCTTATATTTTATAACCTAGAACTTGAGTTCATTACAACTGCATGTCTAACTAGGAAAGTAGACAGAACTAAGTTCTCATAAGTAACTATTTTGTTATTGCCTAATTTGAGCACGGTGTTCCAAGATGACTGACTGTGATATATGTGCATGTGTCTGCGTATGCACATGTATATATAATAAAAGTTTAGGAATTTCTTTCTGTCCATGTGACAGACTTGTAACTGTGGCCAGATTGGTCTAGTCTTCTCAGCTATATGGAAGACAGGAGGAGAGAGGCTAGAGACAGTTCAATTACAAAACAACTGTAATAGTCCAAGGCCATCCCAAGAGAAGGGGATGGATGCAAGCTTTGCTGTGGAGGTAGAATTGACAAAATTAGCACCTGATTGGATATGGGGGGTAAGGGTGGTAAGGGAGAGTGAAAAGTTGTTTTTGAATGTGGGTGATATTGGTGACCTCAATAGAAAAGTCTGGAGGCGGGATAGAGTTTTTGGAATGGGCAGGTGAGAGATGAATTCTGTTCGGACATAATGAATTTGAAATATCAGTTGGTCATCTATGTAGAGATCTTCAGCAAGTGATTGGTGATGGAGTATGAGTGGTGTTGAGGATATGTGGGCTAGATATATAGATTCAGAAGTCATTTGAAGAAATATGAACTGATACATGAAATTACAAAGGTAGCTAATGTAAAGAAAGAAAACAGGGCCCAGATCTGAGCCTTGGGATGAGAAGGCATATGGAATCAAGGCACAAGTAAAGGCTATAAGTCTTGACACAAAGAACCACTTCAAAGACAGAACAAAGGAAGAAGCAGACAGGGTGAGTTGCAGAAGAATTTTTAGTTACCTTCTGACAAATAGTAAGTAGGACTGGTGGTTACTGGTGAGAGAAGAGATGTAGAGTTTCTTAAGAATGGTCAAGGAGAAGGTAGGTTTGGAACAATTTCTGAGGGATGTATGATAAATTAGGGAAAAAGAAATGACTTCACTGAAGTGATAGTTCACCTCCAGAGGCTATTAAGAGGATGGCAAGGAGAATGGAAATCAAGCCATACAATGTAGGATCTCTTTAATGTCTTAACTCTGGTCCTGAATCACCAGTCTCTACCTGCGCGTCTCACTGGCATGTCAAACTCAGTCTGAAACAGAATTACCCGTCCTTATAAACAAAAAAACACCTCTCCTTGAAATTTCCTTTTCTTGGTGAGGACACCATCCTTCCATTCTTGTCACATCCAGTTTTACAAATTTTAATCCTTAATTACTATCTCATTTTTGCAATCCATGCAGCCACCATCTTAGTTCAGGTCCTTGTCTTTGCTTGCTTGGAATATTCACACTGTTTCCTAATTGGTCTGCCTGCCTCTTTTTCTCTCCAGATAACCACCAAAATACTTTCCTAAAGTACAGGTCTGACTATCATGCAAGAAATTTAAATAGTTCATTATGGAAACAGCTACGTGGTGAAGTGGATAGCATGCTGGGCCTGGAATCAGAAAGAGTCAAATCTGGCCTCAGACACTTATTAGCTGTGTGACCCTGCGCAATCATTTGCCTCAGTTTCCTCATCTATAAAATGGCTGGAGAAGTAAATAGCAAACCACTCCAGTATCTTTAGTAGGATGTGACTGAATGTGGCACTAGCCCCTTTGCATGTTAAAGTCCTCTTCAGTATGGTTTTAGTTTACCATTTCAGGTTTATTTCATAGTACAATAAAGAATAATTCAAGCATTCTAATCTTACAGCTAAACTGGCTTACTTCTGTTCCCTTAATTTGGCAATCCATCTCCTACACCTATATCCTTGTACTGGCACCTGTACCTCAAATACACACCCTTTTCACTTTCTTATAATATTTAGTTTCACTGAAGGATCAATTCAAGTACCGTTTTTAAAAAAAGATGCCTCCTGATCATTTTAGTTCCAAGTGCTTGCTCTCTCCCTCATTAAATTATCTCATATTTACTTGTCTTTGTAAATTCAATACCCCAAATAGAATATAAACTTCCTGAGGGAAGTTACCATCTTTGTATCTTCAAGGGCCTGGTGTACAGTACCTTGCACATAGTAGATAATTAATGATTTAGTTAAATTGAAATTGAAGAATAGTAGTTGATAAAATTTTAAGAAAAAAACTATAAATAATATTTTATGCTCATCTCAAGCTCTTTCCTATAAATACCCTGTAAGCTTTACTCTCAAATATTTATCCCAAGTGCTCTTAAACTTGTAACAAACTTAAAAATCAGCCTCTGACTGCATTCGTGGTGTATGAGACATCTGCTAAACCAGTTTTGTCATCTTAACTCCAATTCACTTGCAAAAGTGTATTTTTAAAACCTTAGCTATCACCACCTGGTTGTGCAAATCCACTCAAATGTTCTGGAAACATTCATTTTAATCTTTAAACCCATTATGTATGTTGTTCAACCAGCTTCTATATTTGGTCATGAGAGGCTCCTGCTTTTGAATTTCCCATCAATTTTAGATTTTCAAAACGATACTACCAGCTAAAAAAATACCCATTCATAAAGTGTCAGATTATCAAAAAAGCACAAACAACTCATCAGCAGTATGACATTCCAGCTTGTTTTCCTTCAAGTCACAGCTAAAATTGTGTTTTATAAGAAGGCATTCCTGCTTCCCCCTTAATGTTAGTGTTTCTGTCTTTTATTACTTCTGATTTATTCTTTATATGTGTTTTTGTTCCATGCTATTTGCATGTTTTCTCTCCCTAAGACTAAGCTTGAGAGCAGAAGTTTTTTTTTAGTCATCTTCGTCCACAGTGCCTGGTATGTAGTTGTTCAGTCCTGTTGGACTCTTAGCAAGCCCAGCTGAAATTTTCTTGGCAAAGATGCTGAAGTGTTCCGCCATTTTCGTCTCTAGATCATTTAACGGATGAGGAACTCAGGGCAAACAGGGTTAAGTGACTTGCCCAGGGTCACATGTTGTGTAGAGAATAAGAGCCAGCGGAGACCTGGGTTCAAGATAAATTTAGGTGTGGATTTATTAAGTGCTCGACTACCCGAGTGTATTCACTCAAATGAGTAGTAATCTTTTGGTGATACAGGCTTGATTACATAGGTTAAAACCACAAAAACTGCAATCAAGGAGGGGAGCTAGCAGAAGCCTTGAGGTATAGAAACAAAGAACAGCCATTAGATCTATAGCTCAGAGCTAATTTGGGAATATGGCGCAAGGGTACAAGGGTACAGCCTTCCTGTGTGGGGGTCCCTCCTAGAACAGGATGGAGGGCCATAGCGCTTTCCAGAGCAGGGTGGAGGGTCATGGGGTAAAAGGGACTGGAATTCCCCAGAACAGGCTAGGGTCATTTTCTGGGCGAGGAGGGTGGGGGCCCTGCCTGGTCACCTGGACAGGACAGGGTGGCCCCTAGATAAGATCCTGACACCATAATGAACCTTATACACTATAATAATTCACGGGAGAATATAAAAAATGCTGATTAGGGAAGGAGGGGTCAGGGAACTATGCCTTGAGCAATACCAGACATGCCTTAAACAGTTTTTGAGCTATGACAAAATGTGGAATAGAAATATAAAAGGGCCTTAATGGTGGGCCACAAATCAGGTGGTGTGCAGTGACCTGGGATTTGGGTTTGGATACAACACACACAGATAGTAAGTCTGACACCAGATTTGAACTGAGGAGTCTTCCTGACTCCTGGCCTGGCACTCTATCCATTGCCACACCTGGCTATCCCTAGTAAGCATAAGTGCTTAATAAATGCTTCTTGATGACTTAGAAAAAAAGATAATTGTGGCATACAATTAAGAGAATTTTGCTAGTTACTGGAATTCAACTTGGTCTAGGTTTTGGTTTTGGTTGAGCCATTTCCTGGCTATGTGATTACCTTAAGCAAGTCACCTCAATATTCTTCCTCCACTATAGATATAATTAGAGGGTTATACTAGATCATCTCCAAGGTCCTTTTACAGTTCTAAAATTCCACGTTGGGATGACCTATTAATGACCTATTGTATAAATAGTATATATAAATTTGTCACTAGCTTCAGTCCCGGATACAAATAAGCACACCACAATCTTAAAGAATTTAGTAGGAAAACAGGCTGTATAAAACAAAAATTCAAGTCAACCAAAAAAAGTGCCAAATGAATGCTCCAGGATGTCAGTTCGACATCTATTAAGCTGCTGCCTGGGAAGCCGGGACCCGCCCAGGAGATTTGTGCTAAACCTTGAAAGCTGGATTAGTATTTGGGCAACACGTCAGAGAATTACTCAAAAGGAATAAGGGCAACCCATTACGAAGACCGTTTTGGCTGTGATAGAATGAGTTCTGCCTGTTAAAAGCACATCAGCTTCACTAGGCTTGATGGTCGTCTGCGTACATCTTCACGGAAGTCAATATATAATTCGCGGGATGGGCGGGGGGGGATGTGGCGCACGCGCAGTACAGAACGCTCGGTCTGGGCGCGAGGAAAACGGAGCGCATGCGTAGCCTGACAGGTGGGGGAGGGGGAGAAGAGGAAGAGACTTCTTGCGACTGAGGGTGCTGCTTAGGCGGGGGTATTTTCCCGCGCTTTCTCTTCTGGCGGGCTCAAGTAAAGTCTTAATTTTTTCTTTTCGGTGGTTCCAAGTTGCCATAAAGTACTGGAACCCAAGTTCAAAACCCTCCCATCTTCAATCAAATCCCGCTCCCTCCCTGGGCCTCAACATCCCTCGTGGTCCTGGAAATCGCTCCTCCTCCAGGTGGAAAGTCTCAGAGAAGTTCCCCCTTCGGCCCCTCCCCCCTCCCCCCACCTCCGGTCCCCTTCCCCATTCCCCATTCCCTGCTCCCACCCCGAAGCCTCTGGCGGAGAGAGACCTAGGGAGCTTTTTACTTCAGTCTCCCCACCGCCACCTGCTCCTACATGTTTTCTGGGCCTGGTCCCATGTTGGCCTTTCATAAAAGCTGAATAGGATTCCAGTTCTAGAGCTGGAAGGAACTTCTGAGGCCTTCCAACCCAACCCCCTCTTTTTACAGATGGAGAAACTGAGGATCATATAGATTAGAATTGGGAGGGACTCGTCCAACAGCCTCCTCTCACCCCACCCCCTCCCTGCTGTTTACAGGTGAGGAAACAAACTCAGGTCGGGGAGCTTGTGACTTGCCCCGGGTCTCCCAGGTAGTCAGCATTAAGGGTGGGTTTGATGGGACCCAGGCCCTCTGGCCCTTCCTCTCCACCACGTTTTATGAATTGAATTGAAAATTGAGCCGCCGGCTTACAGTGACGCAGCCCGTAGGACCCGTCGGGCTTTTGCATGGGAGGACAGGCTTGTTGTCTGCAACTGATGAGTTTTTGGGCAAAATTTATCCATTTCTTAAAAAAAAAAAAAACCAACCCCAACCCATCTGATTTCAGCCAGTGTGTCATCGCAGCTAGTGTTGGATGGGGGTTGGGGGGTCTGGTCCTATTGAATTGCCATACAAAAACTAAGAGAGCTAGGCAGTAAGACTGGCAGATAAATAGTATCTAGCTTTGGGATAAAATACCAGCCACGTCAGTCAAAAACCAGCAACCCTACTTCAATTCTGCTACTCAGCATCAGTGTAATCTCTGGGCCTCAGTTTGTGTGGATAAAATTATGGGTTTCTCATGGCACTATGACAAAGGGGGAAGGGAAAGAAACAAGCGTTTATTAAATGTTAGCTGTGTGCCAGGCACAGTGCAAAATAGCTCCTTTGATTCTCACTGCAACCCTGTGAAGTGGGTGCTATTATTGTCCTTGTTTGACAGCTGAGGAAACTGAGGCAGAGGATAAGTGACTTGCCTAGGGTCAAGTGAGTGTCTGAGGTAGGATTTGAATTTAGGTCTTCTTGAGGCTAGGCCCAATGGTGTTACCTAGCCACTCAAAAAATAAAAAGAGAAAGTGATGGATTTGGTGTCAGTACCTGGGTTGGAATCCTGGTTCTGCTGTTTCCTACTTGTATGGCCCTGGGCAAGTTATTTAACCTGTCTGGGTCTCAGTTTTCTCATTTAAAAAATTGAGGATTAATGAAAATGAGATATTATCTAAGGTTTCTTCAAGCTCTAAATCTGTTTTTCTGTGATAAAATCAGAGACCAGCAGAAATTCTAGTCCGTATTTTATAGATGAAGAAACTGAGGTCAAGACTATTAAAGAGACATTATGGGTAATTAGTGGCAGGACCCAGTCTCTTACCTTTCAGTTCAAGGTGCTTTCCATTATAAGACTTTGGAGGGAGGTACTGTCTGTGGACAGAGAAAAGTCAGTTAATGTTGGCTGCCCAAAAAGAGCCAAGTGGGCTTGTTAGTCTTATTCATTCTTCCATTTTGTTGATTTTAACTGAATATCTCATTTGATTCCTCCTTAGAATTCCCTTCAGCATTTTGGAGCCTGAGAGAGGGAATCATTGTTACTACTGAGATATGTCTATATGTGAAGACATGTTGCTCTGTAATTATCGAAAGTGTCGCATCAGGCTCTCTGGCTATGCATGGGTAACTGCTTGCTCACATATCTTCTGTGACCAGCATGGCAGTGGTGAGTTCAGTCGGTCGCCAGCTGTCTGCCCTGCCTGCAATAGCACCCTTTCTGGTAAGCTAGACATTGTTCGAACGGAGCTCAGTCCCACAGAGGAATACAAAGCCATGGTATTGGCAGGGTTGAGACCAGAAATTGTTTTGGACATTAGCTCCCGAGCACTGGCCTTCTGGACATATCAGGTAAATTGTGGCTGTTACTCTACCTTTATAGAGATTATGCCTTGAGTTATCTGTGGGTACTTTCCTGTTTGCTAATGTGTGTGTATTTCTTCTTATTTGTTAAAGCATGAACTTTCTGAGGACTCTAATTTTTTTATTTTGAAATACTATTATGTGTTTTTGAACATGTTATTGTTATGTACTATATATATGTATTTGGATTAAAACTATCCAGAAGTTACTTTTATAATGATGTTTGCACACTTCATAACAATATGAAATAATATCACTACATATACTGGTATAATTATAGAAAAGGAATAATGTATATATTCTCTTAGTAGGGGTGAATGAAATCTGGTAAATTTGTAGTGATAAATATGAGATGTAAAAGAGTCTAGCATTACTCTGTGATTTTAAAAATTAGCATGATGGTGGAACAAAGATTCCTTAGGGAAAAAAGAGGATCAGTAAGAAAAAATGGCTTGATTACATTATTTAGCAATAATAATAAAGCTCCCTGGATCTGTGATTCCACATTATTGAATTTTGAAATGTAAGCAAATTAAGTTAACCTTGATCAAAGAACTGTGATCAGAAATCATGATAGTTCCTGTGAGTTAGGTAACACAGTAACTGCATTTTTACAAAAGGGATGGTAAGGCACAGAAAAAGACAGTAACATGACCATGTATTGCTACTTTTTATGTCAAGCAGTTTCTACTTTAGATGCAGAAGTTTTCTGAAATGGCTTCTTAAAGCAGATCATTATTGGGAAAATCCTAAATGTAAAGGTGGTCTACCTGATTGTGTATATGTAGCACTGGATATTGGTGGAAAATTGATAATAGCAGAAAGTTTATTGTATATAGAAGTACCAGGCAGCATTAAAGAAATGGAACAGTGACAAGAGCGGGGCAGCTAGGTGGCACAGAGGACAGAGCAGAGTACTAGGCCTAGAGTCAGGAAGACTCATCTTTGTGAGTTCAAATCTGGCCTCAGATGCTTACAAACCATGTGACCTTGGGCAAGTCACTTAACCCTGTTTGCCTCCGTTTCCTCATCTGTTAAATGAGCTAGAGAAGGAAATGGCAAAGCACTTCATTATCTTTTGTCAAGAAAACCATATATGGGGCCACAAAAGAGTTGGACGTGACTGAACATTATCAACAACAACAAAAAGAAGAGAATGCCTTTGAGTTGTGCTGAAATATTTAAAAGTTATCCAACTATAAACCTGATTTCTATGAACTGGCCACAGAAAAGGAAAATGTAATTTCTGTCAAGATGGTAGAGTGGTCTCTAAGACTAGTTCTTCTACACCATCTGAAAGCAAAAACAAAGCTACTACCAAATGCTGTAAAGGAATAACAACAGTTAAAACAGAGGAAAATAAAGAAACCCTTATAGAGAGAACCTAGGAGGAAAATTAACAACCGAAAAAGAAGAAATAAGTAAGCAAAAAATGAATTAATGCTATGTAGTAAAAGAAGGCAAGGAGAAATTTCCAGAAGATTAGAGCAATAGTTTCACTTCTAGAAGAGATAATGGATGGAGTAAACGAAACTTCAGAGCAGTTTGGAATTCACAATAAGAGAGATAAAGGAAGAGCTAGTATCTCTGTATAAGACAGGAAATAGAATCACTAATCAAAGAATTGGGCAAGATGAACACAGTAAATGACAAAGTAGAAAAGACCGTGGAAAATCTCAATAAATCAATGGACTTTTTGATTCAATTCAATTCAATAAACATTTATTCAGTGCCTACTATGTGCTGGGCACTGTGCACTAGGGAATACAAAAAGATGCAAAAGATAGTCCCTGCAGTCAAAAAGCTTAGAATCTAATTGGGGAGACAACATGCAAGCAGATATACGCAAAGCTAGCTATACACAGGGTAAACAGGAAATAATTAACAGAGGGAAAGCATTGGAATAAAGAGAAATTAGGGAAATACAAATTGAAACAGTTCGAAAATATTATTCCATCTATTAGATTGTCAAAGATAGCGAACTTCAGTGTTACTGGAGCTACAAAAATAATTGCACTGTTTCATTGCTGGTGGAACTGTAAATTGACCTACCCATTTCCAAAAAGATTATGAAATCATGCAGGAAAAGTTAGAAAATTGTCTGTGCTCTTTAAACCTGTGATCCTGTTACTGACTTTATACCCTTACAAGGTTATCGACAAGGAAAGACTTATCTTTATGAAGTATCCCTAATAATTCAATTTTTACTACTAAAAAATTAGAAATAAATGGTGTATCTAGGAATTGAAGACTGAACAAACTGAGGCATTTGAACTTAATGGATTAATACTGTACTATAAGAGATGATGAATATAAAGAGTTCATAGAAGAAGAAAAAGATTGGTATGAAGTGATACCAATGAAAAAAGCAGAACCAAAAGAGCAATACACATAGTTCTGATAAATAAGTAAATAAAGATAACTTTGAATGGAAACGTAACTCAGTTGGAAAACACAGGAGAATATTGGTACTAACTCATTGATACTATCAATTGCTATCATTTTTTAGGTTGTTTTACTTAACTTTCTTCAGGGATTACATGTAGAAGGCGATTCAACTAGAAGTAGCTAAAAGTATTGTAGGGATTTGTTTGGTGTATTGAAACACAAGTTATCAATGAAAAAAATGTTCAAAGAAAAATAGGACCATCTGTTTTTTCAAAAAGCAACAATTAGGGAAAAATATGACATTGGCCAAGGTTAGATTTATTGAAAGAATAACTATGCCTTAACTTAGTTCTGGAGGTTAAAGTTATTACCTTTCTTTCCTTTGTGCATTCATTTATTTCTGTCACTTGTGCAAACTTTTACAACTGCTAAAGACGGTAAAATTTTCATTCTTTAGTAACTTTTCCTTTTCTCATTCTGGATAGGTGCATCAAGAGCGTCTTTATCAAGAATATAATTTCAGCAAGGCTGAGGGTCATCTGAAACAGATGGAGAAAGTATATACTCAGCAGATCCAGAGTAAGGATGTGGAGCTGACTTCTATGAAAGGGGAAGTCACCTCTATGAAGAAAGTGTTGGAGGAGTACAAGAAAAAGTTCAGTGACATCTCTGAGAAACTCATGGAGCGCAATCGCCAATATCAGAAACTTCAGGGTCTCTATGATAGCCTTAGGTTACGAAACATTGCCTTTGCCAACCAAGAAGGAGTTCTGGAACCATCCATGATCTCTCAGCCAGCTGCTTTTGGCTTCCCAACAGGTAAGGGCAGAGTATATCAAAAGCAATACTTATCCTTTAAACCAGCAGTTATATAAGATGGACAAGTAGGTCATTTTACTTCATTATAAAACAGTCAATGTAATTGACACTATAATTGTACTTCCCTCTTTCCAGGAATTTTACCAATAGAACTAGAAATAGAACTCGGGTCTCTTCTTGTATTCTACCCATAGTATACTGTCTGATAAATGGTACTGTCTGATAGACCTTTGCTATAATATACATACACACATATTATATATATATATATATATGTATATATATTCACACACATATGTATATATGTATATACAGAGGGAGAGAGAGGTTAGCTTAATTTAAGAGTTCATTTCTGTAGCTGGTCAGATTTAGGTAGGCAGTATAATTTATTGAATAGCTCCACCTAGCTGTGTGGGAGCAATTGCATTACATACTTAAGTATAGAAAAGTGCTATGTATATTGAGAATATCTCTCTGGCTTCATTCTCCCAGATTAAGTCTGGCTACATTTCTCCCTTTAGGGTTCTAAAAGTTCAGTGGCCTCTTCTCTAATATTCAACTCAAGCTCCCATTCTGGGGATGTTCCCCATACTATTAGCCATCAGTGACTGGTGCCCTATTTCCATTTAACCAATTAACATCAATTAGCTTTTACAAAGGGCTATTTACTTCACAGATATGACAAGAACAGAAGTATAAACAATTTCCCTCAACACCTTGAGAGGCATACTTGCCTCTTGATCCCACCAAGTTCATATCCAAGTGTGACATCACTGATTGATGAGAGTTCATCTCAGCTACTATTGGTTTGGGTTCCAAAGATCATTCCTTCTCCTCAGGATACCACTGCTGGTATGGCTGAAAAGCTCAGTATGGACTTTGACTCCTAGATCTTGGTTAGCTTGATCTCCTGATCTTTCAGAACACACAAGGTTATACTCTCCAACAAGCGATCAAGCACTGAGGCAAAGAGCTTGTCAGTTTCAGATGGGGAGGGCCCAAAGCATCTCACCTCTTAGTGTTATTATCTTTCACTGGAGCACTGACAGCTGGAAGAAGCCAGCTGAAGAGAGAGTAGATCAAGAGAAGAAGAACTTGTCCAATGCCATTTGAATGCTTACCCAGTTCTGGATCTACACTGTAGCCAATCAAGAGGTTCCTCTGTACTATGTGGTTAATAGCAGGAACCAGTTACAGAATGTCTTCTTATTCTTCAAAGTTTCTTCCAAAGCATTTCTATTACACATCATCACATGTTTCCTGGAAGAAAGGACTCCAGCCTCTTCCTTGTAGGAAATTGCAACAGTGGTACTTTGTGCATATTTTTAAGGACTAGGCTTAGTGGCCAGTCTCTTCTACACGTGCAGTTAACCTAGTATTTTATAGTACTTCAATGGGTCTGAATTCTTTTGAGTGTGGTTATCTCCTCCAGTGGTGTAGATCTCAATTCGTTCACACCTTTTCACCCTTGTCTGTACCCTCTTTTAAATCCTCCATATGGAGTTTACCTAATGCCCTTAAGGCTTTCCCTCTTGGTGTCCTGATATCACTTGAAAACCGCTCAAGTATATGGAATATGGATTGTCATTTAATTTTTTTGGGGAAGCTGTTACATCTATGATATTTTTTTCTAATTGTTATCTCTCTTTCAGATGTCTTGAGAATCCTTGCTTTAATTGTATCAAAATTGTATTACTTCCAGCATGGCCCAATTTGGGTTTTGTCTATCTGATCTTCATTTCCCCATTTTTGTTTTCTTTAATGCCATTTCTAATCCCTTATAAAATATATTGACAACTGTGGTGTTAAAAGTACAGACAGTTCTTGCATTTATACCTCTGTGTAAAACAATTTTTACATAATGCAAACGAGGCAAATTTAGGGTTAGAGTTGGAGCCAGAGGGTTAGGATTAGGGTAAAGTTGGAGTTGGAGTCAGTGTTGGATTTATGGTTAGGGTTAGAATTTGCCTTTACCCACACACTTCATTTAGCCTATATAACAAAGGTATACACAAAATAATATTTTTATATGTCATAAAATGTACTCAAATGCAGACATATTAAGTGTTGTACCATGACAATAAACACAATTATGAAATGAAAGGTAAAGTTAATGATAAAGTATGCATAGTACTGTCCAGTAAAGTTAATATAAGTGTGTCACATATTACCCCTTCCCCACTGACTGCACTTAGCCTTTATCCCTAGTAGTTGGCTGAAATTTATTTAGAATTCTTTATGTAAAGTCAAATTTATGTATTGTGAATTTACATAAAGCAAGAACTGTCTGTATAAATATGATGGCTTTACTAACATTGATGGAGAGAAGAGTTTTTCGGTAGAAATTTTGACAAATCTTTTCCATTTTATACCTGTTTGTTATTTCTCCTAGTTTCATTATTAAATACTCTTAGAATAATATGGTTTAAATAGTTCTCATGCTGTTTTCTATCACTTCTCACTGGTTTATAAGGTCAGACTATTTATGATCTTCTACCATCCTCTTTTGTAAGAGTTTACATGAGTTTATAGTTTAAAATGGATTTGTCTTTTGCTGCTCTCTTTCTGTTTAGCAATGAGGTCAAATTTTTGTTAGCTGAGTTGGTTTCTATTTTCATTTGACTGTTCCTCAGAGGCAACTTCTTTACATTGTTTAAACTTCCATAAAATATGGTGGTAGTCACTTTGGTGTAAATATTTCCCATTTTTCAGTGTCAGTAGCTTTGAAAAGCTGTAGACTGAAATGAATCTAATTGCATGCCATCTTTTCTTCCCATTTTTATTCTTGATTTTCATTTTGGATTTTGTTCCAGTAAATCAATGGTCTAATTGTACATGGACATCTAGTACAGAAATGATTCTCACATTGGCAGCAAGTTGTTATTTTCTGTTTTTAGATATATAAATGTCATTGTGTTTTGGTGATGTTATTAGGTACTTACCACATCTAGCACTTTCCAGTTCTGCTCTTGAATAAAGTATGATGTTTAGGCATGAGGTTTCTGTGTAGTCTACAAACTGTTAGTTTCTTTTGTTTCTGAAACTTGAACCATATTTTCCATTGTATTTTTCTCCATCTTTCCTATCCTCATCTTTGCGTTGAACTCACTGAATAGTAACATGATTTAATTTAGAAGACTTATCAGGTTCTTTGTAGAATTTCCTTTACCTCTTCACTCTCTTCAATAGTTGTTAGGGTGTAAACTACAATTATCTTCATGGTAATTTTTTTTGCTTATGTGTGTCATGAGCACTGCAAGAGAAAATGACTACATGAATGCTACATGTTACATGAAAATGTATGAAATAGCTCTCATAACCTGTTTTTTTTTGAGGGGGGAGGGCAAAACAGTTGTGGTTAAGTGACTTGCCCAAGGTCACACAGCTAGTGAATGTCAGGTGTGTGAGCCCAGATTTGAACTCAGGTCCTCCTGACTCTAGGGCCAATGCTCTCTATTCATTGTGCCACCTGGCTGCCCCATGACCTTTTTATACATGATGAAGTCAGTTCTACTGATTTCCTCTCCAACAGTGTGTGCCATCCTTCCATTTAACTTCAATTTCCTTTTGTCTTTTGGTTTTATTTATAATGAGAATGTTAATATTGCCAAGACAATAGAATATATACTCATTGGACACTGTACAAATATTTCACATTTAGAGTGATGAAAGTTAATATTTAACTTCTATAGGCAAAACCTTTTTATCCTTCCTCAGACCTCCCAGGACAGCCCTTCTTTCCGTGCTCTCAGCTGAGTACTTGTCTCATACTTCACTAAAAATTTGTATCCATTTGCTGAGAGCTCCCTCTTTTCTCTTCTTCCTTTTCTCACATCACTTTGATGCCTTATAATACTATATCCTTCACTCCTGTATCACTTAAAGAAGTGACTTCATTTTTTTCTAAAAGGAGTACATTGTAGAATATAACATTATATCAGATTTTTAAAACAAAACAAAAACTTATATAGTATGTCTTGTGAGTAGTATATTTCAACTCAGTCTCCTTAGGCATCTACAGAGAATTGTGCATTGAAGGTTGATGCTCAGAATATTACTAAGCACCATAAAAACCTGAATCATTTAAGAAAAAATGAGTTATTTGATTTAAAAATATTTTAAAAACATAGTATAATTAAGGCACCATATTGGGGAAAAAAGGTGAAAGTTGTAAGGCTTTCCTTCAGCTCTGTAATTTTGTGATAATCATAAGCACATTCCAGTTCTACCCCAAGCCCATGTTTTTAATTTTCCGGACTACTTTTGATTTGGAATCAAAGGCTAGTTATGACTGAACAATTAAACAGAAATGTGTCAGGCACATTGGAGGTGATTATAGATTTCTTATCACTCTGAGGATTATATTTTTCTTCTCAGAGGACTGAATTTCAGGTTTCAGTCAACAATATTTACAGAATGCCTGTTAGCTATATATTCTTATAAATCTGCAAGAAAACTAGTATTTAAATTTTGTTCCGTTCTTTCTTTTTCTCCAGGGAATACTTCCAAGTTTCCTGTGGATATGACGCCAGTTCGAAACTGGGGCAGTGGGGATGGAGACTTCCAGTTCAGACCATTTTTTGTGGGCTCTCCCACGGCAGCCGAACCTAGCAACAACTTTTTCAGTTTTGCTTCTCCCAGCCATGAAGCAGTGCCACAGCCAGTTGGTGGCAGAGCCTTTAAAGTGAAAAGAATGTAGCCCATCTTGGGAACAGAGGGCAGAGTGAGAACGAGGGGAATTTATAATAACTGAGCTGCCTGCTTGTGCCTTGTTCTTCATAGTTGGAGTCACTAAGAATCTAGCTTGCTTTCTTGCTCTTCTCTGGTGATTTCTAATAGTAAATGGACCCTAGTTTTGGGGTAGCCATTTTCATGGCAAGTGTTGTTTCTCATTCCTGAAGTTATCACTTTCCTTATGCTATTAGTTCTACAGAGTTTGCTGCTTGCTGTGAGAAACTTATGAGGATGGAAGTTGGCTTTGGATTTTGTTCTTTTGCCAGGCTTTGTTATTTTGAATAATGAATTCACTGTTTTATTAAAGGCAGTTTGACTGTGAACTGTTGCTTATTTTTGATCAGTAGTATTCAGAAAAATGTGGGGATGTGTTATCATTTAGAACAACATTTAGCTTATTGTAACTATCTGGCTTGTATGGCCACGTATTGCTATATTCATAAAGTCTCAAATTTTGGAATATCTCTGTGTTTAGTATGTGATCATTGTGGTTTCTTTAAATGTGTGTCTATATAGTCACCTGAGTATGTAGGTTCTAGTATTTACGTGTGTGCATTTTATTTTACACCTGCATCTTTGTTATCATATTTATGTACCTATTTTACTTGGGAAATACATATGAATCTATGATTAGATGATTTTGGTATATTTTGGTATTTATGTGTCTCTTGATATGTTTACGTGTTTGTGTGTCACTGTGTCAGCGTGTATTTGAAGTACATTCATTCATGAGTACATAAGTGAGCATCTTATTGCATTGGCATTTGTTTGTCAAGTCTGTATTCCAATTTAAAACTAGTCAGACTGATAAGGATTATTATTTCTTTAAGTTGGTTCTTAGGTATCCATTTCAATATGAAACATGTACCCTATTTTTACATCATTATTTATTGTCTCAGTTTTGCTTTATTAGTGACATACACATACATACATATATATGTGTGTATGTGTAGGAAGTTTTCCTAACCCTATACACAAGTTTATATAAGCCATATATTATAATAGCACTTCCCTTATAAAGCTGTTGTAAACATTAACATATACACACAAATATTTATCATCCATCCATCCATCCATCCATCCATCCATCCATCCATCCATCCATCCATCCATTGCTTTGCAAAACCTCAAGGCACTATATAAATGTTAGCTATAACCAACACATAGTTCTTTTTAGAGATGACATTAAAATATCTTTTGAAGTATAGTTTCCTGTATGCTCTTGTCAGAGACCAAACATTTTTAACTCTTCCCGCAAACAAGTTAAAATTAAACAGGTGTTTGTTTAAAGGACGGACTCTCTGACTTTGGAGCTTCAGGAAGGTATATATGTTGAAAAAAAAACTAGTTAAAGAATTAGGACATTTAAGTTCTCATTTAGCTTTGTGACTTTGAGATGCTCTGTGCCTTAGTTTCCTTATCTGTAAAATAAGTGGATCAAACTACTCGGTCTTCTGTTGTTTTCCTCTATAATTTTAAGATACGTATTTTTTGTAGAGTAGGAAGAAGAATGGTGAAATTTTTCTTGGTGTTTTAGTAATACAAATAAAAGAATAATTGACATTGATATAGCGTTTTAAGGTCTGCAAAGGCTTTCTAAATAATCTAGATAATCTCCAAGGTTCCTTCCAGGTTTAAAACTAAGATCCATAGATCCCTGTTAATTAGGGCAGCTCAGAAGAGGAGGAGATCGTTTGGAGATTGGGGGTGACCGTGGTACTCAAAGAATGCTCCTCATATTGGATATTATTTGTACTGGATATTCCAACGTAATCTTATACAGGATAGACAGAAAAAAGGGGCATATAGAAAGCATAGAAATTGAAGGCAGATAGAAGAAGAAAGGAACAAGCTGAAATGATCTATCACAGGTTAAAGAGCTGGGAAAAGGCTGTTTTTGTTTTTGTAGACTTCTTGGGACTGGAAGGGACCCTTCTTGTTTGCACCTGACAACCCTGCCTTTATCAATCAATCAATCAACATTTAAGTGCTTATAATGTGCCAGGCGCTAAGTGCTGCCTAAATGCCATTCTGAATGTACCTGATGTAAAAACATCATAGGGGCAACTAAGTGGCCCAGTGGGTAGAGTAGGCCCTGAAATCAGGAGGACTTGAGTTCAAATATGGCTCTGAGCAGACACTTGACACTTACTAGCTGTGTGACCCAGGGCAAGTCACTTAACCCCAAATGCCTCAACAAAAACAAACAAAAGATCATAATGAAATGTTGATGTACACGAAATAAGTCTGGGATGTTTTTATGTGATACTGGGGGAGAGGGAGTGTAAATGAACATCTCACATATTTGAGCACCCAAAGGCCTTTATAAGAGCACCTTCAGGTTTTGTTGCAGTTCACAGAAGTAAAAATGGTTGCCAAGAAAGTGGGTGATAGCTTTTGGTTTCAAAAGTGTGGAGAGCTCTTAATGTGGAAATCTCCACCAGTGCAGAATGGCACACTTCTCATCTGCAACCTACAGCCCCACTGCCTGGGGTCCTGAGAAATTCAGTGACTTTGCCTCAGGCTCGCACAGAGCCCACAGAATGAATGTGTCCCAGACAAGCCTGGAACAAGAGGTCTTCCTGACTCCCCTATACATGAAAGCGGACTCAATGGGCGGGCCTGCAAGTTAAAATGAGACGTGAGAGCCCGGTGGCTGTAGGTTTGGGCCATACTGTATGTAATACGCAATGCATACAATGCTTACAGGCATACGGATATACACAAAAATATGCCTCCCTGCACCGACTTGCCTCCTCGCCCCGGGGTTTCGTTTGCAGGCAGTGGCTGGGGCACGGAGGACGAGACAGACCGACAAACCCCCGGGGGCGTCCGTCGTGCCCTGCGCCAGGTGCGCAGGGGAGCCTCCCCTCCTCTAGATGTCACTGTGGCTCCGCGCGAGTTCCTGTTTCTCTCTGGTTGTAGCGCTGGGGGAGGCGAGGGCTGTAGCCGGAGGAACGATGGCTGAAGAAGAGGAGGAAGCCAAGCAGCCCGTGCAGCTCTTGCAGGTAGCGGCCCGGAGCGAAAGCGCTTAGGCCACACTGGTTTCTAGCTTGTGGTTCCGCGTGCCCAGCCATGCTGCGGGGTGGATGAGGGGTGCAGTTACTCTACAAATTCTTTTCCGAGTCGGGGGCCGTTACTGGGGGTGCGGAAGCGCCCTGGCCCGGGGGTGGGGGTAGGTGGGCTGGGCTGCGAAGCTTCCTGGATCAGGGAGGGGGTGGAGTGGGGGTCCTGTTTATGTATTGGCTGCTGCGGGGGCTGGGGGCGGGGCGGGTCCTGCTGCCGGGATGCTCTGCAGGCGCCTGGGCCCTCCTGCTGTGCCCGGGGTATTTCCATATCGTACTCTGGTGAACCGGGCATGGTAGGGAGATTTACTAGCAGCTAACTTTCCCTTACGATTTTCAGATAGGGATTGGTTTCTTTTCCCTCCAACCCATTGGACTTCTTTTCCCCCGTAGAGTACAGTTCCTTTCACCTCCCGATTTCAGCAAGTCCGCCTGCCATGCACTTGTTGTAAGACTGTTCTGGCTCCCTTTCCTGGTTCCCCGCACTCCCCCTCCTTTCAGCCATGAAGCTGGCAACAGTAGAGACAGTTTTGTGTTTCTCATGCCTCTGTTTTTTTTGGGGGGAGGGGGCCGGGGGAAAAGTCATCTAGTCCTAACGTCAGAGTTGTGCTGTAGAGAAGTCATTAGGACTTCAAGTGGCAGAGACAACCAGCTTCCCAAGGCAGGGGACAGAGTTGGTGTGCCCGTTAGTATAGCTTTAATTTCCTTTATCTGTAATAATCTAACATAATCCCTTAGGCTCAGAAACTCAATTCCTTATGGTTTAAGGCAGTTAAAGCTTAGATACTAGACCTACGATATAGCTTATTTCTAGTCTTTTGAAGGCAGTTGCCACCATATTTCTAGCATTTGAGAAAATTAACAACTAAATCAGGTTGAAGCAAATTGTAACCATATCTCATTTAACTTATTCCCAAGGAGCTTGGTTCAACTTTGTTTTTTACTTAAGAATCATTTTAAAATATAGTAGGTGGCATGGTATAGTTAGAAGAGTGTTGGATTAGGAATCTGGGAATTTAGGTTCAAATCCAAGGTCTACTTTTTACCTATAAAGTAAAAGGTAAGGTACCTTTTTACCTGTGAGGCCTTGATTTAGACCTTCTGGGCCTCAGTTTTCTCTGATTGGATCAGATAATCTCCAAGGTTCTTTATAGATTTAAAACTAAGATCCATAGATCCCTGTTAATTAGGGCAGCTCAGAAGAAGAGATAGCTGGGAGATTGGGGGCAATTATGGCACTCAAAGAATGCTCCTAATATTGGATATTATTTGTACTGGATATTCCAACGTAACCTTGTACAGGATAGACAGAAAAAAGGGGCATATAGAAAGCATGAAAATAGAAGGCAGATAGAAGAAGAAAGGAACAAGCTGAAATGATCTGTCACAGGTTAAAGAGCTGGGAAAAGGCTGTTTTTGTTTTTGTAGACTTCTTGGGACTGGAAGGGACCCTTCTTAACGGGACCTAGAAAAATTCCCTAGTGTGTGTATCACAAAAATTACGTGTTTTTGTGTCTTAGTTTCAGGCCCCAGCCAAGAGTAGTGGAACAGATAAGTTTGTGATTGAGATCCAGATCCTCAAGACAAGAACATATCAACAGGTTATTGACAAGGGAGAGAGAAGTGTTATTTTTGACATTTACACGTTTTTATGGAGTATAACGTTGGCGTCATTCCTATATTGTCTTAGGAACTGGTGGACCAGCTCTATTCATTTCGTGACCACTACTTTGAGACACATCCAGTTGAGTATGCTGGTCAGAAGCATCAGGATGTTCGAGAAGAAATGGAGAAGACCCTATGCAAGATGGAGGAAGCAGGAGGTATGGCCCTCAAGCTTGAAGACAGAATGCCAGTGTTCCTTTGCCAAGGAAGCGAGATGGCCTCTTCCTCCTTTTGTATATTATGCAAAGGGGCCACTACTAGTTGGTCAAACAAAACAAGTCTTTCTGATAGGTGTAGACCATAGCTAATGCTTGTAGTTGAAAAAAGCTTCATACCAAGCCTCCCAAACTTTTAGCTCCTTTCACCCTTGGGTCACACCACTGTGATATGAAAGGGCTCACTTCTTGGCTAGAGTATTTCAGTAATCTCCTTGCCTTCCCCTTTCCAACTGGAACATAGCTACCAGAATACTTCTCCTATAGCAACAGATTGTTCGTCCCACTCTTTTACTTAGACCTTTAATGGCTCCCTATGATCTTTAGAATCAAGTCTAAACTAGACCTTTCATGACCTTTCAAAATTTCATTAATTCAGTAAGTATTAAGTGCCTTCCTTGTACACATGGTCTTTGAGGTCCTGGGAATGTGAAGAAAACTCTCAAGGATCTCAGGTTTAATTGGGAGGAAACAGTATGTGCTTAGAAAATTAAATGCAAAGTATGTACAAAGTAATTTACAAGAGGAAGATATTAACAATTGGAAGGATCAGGATAGGCTTCTTGTAGGAAGTGGCATGTAAATGGAGCTTGGAAGAATCTGTAATCAGTATCTGCATTTCCTCTCCTCTTTTGACTCTACAGTTTGGCTTCTGACTTTACCATTCAGGCAAAACTGTGCTTTCCAAAGTTACCGATGAACTCTTAATTGCCAAATCTAATGACTTTTTCTCAGTTATTATCCTTCTTCACCTCTCTGCAGCCTTTGACACTGCTGATCACCCTTTTCTCCTTGACTGTAGGTTTTTGGGACACTAATTTCTCCTGGTTCTTTCCCTTGTTTGGTTTTTCCAGGTTTCCCTTGCTGATCTCATTAGCTCCCATGGATTCAGTTACCATCTTTATACTGATAATTCCCAGACCTACTTATCTAGCCCTAACCTTTCTCCTGATCTCTAGTCTCACATCTTCAACTACCTTCTAGACATTTCCAGTTGGAAGAGGGGAAGAGTCCTCTTCTCTTCTAATGTCCTTATTACTGTTGAAGGGCCTTTCATCCTCTTGGTTACTTGTGCTAAAAACCTAGAACTCCTCACCCTCTCCTCTTTCATCTCCCATATCCAGTCAGTTGCCAGGTTTTTAGTTTCATAGCATTTCTCATATGTGCCATCTTCTCTTTTTTGACACTACCACTACCTTAGTCCACACCCTCTTCACATCACCCTTGATCTCTTGTGATAGTTTGTTGATTGGTCTTTTTGCCCCAAGTTTCTCCCCACTTTAGTCCATCCTCTGCTCAGCTTTCAGATTGGTCTTCCTAAAGCAGTGGTTCTCAACCCATGGGTCACGACCCCTTTGGGTGTCGAATGACCCTTTCACAGGGGTCGCCTAAGACCATCGGAAAACAAGACACTGCTCCTCTATCTGTCACCAGGCAGGTCCACCCACATGCAGATACACCCACATACAAGTATTAAAGGGTCACTGCATTAGGAATGTTGAGAACCACTGTCCTAAAGTGAAGGTTCTGTACTTCCTGAAGGGAAGAATTGACTATGCCACCTTCTACTTAATAAATTCCAGTGGCTCCCTGTTCCTCCAGGATCATATAAAAAAAAAATCTCCTCTTTGGGCTTCAGAAGCCCTTAACAACCTGGCCTCCTCCTACTTTTCTAGTCTTTTTAGATCTTAATCTCCTCCACCTCCCCCAGCCCCCAGGTACTCTTCAGTCCAGTGACACCAACTTCCTCAAACAAGAGACTCCTTTTTTGGACTCTGGGAGTTTTCATTGGCTGTCCTCCATTCATGCAGTTCTCTTTGTCTTCATTTCCTGGCCTTCCTGCCTCCTTCGAGTCTCAGCTAAAATTCCACCTTCTATGAGAAGCCTTTTCCAATCCCCCTTAATGCTACTGCCTGCCCTCTGGTTGATTGTCTCCAGTTTATCCTGTTTGTATGTTTTTGCTTGTTATCTTACCCCATTAGACTGTTACATCCTTCAGGGCAGGTACTGTTTATATATATATATATATCTATATATAATCTCTTTGTATATCCAGTGCTTAGCATAGTGCTTGACGTACACTTAATGAATGCTTATTGCCTGCCTGACTGAAAGAAGCTAAGTGTTCTGTTAGGTGGAGGTGAGGAAGGAGTAAATGCATTTCACACATTGTGGACAGTTTTTGCAGAGTCACAGAGGAGGGATGATCTGTTATGGACAGGAAACCATACTTGGGCCATTTCAGCCAGAATATACAGTGTGAAACTGAGTCAGGTGCAGTAATCCTGGAAAAACCGTATTTTGAAGGACTTTAAATGTTAAACAGGGGATATTAGATTAGGGATAAGAGAGAGCCAAAGAGCTTCTGGAGGGACACAATCAGACCCGTGCTGTAGGAATATCAATTTGTTGGCTCTCTGGAAGATGAATCAGAGAGGGCATAGCCTAGGAGCTAGAGAAGCTTATCTCTTACTATTCCCCTCCGTTTCAACCAAACTAATCTATTTATTATCTGCCAGCTACGCCATACAGTCCTGTTTCTTTGCTCTTGTTTGTACCATCTTCTTTGTCCAGGATATTTTTCTCCTCCTTTTCCATTTTTTAGGTGTTACTCTTCCTTTAAGAAATAACTTCTTCCTTGAAATTTTTCCTTATTTTTTATATGTAAAAAATTGTATAAACATAAGCCCCTCCTACTGCTATTTGAATGATAATTTAAAAACAGAACAAGAAAAATAAACCCTCATAATAAATACCCATAGTTCACCAGAACAAATTCTCACATTGGTCATGTCCTAAAGTGTATGTCTCATTTTGCAGTTTGGTCCGTCACCGTTTTGGCGAGAGGTATTTCATTTTCAGTCCCATTTTCAGGACTCGTGGTTTATTGTATTGATCAGGATTCCAAAGTCTTTCAAAGTTGTTTTCTTTATAATGCTATTGTCTTTGTTTTGCTCACTTCACTCAGCGTTAGTTCATAGCCAATTTCCTCTTAAACTGTATATTTTGTCTTTTCTTACATCTACAATACTATTCTATTCCATCAGTTCATGTGCCATGATTTCTTTATTCGTTCCCCAGTAGGAGGGCACACCCCTAGTTTCCAAATTTTTACTGTTATGAAAAGAGTTGCTATAAATATTTTAGATCCTTTCCTACTTTTTTGATCTCTTTGGGGTGTAGACCTAATAGTGGTACATCTGGGTTAAAGGGTATACCCAGTTCAGTTACTTTTAGGGCATGGTTCCAAATTGCTTTCCTGAATGGTTAGACCAGTCTACAGTTCCACCAGCTGCATACTAGTGTTCCTATAACTCATCCCAAATTTATCATTTTCTTCTTGGCATATTTGCTCTTTTGATGGGTGTGAGGTAGAACTTCAGAGTCGCTTTAATTTTCATTTTTTCCTAATGATTAGGAATGTGTTTTTCATATGGTTATTGATAGCTTGGATTCTTTTTTTTTTTTAATTTTCAGTTTCAAGTTCTTTCTCTCTCCCCATCCCCTCCCTCACCCATTGAGAAGGCAAGAAATATGATACCCATTAATTGCGTGAAATCAACCAAAACATATTTCCACATTAGCTATTTTTCCTTCCCCCTCCCTCAAAAAAAGGACAAGGAAAATAAAGAAAAGAGATAAAAATATGCCAAAGTCTGCACTTTGGGTCCATCAGTTCTCTTGTCTGCTGGTGGGTAGCAATTCTCATCAGGAGGCCTTTGGAATTCTGGGAGATCATTGTGTTGATCAGAATTTCTAAATCTTTCACAGTATATTGTCCTAGTTCTGCCCGCTTCACTTTACATTGATTCGTACGTCTTCTCAGATTCCTCTGAAATTATCCCCTTCATCATTTCTTACAGCACAATAGTATTTCATCAAAGTCTGTACCATAATTTGTTCAGTCATTCCCCAGTTCATGGGCATTGCCTCAAGTTTCTGTTTTTTGCCACCCCAAAAAGGACTATTATAAATATTTTTGTATGTGGGTCCTTTTTCTTTGATCTCCTTGACATATAGACCTAGAAGCTGTATGGCCAAGTCAGAGGGTATATATGCACAATTTTATAGCCCTTTGGGCATAGTTCCAGATTATCCTCCAGAATGGTTAGATTAGTTCACAGCTCCAACCAACAGTGATAGCTTGGATTCTTGAAGTCTCCTCAACTTTCTGTTTCTCTCCAGAGAACTCTTGTAGCCTTTAGTTGTTTGTACTTTGTACATTTGTACAAATGTACAAAGTACATTTGATACTTTGCATATGATGCTTTATGCTGGTATTAGTCTTTTTTATGTACATGACCTATTTTTATGTACACTTCCCGGGTAAACTATAAGCCCCTTGAGGACCAGGACCATGTCTTAACCTGTAATGATTTATCACCCCAGTACTTTGTATAGTGTTTTGCACTTAGTAGAAGTTGAGTACTTTGCTGACAGTAATTTCCCCTAAGTCTTACCCCTGGTGTGGAGCCATTCCCTGGGGAAAGATCCCTTTTAGGATTGTCTCAGATTTAAATTTCTTTTACTTTTTCCTCCTTTATAGGTTTTTCCCAGGAAAAGGCCTGGGTTCTTATGCTGACAGGGAAGGCCCTGAATGTGACTCCAGATTATAGTCCTCAGGCTGAGGAGCTTTTGTCGAAGGCTGTGAAGCTGGAGCCTGAGCTGGTGGAAGCCTGGAACCAGCTGGGTGAGGTGTACTGGAAGAAAGGGGATGTTGCAGCTGCACACACCTGCTTCTCTGGAGCCCTCTCCCATGTGAGCTTCCTGCTATGTTTACAGGAATCACATATGGAAAGGATGAAATTCCTCTGCTGTCTGGGAATTCCTCCCAGTGCATGAAAGCCAGGTTGAAACTAAGCCAGAATTAGAAGACTAGAAACAGGAATTGAGGAACAAACCTGGAAGAGGGAATGAGGGACAAAGGCCTAAGAAAGGGAGAAGGTAATGGATTTGGGTGAGGGACAGCCAGGAATGAAAACAAAGCTAGATGTAAAACTGGTATAGGGGGATGGGAACAAGGAGTGATAAAAGTGAGACTAAGATTAGAAATGAGAGTGATGAGAAGATGGGCTCAGGGAATATGATTTTTGAGAAAGAGATGGGGTCAGGAGGGTTCCTGGGGTTTGACTGTATATCTCTTTCATTTGTAGTACAAGAACAAAGTCTCTCTGCAGAATTTGTCAATGGTGCTTCGTCAGCTGCGGGCTGAGACTGGTGAGGAACACTCCCGCCATGTCATGGACAGTGTCCGGCAGGCCAAATTGGCTGTGCAGATGGATGTTCATGATGGCCGTTCGTGGTGTGAGTTCTTTTCTAGAGGATTCCCTGTCTTTTGTTTTGGGACTGGTAGAGTTTTCTTTTGATAAATCTGGGAGACCTCCCTGTTGAATTATTATGAGGAGAGAACTATACTATTTAAGTACACATAGAGGTTGAGTCAAAACTGTTCCCACCATCTATTCCTTGGGTCTGGTGTTAAGTAGACTTTGCCTTATCAGCTTCTAGTCTGGGGCTTTCTAAACTCTTTTGAGTCATGGAATCTTTGGTCATCTGGAGGGCTGGTGGACCTCTTCCCAGGACACTGTTTTTAAATGTATAAAACAAAATACCTAGAATGGCAAAGGGAATCAATTATATTGGAATATAGTTGTCAAAATATTTTTAAAAACCAAATTCATAGACCCTAGGATAAGATCACTCCTGCTCTCAGCTTTCTAAAACGAGACACAGTCACCGTAGACATGGGGCCTATGGGATGAAATGGAAGGGTCTGGTGCTGATTATGAATGATAAATTGGGTTTGTGCTACTTATTTAACTGCTTTTGCATTTCTTATTCAGATATCCTAGGCAATGCATACCTCTCCCTCTTCTTCAACGCGGGCCAGAACCCTAAGATTTCCCAGCAAGCACTTAGTGCTTATGCCCAAGCAGTGAGTATTAATGGTCACCTTGGACAGACAGAGGTGGGGTAGCAGCAGATTCTTAATATAAATGATTGTGGCCTTTCAGTTGATAGCATGAGAGACATTTACTGTCACTTTACAGGTTTGGGTTTACAATGTTAGTCGTTGAGTTGTTTTATTTCTTTATATGCACATACCTGTGGTGCAGAGAACTACCATCAGCAAACGGCACGAGACAGTTGGCCAGACTTCTGTAGGCCTGTTAACTCAGTCACATAACCATAGCATGCACTGACATCAGTTTTTGCTCTTTCTATAGAAATTTAACTCTCTTACTTTATAGTAATTACTTGCTTCTTTAATAATCAGTTACTAACATTTCAACATACATTTTAAAAACTAAAAAAAAAGCAATGTATATGTGTCTGATTAAATTTAAGCCAATGATGTATGTATTTGTAATTTAGTAATCTAGTTAAGGAATTTTTCCAGGTTTAAGTGGAAAAACCTTCAATGTATCCTTGTGTTAAAGGCCTGGTAGGACATAGTTCTGAGTTTCAGAATCACTTTTCCCCTAAAAAAAACCCTTGCAAATAGATAGCTTCCTTCAATCCCCTAACTACTTGCTCACAACATTTTAGAAAGCATTAATTTACCTTTTTCACTCCTCATTTAACTCTAAGAGCCTTTTTGCCACTCTGCCTTTTCTGCATCTTTTTCTTTGCACAGAGAGACTACTTTCAGCATCATATTTTTTGCATCACACAGTTTTGCTTCTGTTAGCAAAAGAAAATTATGATTTCCTTGTGTCCACTTGTTAGCTATGAAATTGTACTTTTCCAGTACATTTGTCCTGATGAATACTTTACTGTTCAAAGAATAGATACCTTTATTAGGGGTCATAGTAGGTTTCCAGCAGGTTTCATAATCTATACTCTGCCAGAGACTTGCTTTTCATTCAAAAAAGATCCTTTTCTCTTTCCCCTCCCTTCAGAATCTAGATTTTAAAACATATTTTAAAAACAGTAACATATATATGTATACATGCATATAGGCATACATACACATGCATATATACATATATACATACATGCATGTGTACATAAACCCCTACCAACATGTATATTATGTATTTAAGATTTCCTTACTATTTGCTTGGCCTGTGTATTCTCTTGCTGGGAGTGCACATCCTTGTATTTCCATTTCATCTATTACAACTAGTTTCAGGTGTCAGGTTTGGAGATTGAGTATAATTTTTAATCTGACTTTTAATAAGGTTAGGAAAGAAGCATCTTTTTGGCTATGTCCAGTGTTACTTCAGACAAAGGAAATGAGTTAGGATGAGGCATATTTTTTCCATCTTAACCACAAATACTGTGAAATTCATTGGCTGCCAATAAATTGTTGACATTTCTCTCTTTGTCATTGTTCCTTGTGCTATTCAAAGCCTTGTTTATTCCTTTGGTCTCTGTTACATTTTCCTTTTAAACTTACAACTGGGTTGTATACTTTCTCCCTTTCTACCTCTTGCTTTGAAGACTATAATTAAATTAGTTCTACCTTTGTCTCTGGACAGGGCATGTCCCTGGACTGTTTTATTGTTCCACTTACTGTCTGTGTGACTTTCTAGACCCAAATACCCCTTCCTATTAGAATTTAAGCTCTTGGAGATTAAGGACTCTCTCTGTTTGCGTTTGTGTCCCCAGGGCTTAGCACAGTGCACAGAATGTAGCTTTAATCAGCACTTTCATTCATTCACTCAAAATGCTTTCACATTTATTCATTTTATTCTTACAGCATTCTGTCGGTTAATTATAATAATATTTTACAAACATAAATGGAACAGTAACATGGGTAAATAAATCATAAGTTTTAATTTCATTTTTCTGGTTCATTATGACACTTCAGTATTTGCGTATTCATCCCCTCTCTTTGGTAGAGCTGATAGCCACTGTATCTAAAGCAGAAACAGGAGCACAACAGAAGGTGGATAGGGGACTCTTTGTCGTGGAGGGAGATCTTGAGAGCTTCTGTGAGGCCCCAAGCCATGTTTAGAGTGACCATTCTCATGTCTGAAATAGAACTCATTAATGAATGATGGCTTTTTTTTTTTATATCTCACTGTAGGAAAAAGTGGACAGGACTGCCTCCAGCAATCCAGATCTTCACCTGAACAGGGCCACGGTAAGGCTGATAGTAGGACAATTTACAGTGCATGCAAATGATAATGTATTAAGCCATAGTTTATAGATATAGCTGAGAAGGATCATAGCAAAGCTTGGTACGTTCATCCAGAGAAAATGCAAAATTTTGTGGGTTTTTTTGGTGGGGGGGTAGTGGCGGTAGCACTCCCTCATGGTAACAGGCATCTCAGAGAGAAAGGGGAGGAATGAAGAAGAGGGAGGTACTGAGGAGAAATGATACAGTGGGAAAAGGGAAGAAGTTTGGAAAGATTTGTGTTTATTTAGATACTAAATTAATAGCATATAAATGAGATACCAGAATATATGTATGTAAAAAACTTTGCAAACCTTAAAGTGCTGTACAGAGGTTAATTACTATTATTGTTTGGTGCAAATGTGACGGGGGGAAGAATCTTGACCAGTTCTTTATATGCAGCTATATAAATATGAAGAAAATTATGAGGAGGCCTTGGAAGGCTTCTCTAGAGCTGCAGCACTGGACCCAGCCTGGCCAGAGCCTCAGCAACGCGAGCAACAGCTCCTGGAATTCCTAGATCGATTGACCAGCCTCCTTGATAGCAAGGTATGATGGTCTGACTCTCATATTCTCTTTAATGGTAAAGTTACTGGGATTGGAATTGGGCAGTGTGGATGGCAACCTAGATAGAAGTGGGACTGGGGTGGGGATAGTGGAGCTTAGGGGTAAGGGCTAGACTTTTGACACCTGTTTTCTTTATCTTCATTATCTGTAGGGTAAGGTGAAGGCCAAGAAGTTGCAGAGCATGCTAGGAAGTCTTCGCCCAGCCCAGCTGGGTCCTTGTGGAGATGGGCGCTATCAGGCGGCCTCTGGACAGAAGATGGCTCTGGAGCTAAAGCCACTGAACACATTACAACCTGGCATAAACAGTGGTGCTGTGGTGTTGGGCAAGGTTTTGTTCAGCCTTACCACAGAGGAGAAGGTGCCCTTGTGAGTATCTTTACTAATCCAGTGTTCTGCTTGGATTTTCTCTGGCAACTGAGGTCTTACTTGCTTACCCTCCCTAGTCTTAGTGGCTTCTGGGTAGAGTTGAAAATCACCTTTGCTACTCTTCACTTACTGTCCCTAGAGTGGTCATTGCTTTGGTAATCCTCAGAGGGGTGCAGAGTTTAATCTGTGAAGATCTTCCCTGAGCTTTTGCTTTGTCCTATTTGGTAGGTAGGTCTTATTACCTGGGTCTTAATTAAGGGAAGACTTAGCAGTTAGCTTTAAAGTGAGGTTTAAGTAAAGGGAGGACTATAACTTGGTTGGGGAAGTTATCCCAGGTGTGTTGGAGTAAAAAGAGAAGGAAAACTGTTGAGAAAAGGGCCAAAAAAAAGAAACCCAGGGTGATTATGAGAAATAAATATGGGAGATACTGTGGCATAGTAGTGAATAGAGGGCTAGCCTTATGGTTAGGAAGAACTGTATTCGAGTTCTGACATTTTAATCGTGTGACCTTACCACACTTTAAGACTACAGATTTCAGATGAGTTGCCTATCTGCATTGGTGAAGGGATTTTTTTTTCCATTCTGGGAATTCCTTACACTGTTGAAAACAGCTGTCCCTCCCTTCTTTCCCCCCAAAGCATAGGGGTTAAAGGAAGGTAGGCTAGTGGGGTGCTTTGTCAATTCAAATTTTATGTGGAAAATTTCGAGAAGTTAAAAAGAGTGAAGGAATATATGACCATAATTAAAATGACAAACAAGAAACATGGTTTCAGCCACAACAGTTTGGTTGATGCTTCATCATCATAAATATTTGTTGATTGTCCTTTGGATACATGGGGTGGTCTAAAGTATTTTGGGAAAGATGCATAAGGGTAATTCATGCCTCCTGGCCCTGCCTTCTTGGGGCTTGTAGTCAGAAAATAATAGACACATGGAGCTGGTTAAAAAAAATTATTTACTTTTCTAGTTTTTCTTCTTAAAACCCCTTGTATTTGGTCTTCTCTTCTGCCAACACTCTTCCGTCTATATTTCTTGGCAGCACATTTGGCCTGGTGGATTCTGAGGGGCCCTGTTTTGCGGTGACGGTGTATAATATGGTACAGAGTTGGGGTGTGCTCATTGGTGACTCTGTGGCTATCCCTGAGCCCCATCTCCGGCGCCATCAAATCCAGCATAAAGGAAAGGTGGGTGGTGGGTCCCAGATCCTCTCTGTTGACTTCTTTGTTTGAACCAAGTCTGAAAACAGGGAGCTCAGGAGCCCTTATCAGGACCTCAGCTATCCTATTCCAAACCTGGGGACAATGGCTCTTTGATAAAAATACCTCAACTTGTTTAAAACAAAGTGAATCTATGGGTCAACTTTCAGTGAATCTGTGGGTGATTCTGAGTGAGCTAGGATCTTTATTATAATTAGAAAAATTACTATATTTTTTTTTCTACTTTTCTTGGTTTCCTTAAAAAAAATCTTATCCTTTCAGTGCTCATGCTGGTCATTTTCCTCCTATTCTAAACATTTCTCTTTTATCTTGAGAGCATTGGAGAAATAAAGAATCCTCTCCGAATCCCTTTTGATTTTTTTGTCAGTGTCCCAAATCCTTGTTCTCTTCAGTAAGGCTAACAGTTACTTTCTATTTATTCTCAGTTCCAGTTGTAGCCCTGCCTGAGATAATTTAAGATTGAGTAGAGGTGCATGAATATTGAGTGGGAAGAGGAGTAGGAGGGGATGATGTGATGCATTCTGAAATTTCCTACTACCCAAGAGCTTTACTGATCTTCTCTGTCTCTTGTTTCTTACAGAACTACTCTTTTTCCTGTATTCGTGTGGAGACACCTCTTTTATTGGTGGTAAATGGGAAGCCACAAGGCTCCAGCAGCCAGGCTGCTTCCATTGTGGCATATCGACCACAGAGTGAATGACTCTCAGACTCACATCCTAGGGAAGAAGTGGAGACATGGAGAGAAGCTCCAGGGAATGAAGAGGCTGGATTACTCCTACCCAGTGACTCAGAGGGGTGGGCGTATGTTTGGGTCGGATGTTTCCATCTTTTGCCTTATTGCATAACCTAGCTTCCCTTCTTCCAGTCCTTCCGTTGCCCTGTCTCAGCCTCTTTCAGTACCTGCCCCCTTGCATGGGGGCACCGCGTTACTTTCACTGATCCCTGTGTTTTGGGCTGAGGTCATTGAATAGGTGTGAGTGCTGGGGCTGGGCTATGGGGGCTGGATCCCCAAGGTTTCCATTCTTGAATCCTCCCTGAGCCACATGTGTATATATATTAGTTCAGTATTTATTGCTAGGGGAAGGAATGAAAATTTTTTATGGTTTGTTTTTTTGACAATGCCTTTTTTATTTTTTATTTTAAGTCAAGGCCTTGCCCTTTCTGTGAAGCTGGGGGCATCAATTAAATTCATTTGGAAAAAACAAAACCAAAGCCATCCTGTAGTGTGTTTAGTTTTGTTCTTCTCCTTTCTCCTGGTCCCACACTAGTTGACACAATGTCGCTTTAGACTGTATGAATAGGGGGACTAGTGGGGAGTATTCAGGCTTGTCTGGCTGCTTATTTGGTTTCAAAATACCTCTGGGCCGCAGTATTCCCAAACATGCCTTCGTAAGCAACACAGGACTTCTCAGTTATCTTAACCACTTTTCAGTGTTATCTCCTGCTGCTTTCCAGGCCACTAGTCTTTGAGAACTTTTGTGTTTCCCTGTCACCACCATACTCAGAATTCCCCTGTAGACAGAATTAAACATTAAATAAATTAAACACAGAACAAACATTTAACACCAAAGAGATACAAAAGAAACAGAAGTGCTTTTGATTTCTTTAGGGCCCGCTGCCTGGTTTACTTTAGGCTGTGTGTTGATTGGTAGGTGTGCATTTGTGCCAGGAGGGAAAGTAGTCCTACTTAATGTTCTCCTACCTCCTCGGTGGTTCCTTTGTTTTTGCTGATTTAGAGATTTTTCCAGGTTTGGAAATTCTTTATAGGGGAGTAAGTGGGTGAGGTCTTTGGGACCCCAGAGGAGTGGTTAGGAGGAGGATGGGGAAGAGACCATTGAATCCTGTGAAGAAATTAATAAATGATAGGTCCTCACTGGGCAACAACCTAGTTGTGTGACTCGCCCTTTAGTAGATCGCGGAAAATGCCTTGGAAGGAACTGACGTTCTGATGTTCTTTAAGCTTGCTGAAATCTTTGGGTTTATCTTGCTTCTTTCAACTCTTATATTCTCAACTCCAGATATATAGTGTCCCCTCTTCTGAGAAATATCCAGGAAAGGCAATGTTACATCTTTTTAACAGCGTATTGCCTGTTAACAGTACCTTTTAGAAAGTTGTAGTTCTCTAACCTAAATCCTGCCTATTGCTATTTGTCTGTTTCCACACTTTCATATGGAAACAACAAGGTGTAAAATATGTTGATAAAAAGGCAAATTTATTTTATGAAATTTTCGATTTCCATACAAAGTCTTTAGGTGAAGAGAAGTGATAATTGAGGTTGTTTTTTTTTTTTAATAAGAATTAGATTTTTAGGTAGAATGGCACAAGTTGATTGGTGGTGCTATAGAAATAAAGCAGCCACAGAACCCATTTCCAGCTTGCAGTTTTCACAACTAGATGGGTAGGAGTTGAGGACCTCTGTGATTCTGGCATCTGGATCAGGCTTGTGGAGCAGTTTCAGCCTCTAGATTGTCCAGAGAGATGTTACAGGGCCCCAGCTGAAAGCTATACCCTTTGAGATAATCACCAAATATTTATTAAGCACTTAATATTTACCAGGCATTGTATTTGGTGCTAGATATACTGAGATAAAAATGAAATGGCTCATGCCCTCAAGACGCTTACATTTCACTTGAGACAACATGTTGGTAGATCTATACAAGATAAACGCAAGGTAAGTCTCTGTAAGCAAGGGCTCTTGCTAACAACTGGAGAATCAGAGAAGTCTTTTTAAAAAAATTTTTTTTCTAAATTTATTTTCTTGTTTACATCATTCATTTCCATGAGATCTTGAGTTACAAACTTTCTCCCCATCTTTCCCCTGCCCAACACCCCAAAACAGCCCTATCCCACTGTATAACCCCTCCCCCAATCTGCTCTCTCCTATGTCCTCGCCCATTGCTGGTAGGGCAAGATGGATCTCCCTACCCCAGCGCATGTATATCTTAATTCCCAGTTCAATGTAGTTAATAATAATAATATATACATACATACACACACACACACACACACACACACACACATATATATATATTTTAACATTTGATTATAGAACTTTAAATTCTAGATTCTTTCCCTTCCTCCCTCAT
>CM053582.1:392902984-392924614 GCA_028627135.1 Pseudochirops cupreus
TTTTCCATGTTTACCTTCTCATGCTTCTTGTATTTGAGTGTCAGATTTTCTTTTCAGTTCTGGTTTTTTCAGAAAGAATGCTTGAAAGTCCTCCATCCATTGAATGACCATATTTTCCCCTGGAGATCAGAGAAGTCTTGATGAAGAAAGTGGTTCTTGAATTGAATTTTGGAAAGAAAGTGGGAATTCTAAGAATGAAGAATCCTAGGTATCCTAGGATTCTTCCTAGGTATGAGGGACAGCCAGTACAAAAGCATGGACAGGCTTTGGGATATTACATGTGAGGACCAGCAAGAAGGCCAGTTTGGGGGGCCTCCAGAATTCAGGAAGGGGAGGCATATATTAACATTGGAAATGGGGTTAGGGCCAGGTTGGGGCAGGCTTTACAAGTCCACCAGAGGAGCTGACATTTGATTCTAAAGGCAATAGTGACCTGCTGCAGTTTGTTGACTTAGTCAAGTGATATAGTCAGTCACTTGCTCTCATATATCACTGATTGTGCCTTACTAAGCCTCATTCTCATCATTCACTGCCTTCTCTCCCACATCCCTGCTGCTGAGGGAAGGTGGAGAAAAATCACACAACTGTACTTCCTGGGTTCACTACAAATTTGTGTTACATAACCTGCACTAGGCCTTCACTTCTCTTCCCTATGTTAACTCACCATTCCAGTCATCATAGTGGCTCTTGCAAACCTTTTTATCCTTCTTCAAACTTCCTGTGGCCCTTTTCCCCCCTTTTACCCCCTCAGCTGAGAACCTTGAAGAAATTGAGGCTGTTCCTCAAGAGATCCCTCTACTCAGATGCTTTCTGGCACTATCTCCTCTGTTCCTATCTCACATGAAGAGGTGACCCTTCCTGTCAAGGAAAACCCCATTTCTTCAACAAATAATCCCATTCCATCCCCCATCTTCTTCAACAAATTGCTGTCTGTCATCCTCACTCTTACCTTCAACCTTTTACTGATTGCTGGTTGTTTCACATCAAAAAACTCTTCTCTTGATCCATCTGTCTGTTCCATATCTCCTGTCCTTTTTGGCTGAACTTGAGGCCCTCTACAGTAGGTGTTTCTACTTCTCTCGCTCATCTGGCTTCTGACCTCATCTTTGACCTGAAAATACTCTCTCCAGAGTTACCAATGATCTTATCCTTATCCTTCTTGACCTCTCTGCAGCCTTTGGCACTGCTGATCACCATTTTTCACTTTGATACTCTTTTTTCTAAGTTTTCAAGACACTATTCTCTCCTGGTTCTCCATGACAGCTCCTCCTCAGTTTTTTTTTTTGTTGGATCTTCATTGAGGTCATGATCCCTAACCATGTATGTCCCACAATGTTCTATTCTGGGCCTTTGTCTGTATATACTATTTAATTTGTTGAACATCTGTGGATTCAGTTATCATCTCTATGCTGATGATTCTTAAATTTACTTATCCAGTCTTAATTTCTCTGCTGACTCTAATCTTTCATCTCCAACTACCTATTAGACTTGTCAAACTGGATGTCCTATAGACATCTTAAACTCAAGATTTCCAAAACAACTCATCTTTACTCCCAAACCCTCCCTGCTTCCAAACTTTCCTATTACTATTAAGGGCACCACCATTCTAGTTTTTCAGGCTTGCAATACAGGTGTTGTCCTTAATTCTGCTCTACCACCCTTATATCCAGTCTGTTGCCAAGACCTGTTCATTTCACCTTTATAACATCTCATATACATACCTCTTTCTCTCCTCTGTTACAGCCACCATCCTGATGCAGGTCATATCTTGTTTCATAGTTTGATGGTTGGTCTACCTGTCACAAATCTCTCCCTCCTCTATTCTCAGCTGCCAAAGTGATTTTCAGGTCCTGTTATGTTACTGTCCTACTTAATATATTATTTCCAGTGGCTCCCTGTTATCTCCAGGGTCAAATATAAAATCACCTGGTGTTCAAAGCCCTTCTCAACCTAACTCTTTTCCCCTTCCCCCCACCTTTCCAGTCTTTATACATTAAAACACTCATCAGTCTGGTCCAGTGGCTCTGACCTCCTTGTGCTGTTCCTTGAACAAGACACACAGTCCTTCAGCTGCAGTCATTTTCACCTGACTGCCCCTTATTCATGGAATGTTCATCTTTACTCTTTGGCTTCCTTTAAGTCCTAGCTAAGAGTCCACCTTGTACAGTAAAGCTTTTCCTAATTCCTCTTAATTCTAGTGTTGTTTATTATTTATCCTCTATATAGCTCGTTTATATGTAGTTGTTTGCGTGTTGTCTCCCTATTAAACCGTGAACTCCTTGAGGGCAGGGACTCTGCCTCTTTTTATATCCTCAGCACTTAGCACAGCGCCTGTCATAGAGTAGGGGCTTAATTAATGCTTAATGACTGCTTTAGAAACATCATTTTGCAGCTGGGTATAGAATAGATTAGAGAAGGGAGTGAAGAAGCAGGAAGCTGGATTAATGGCTTCTGCAATAGCCCAGGCTGGAAAGGACAAGTTAGGGCCTGAATGAGAGTGATGTCTGTTTGACTAGAACAGTGGTTCTCAACCTTCCTGATGCCGCGACCCTTTAATACTCGTATGTGGGCATATCTGCACGTGGGCAGACTTGCCTGGAGACAGAGGAGTGGTGTCTTGGTTCCTAAGACCATCAAAAATATATGTTTTCCAATGGTCTTAGGTGACCCCTGTGAAAGGGTTGTTTGACCCCCAAAGGGGTTGCGACCCATAGGTTGAGAACTGGTAGAGAAAAGGGGACAAATATCATAGATGTGTCGGTATTCAGAAACTGGATACATGGAGGGAGGGAGGGAGAGAGAGAGAGAAAGAGAGAGAGAGAGGATGAGGATGGTTTTTCCTTTGACAAAAATGAGAATGTTTGGAAGCTTTTACAAGTTGGAAGATGTGGCCTAGGAAGGAAGCATTTGGGAGGGACATTTTCCAGGGATCAGGGGCAAGAGAATAGAGCAGACCTTGTCTACGAGCCAAGAGGAGGAACTCAATCGTTTATTGAGTCTACTTTGTGCAAGGCACCAAGTCAGATTGATTGTCTTTTGAAAGGGGTGAAACCCTAGCTTGAGATCTGAAATTTAGTAAACGAGGGCAGAATGCATGAGAACACAACAGAGATGCCCAGGCACTACTGTGCTGGAGTTGTAGCTGTGGGGGACCTTGACTGCTAAGCCAAGGTCTTGCCTCCTTCCTTAGAAGTGCTTTCTAGGGTGTCTGGGAAATGAACAGTGTCTTTCTACCTTTGGCTAGCTGCTTCCCTCTAAAACTCAGGGTTATTTTAGCTACTTTCCTACCTTCATGAACCCATGGTTTGTATAACTGACTTCTCCATGATGCTTTAAAATTTTTTTTTCTAGAAATATCTAAATATATTTACCACGACTCTGCTTATCTTTTCTCCTGCTTTTAGACAGGACTACGTCTCTTAGGATAATCTCTTTCTTAAAGAACCACAGGTGAGGAGGTGCCACCACATCAGTCAGCTGTCTTCCAAGTGTTTTTGAGGGGCTACTCTGTGCCCAACTCTGTGCTAGTCAATCTGTCTTGCTCCCTCATACCTCTCACTCAGTTTCTTCTGCCATACTATCTTTATCGCTCATATTACACTTGCTACCTAGTCTTGTGTAGTACCATCACCTTCAGATATATAAACAAAGGTTCCCTTTTAAAAAATTTTTCTGAAAATAACTCTCCTGTTTCTAGAACCACTTCACCCAAGAACCTGAGTAAAGTTCTGTTTCCTTATCTCTAGTTGTTAGCACATTTACCTAAATCCTAGCAGATTTCCATGATCCAATTTAATGAGAATTAGGAAAATATCCTTATCTTGTGGTGTTGATACACTATTTGATCATGGAAAAAATCCCCATAAACAGCTATATGTATGTGTGTGTGTATGAATGTATGTGTTATGTGTTTTGTGTTGTATACAGAGGTAGGAGGAGGGGACAGAATGAAGAGGATGGGGCTATGGAAAGAAAATGCTGTACCAAGGATTTACTGTTCTTAGCTACCTGCATGGAGAAGTCACAGTATGATGTGATTTGTTTGTTTACCTTAAATTAGTAGTAGAGTTGTTAGGGTAGAGCCCATGCTTTTACTGTCTGCAAAGCCTAATCCTTTTCATAGGATCATCTTGGGGGTTTCTGTGTACCTGCTTTTTTCTTCCCCATCCACCAGGCCCATCTCTCTGTTGACCAAGGGCTGCCTGTTGCATTTTAATTGCTAGGTTCACCTGGGATAAGAGCTGGAAGCTTGGCAGAGTGTGGGCCACTTGTCTCTTTCCCACTCCTTCCCCTCTTCACTTTCCCTCTCTGTTTGGGGAGCTAGGGTTGGAACTTGACTGATGCAATAGTCAAGAGTCCTGTCCCCTGGCACTGTAGGCTTTATTCACTTTTAATTGGTGCTTGATGGCAGCATCTCTCATTCTCTTGCCCCAGCTTCCTGTTCTAATTGGCTCTCTGGAGCTTCTAACTTTTGCTAATCAACCAAGACTGAGCCACTGAACTATAATACAAACAGGAGTCTTGGGACCAGAATTTTTTTTTTAACATCATCATCATTGTTTCTTTTAAGTTTCCGTACTAATAATTTCAAACAACTTGGTCTTTGAAACCTTAAGGGTATAGAAATCCAATGCGTATTATTGCCAGAGCAAAAACTGCCTAAAGAATGTCAACCTCCTCCGGCCTGTGCCAGTTCACTTATTTTGCCTCATCATTGCTTCTGCCTCCAGCAAGGTGAGGGGAGAGGAGGAGTGTAGATAGACCACTGGTTTTTGGATGAGATTAAATATTTCCCTGGTGAAGGGTGAAGGTAGAACATGCCTAGCTGAGCTAGCCAAACTAGGAAACAAAGTCATTTGAGGGGGATGACCTTCCAACTATTTGTCTGCAACCTCTTTTGAACAATTAATCTTATCTATTTCTCTTTACCACTAGGGGTTGCATATTTGAAATATATTTTAGGACTTTTTGCTATAGATTAAAATATTCTGTGAAAAACAAACACACCCATCTCTCTGTGTACATAGACATATTCTTATGCAACTTGTGCTTTAGAGAATTCTCATCTTACGAGACTAACACAGACCAAACTTGGAGAATAAGTATTGTAGACTCTTGCTCTGTGTACCTTCTCAACAACATTCTAGTTCAAGGTAATAATAGCTCACATTTATAGATTTATAAAGCACTTTCCTACCAACACCCCCGTGAGATAGGTCTGTGTAGATATCATCCCTATCTTTTTAAAAAAATATATTTATTTAATTTTAGTTTTCAACATTCATTTCCACAAGAATTTGAATTCCAAATTTTCTCCCCATCTCTCCCCTCCCCTCCACCCCAACATGGCAAAATACTGATTACCCCTTCCTCCAGTCTGCCCTCTCTTCTATACCGCCTGCCCCATCTCCTTTCCCTTCCCCTCTTCCCTCTTACTTTCTTGTAGGGCAAGATGGATTTCTATACACAATTGCCTGTATATCTTATTTCCTGGTTGCATGTAGAAACAATTTTTTAACATTTGTTTTTAAAACTTTGAGTTCCAGATTCTCTCCCTTCTTCCTTCTTCACCCACCCCCATTAAGAAGACAAGCAATTCAATATAGGTTATACATGTGTAGTTATGCAAAACATTTACATAATTATAGTCATATTGTGAAAGACTGACTGTATTTCCCTCCATCCTATCTTACTCCCTGTTTATTTTTTTCTCCTTTGACCCTGTCCCTTTTCAAAAGAGTTTGCTTCTGGCTACTCCCTCCCCCAATCTGCCATCCCTTCTATCGTGCCCCCTCATTTCCTGTAGGATAAGATACCCAATTGAGTGTATATATTATTCCCTCCTTAAACCAAATCTGATGAGAGTAAGGTTGACTCATTCCCTTTCACCTCCCTGCTCTTCTCTTCCATTGTAACAACTTTCTCTTTCCTCTTTTATGTGAGATAATTTACCCTCTTCTGTCTCTCCCTTTTTCTTTCTCCCAATATGTTCTTCTCTCACCTCTTAATTTTCATCCCTTCATATTCAATTCACCCTGTGCCCTCTATGTATACATATTCATATATATACACATAGACACATACATATACATATATACATGTACACACATATACACATATATATACACACACACACACACACACACACATATGTATACCCTTCAACGATCCTAATACTGAGAAGAGTTTTGTGAGTTACAAATATCATCTTTCCATGTAGGGATGTAAACAGTTCAACTTTAATAAGTTCCTTATGATTTCTCTTTCTTGTTTACCTTTTCATGCTTCTCTCTTTCTTTTTTTTTTTTTTTGCTTTTTGGAGTGGGAAGGTAGGGCAATTGGGGTTAAGAGATTTGCCCAAGGTCACACAACTAGTTTTTTTGTGTTGTATCTGAGGCCAGATTTGAACTTAGATACTCCTGACTCCAGGGCCGGTGCTCTATTCACTGAGCCACTTAGCTGCCCCCATGCTTCTCTTGATTCTTGTATTGTTCAACTCTGGTCTTTTCATCAGGAATGCTTGAAAGTCCTCTATTTCATTGAATATCCATATTTTCCCCTGAAGTATTATACTCAGTTTTGCTGGGTAGGGGATTCTTGGTTTTAATCCTAGCTCCTTTGACCTCCAGAATATCATATTCCAAGCCCTTCAAACCCTTAGTGTAGAAGCTGCTAGATCTTGTGTTATCCTGATTGTGTTTACACAGTACTGGAATTGTTTCTTCCTGATTGCTTGTAATATTTTCTTCTTGACCTGGGAACTCTGAAATTTGGCTATAATATTCCTAGGAGTTTTCTTTTGGGGATCTTTTTTTTTTAAATTAAATTGATTTGTTTATTTACTTTTAGTTTACAAGATTCAGTTCCACAATCCCTTGAGTTTCAAATTTTCTCCCCTCCTTCCCACTCCCCCCATGGCTGCTTGCAATCAAGTATAGGATCTGCAAATATTTTCACATTGGACAGGGGGGATCTTTTTCAAGAGGCAATTGGTGGATTCTTTCAATTTCTGTTTCCCCCTCTGGTTCTAGAATATCAGGGCAGTTTTACTTGATAATTTCTTGACAGATGATGTCTAGGCTCTTTTTTTGATCCTGGCTTTCAGGTAGTGCCTAAATTTTAATAATTTTTAAATTGTCTCTCCTGGATCTGTTTTCCAGGTCTGTTGTTTTTCCAATGAAATATTTTACATTGTCTTTTGTTTTTTCATTCATTTGGATCTGTCTTATAATGATTTCTCATAACATCATTAACTTCCAGTTGATCCATTTTAATTCTGAAGGAATTATTATCTCCAGTGAGTTTTTGGACTTTCTTCTCCATTTGGCCAAATCTTCTTTCTAAGGCATTCTTCTCCTCATTGACTTTTTGAACCTCTTTTGCCATTTAAGTTAGTCTATTTTTTAAGGTGTTTTCTTAAGTATTTTTTTTTTTTTGGGTCTCCTTTAGCAAGCTGTTGATTCATTTTTCAAGATTTTCTTGCAACACTCTTATTCCCCTTCTCAATTTTTCCCCTACTTCTCTTACTTGACTTTCAAAATCCTTTTTGAGCTCTTCCATGGCCTGTGATCAATTCATATTTTTCTTGGAGGTTTTTGATGCAGGAATTTTGACTTCGCTGTATTCTTCTGTTTCATTTTTTGTTCTTCTTTGTCACCAAAGAAAGTTTCTATAGTCTGATTTCTTTTCCTCTGCTTGCTCATTTTCCCAGCCAATTACTTTGCCAAGGTAGAACTCTGCTTCCAGAGTGGAGAGTGCTGCATCTAGGCACCTGCCTCAGAACTGTGAGGAGGACTTCCCCTCCATAGCTTTCACAAGCTGTGCCACACTAGCATTCCTCCTCACCCCAGGACCGCCAGCCAAGACTGCGACCCAGATCCAAACAGGGCAAAGCAAGAGAATCCTGCCTCACTGACAGCAAAGAGATCCCTGCAATAGCCCTCTGATCAGCCACTTGATTATCTCACCATCTATGGGTTTGGAGCTCCAGAAGCAGCTGCTGCTGCCACCTCTGCTGCCACCTCCACCAACTTTGCTACCACCTCTGCTGCTCCAGGGGCAGGGGTCAGACCCTGCTCTTCTCGCCCAGGTCCAGCAGGATTTCCCCACTGATCTTTTACTTTCTCTTTGGCATTTGTGGGTTGAGAAGTCTGGAAACCTCCACAGCTGCCAGTGATTCAGTCCTCTGGAGTCTGCTCCAGCCAGTCTAAGCCAGCACAGCTCACCCGTGACTGTGCTCCACTCCCAGCCTTGTGTGATAGACCCTTCCTTTCTGTTTGCCAGGCTGTCTTCAGCTAGAAATGTGTTTAACTCTGTCATTTTGTGGGTTCTGTAGCTCTAAAATTTGTTTGGAGTCATTTTTACAGGCGTTGGAGGTAATTGGGGAAGAACTCAAGCAAGATCCTGCTTTTACTCTGCCATCTTCGCTCTGCCCCTATTATCCCTATCTTATAGGTGGGAAAACTGAGACAGTGACACAGCTAGTAGATCTCAGTCCTGGGACTCAAATTCAGGTCTTTTTAGTCCAACACCAACATTCTTTTTATGACACAATGCTCTCTTTTCAGAGCTAGTGCTTAGGAGTAGTGTTCAGTATAGCAAAAGAACTTTAAGTGGAGAAGATGCTTTGATTTTAGTCCATTCAAGAGTTCATTGTCCCAGTGTTACCTTCAGTCTACCTTAAGACTTCCTGCATGTTTTAGCATCCTCATTTAAACACACAATTGACTTATTCTAAACTTACTGTAAACATTCTAACACACCATCATAAATACCACCCAAATACCCCTAATTTAAGAGATTAAAGGGAATTAAGATACACAGACACTGTGGTAGGGAGATCCATCTTGCCCTACCAGAAAGTCAGAGGGGTGATGGGGGGAGGACATAGGAGAGAGCAGATTGGGGAGGGGTTAATAAAATCAATAAAAGCTAAGTGAAGGGAAGCCATTTTATATTCTTCTAAATTGACTTTCAAAATATGTTTTAAAACTTCAGTTCTACTATGACTTGTAACTCAAACCCTTTAGTGTAAAGCAGTTTCTATGTAATTAATATTAAGTCAGAACAGGTAGGAAAGGGGCCAGCTCTATTTAAGAGGCAAGGCAAGAAGCAGGACTGAGGAGGTGCCATCTTTTGAGGAGAAAGGGAAAATATTATCCTCTTTTGATGGGAAAAAAAACCAATCATAGAGATTCATGATGCTGTTTTGGAAACATTGCGTGTCCATAACCTTCTTTCTTTTCTGACTTCTTCCAAGCCACTTGAAGGAACAAAGAGCTCTGAAGGGCCAGGGAGCTGAAAACTTCTGATGAATTACTTTAAGAGTTTTTAAAAAAGGCCAACATGGCTGATAGCTGTTATTACCTAAAAGCTGCAGAGACTTTTAATTCTAAGAGCCAGTAAATGGTATTCATCATGAGCAGAATATGACACCAAAGTTAGATAAGTAAAATAAAGAATTAAAGATTTCTCTTTTTAAAATCATAAAGGCTTATGCGGGGGGAGGGAGGGAAGGATTAAGATGAATAACACTTAAGCATTAATAAGAACAATGCCTAAGTAAACTATATGTGTTTATATTTTTTAAAATTATTTCCTATATATGAGTCTTTTCCATATAATCTTCTTTAGCGTTTAAATTTAGCTGTTTTTTTTTTAAAGGAAGACTTTTTAAAGAGGAAAATAATCATTAAGTATACTCTTTTGCATGTATTTTTCTTAACCATGAAGCCATTGGTTTAGCATATAAGCCTCTAGCCATTCACTATGCAAATAGCTGAATGCTTTCTGGGTGAAGAGGTGTGTGAAACCAACAAGAATAGACTGTTTCTATTCTCTCAGAAACAGACCTCTCATTACTACTTTTTGGATCTGGCTATGAAGGAAAATGGATATGAAACTTGGAATGGTGGGAGGGGGTTCTCCCAAGAAGTAACAGTGTAGTAGAAAGTAAGAGTGAGAAGATATAACCCATGGTTCAGGATCCCCCAAAATGCCAGGTTTATATGAATCAAGAGTGATCCTGGGGGCTAAATCCAAGAGGGTTATTTTCTCTTACTTGGCTCATTGCTCTCATCTAGAGTTGCTCAAGGAAAATCTAAAATACTCAGGGTATAATTCATGTCTAGGTTTTCCCCAACATGGGAAACTCTCCAGCTCCCATGCAAACCCTCAATGTACCATTAAAGACATCAGGAACTGCATAGCCTTTATTTCACCCCATGGAAAATGAACAACATACAAAAGACAAATGAGCCCATGTGCAAATTCAGAAGACACAGAAAGTATATAGTCTATCATATTTCCCTGGAATAATTGAATTTGAGATTGCTACTGGGTAAACCCTTTGACATTTTGGTGAATTTTCTTTCCCCTAGGAGTCCTATACAATTTGCTTAAGACTCATACTGCTCTGTGGTTTTGATTTATTGGAAGGTAAATATATTTTGGGTGCCGTTATATAAGCAGACATGAATATGAAGTATATAACAATTTAATGCAATACAAGTGGTTTACAATACACTTTTCTCATCACTCTATGGAAGTAGATAATTGAGGCATTATACCCATCTTTACCTTAGAGAGGAAAAGCATGCGAAGACTTCCCTTGCTGGAATGGGCAGATGAGAATAATTTCTTCCAACAGCCATGAAGGCAGCTGTAAGTAGGTGCTGTGGAGCACTTGGAGCTTCATCAGAGATTGTCCACTGCACCCTGGGCTATTGCCACTCTTCTTGACTTTTGTCTTGCCACTGGACTTTTATGACTCAGGAAGAAAGAGTGAAGCTGACAAATTTTTTTTTTTTTTTTGCTTTTTGGACGGGCAACTGGAGTTAAGTGGCTTGCCCAAGGTCACACGGCTAATTTTGTGTTTAGTGTCTGAGGCTGGATTTGAACTCAGGTCCTCCTGATTCGAGGGCCAGTGCTCTATTCACTGTACCACCTAGCTGCCCCAAAGCTGACAACTTTTGTGCAATTCTGTCTCACTTAAATATAATTCATATGCGAGTCAAGACATTAGACATCACCTGTGAAGTCATTGCTACTCTTTGAAAACAAAAGACCACCACCACCACCAACCTTTCCTATTGGACCTGCATTGTCTGCATTACTCTCAGTATTTGATCTTTAAATAGGTAGCTGCATAGGAACCATGATGATACATGCTTTCCAAGGAGTGTATATCAGAAAACCCTCTTCTTTCTCAAGGAGGTCCAACCCCTGAACTCTTGATCCTCCTCCTTCTCTTCCTCCTTTTTTTTTTTTTGAAATAATTATAACTACCCTCCCTAGCTTGGAACAACTTTGCCTTTACCCCCTCCCCTCCCCTGCCAAAATGAATGTTCTTCCTTGTAATAATTAAGTGTGGTAAATAAGCAAATCCTCATATTAGTTACATATGAAATGTAAGCCTCATTCAGCACCTGCAGTCTGTTGCCTCTTTACCAAGAAATGAGAAACATGCTTTACCATTAGGCTTTTGGACTTGTGATTGGTTATTATATTGATCCATCAATCAATATTTAAACATTTTTTATTTATCTAGAATTTAATTTCCCCCCAGTTACATGTAAACAATAATTCTTAATATTGAAAAAAGTTGTTAAAACTTTGAGTTCCAAATTCTCTCCCTTCCTTCTTCCCTACCCCTTTATTGAGAAGGCAAGCAATTCCTCTTAGTTCATATATGTGTAGTCATGCAAAACATCTCCATAATAGTGGTGTTATGAAAGAAAACATAGACCAAAAAAAAAAACACTCAAGAAAAGTAAAGAAAGTGAAAAAAAACCCAAAGTTGCTTCAATCTGTATTTAGATACCACTTCATCCTGAGCCACCTACAGTCATCCTGATGATATCTGGTCACTGGATCCAGATGGCTCTGGAGGAGGAAGCGAGGCTGGTGACCTTGCACAGTCCTCCTTCACTCAAATCAAAGTCAACTGATGCCATGGTCCTCTATGAAAACGAAGGACAAACAAAACAACAATTCAGACACCATCGTTCTTTCTCTGGGGATGGATAACTCAATCAATATTTATTATGCACCTATTTTGTTTCAGGCATTGTGCTAAATGCTAAGGATAAAAAAAAGAGGCAAAAGACAGTTCCTGCCCTCAAGGAATTTACAATCTAATGGGGGGAGACAATGCACAAACAAATATATACAAAGCAAGCAATATATAGGATAAATAGGAAATAATTAACAGAGGTATGGTACTAGTATTAAGGAAGGTTGGGGAAGGCTTCTAGTAAAAGATGGAATTTTTGTTGGGATTTGAAGGAAGCCAGAGAAGACATTAGACAGAGCAGAATAGGTATGGGAGATAACCAGAGAAAATGCCTGGAGCTGAGAGATGGGAGTATCTTGTTTATAGAAAAGCCAGGGGGTCAGTGTCATTGGATTGAAGAATATGTGTTGGGGAATAAAGTGTAAGAAGCCTGGAAAGATAGGAAGGGGCTAGGTTATGAAGGGTTTTGAAAACCAAAAAGGGCATTTTGTATTTCCTCTTGGAGGCAATAGGAAACCACTGGAGTTAATTGAGTAGGGGTTGATATAATCAAATCTGTGCTTTAGGGAATATCACTCTATTTATTTATTTATTTATTTATTTATTTTGGAGGGCAATTGGGGTTAAGTGACTTGCCCAAAGTCACAAGGCTAGTAAAAGTGTGTCAAGTGTCTGAATCCAGATTTGAACTCAGGTCCTCCTGACTCCAGGGCCGGTGCTCTACTCACTGTACCACCTAGCTGCCCCAATTACATCACTTTAGTGACTGAATGGGGGAGGGTGTGAAGTGGGGATAGACTTGAGGCAGACCTACCCACTAGCAGACTATTGCAAAAATTCATGCTTGGGGTGACCAGGGTGGTGGTAGTATCAGAGGAGAAGAGGTGATTAAGGCTTCTAAGTCTTTCAAAGTTGTTTTTCTTTACAGTATCATAATCATTGGGTAAATTCTGCTCACTTCACTCTGCATCAGTTCATGTAAAGACTAATATTCTTAAAACATCACATTCTTCTAAATAAAAATTTTCAGTGACTCTTCATTATCTACAGTATAAACTCCAAAATCAGAGAAGCTCTCTAAACTCTGGGTTCAACCAACATTTCCACCTTTTTCTCATTATGACACACATTCTTACCTCTAGATCAGTGGTTCTCAACCTTCTTAATGCCACGACCCTTTAATACAGTTCCTCATGTTGTGGTGACCCCCAACCATAAAATTATTTTTGTTGCTACTTCATAACTGTAATTTTGCTACTGTTTTGAATCGTAATGTAAATATCTGATATGCAGGATGTATTTTCATTGTTACAAATTGAACATAACCCACAGGTTGAGAACCGCTGCTCTAGATGGACTTATCTACTTATCAGCTCCCAAACTAGCCACACTCATTCTACATCCCTCACTTGAAATCCTACCTCTTCTGTTCTCCACCTATTCAAATCCTCTTCATCTTTTAAGGCTGAATTTTTTCCTATCCCCCAAATCCATGCTGACTACTGCATTCCATGATGCAGCTCTAAACCATATTTTATTATTTATATAATTCATTTGGAATAGACAATCTTCCATTTAACCAATTAGACTATAAGTTCCTTGAGGGCAGATTCTGTTTTCTATTTCTTTCTATCCTCTATGCTTCCTGGCATATAATAGGTTCAATTTCCTTCTTAATCCCCTGCAACGTGTTCTCTTCGAGACTCCTGACGCATCCTTACTTTACTGAAGCTTACATCTTCATCTGATGACCTTTTCACCATCTCTACTTTGCTCAGTGTCTCTGGTGCATTAGATGCTGTTTCTTGAAATTTTCCCCTTCCCTGGCTTCTATGGTATTAAATTCTCTTGGTTCTTCTACTCCTCCAGATGTTTGTTTGCTTTCACTTTCTGGCTCCTCTTCCTCCAGACTATTAACTAATCATTTCCTAAGGCTTAGTTCATCTTTTATCCTGTGCTCTACATTTTCTCTTTGAATAAATCTTATCCCCTGGCCTCTTTCTACCACCTATAAACTGATAGCCTTCAAATCTTCAATCCAGAACTTTCCACCATGCTGTGGTCCCTTGCCATTAACTGCCTACAGGACACCTTCACGTGGGTGTCCCAATGTCATTTCAGCCTCAACATTTCTTAAGATCCTTCCGAGTAGGGATTGTTTCATTATTTCTGCTTGTATCCCTAGCACCTGACACAGAGGATGGTACATAGAAGGCACTTAATATTTGCTTATTGATTGATTCCTTGCCTTTTCCCCCAAAAACTAATTCTTTAATAACAATTTTATCATTTTCCATCTTTGTACCATTCTCCCAGTCTGAGATTTGTAAACTCAGAGATATCTTTTGTTCTTCCCTCTAATCTCTTCTAACGTCATCGACTTATTTCCATCTTTTTTTTTTTTTACCCCTTTTGAAAAAGTATCTCTTTTCTCAGGGCATCAAGGTGGTGTAGTGGATAGAGCTCTTGGCCTGGAGTCAGGAAAACTTGAATTCAAATCTGGCCTCAGACATGTACTAGTTGTATGACCCTGGGCAAGTCACTTAACCCTATTTGTTTGAGTTTCCTGAATGAGCTAGAAAAGGAAATGGCAAGCCACTCCAGTATCTTTGCCAAGAAAACCCCAACTGGAGTCATGAAGAGTTGGAAATGACTGAACAACCACAAAATCTCTGCTCTTAGTCACTTAATTTCCTTTTTTACTGCCCCTTCTTCAAATTTAGATTATGGTAGCCCCTTACCTTCACTTCTTCCCTGCCTCCAGTTCATACAGCCCACTGCTAATAGGAAGATTCTCCTAAGACACTTATTTCATCATGTCACAACTATGTCCTAGTACTTTCAGTTTCACTTTATTGCCTATAAGGCAAAATCTAATTTCAGCCTAACATAACAGTAACTATCCTTGCCCTCTCTAACCAAAAGCCAGGTGTGTTATATTTCACCTCTTCCCGGGGGTTCTATAGTATTCTTGAATGGGTTTGGGGTGTCTAATCTCTGCCATTAACTCAAACCCCTATCAGTTGTGTGCCTTCAATTTCAATTTAACCACTTAACAGTTTAGTTTTGACAAAGGAATATTTACTTCAGAGTTATAGCAAGAGCAGGCATACACGCACATCCCCCTTCAATACTTGAGGGGTATAATCCTCCCTTATACTATCTCATTCTCTGCAAAGGGGAGGGGGACCAGGTTCAGAGTTTAGATCACTTCCTATATTGCTTAGTTCCACCAAATTCCAAGTCCAAAGCCTGCCTTGGGTTTGAGTCCTGGGCACCTTGGCTTTTCAGGGCATCTCTGCTGCTCTAGCAGCAAAATCTGGCCTGGAATCTTGCCTTCAAGGTCACCATGGTTTGAATCCATTTTGGGGATTCCATTGCTTATGCCGAGAACTGAAAAGGACAAACAAACCAGAACAAAACTCCAAGTCTGTTTCTCAGGGCCACAGGGCCAAAAGGACTCATTCTGTTTTTGGGTAGCTCTAATGTTGAGGAAATGTTTCCTTTCACCAAGCCTAAATTGACCACTTTGTTACTTCCACTCATGTTCTTAGTTTTGCCTTCCAGAGTCAAGTGAAATAAATCTAGTCTCCTCTTCTTAGATTTTCCCTTCAAATGCTTGAAGATCAGTGTCATGACACTCCTAAATCTTCTCTTCTTTTAGCTACACACTCCCAACTCTTTTAACTGATCCTCCCATGGCGTGAACTCAAAGTACTTTACCATTTTGGCTGTTCTCCATCTTGTCAATGAGCTTCCTGAAATTTGACACCCCAAACTGAACACAGTATTCCAGGTGTGGTTTGACCAAAGCAGAGTATGCAGGAGGATCATCTTACTCCTAGGTACTTTATCTCTCTTACTATAGTCCCAAAACACATTAGCTTTCTAAACCACCTTAACACACTATTGCCTCATGTTCATCTTGTAGCGCACTAAACTCCTAGGTCTTTTTCAGAAAAACTATTAGCTACCCATGATTCCCTCATCATACTTATAAAGCCAATTTTTTGAACCAGGTGTTAAATTTGAATTAGGCGTTAAACTTCCTCTCTATTGGTTTGAACCAATTCTTAACTTCATCTTATCATGCTGTTCCCTCTATTTTTTCTTCCCTGCACCTGTTCAAATCCTACCCATCATTCAGGGTTTAGCTCAAGTGTCACCTCCTCCTTGAGGTTTTTACTAATGATTCTGGTCTTCATTAATATCCTATTTTCTTGAATTTCTACAGAACTTATTGTGTATGTTATTCGTGTTGACCATGTAGTGTTATTTAACCAGTGCATGTGATTATGTTTTATTTATACTTCTAGATGATAAATTTCTGAAAGGTGGGTAGCATATTTTACATAGAAGAAACACCGATAATTGGAACATTTGATGAACCTGCCCGTTAGCTGGATGGGATTGTAGGGATGGACCTTTGCCTTAAGGGTACCACTCAGAGAGACAGACATTTTTCCTGGCTCCTTGCTAGAGAGGACACAGAGAACTCTGATTTCTTCCCAGAGACTACCGCTGCTTTTTATAGGATGATTGACAAATAAGAGCCAGGGAAGACATACTCTTCTTAGAAGATATGCCTTTTCCAAGTGGTCTGGAGAAAAGGGGATTATAAAACAGATGGCCCTTTTTTTTTCTTTTGTGCTGCCTATCCTTCACATTTCTAGGGTTCAGGGTAATAATTGGGTGGGAGAGGAGATTTCATCTCCAGGTGATTTATGAGAGAAGCACATAATGAACCTGAGGAGGAAGTTCCTGGACCTCTGGGTCCTGGCTATTTTCTGTTTTTCTATTTCTTTTCTGAGTCTAGGTTGGAGGCAGGAGTTTACATGAATCCATTTATAATGGATTTATATGGGTTTTCCATTTAAATTTGATAGTTCCTAAGAAAGTAAGAGTATCTGAGCTTGAATATTGGGACACCAGCCTCCTCAAGAATGTGCTTCTTGGAGGAGGAAGAAAGTCTCCATAGAGGATGACTACATCTGAAGAACTAGAGCCATTATTGTTGAAGACCCCCAGATATAGAATTCTCTGGCTTTTAAAGCTGTTTATAACCTGATCCCTTTCAACCTTTTTACTCCATATTCCCTACTATGATGCTTCAATCCATGTGACACTAGCCTCCTTGCCATTTCTCATATTAGAAATTCCATTCCCCAACTCTGGACATTTTCACTTGCTGTCTCTCACGACTGGATCTCTCTCCCTCCTCATCTCATCAAGTGTCATCCAAAATCCCGCCTTTGTGTCTTATGAACTTTTTGTGGTGGGAGAAATAAAGGTTTTCTTGTATCTACATTATATACTGAGTATCTGTGTGGGTCTTTGGGACCCATCATCCCAGTTTCAGGAAACCTAGAAATCAACTATTCCTAAGCTTTATTTAGGAAATTTTCCCCAGAGTAAAAATTCTGTGGTTGAAGAAAGAACCAAAAATAAAAAAAATAATCATTTGGGTCAGCTTCCATTCTTTCTTTTATATCCTCCATGGCACTATGACCAGGACTTTGCTCATCGGAAATAAATACTCAAATGAATGTTATGAATGTTGAGTGAATGAATGAAATCTTGTCACATTCACTATACTTTTCTTAGTGGTTGACATTTCATTAATCAGAAAATTAAATTCAAGAGAATCCAATAGCACTTGGGTTAGCTGAAATTTTTATGATGTTACATAGATCCAAGAATGAAATATAGTAGAACCTCGGTTTACCAGTAACCTGCTTTATCTATACTTTGCGGGACAAGTAAAAATTTTTCACAAAATTCGTCTTGAGGGAGCAACAGAAATTCACAGTGGGAACATCATGTTTGCTTTACCACTGGCTTAGAGATGCTAGTCAGAAGCTGCTGCTCTTCCAGTGAAGATGTCACCGTGGGAATAAGGCAGAGTGGGGAAAGGCTCTCATTCTTTTGCTGTAGAGCCAACTGGCAATCCTCAGCTAGCCCTTGCACCAATTGGTATGTACCTCACCCAACAGCTCACCCAGCTCCCGAGGGCCCTCTGGAAGAGGTACTGACCCATTCTGAAGGTAGTTCAGGATTGTCCCCAAATGTTGACCACTCCTGTCAATCAGCACCCAGTCTTCGGAGTCTGTGGCCACTGAACATTAGCTTTGAGAATGGGGTCCTGCTTGGTCAGGGTCTGCAGCGGGGTGTAGAGGGGCGTGCCCCCCACTTTCAGCTTCACATAGTTGCTACTTGGACTCAGCGGCTTGAGATCGTAGGTGACTCCTCCGCCTATGCCTATGGCCTCGAGGGTGGGAAACGTGGGCGATAGCAACTGGGGAGGAGGCGGTTGGATATCTAGGCCGGTGGCCTCCGCCCGACGTTCTGACCACTCCCGCCGGAGGTGGCAGTGAGTGGCAGCAGCAGAAGCAAAATCCCTACCCCCCCAGGGGACAGGCCATCCCTCCTCTCCCCCGACCCCAGTTTTAGCCACAACTTTTAACCCTGGTCCTTGGACCCCGAACCTCTCCGCCAGCCCTTCAATTCCCTACCGCGTCTCCCCTATCCCCAATGCCCTCCTCCCTCTCGTCTCCCTCACGCCAGCCACAACTCTTCTCAAAGGTAAAGTGAAGGTTAATCTGTTATTTTTGGTTTATGTTATGCACTAATCATTGCTATTGTATTTCAGGTGCATTAGGAACAAAAAAATTACTTGAAATGATAAATAATTATTTTTATATGAATATTTTGGGGACGTGGATCATCCGACTTTACATTATTTCCTATGGGAAAATTCGCTTTGTAATAGGAACAAATCGCATGAGGAACAGAATCTCAGAACAAATTAAATTCATAAACTGAGGTTCTACTGTACAATGGGAGTCCTATGACCACTAGAGGGGAGCAGAGCATAACGGAAGAGGAGAGCTATCGCTTGAAAGTTGAGCCCACATGGGTCCTAGATGGCTGAAGGCAGAGGAGGGAGTTGATGAGTGGGTAAATGCAGATAGGGGTGCTGGCCTTTATAACCTTGGATTGTCCCCATTTTACCAGTGGAATTCCCATCTCAAGAGGATGGTTACATAGTAGCGGTTGGCGACTTTAGGCTTTGCCATAAATATAAATTAGCAAGTTTTATATCTGAGCACCAAAGTTACTCCTAGATTCCTTCCCTTCATAATTCTCACTAGTAATGTCAGAGTTACCCTTCTGCCCACAAGTTTTGGCAAAAACTCATTAATGTTGTACCAGGGTTTTTGATGATGGTAATGTTGGTGGAACTTTATTGTGCAATAGGGGTTCACATACAGAAATGTGCAGGTAACTGTTAAGAGGCTCTTCTTGGGGAAAAAATATTCACAGGACAAACTTTAAAACTTAATCTGAGTTGTCAACATTTTTCCTTCACTTTCTTGAATCTAGACAATCAATAAAACCATAAATCAAGCACTGATTTGTAGTGTTAGCCAATTTCTGAGGTGTAAATGCTTACGCTAAATATTTAACAATCTCTTGAACCAGTGCAAGCGCATTCCAGCACACCCCTGGACTCATATCTATGTTCCATCTGAGATTTAGACTTCTTACCTTAAATCAAGCCCAATTCTTGAAGCCTCTGAAGTGGGGTGAATGTGCAGGTGAAGCAAAGACAAGATGAAAAGAACCCAAGAATTATCCTCAAGGAGGATAATGGGGAGGATATAATGAAGCTGTACCAGCCAAGTGAGTTGGGGTCGGGTGCTTTGAGGGTATTGAAGGCCATAGGCAAAGGAGTCAAAAAGATTTCAGGACAGGCAGGGGTCCTTTGTTGATATTGTAGTATCATTTAGTTGGGTGTCATTCCTTGAGGCAAGCACTGGTACAGTTGAGATATGACCAATTTGAGTATAATATCTGGTCAGGAAGAAGTCACCAGAGTAATTTCTTTTTGCGCTGAGGGTTCTTCGCAGTCATGTTCCCATGGCATGGGCAAGAGCTGAACTGCCCTGAAATCATGAATTCTCTCAACAGACTATGACTCTCCTGAAGGCTGTGAATTTGAGCATTTGAGAATTGTGTTTCATGAATTCCTGTTGGCTTATTTCTAAGGAAGAAGTAGCCACTGGAACTAAGCAACTGAACTGTGTCTTTTCCTTAACTCTTGGGTTTAGAGTATAAATATACAAATTACATCTGGCCTGGAACTGGGAACAGCTGGGAGTACAGCTGCATGATTGGGTTTAAATATATCATGATTTATTCGTTTTTATAGCTGCTTTTCTTATGAGTAAAAACTGCATACTGTAGTATATGTATTTACTTGTCTGAGTGGCTGAGTCCATTATGCCTTGCTCAGGTGACCAAGACTCAGTGAAAGCCAGCAGTTCCATGGATGGGATGGGGTTTGCCCAGTGGATGTGGGTTCAGTAATTAATTTCATTAGATAAACAACACTGACTACATTGCCTAGCTCTAGATGAAGGATAGGAGTGTAGCAACACTGTTAAAAAGGACAAACTTGCCAAATAGGTAAGTGGTCAAAGGTATGAATGGACAATTTTCAAAGGAAGAAATCCAATAATCATATAAAATGCTCTAAATCACTACTAACTGGAGAAATGCAAATGAAATAAAGTAAGTCTGAGTTTCTACCTCATACCTATCAGACTGGCAAAGGTGACAAAAGAGCAAAAGGATGAAAGCTTTTCCATTAAAATATTTTTTACCCCTTTTTCTAATTTTTCATCATTGGTGTTTTGTTTGACTGATTCTTGGTGTCTCATAGAGTCATTAGCTTCAATTTGGTTGATTCTAATTTTTAGTGAATTATTTTCCTCAGTTTTTGAAGCTCCTTTTCCATATGTCCAGATTTCATTTTTAGTTTACACACTTTTCTTTTTAAGGAGCTTTCTTCATTGAAATGTTTTTCTATTTTTGCAATTTTGATTTTAAAAGAATTAGTCATTTTATCTTCTACCTCTCTAATTTGGTTTTCAAAGTCCTTCTTGAGCCCTTCTAAGAAAGCTTTCTGGGCTTGAGACCAATTCATATTCCCTGTTGAGGCTTCAGTTGGAGATGTGGAATCAATGCTGTCTCCTTCTGAATTTGGTTCCTCATGCTCACAATAATAGGATTCTAGAGTCTTTGTCTTTGCAATCTGCTTTTTACCAATTTTGAGGCAGGGCCTTAGCCACGCCTTTCTTCTAGGACTCCCAAGCCTTTAGGATTTAAAATTTTGCTCTGGGGCAATAATTTCTGTTTTCAGGGTCAGAGGTGGGGGATTGGAGCAGCCGGGATTCATTCTGCCATCCTGGTCCCTGGAAGTTCAGATAGGTGCTTTTTAAATTTCCACGCTGTGGGTTGATAGTCCCAGGAGTAGCTGCCGCCACTGCTGCAGGACCTGCATTTGTCACTTACCCAGCTCTGACAGATCCCAGCCCTGTGGTGATAGGTGTAAGAATGGCCCTTGTGGTTGGTGGTGTATCAGCAATGCAGTATTCACAATGCCTACAGTAACTATAAATATGCTGATATAGTTATTAATCACAAAATGGAACAGGCTCTCTACATAAGAAATATAGATAGTGCATTCATTTAAATACCAGAAGACTGAGTCCCAAAACCAGAAAGTCAAAGCTAACCCAGTAGTGATGAAGTTGGCACATGTGGTCAAAGTA
>CM053582.1:392934396-392979047 GCA_028627135.1 Pseudochirops cupreus
ATAGAACAGCATTCACTTGCTTCTTTCCATAATGCCCATCCATATAATTCTCCACAATCTGATTTTTCTTTTGTCATATCTCCCAGAAGTATTTTGATCAGGATGGGAAGTAACATTAGAATTTCAAAGTTTAGCATATTCTCCAGAATTCATCATTTTGTGGGGTATCCTATGAACAGAGACAAGTATAGCTAGAAGCCAATTTTCTTTGTATGAATTTCAATTGCCATCTTAGAAAGGATATAGGACCTATTTGAGTAAGATGTAGAACAGGTGTGTTGTGATATAAAGGGTGCAGGATGCAGCTTCCAGCCCCCAAATAACCACATTATATATAATTTCACATTATAGCTTTATTCCTATGGTCTTATACTCTTTTCCAACTCTGAGTCTTTGAAGAACACAAATATTCTGGAAGATGGAGGGGTTGGTTTTACTTTGAGGCATTATCAGTGAATACCTTGTCAGGAAACACTTTAGCTGAGATTAGTTCATTCGCTCATTTGTTGATAAACATTTGAGAATAATCTTTAGGAGAAGGGAGAAGAACTGAGATGGAATTAGGGAAGGTGTGAAATTTGCTGTCTTCTCAATTTTTTCCTAGTCTCATTTAGTATCTTTTTTCCTTTTTATGTGGATATAGCAACTCAACCACTCTACGAGGAACATTTCGAGTTGTTTTGCCAGTAGTGGTGAGGAGTTTATGGTGATGCACCTCCTCACTTATTCAGTCTGGTATGTGACTAAATGAATGTTTTTTGGGAAGAGTTGTTGGGGATAAGGGATCAATTTATAGAATTAAATTAATTTGCTCATGTGGTAATAGGACCTATACCATGCCCTTGCCTTCATGATGGTACCACTTTGCAATGTTGTGAAAAAAGGATGGGCAGCTATTATAAACCCTATTTTAGAGATGAATGGACTTAGGCTCATCGCTAAGTAAGTGTCAGGGCTAAAACATGAGGACAGGGCTTCTCACAAGTCAAGTACTCATATTTCCTTCCATCATAGTCTCTCAAGTCAACTGAGCTGGCCAACCATGCATAAGCAACACAGTTTTGACTCTTCTTTGAAAGGTTCCTTTTAAACTCTACTCTATTTCACCTGCTGAATATGCACCTCATAATTTGCCAAATGACTGCATTTTTACTCACGTTCTAGAAAAGCCAAAACCAAAAATAAAAACAAGGCTTTTTGAAATATGGTTTGAAGTGTCATTGTTATGCTACTTACCAGTATTCATTTTCACATTGGTTACAAAATCTACAGAGAGGACGTTTCTTCAGATTTAGGTTTTCCCTACAGAAACCACACAATAAGGTTAATTTCAATATGAAAGTTTAATTTCTTTAATGTCTTCTTTTGAGCATTGAAGGGAAACCCAAGTTTGAGTACAGGTACATATACTTTGAGAATTCATCATTTTGTGTTGTGTTCTATGGACAGAGACAAATATAGCTAGAAACTAATTTTCTTGAACTGATGAGTTTCTATGCCATCCAAACTGAAATTTTGTCAACAGGTACAATTTCTTTGAGAACATGGATGGCTGAAAATGTAAATCATAACAACTAAATTTATTCCCTGAAAATAAAGTTACCTTAGCTATTTAAATGGCTGATTGTGCTGGCCAGGCACTTTTCACTGTCCTGAAAAAGATTAGTCATTTAAAAAAAGTGAGATAATTCATAAAGTACAGAATTCAGAGCCTATCAACTGAGGCTAAAAGGTGAAAGGTGTCAACTTGAGTTTGTCAAATACATGGATCTTGCTTTTTATCATGGAGATCAAGAAACTAAAACTTTGTTAATCAAGGAAGAAAAAAAGAATTTGAAAAGGGAATGCTGACATCTCTCCCATTAGTCCCATGTTGGTGGTCAGCATGATGAGGAATCTCAAAGACAAAATGAATTTCTAAATATCTCAGGTCTAAGCAATATCTAGTTTCCTAAGCAAAAATTAGTTTATAACTTAGAAAGTAGGAATCAGTGACACAGAGAGAAGATCCTTCTTGTGACGCTTCTAGGAACAGAGACCAAGAGTCTAGTCTCCTGGAGTTTGACCTAGAATCACATGAAGGTTGAGCAATGAAGTGTTTTTTTGTGGACAAGAATATCACTATGGGAGAAATTTGATTATCCATCGTAAAATGGCAAAGATGGATAAATGAATGGTACTTACAATCTCGAATCACAAAGTATGAACCTCCTCCTCCTCCACTGAACCCTGTGTTATATTTGTTAGTATTCTGGTTGTTTGCTTTACATTTCCTTTTTATCATCTTTCTTGACTTCAAATGGAGGTAAAAATGAACAGTAAACTAGACCAAAGATGCACAGCTGTGGAGAAGAGGAGTCAGGTCTACTTTTCTGCAGGAATTGCCAGAAGTGCTGACACTTTCTGGGAATATACTTGGATGTTTAAGAATGTAGTACCTTTTACCACAGCCCCCGTTTCCCCCACAGTCATAAGACCATAATTTCTCAAGCTTTCAGGGTTGATGAATGTCTTATGTAAGGCACAAAGACCAACTCCTCCACTTGTTCCTGCTTTTGACTACAAGGAAAGGAGCAGCATCTCACCCCAAGATCAACTCAGAATGATCATTTGTGTGATTGTTCTTTCATTCAGTATTGTTTTCCAGTTATGCCATGAACTGGATGCATACAAGTGCCAAAAGTGAGTTGATTTCTCAGAAGAGGGTACAATGTTCCCAAACATATAGAATGTTAGGGATAGAGTATGTTTTAGACGTCATCCAATATGACTTCTTATTTTCATAGATAAAGAAAACAATAAGTAAGAAAATGATATGTGGAAAAAATCACCCAGAAAGTTTGTGGTAAAGTCAAGCTTGGAACTAAATCTTCTGTCTTCTGATCTTCCAAACCACCTCAGTGCCCCTTTGTGTTCTCTTCAGATGATTCATTGTAACTAGATTGGAGCAGGTGCATGGAAACAGTTATAGTGCCTCTTTCTTATACCTAGTGATGGTGGTACTGATTCAGTCTATGGGGAGAGTGAATATTTAGAGAAATCTCAGTCACAGGGTCTGTATTCTTGGTGACTCGAAAGAAAAAGCACCATTGGAGAGCATTAAACATAATTTATTTTATTCCCTTTATACCTGGATAACCCAAAGGCTTGCTTCCTAGGAGAGTATTTAGTTTCTAGAAGTGTGTAAAGCACCCAAACTCTGTTTGACTTCAGTAATTACTGTGCAATCTCAGGCTTCTCCTTGGTGGATTTTCTGTACCATTTTCCCCTCCAGGGGCTCTTTTCTCTCCTCCCCATGGGACTTCCAATAGTCTGTGTAGATTGGCCCTCGAGTTTGTCTTGAATGAAGGAGAAAGAGAAGAGAAGCCAGGAGACCTTCCCTTTGTGACAAGATTACATTGTTCTTAGAAGTCTCTCCCAATATATCTGTATATCTTTTATATATATTACCATCACTATCACTATCTACATGTACATGTATCTCTGTCTCTATATATCTAATCTGTATCTAATCATTATAAAAATACCTAGCACTTATATAACACTTCCTATATACTGGGTGATATCCTAACCATTTTATAAATATTACTTTGGGGTGGCTAGGTGGCACAGTGAATAGAGCACTGGCCCTGGAGTCCAGAGTACCTGCGTTCAAATCTGACCTCAGACACTTGACACACTTACTAGCTGTGTGACTTTGGGCAAGTCACTTAACCCCAATTGCCCTCCAAAAAACAAAAAAAAAAGAAGAAAGAAATATTATTTCATCTTTTAACTTTTAACAACTCTGGGAGGTATGTGCTATTATTATCCCCATTTTATACCTGAGAGAATTGAGGCAAATAGAGGTTAAGTGATTACTCAGGATCCCAGAATTAGGAAGTGTCTGACGCTGGATTTGCACTTAGGTCTTCTTTTTTCAGTGCCAGCTCTCTATCCAGTACGCCACTCAGCTGTCATCTATATTATCTATACCTACCCTTATGAATATCTGTATTAGTTACATCATTAATACTTGCATCTAAATCTTGACTATATTTACACTTATCTCCACTTCCATTTCTTTCTCTTTTTTTCTCTCTCCTCTCCTCGCTCCCTTCTTATCTATTTCTCTCTTTCCATTCCCTCAATCTAGATGTGAGATTTTATCACTTCAGGAAACTCCCAGGTGAGGAATACGAAGAGAGGAAAATCCTTTTATCAATAATTTTTTTTTCTGGTTGTTTGGTCATTTTCCTGTCATGTCTGACTCTTCCTGACCCCATTTGGAATTCTCTTGGTAGAGCCTTTACAGACATGCACAATGGATGCGTCCTTGATCTCTTGGGGAATAACCTCCTGTTGCCATATAACTTAGTTTCTGTATGAGCAGTGGACTCCCAGCTCTTTGCTGGAATGAAATCAGTGCCAGGTTCATTGCTACACAAAAAGAGCCTAGTGACATTCAATTTCTCTTGGAAATTTGATTAGAGATGGATGGAGTTCAACCTGTGGTACATGATTAATGGTTTCATTATGAGTGTCTATTGAGAACACTTCAGCTCATCTCTCCAGTATCCTGTCCTTAGCAATGATCAGTGTGGCTCTATCAGTCACATTAACTGAGTAGTTGAGATGTACCAGAGGTCTTTTCCCCATAAATAGTCTTCAGAGCATTGTAGAAGTACTTTGGATTGTTGCTACTGGTGTAAAACCAAATTTCAACTACCTTCTTACTGAGCCATGAATCCTGCACTTTACTTTTGATGGAGTCACATGTTCCCTTCTTAGAAATGGATGAACTGTTTTGCTGGTAAGTCCTCTGGAGTTCTTATTTTTCATTTAACAGTGGCTGAATTTTCCCATCATTTTTTTTCAAACCAATCCTGACGTTCTGTGAGTGTTCTGGCTCAGCTGAGCAAATGTAGTGCGGTAACCCAGTCTCTGAAAGCTGCCCACTCCTTTTCTGCTCCTCTGTTGCTAACTGTGTGTTGACTCAGGTTTCTTTCCAGTTCAGCAATATATTGCTCATGCATAAAGAAGCACTCTTATCTGTTGATGTGGAGTCTTCTGAAAGTCGTCTTGCCTTGGGGCTGATGCTTTTGTTGAATGTAAATATTTAGCTTGGAGAGGATGAGAAACACTCTGTTAGGATCCAGTACTCTGTGCCACACATTGCCTTCATTATCCTCACATCCTGCCTGTCTCTTCCCTTTACAATGATATAGTCTGTTAAATGCCACTGCTTACTGAGAAAGTTCATTCATGACATTTTTGTGTGTGTGTGTTTTAGTAAGGAGAATACAGTGTTGGTAATGAGAAGGTCATGAGACACACAAGTCTTCAGTAGTAAGTGACCATTGCTGTTGCTGTTTCTGACTATTCTTCCAATGACTCCCTCCCATGTCTGATAGTCTGTCTACTCTGGCATTAAAATCACCCAGAAGTATAAGCTTGTTATCTTTTAGCACATTGATGATGAAGGTCCCCAAGTCTTCATGAATTTTTTCTTTGACTCATCAGAGTTTGTCATGGAGGGAGCATATACACTGATGATGGTGGGGTCACACTTTCCTGCAGGTAGAAGTCAAATTATCGTGAACCTATCATTCACTTTTTTGGGGAGAAGCATGTAAGGTTGCTGACTAGATTAGATCTCATTATAAAATCTATGCCAGCTTCATAGAACTCCTCATCATAGTGGCCACTCCAGAAAAACATGTATCCAGCTTTGATTTCTGTAAGGTGGCTTTTAATTGTCAGGCTTGTTTCACTGCTATTTAGATGCAGTGACTGCTGAATTCTCTTGCAACAAGAACAGTTCATCTTTCAAGTCTACTGGATCTCATTTTGTCCATGAGCATGGGCACCACACCCCATTAGTAAGCATGATCTGGAAGAAGATCCCAGCAAAGGAGTATGAGGAGTAGGCAGACAGAAGGAATAGAATAGAGTAGTATCACTGAAACCATGAAAGAAGAGATTGATCAACAATGTCAAAACTACAAAAAGAGTTCAAGAAGGATGAAAATTTAGAAAAGGTCCTTAAATTTGGAAATGGAAGCATTGACTATAAATGGCCTTCTCAAGGAATTGAGCCACAGAAGGAAAAAGCAATATGGAATAGGCAGATCAAGTGAGCTTTTTTTGAGGATAGAAAAGATGGGAGCATGTATGAACATAGTAAAGAAGCAGCAGATAGACAGGGAAAGATGGAAGATAAATGAGAGACTAAGGATGATAGAGCAGACAGTCTGCTGGAGAATAGAGGATAAAATGAAATCACTTGTACATATGGAGGAGTTGACCTTGGCAAAGAGAAGGACTACCTCATCACATGAGATGGGTGATAAATGAGATAGATAGTGGCAGAAGCTATCTGGGTGATGTGGATTGAGGAGGAAGGGAGAGGAGAGAGCTCTTCAGGAATGGCCTCAATATTTTCAGTGAAATATGAGGCAAGGTTCTCAGCTGAGAGAGTTATTGTTGTTGCTGTTCCTTCATTTTTAGTCTTGTCCAATTTTTCATTACCCCATGTGGGGTTTTTTGGGCAAAGATACTGGAATGGTTTGTCATTTCCTTCTCCAGCTCATTTTACAGATGAAGAAGGTGATACAAATTGGGTTAAGTAACTTGTCCAGGGTCACATAGCTAGTAAGTGTCTGAGGCCAAATTTGAGCTCACAAAGATGAGTCTTATTGATTCCAGGTCTGTTACTTTATCCACTGCACCACCTAGAAGAGACAGCTCTTCAGGAATGGCCTCAATATTTTTAGTGAAATAAGAGACAAAGTTTTTAGCTGAGAAAGTCAGGGGCAGGTAAATTATGGAAGGCTTGAGGAGAGATGAAAACGTTTGGAAAAGGCACTGTGGCAAGTGGTATGGTGAGCACATTATGAGGATCACATCCAATTTTTAAAAGCAAGTTTAATTGATATGAAACTAGGGAATCGACTTTATGCCTCCCTAAGAGGTTACAATGTCCTCATATGATGGGAGGCCACCTCTTTCAGCTCATCCTGGGACTGACTCTAGAGGGTTTCCATGTCCCCAGAAGATACAAGAAGTTGGTCAGGAAGTTCTCTCCATTAGATAATAGCTGTTTTGATTTGATTAGCATTAGCCAGTTATTTTGGAGTAGTTTAACCTGTTATTTTTTATTGAATAAATGAACAATAGCAAATTTATCCAATACCTGCTATGTGCCATGACCATGCATTCTTAGACTAAAAACATGAAAAACATGTCTACCCTCAAGAAACTTTTATCCAAATTAGGGAAGTGAAGATATATAGGGGAATAATGTCCAAAGAGTGGAGTTTTGAAGTGGAATAGTAGGAAAATTGATTGGCATATCCTTTTAGGAATGTCAGTGTTGACTTGATTAGTTTTTACAGAATTAGAAGTAGAAGACAGGAAGAGCATATATGCCTAAACTAACCGCTCTAGGGACAGAGATTCAAGAGCACAAACTATTTCCCATTGTTATAATCAATATAACATTAAATCTAGGAGAAATAAACATATTGTTCCACGATAAATATTTGAATTTTATTTCAAGTAATGTTATTTAGTTATTTCATTTACAACTTTGGTGTAAAAGAAGTATCCTGTTATCAGGAATCATAGACTATTCACAAGACGCCCAATACAATGAAAATTTCTAAATTTAGAAAGCTTCAATGATTTTATTATGATATAGATTTTTTGAATGATGAAAAGAAAATTATCCTGAATGAAGTAGATTTTCTTTTTTTCATCTTTTTTCTTTTTATTAATTAGTTTATTTTTATTTTTCAACATTCACTTCCATAAGATTTTGAGTCCCAAATTTTCTCGCCATCTCTCCCCTCTTTTCACCCCAAAGACAGCATGCTTTCTGATTACTTCTTCCCCCAATTTGCTTTCCCTTCTATCACCCTCCCTTCTTTATCCCTTTCCCCTCTATTTTCCTGTAGGGCAATATAGATTTATATACACCATTGCCTGAATATCTTATTTCCCAGTTGCATGTAAAAACAATTTTTAACATTAGTTTTTTTTTTAAACTTTGAGTTCCATATTCTCTCCCTTCCTTCCTTCCTCCCCACTCTCATTGAGAAGGCAAGTGAACTAAGTAGATTTATAATGAAATTTTTCAAATAGATTTAATCATGTTCCCTAAAATATAGAGAATAAATAGCACATCCAAATTAAAAAATTAATTATTTTATAACTAATCACACAAATCATTTAAACTGCTAGGTCTGTTTCTCAAAAACATCAAAAAAAGGGAAAAGGATCTTCTCATATAAAAATATTTATAGCAGCTCTTTTCATGGTGGCTAAAAATTGGAAATTGAAGGCCTGCCCATCAATTGGGGAATGGCTTAAGAGTAGTATATAATTGTGATAGAATATTATCGTGCTAAGAGAAATGACAAGCAGGATGATTTCAGAAAAAACTGAAAAGATGAACTGATGCAAAGTGGAGTGAGCAGAACCAGGAGAATGTTGTATATAGCAACAGCAATAGTGTATGATGAAGAACTATGAACAACAACTATTGTCAGCAATATAGGAATCCAGCACAACCCCTAACGAGAAAGCATACTAACAACCATCAGAGAAAGAACTGATATTGTCTGAATACAGACTGAAGCATACTATATTTCTTTTCTTTCTTTCATCCTTTCTTTCACTCTCTCTTTCATTCTTTTTTAAAATTCCAGTCTTCTCATACAAAAAAGACTAATATAGAATGTTTTACATGGCTATACATGTATAAATTATATGTGATTGCTTACTATCTCAGGGAGAAGGGAAAGGAGTTAGGGAGCAAAGAATAGAATTTGGAACTAAAAACTTAAAAAAAACCTGTGTTAAAAATTGTTTTAACATGTAAGTTGGGAAAAACTATATACACACATATGTATATGTATATATGCAGCAATCATAAATAAGCAAAATTTAAAAAAAGTCATAAAACAAAAAAATTCATAGTGGATCAAAAATATGTCCATCAAGGCAGAAAGAAAATCTAGTTGCTGAGTTGGGTGTAGCAAAGAAACAAAAGCACTGAGGACTCTTTTTTGGGGGTAAGGCAAAGAAGAAACTGGAAGGATTATTTTAAGTGTCTTCCAACTAGACTCTAAACTTCTTGAAAGCAAGAACCTTGCCTTTCCTAAATTTTGTATTCCCTTGCAGTGCCTTGCACAGTGCTCTGTATCCAAGTAGGGGATAGTTATTGGACCTATAATTTCATTGGCTTAGGGAACTCCAGGGCAAGGAAACCCCCTCTGACTAATGCAGATCCCATAGAGGGGATTTCCTTCTCTGCAATTTATATTCTGAGGGAGTTGCCTAGATCACTGAAATATTAATTCCTTCACCCAGTGTCACATAGCCAGGATATGTCAGAGGGAGGACTTAAACCCACTTCTTACTGGCTTCAAAGGCTGACTTTCTGTCCAGTCTGTCACATTGCCTCTACACAGAAGCAAGTGCTTAGTAAATGGGGGTGGGGGTTGAATGGGGGAAGAAAATGAGCATGTACTAATCACCTGCTATGGGCCAGGCACTAAGCTAAGTGTTTTATGAATATTATCTCATTTGATTTTGATAAACCTATGAGGTCGGTGCTATGGTTGTTATTCAGTCCTTAAGTCAGGTCCAGCGCTTCCTGACCCTGTGGACGATAGTGTCTGCAGGGTTTTCTTGGCAAAGATACTGTAATAGTTTCCCATTTCCTTCTGCAGTGGATTAAGGCAAACAGATTAAGTGACTTACCCAGGACCACACAGTTAGTAAATATCTGAGACCAGATTTAAACTCAGATCTTCCTGACTCCAGGGCCAGAGTTCTACCCACCAAACCATCTAGCTCCCTCCTGGTACTACTATTATCCTCATTTTATATTGAGGGAACCAAGGCAGACGGAAGTTAAATGCCTTGCCTACGGTGGCACAGTTAGTTAAATGTCTGAGGTCAGATTTGCATTCAGGTCTTCCTGACTTTAGATCCAGGACTTTATCCTCTGTGCCACCTGGCTGCCCCTGTTGGATGAAAGAAAGGAAGAACAAAAGGAAGAAGGAAAAAAAGAAAGAGCAAGTAAACAAGGAAGAATATGGGAACTAGTATGGTCTCAAGAAATGAAGGTCTGGGCTTATTGTCACTACGGGTTGTCAGTGTAATGAAGAATCATGAAAAGAAAAGTAGTTTCTAAGCTTCTCAGACCTATATGCTATTCTTCATCTTTCTAGTCAAGAATTCTAGTTTGTACTTCGCAACCTGGAAAAGAGTCAGGGAGACCTAGCTCAGCCTTAGGGCTGCCAATTATGAAACCAGAAATAGAAACTAGGAGCCCACACTCACACACCTCAACTGGGAATCAGAATCCAGAAGCTTGGCATCATCTCTCTGTTTTTTTCCTCTTGGATAATGTACCAATCTAGTTGATATGATTTACAGTTTTAGGAAATAATTATCCTTTGGGTAAGAGCAAAGGATAACATGAAATCTCCTGTTATTTCTCTTTGTAAAGCTTAAAAAGCTATTTAAATGTAAGCTAGTGCTGTGAATGTACAAATAAGCATTGGACTGGCTATAGCAGCGGTTCTCAACCTGTGGGTTATGTTCAATTTGTAACAATGAAAATACATCCTGCATATCAGATATTTACGTTATGATTCAGAACAATAGCAAAATTACAATTATGAAGTAGCAACAAAAATATTTTTATGGTTGGGGGTCACCACAACATGAGGAACGGTATTAAAGGGCTGCGACATTAGGAAGGTTGAGAACCACTGGGCTATAGGGTGGGAAGTTGGAGAGGGGAAGATAGGTGACCCTCAGAAATCCATGGGTTAGACTTCAGGTTTGAGGGATGAAGAACCTCACAGCATTCTGCAGGAAACCTTGGCACCTCCCTGGCACCTGTCATTCATTATTTAGCAGGTACTGAATCTGATTGGCTTGCTGAATGGCACCTGAGTATCCTGAGAGCTAACACATAGTCCTGAGCCCTCACAGGGAGTGTATCAGTTCCCCAGTAGATAAGAACCCCAAAAGGGCTTTAGTTCTCTCTAAAGGGGCACCGAATAGATAGCTTTACAGAAGAACAGGTCCCTTTGAAGTGCTGGCTGACAGCAGGAGCACACAAGCAGTTATTATACTAGTTGGCATGAGCTTCCTGCGCCCTCCTAATTCTCTCTGCCTTCATACTATGATGAGATTCCTTCACTGAGCCTGGAGACAAGGTCAGGTAGCAAATGTCATCCATAAGATTCTCCCCTTTCATAGTTCCTGATAGGAAATTACTGTGGAAAAATATTATGTGCAGGTTATTTCTCATACTCTGTTTTAAGGGCTTCTGGGTCCAGGTCCCTAAGAGTGTGTTAGTCTGCATGGGAACCAGTTTGTGTCATGTCAATGAATACTGTTAATTCCTAGGTTTCTCTTCAATAGGCTTAGTGGATATACTGTATTTCCACTGCATTTGTCTTCTTTCTTTTCTTATTTTTTTCAAATTTATTATTTATTTTAAACAGTCTTTTCTTTTTAAATTTTGAATTCCGAATTCTCTCTCTCCTTTCCACTTCCTCTCCCACTGAGAAGGCAAACAATATATCAGTTATATATGTGAAATCATGCAAAAACATATTTATGCATTAGCCATATTACAAAGAAACCAAGAGAAACAAAGTGAGAAAATTATGCTTCAGTTTTCACTCAGAGTGCATCAGTTCTCTCTCTGGAAGTAGATAGCATTTTTTCTTTATGATGTCTGTTACTGAACACAGTGATGTCTTTGTTCTCACTTCGCTTACAGCAGTTCATATAGTTTTTACCATGTTTTTCTGAAAATATGCACCTCATTCTTTTTCTCAATAGTGACCTCATGAGATGCAGCATTTTAGCATTTTTTTTTACAGTTTGAGTTTTGTATTTTCTCTGTCTCTCTCATTCTTGGGAAAGGAACAAATTTGATATAGATTATAGATGTACAATCATACAAAACATTTCCATAGTAGTTATATTATAAAATAAAATGCAGACTAATACCTAAGGATAATAAATAAAGTAAAAAAAGTATGCTTTAACCCCCTTTCAACTTCCATTAGTTCTTTCTCTGGAGATGAATAGCATTTTTCACCTTAAGTTCCTTATAATTGTCTTGGATCATTGTATTGCTGAGAATAGCTAAGTTATTTATAGTTGATGATTGTACAATATTGCTATTAACTTTGTTCAGTGTTCTCCTGGTTCTGTTCATTTCACTTTGCATCAGTTCATGTAAGTCTTTCCTGGTTTTCCTGAAAGCATCCTGCTAATTTCTTATAACACAAATAGTATTCCATCCTAATCACATACTTGTTCAGCCATTCCGCAATTGATGGGCATCCCCTCAATTTCAAATCCTTTGCCATCTCAGAAAGAGCCACTATAAATATTTTTTGTCCATATAAGTCCTTTTCCTTTCTAAAAATCTCTAATGGGACTTGATGGACGCATGAGGTAAAAAAGCCCCACAGGATGAAAAGGCATGGGTAGGTTGCAAACTTCAGTGGTAAAGAAATTATGAGACCTCAGATCCTGTAAGTATTGAAGCACAGCTGAAGAATAATATAATAGTCATTCCACCTTTCAAATAATTCTCATCAACTCTGGTTAATGTTCAGTCCTCCTAGGACTTTCCTCAGGGCATTTTTCATATCTTTGTTGCGCAGACTGTAGATTAGGGGATTTAAGAGGGGAGTTACTACTGAGTACATCAATGTGACCATCTTTTGCATTCCAGCTGGATTCCCAGATGTTGGGCTTACATACATCACCATGAGGGTGCCATAGAACAGAGACACAACCACCAGATGGGATCCACATGTGGAGAAGGCTTTACGTTGGCCAGCAGCAGAGGGAACACGCAACACAGCTCTGAGGACCAGAGTGTAGGATCCAAGGATGGAGAGGAAGGGTCCAAAGATTATTATGGAGTTGAAAGTGTAGCAGATGAGTTTAGTACCAGGAGCAGGGACACAGATGAGTGCAAATAATGGTCCTGGGTCACAGACAAAGTGATCAATAATGTTAGAGCCACAGAAGGGCAGCTGAGAAATAAGAATAATGGGAACTAGGTAACAAAGGAATCCACCTACCCAACAGGCAGATATCAGGGTGGTACAAAACCGTCCTGTCATGATAGTGGGATAGTGAAGTGGACGACATATGGCTAGGTACCGATCATATGCCATGACTGATAGGAAGAAACACTCAGTAGTCCCCAAGGAGAAAAAGAAATAGAACTGGAAGAAGCAGCCAGAGAAGGAGATGGTCTTGGTCTCAGATAGAAAGTTGGCCAACATGTTGGGAACAGTAGAAGAAACATACCATATTTCAAGGAAAGCAAAGTTCCCCAAGAAGATGTACATGGGTGTGTGGAGCTGCTTGTCCCATTTCACTGCACAGACAATGGCTCCATTCCCCAACAAAGTCAGGATGTATACCACCAAGATCAAGGAGAAGAGGAGATTCTGCATTTCCCTGTCACCAGAAAACCCCAGGAGGACAAACTCAGTCACAGTGTGTGTGATTGACCTGTTAGGCTCCAAAACTGTGGAAAAGACAGACAAAATAACACAAACTATCTTGTTTCCAAGTAAGCATCTTAAGAAGAAACTAGATGTCTTATCCTTGGCTCCTATGGGACATACCCTAGTGAAGGGAATGGTATAAGAATTAAACAGGTTTCTGCTTAATCTGAAGGTAAACAGATATCACAGATTTACTCCTGAATAGTTCCAGTTGTGCTTGGATTCTGGGGGAGCACATTTAATACTCACACTCCGGGCATTCTCTCCACAAATGTAGGTGCACCAGCAGAACTCATTTAGTGCACACATAGAAGGACGTACACAAAGGAACCTAAGACCACCAGAGTCTACAGAATCATAGATTTATAACTAGAAGGGACCTTTGGAATCATCTAGTGCAATGTTCTTATTTTTCGGCTAGGGAACCCGAGGTAGGAGTGGGGGTGGGGGTGTTATGTGACTTGTCCAAAGATAGATGGGTATTACATAGTGTAGCCAGTATTGAAACGCAGGTTTTCTGACCCCAAATACAGCCCTCTTTTCATGGTCATGCTGCCTTAAGAGTCTTCATTATCTCTTTATTTTGCATGGAAATAATCTATACTCATATATTGATAGAGTCTAGTGTCAGTAACACTAGTCCTTTTATTACTGTTTCTGCTGCTTAAATAGTCTGACTGATTGAAGCTTCAGTGCAGAAGGAAATACTTGTGTCCTTATCTAAGGAAACAGTTCTACCTGATCACTTTCTATCTTGGAGGACTTGCTACAGTGCCTAGTATTCTGTGGTGGCATTAGTTTGAAACAAAGAGTATTTCATTCTGTCTGACCCCTTTTTCTCTAAATCTTAATACAATTTGTTTTTTAATGTCAATATCCCTCATAAAAATGTGTTTAATTTCTTCTTAGTTTGAAGAAAGCCAGATTCTAAAGTTGAAATCACAGTGACTTATGTTTTCCCTGGTATCTGTAGCCAGTATTACCTATATTACCATACAGTGTAACCCTTCCACCAGCACCCACTTTGAATGTGAGGGAAGAACATTAACATTATCACCTTCAGATGAATCTATCTATGATGTGTTGTTAAAGCTAGAGATAACCCTGTTGTAACTCTTGTTTTAGTCATTAAAACCAATCACATATATTTTTGTTTTTCTCGACAAGACTAAATCACTCTTATTTTGTTGTTTGTCTTTCGTTTTGGAAGAGAACCAATGACATCATGTGGATTGATGCCGTCTTGAGTGTGAATTGGATTTAAGTGATACAGAGTTGTGCAAAGCCCTGAGCCTCACTCTCTGTTCCAGAGTTTTTGAAGTCCAGCGGCAGGACAAAAGACAAGATGAAGGACCATGGCCCTCGATGCAGTAAATGACCCTTATGTCTTTGTTGTCTGACCAAACTCTAAGTGCTCCACAGTGCCGGCTTCAGCCTCTTTCGTGATCGTTGGAATAATTTGTTCTCATCCCATCCATTCTGCTAGAGAAAGTCGTCACATGCTTTGGTGTAGACATCCTTTTAACTCACTGAGATATTTGAAGCCTGTCAGTTACCCTCAACCTGGTTTAACCCATCTGTGGGGATGGTTTACTGGGGTTTGGACTCTGTGCATGCTTGTTCCTTGGAGCTCCAGGTGAGAGTTGAGTGATTATCAACATCCTGAAAAGGGCTTGGCTAGCCCTCACATCAGAGGTGCTAATCCTGCCGGAATGCCCCTTACTGCCCCACTCCTTTTTTACTTGAATAATAAAACAAGAGAAAGAAGATTTTTTTGATAAGCCCAAATCAGTAGCTTACATTTGTCTATGCTGGAAATGTAAATACTTCACATCTACACGAATATACCCAACATTCATTTATCAAACATTTATTAACCTCTTAGAGTGTGCCAAGTACTCTAGTATTGAGGAAAATATGTAGATTAACAAAGACTTGGTCCCTGCCTCCATGAAGGCCACAAAAATAAAAATGACCAGATCTGTAAGAGTGAAGAGTACAGTAGGAAATTATCTGAAAAGATTTTCATTAAATTATGCAAAGAAAGAAATCAGAACTCATGGATCCAAGTACATGCTGACAATAAACATGTAAAATGACAGGTGTACATTAATGACTATATCACAGAATCGGGAAGAAACCTCAGTATCCAGCTAGTATAACCCATGCTGTGGATGTTGTTTGTCCTTTGTTCTTGAAGAGGGCCATGACATGGGATGAAAAGACTCTCCAGTATAACCTACCTAGCAAATGATCAGTCAGTCTCTTCTTGAAGACCTCCAGGGAGGGGGAAAGATAAATTGTTTGAATCTTCAAGCAAATGGCTGCTAAGTTATTTCAGATAATTTATATGTTGCAATTAATTTATTCCATTGTTGTCATGAATGCAAGTTTAGTTGTTTTCGATATTTAACATTGTTTACAACAAAACAATAAAGCATATCAATTAATCTCACACTAAACTTAGGGCAAAATAATAGGTTGTTCTGGATAACAGACTCACTTACCAAAATTGATCCTTTTGTCCTCCATGAAGTCTATAGAGAGGAAGGGTTGTACTATTCTGTACTTGTTCCAATCTGGAGCAAACACAGAAGAATACTATTTTAAAGACAAGAGTATATTTTCAAAATCATGTAAAATATTAGACTTTTTCTGATGAAAAGCGTACATCCCTCAGTTGACATGGTTTTCATGGCAGTGGAATTGTTTCGAATAGATTTAATTCAAATCTGTATAACATATGGAGGAGATACTATGTTGAAACAGGCAGTGCAGTGTTTGTGTGTTGTGTGTGTGTGTGAGTGTGTGTGTGTGTGTGTGTGTGTTTGTGTGTGTGTGTGTGTGTGTGTGTGGTGTCTGATGAAGACAATTAGTGTGTGAATAGATTATTTCCAGGTGGAGAAAGAAACCTTTCTAGAACTGTTTTAGTATAACAGTATGCTCAAAACAGGGGCATCCTGTCTCCTCTCCTAGTGAAGGTCGAAAATTCCCTCCCACCCTGCAACAAGAGCCCTGTGTGGTGTAAACATTGTCATTACTTATGACAGTCACTGGATTGTCATCCATGAAGTCAGGAAGAGAAACAGCTTTGTTGCCCGGAAACTGGAGCTTGTAAATCTGAGCATCTTGTCTTCTGACCTGGTTAGAATCACAAAAAATGAAATCTTGAAAGGACCTTGGAAATCTGAACTAAAAGAAACACTGACAATCTCATCCCTAAAACGTAACCCTATGTGAATTTTACTAGCAAGCAAATTTTATTCTGTCTGGCCCAATTATGGTGGAGATAGAAATAAGCAAAGGAGCATAAAAACAACGAGCCCAGGAAATTCATCTGCTGGATTCTAGTAGTTGGCCCCACAATATTTGATAGGAAGAATTGATAGGCTCCAACCTTCTCCTTTCCTTGATGAGAATAGTTAAGTACTTAGAGAGATATGCACTTTTTTTAGACCCTTGAGAGAAAGGCTTGTTTTACCTCTTTGTTCAGTGGATCTCTTCTGTGAGTGAGATTAGTGGCAAATTCATCCAGCCTCTCCAGATGAACCTGCTTGTGTCTGATTAAGGAGGTTTAGGATTCACGTGAACACTCGCCACTTCAAAAGATCCAATATAGTTTATTTAGAATATAGGTGAATGGGAAAGAAGCCAGAGATAACAGAGTAAAGGTTAGAAAGAGTAAGATAAGATCAACGATGATTTACATATATATACATATATATGTATATATATACGTACATATGCACACACGCACACACATACATTTACAATCATCACTGTTGTGGGCAAGCACCAACACCTGACCACACAAGCTGGGGAATCCCAGTACAGCCATCAGAGTCCTGCTTGGGAGGGTCCCAGGCAGGATGTCTCCTTCATGGGTGAGATTCCAGTTTGGGGTCTGAATCTTACAGTTTAAGTAGTGCTGAGAACAAAGAAGGCATACTGCCAGGTGTTTTTTAGCAAGCATTGTATCTTGTGTGAGACTGGGGAGGGAGGCCAATCCCTCCAAGGGCCCCCCAAGAGTGATGTTTCCTTGGAATGGCTAGTTCCAGGAGTTGGGCAGTTAACCATATCTCTTCTAAAGGTCTTGGCCAGGATCCCAGGAGAAGAGCAGCCCTCATGTTCTCAGGATTCTCTGTTCCAAAACAACTCAGGATAATAACAGAAAGGTCATATTGGGTTGGGGCCTTGCTTTGTATAATCTTATTCCTCACAGAGGGGTTTACCTTGCCCCTTCAGTTTGCAATTGGAAAAGTTGAAATAAGAGCAATAAAAAATTGAGATGGTAAGAATGCTCTTGAAGAGGCACTGATAAAATTATTATTTGATTAAATTTCTAGAAGAGAAACATGCTTGCTCCTGCACCCACCTCATGAACCACCTGTTGTGTCCATGGAGATGGATTTTTGAGATCCAGTGTATAACATTCAGACATTATCACCTAGCTTCTAGGAGTGTCTCTCTTCCTCAGCACTCATACACACTAAGAGTAGATTAACTGTCCTGAGTCCTCCTAGATTCCTAAGAGGGAATTCCTAGACAGGGGAGAACCCTTGGATTCCTTTGCTTCTCCTTAGAAGAAAATAGAGTGAACAACTTTGACAAAGAAGAGACATGCTCATTGTACAACAGTAGCATATACATAAAAGCAGTTCTTCTGCTGGCTATGATGCAGACCATTCTCTTATGGCTATAATGTCATTAATATTTATAAGCTAGCATTTATATGGTGCTTTAAGCCTTTCAAAGCACTTTTCTGGGTTATCTCCTTTTATCCTCACAACTACCATGGTAGGTAAGTGTTATCATTCATTTCCCACCCCCCCTTCCTTATAGGTGGGGGTAAATGGGAAGAGAAAGTGAAGTGACTTACCTCCAGGTCACATTGTTAGTCAAGGCTAGATTTGAATTCAAGGACTTGCTTCCCCAAGTCCAAAAGTCTATCTGCTGTACTACCAACTTGCTGGCTCACCTGGGTGAAATGATCATAGACAGGATCAAAGATTTAGAACTGAAAGGGACCTCAGATACCATTTAATCCAACTCCCTTATTTTACTGATGAGGAACTGAGACCCAGGGAAGTTAGATGACTTGTTCTGAGGTCATACATGTGATAATTGACAACCAGGATTTGGACAAGGAAGGAATCAGTTACAAGGAGCTCTTCCTTAAGCATCCTAATCTTGAAATTGTTTGGTGGGAAAAGGGGGAAATGGGGGCACAGAATGTATAAAAATTATTTACGTATTTCATTAGATTCTTTCCGTACCTGACAATTCTGGGCACCTGTTGTCTTGTAATGACTTGAACTGTATGTATCTGTTCCAATTTATATTTACCATCAGCAATTATCATTAATTCCCAGGTTCCTAAGATCCACAGTTTCCCATTTCTGTTAGTGCCCTGCCCCTGCATTTCACAATTTTTTGTCTAGGTTTCCCTCTGGGGTCTGACTAATGAGACACCAGAGTCAAAGTAAATATCTGGGAAACCTCAGGAATTCTTCCCTCTGTGTGAGGATAAGTTTTCACTGAGGAAATTCCTCTTTCCTGTAGGGAAATGAGTATGTGATCTTCATTTGTGGTATGTACCTGCCTCCTCCTCCTTCCTAACAATAGGCTGACCTTACATAAGTGCTTTCAATCAGTTGACATTTTTGAGTTGATTCCTATCCCCCAAATATAATGGATACCAGTCGTATAGTTTATTTCATTCCATTTGAACTTTGGTGAATAATTGTCCTTCCCAATTAGTAGTAGCATAGTTAGTTGTTAGAGTACTTGACCTAGATTGAGGAAGATGTTTTTTAAAAAATTTATTTATTTATTTACTTTTAGTTTAGAACAGCAGTTCTCAACCTGTGGGTCACGACCCCTTTGGGGGTCAAATGACCCTTTCGCAGGGGTCGCCTAAGACTGCCGGAAAACACATGTTTTTGATGGTCTTAGGAACTGAGACGCCGCTCCTCTATCTGTCTCCAGGAGGGTCTGCCCGCATGCAGATACACCCACATACGAGTATTAAAGGGTTGTGGCATTAGGAAGGTCGAGAACTACTGGTTTTCAGTTCCACCAGCTTTTGAATACCAAATTTTCTCCCACTCCCTTTCCTTCCCTCTCACCCCATGGCAGCATGCCATCTGATTAGGTTCTATAAATACCTTCACATTAAACAATCGTCAAGTTGTATAGAAGGATTATAACCAATGGAATGAATGAGAAGGGAGAAACATATCAAAACAAAAAAGAAAGAGAGCAAGTAGTTTGCTTCAATATGTATTCAGACTCCATAAATTTTTCTCTGGATGTGGATAACCTCTCCATCATGAGGCCTTTGGAGCTGTCTTATAAACTTGCATTGCTGGGATGAGCCCAGTCTATCACAGTCAGTCATCACAGATATGATGTGTCTCTAGATTTGTACAATGTTCTCCTTGTTCTGCTCTTCTCACTCAGCATCAGTTTATATAAGTCTCTCCAGGTTATTATGAAGTCTGTCTGCTTCTCATTTCTTATAGTACAATAGCACAATATGAATTACATTCATATACCACCACTTGTTTAGCAATTCCTCAACTGATAGACATTCCCTTGATTTCCAATTCTTTGCCACCACAAAAAGAGCTGCTATAAACATTTTTGTCCATACTGGTCCTTTTCTTGCTTGTATGATCTCTTTGGGATACAGCCCTAAAAGTAGCTGGGTCAAAGGGTATGCATATTTTTATAACCCTTTGGGCATAGTTCCAAATTGCTCTCCAGAATGGTTGGATCAGTTCACAACTCCATCAACAATGCATTAGTGTTCCAATTTTTCCACAACTTCTCCAGCCTTTATAATTTTCCTGTTTTGTCATGTTAGCCAATGTGACAGGGTACCTCAGAGTTGTTTTGATTTGCATTTCTCTGATCCATAGTGATTTAGAACATTTTTTCATATGATTATAGATATCTTTAATTTCTTCCTCTGAAAAACTGTCTGTCCATATCCTTTGACCATTTATCTACTGGGTAATGATTTGTATTCTTATATATTTGACTCAGTTCTCTGTATTTTTTAGAAATGAGGCCTTTATCAGAGACACTGGTTGTAAAAATTCTTTTCAATTTTCCTCTTCCTCCTAATGTTGGTTTCATTGGCTTTGTTTGTACAAAAACTTTTCAAGTTAATGTAATCAAAATTATCCATTTTGCATTTTGTAATGCTCTCAAATTCTTGTTTGGTCATAAATTCTTTCCTTCTCCATAAATCTGACAGGTAAACTATTCCTTGCTCTGCCAGATTGCTTACAGTATCACCCTTTATATCTAGATCACGTACCCATTTAGACTTTGTTTTGGTGTGCAGTGTAAGATATTGTTCTGTGCTACTATTTTCCAGTTTTCCCAGCAGTTTTTGTCAATAGTGAGTTCTTATCCCAGAAACTGGAGTCTTTGGGTTTATCAAACAGTAGATTACTATAGTCATTGACTACTGTGTCTTGTGTACCTAATCTATCCCACTGATCCACTGTTCTATTCCTCAGCCAGTACCAAGTAGTTTTGATGACTGCTGCTTTATAATACAGTTTAAAGTCTGGTATGGCTAGGCCACCTTCCCTAACATTTCTTTTCTTTAATTCTCTTGGTATTCTGGACCTTTTGCTCTTCCAGATGAATTTTATTACTATTTTTTCTAGTTTTATAAAATAACTTTTTGGTACATTGATTGTTATGGCACTAAACAGGCAAACTAATTTAGGTAAAATTGTCATTTTTATTATATTAGCATCACCTAACCATGAGCGACTGATGTTTTTCCAATTATTTAGATCTGACTTTATTTGTGTGAAAAGTATTTTGTGATTGTGTTCATATAGTTCCTTGGTAGGAAGATGTATTTTTGAATCCTGCTACTGACATTTAGCTTGATACATGGCTGTAGGAAAGTCCCTAAAATCAATCAGCAAGCACTTCTTAAGCATTTACCGTATGCTGAGTATAATGGGGAACTAGGCAATGGGAGTCCATTCTTGGAGGATGCATGGGTAGTGTGCTCTGCCTGATGCCAAATGACGAAGGAGGGTTTGGTGACATTACCTATTTAACTGCAAGATAATGTGTAATGGAAAGGCCCTGTTCCCCAATTCTGAAAAAGCTCCTAGGCCATTTTCTGTGTTCCTTATGATTGGCTGCTGAAACAATACAAAGAATGCATATAAAAGTTCCTTGAAGTGTCTTTGAGGCCCCTACTTTTTTCTTTATCTTGTCTAGTGAGGATAAGCTGTTATTTGGCTTCATAAAAATCTGGAAGCAGCATGAAGCCCTCAGATTGCTGAGACAGGTAGGACCAGTGCCACCAGCCTTTCAGATCCCACTCAGAAGCTGCCCTAAATGCTGAGTATACAAAAAAGGTAAAAAACATAACCAAGCTTCTGTTCTAATGGGGTGACATCTATCTATGTATCTATGCATCTATGTGTCTATGCATCTATGTATCTATCTATCATCTATCTATCTATCATCTATCCATCCATCTATCTATCTATCTGTCCATCCATCCATCCATCCATCTATCCATCCATCCATCTATCTATCTATCTGTCTTTCTATCTGTCTATCTATCATCTATCCATCTATCAATATATGAATACATCTTGTAAATATATTTATTATATATGCATATTTATATACAGGGTTTCCCAAAAGCCTTACTGCTGTTTTAAGCTTTAATAGCTTAAGTAGTAACATATGTTTTAATCATATATTCTATTTAAGCTACTTAATATATGTTCTAAAGTTTCTAGTACTATATTAGCACTGCTCTATAATAATATATTACAATATAATATATAATATATTATAAACTATAAGACATTCTATATAGTATATCATATATCTGAAATATATAGTAGTATATAGTATATATTTGTGTATCTATGCATCTGTGAATGTGTGTATACACATACACTTACATATATGCATCAGGGAAGGTACAGTTTGAGTCATGGACCACTGGGTTAGTTAAATCCCAGCAACAACCCTAACTGCGCTGTAGGCCACTGAAAGGGTTTGCAGCCCAGCTCCTAGGAGCAGGATGTGGGATTCATGGACGTACAATGTAACGAGGAAGGTAAGGAGGGTGTTTGAGACATAGGACAGAATCAGTGGCAGGATGAGGGGTATGGGAGAGGACTATCAGTGGGTCCATGTCAGAAATAAAGTGATCAATGATACTAGGGCCACAAAATGACAACTAAGAGAACTGAACAGTGGACACAAGGAAGCTGATGAAGCAAAGTACTCAACAGACAGGCATCAAAGCGTAACAGCTCCTCAAGCTTGTAGTGTTGGGGAGAGTAGTGGGCAGCAAATGGCAAGATAAGGATCATAAGCCATGATGAAGAAGAAATAGGCTTCAGTTCCACAAAGGGAGAAGAAATAGAACTGGAGTAATCAGCTAATGGAACAACTAGTTTTGGTCTTTGAGAGGAAATTTTTCAATATGCTAGGAACTGTGGAGGTGATGTACCATATCTTCAGGAACATGAAGTTCCCAAGTAGGATACATATTGGGGTATGAAACCTCTTGTCCTTCCTTATTACACAGATTATGGTTCTATTCTCCATCACAATTAGTGTATAGATGATCAAGAAGAGTAAAAAGAGTAAGGTTTGCATCTCTCACCACCAGGAAAACCCAAGAGGACAGTTTCAGTCACAGTGTGTGTTCCTGACTCGTATATTGGTACCTGAGCTATGAAGAAAAGACCTAAAAACAATTATATCAGTTATCCTGCATTGTTGGTATTTCTAGGACAAGGATTTTTTTAAAAAAATTATTTACTTTATTTTTAATTCATGAAATAAAACAAACATTTCCACAGCACAGTAGCAGAAATAAAAAGTTGATTGCATATGAAAGAGCAAATCCACCATGCAAAACTTGCTGTTCTTTCCAAGTATACAACAAAGTTATCAGGTAAATTTCCTTTCTTCCATCCTCATCTCTACCCCTAGAGATTGCTACTGTTCAACACAAATATGAAATAGCAAATATGAAAAAGCATTCTATGCACACTTCTGTTTATCGGTTCTTTAAAAAATGGAACTATGACAGTTCTTTTAAAATTTCCAAGGCTTTTAATGATGCTTTTGTAGGATTTGTAACATCTTGATCATGTACAAACTAATGTGTAATTATCCTGTCTTCTTAACCCACAACCCCTCAATTTTTTTTCTGTACAAGTAAGATGAGGTCTCAAATTTCTGGTGCCATCCATCAGATGTTAAGTTGACATTACCTCCTGCTTACCAGGATACCAAAGGCCTCAATCCCCATAAGAAAGGAACATAGGGTTTCCTTTGGTCTCTTTAATATTTTGCAATAACAGCATATCAATCTGACAGGTTAAATACCTGAGGATTGCTGTTTAAGAGGAACTTTCAGTGGATGTAGTGACATCCACAGTGATCCAGTAACATATGGTTTAAAAGTTTACAAAGCTTATCATGGTTTAATTATGGTAACTTGTCTGCAGTGGAATGTTACCTTTCTAGTTTTCATTAGGCTTAAAATTCTTATTGGTCTGGGCCATGATACTAAATAGGTTTAGTTCCACGGGTCATGGAAATGACTGGCCCAAGTTGTTTTGTGAAGTCATTTGTGCACTTTTTCCTTAGTCTTTCCTATAAGAGCATGGGCCCTAGGCAAAGTCTACTTCTGATTAACTCCATTGCTTGGTCCTCTTGGGCTCTGTTCTTGTGACTGATTGGTCATGGTTTAGAAAAACCTATTATACATTCTCCCCAAACTCCCAGTGAGAAATTACTCTTCTTTCTCAAATCCTCAAAGCTATCCCCTTGGACTAAACTTTTGAGTGATCCCAGTGCCACTGGATCTCAGCAGGATTTGATCCATCAAGGGATAATGCCAAACTAATCAACCCCTTGCACTTCAAAAATGAGTAAGGATGATCACATGAACTCAGTTCCTGATCTCCTGATAGATGAAAGAGTGTACAATGTATTGCAGAATTTTTTTTCAAAAGGTTCCCTTGAGGCAAATGTCATGTTTGACATAATTTCAGAGCTGGAAGGGACCCCAAAAGCCATAGAATCTACTCCATGTGTGAACAAGAATCCTTGTCACAATGTACGTGACAAATGGAATCTAAACTTGGCTTGAAGATCTGCAGCAATGGGATTCTCCTCTTCCTTCCTTCTGAGGTTGTCCATTCCACTTATAGACAACTCTGATAGTTAGGAAATTCCTAATGAATGTCAAACCCTTGTTTGCCTTTTAGGGACTTAACATCCATGCTGCTTGTTCTATTGTCTGCACATAAACAGAATAAATCTAATTCCTTTTATCTATGATAGTCTTTCAAATATTTTTCTTCTTCTGGCTAACCCTCCTTGATTTCTTTAGTCTATTCTTGGCAGAATCTTTAGCCTCAGGACGTTATCTTGAGGTCCTTCACCATCATGGTCATTATCATTTCTCTGAGTGCTCTGCAGATTATCCAACATTATTTCTAATATGTGGCACCAGAAAGCAAACATACTACTTCAGAAATGATCAGTCTAGGGTAGGTTATCACTTTCAGATTATTCTTTTCACCCATTATGTTATTCTTCATGTAGTCTCACAAGGCAAGAGTTGTTTTTGGCTATCACATTATTAAATTATTTGGAGTTCACTAAACACGCAGAGGCAGGTAGGTGGCACAGTGGATAGAGCACTGGGCTTAGAATCAGGAAGACTCATCTTCCTGCATTCAAATTTGGCCTCAGACACTTACTAGTTGTGTGACTTTGGGTAAATCACTTAGTCCTGTTTGCAAAATGAACTGGAGAAAAAGATGGCCAATGTCTCCAGTATCTTTGCTCAGAAAACCCCAAATGGGGTCATGAGGAGTAGGACATGAGAGGACAAAAACAACAAAACAATCAGACCATCTGGGGATGAAATATTTATGTAGCATCCTCTTTTTCCCTTATAACTTCTCTCCTTTCCTTTCTATTTTTACCACCACCATAGTAGTTCAGACCTTCCTTAACTCATGGCTGGACTAGTATAATTTCTTCTTAATTCGTCTTTCTGCCTATACTCTCTCCCAGCAACAATCAGTCCTATGGAGGTTGTGTGATCCTACTGCCCAAAGATCTTTAATGCCTGAAGCTCTCTTACCTTTATTGAATAAAATTTGAATAACTTGAAGATCTCCAAGGTCCTTTCCAGTTCTTATGTTCTGTGCTTCTAAATTCCTCATCCTTGTTGATATTCAAAGCCCAATCTACTTTTCTGGACGTCACATTAACTGGCACACACCTAAATGGAAAGGAAAGTCCTTACAATGCAATTTTGAGGTTTCAGCAGAACCTGAACCAGAGCTATTGAAAGATAATGACCTAAAATATTAACCACGTCCAGCTTAGTAATTTTGACCAATAGGTCATAGATAAAGGAAACAATTATGGAAATCCACAGAAAAACCTCCCTGGATTTCTCCCCTTAAAGGAAGGCAATCATCCTTGCAGGATATGCCAGAAGACAAAAATCTTTTGGGACCCAAAGCCCCAGAAATGTGTTGCTTCTTCCTAACTCAAGCCTGAACTCCCTCCTTCTCTCTCCTTGTACTTATGTTCTATGCATCTTCTATACTGTGATGACCAACTTAAAATATATTAACCAGTGATTAATTATGGCTAGCTACTAATTTTTCTGGCTAATCATAGCATATAGCCTGGCAGAGATACTAGGACACTCTCCTGATCTCAAGGTTTTCCTAGGTAGGTTTCTTTCTTTTTTTAAAAAAAGTTATTTTATTCTAAACTTATGAAATAAAACAAGTATTTCTTTAATGTAATAAAATAGAATAGAATCTTGTATATGAAATTGTAAATCTATCATGTAAAGCTTGCTGTTCCTTTTAAATATACAATAAAGTTATTATGAAGCTCTCTTTCTTTTTTCCTTCTCTCACCCCCTCCCTCAATTGCTACCATTAAACACAAATATGTGTATATATGTAAAGTCATCATATACACATTTCTATGCATCAGTTCTTTGTGTGGATGCAGATAGTATATTCCTTCATAGGTCTTTTGTAGTGAATTCGGATATTTATAATAGTCAAAATGACTTGGTCATTTAAAGTTGCTCTTAAAACAATATTGCTGTTACTGTATACAATGTTTTCTTGGTTTTGCTCATCTCTTTGTTATTTTGTGCAATTCTATCCATGTTTTTCTAAAATCATTAAACTCATCATTTCTTATAGCACAGTAGTATAGGTATCTCCTTACATGCAGCTCAAGTGGATTACCTTTTTATTTTTCCAGCACCATTTTATCTACTACTATTTCCTTATATATAATTTATTCTGCAGTTGAATCGATTGTCTCCTTTCCTAAAATATGATGTATACTTCTCCATCTTGGTGCCTTGAGTCCTGCTGCTTCCTTCCCTTCATACAGTCATTTTATGCAGCCTCATTTAGTTATATAGCGATCATTTCACACAGCAATATAAAAGGTAGCTTTCTAACTGGGTACTCAGAGTTAGGCATATTCTCTCCACATACTCATATAACATATGATTTCTCATAGGAAAACTAAATACGTTGTCTAGATTCTCTTTCTGGAAATTTATAGGATTTAGGAGTAGTTCAATTTGGCAGAAAGAGACATGGAATTTTAACAGAGGCAACAAGTTGTTATGCAGAAGTAAATGGATGAAATAGAAGATTGTCTTTACCTGCAACCAAAACTAGAACAGAAAGTCATAATGGAGGATATACTACTGATATATAAAGGTGAAGGGATAATGGAATCCTATATCGCTTATTATGGGATGCTACATATAGACACAACCCCTTAGTGGTTAATTCAAAACAGTAAATTTCTGTATGTCAAGTTTCATTTTCATGGGGCATACTTTATGACTCCATGAAGGAAGACTAGTAGATTCCGAAGTTAAGGTTCACTCATGGACCTTGGGAATGAATAGAAATATTAGCGGTTTCTTGTTGAAGTTTAGAGTTGGAAGGAGTTGTATTAAGAATGCCAATTTCTAAGAGAAATAAAACCCCACTCTAACAGGGGAAAGGAAAGAAGAGGGAATAAGCATTTATATAACACCTACTCTATGCCAGGCTTTGTGCTAAGCATTTTACAAATGTTATCTTGTTTGATCACACAGCCTATTATTATGAGATTAATACGTATTGTGAATTATTATTCCCTAAAACATAAAAATTATGTTCCTCAAAGCATGCCAACATAAAAAAAGGATTCATTGTAGGTGTGACTCGATTCAATTTTCTCAGGAAGAATTATATGCTGTATAGGTATGGAAAGAGAAGATAGTTTATCTACTATGGTCTCATCAAATAGTCATGGAGAAAGCTAAGAATAGAAACCATAAATTTAGACTTCTCCCTTTAGACTACATATAGTCTCATCTAGAATCTGAGTTTGGGAGTCTTTGCTCTTTTAGTCTTTCCTCTGATCTCTGGTCTACATTTGTTACCTAACATCTTACAAAGCACTATCACAACAATACATTGCCCCTGGAGCTTAACTCTGGCTGAGTACAGAATAGATTGTACATGAACAGAGTATTCTGAATTATTTGTAGTAGTTGTAATAGTAATAGAATTTGAAGATCTTCCCTTCCCTTTGTATTTGTAATCAAACAGTTACTTAGCACTTAGTTTCACATCAAATATTAAGACCCAGAACTTGTGAATCCCACAGTGGGATGGACTTGTTGATGTAACAAGAAGGGGCACAACAGGGAGGAGCTAATACCACATATAAGGAAAAGCTCAAGCTGAGAGAGGCCAGAACTTCTGTGAGCAAGCATCTGGAGGCTGGGCTGCTCCTGCTGGAGAGAGAGAAGATAACTGAGAACTGAACTGAGAATTGAGAAGAACTGAGAAGAGAAATGAGAACTGAGGACTGAACTGAGAATTGAGAAGAACTGAGAAATAAGAAGAGAGGAGAATTGGGAGGAGGCATGGCTGTGGTGTTGGCATTTTGTCTGTCTGTTTTGATGTTGCTTTGTCAGATTCGTCTGCTAATAGAGGATGGTGCTGTTGTTACAGAAGCCCTGGGATCTTGCTGCTGGCACAGAAGCCCTGAAAGAGGATTTTCTTGTTGTGTATTTACAGAAATCCTGGAGGAGGGTCTTGCTGACAATTCCAGAAGTCCAGAGACTATACAGATGATTTGTGTTGATTCCTCAGACCTTGTTGTTGGGTCTATGTTGGTTTCCCAGGTCTAAAGTGAATTGATAAGGATGCCAGCAATATGCATAAATGTTATTGTAGCTTTGTTAAGCTTTGTCTTCCTAGTAACAGGAACTGTGAAGGACTTGAGGTGGACCAGACACTGTGAGCTTCAGTATGGTATAGGAACTGCACAAGAAGCTGGACAAAGAACTGAGAGCTGTCTGCCTTTGAACCCAGGTGGCTGTTGGATAGATTCAGGCAGGAGCTGGGACCATAGAAGAGGAACCATGGAAGCTGAGAGCCTGCCTTGAGTCAAGAGGAAAAGATCTCTCCTTGGATATTTAATGCAAACTGAAAAAATAATGACTTACTGTGGCCTAGGGGTGGAGAACTCTGACTTTTATATTTAGATGGTTGAATTAAGGATTTCTCCAATTAAGAAGAAAGAAGACTTTTTGATTGAAGAGATTAAAAGAATGTGATCTAGGGGTGGATAACTTTGACCTTTGTACTTGTGTCAATTAAGGAGGGTTGCCTCCTTAAGAATGATTGAATTACTAAATGAATGTACTTTGTTTAAAACTATGTGACCACTTTGGTAAAAACTGTGTGGCCATTTTAGTGATAAGTTGTTATACCATTACATTGTGAATGCTGTACTTTGATTTTTGTGAATGTTTTGTCTTAGTTTGTTACTGAATAAATAGACAGTTCATACTATGTAATCAGAACCTTGAAAGCTGTTCACAGAAAGAGTCCTCTGGAAAGCTGCTCATGCTTGGCTTTACATTAGTGCATAGAGGAAAGCAGAACAGTGATGATCATTGTCTTTGAAGTTGTCTTTACTTAGAAGTTGATATATCTAGCCTGAATTGAAGAAGTTCCAGATGAACCTGAATCACCTTCCTAGATCACTTTCTTTACTAGCTGAGTAAGTTGTGAGGTGCATAGTATATGAAATTTCTATTTAGCAGTCAATAGCTAGAAACACTTGGAGTCTGATCCCTGATGAAGGAGCTTTGAAAGGGACAGGGCAATGGTGAAGGTAGTTAGATTCCTATGGGACAGAATTTGTTTTTCACATAAATGGTTTCTAGGACCTCTCTCATTTGTAATAGATTTGCTCCTAGGCATAGCTAGGTCCAATAAAGGAAGTCCATGTTTGGTGATATATCTAAATGGATCTCAGGAGAACACCCATCAGTTTAAAAAGGGAGGAAGCAGTCTACTGAGCAATCACCTTCTCTTGGGAATGAGGAAACGTTTCATAATTCATAGGTCTTTTTACCCTCTGATGAAATATTTGCCACACACACATCTTCCTTCTAATGAACTTCATCTGTAACAGAATCCTCTTACTTGGCTTAGCAGCTGCCAATTTATACCATTAAATTCAAGCTATAAATATTTTATTTATTTTCTTTACTTTTTACTATTTTTTCATCATTTTCTTCATTTCTGCTAAACCATGATGAACATATCATTTATTAAACACATTTTCACATGTATTGATATAAACCTAGTCTATGTCATAGTCATTTCTCTAATTATATACCCAGTATCTCCTAAACACACCCAACATTTCTATTCTTATTCAAACTCCTTTCTGAAAATCTTATTAGGAGCAGATAGTATATTGAAAGAGAGGAGGAGTTATTAGGTAGCGATCTATACGCTGAGAGAGTTGCCTATATCACTGAAATATTAATTCCTTTGCCCAGTGTCTCACAGTCAGGAAATGTCAAAGGCTGGACTTGAACCCTGTTTTAATGGGCTTCAAAGTTGGCTTTCTGTCTACTGTGTCACATTGCTTCTACCCAGAAATAAACACTAAGTAAATGGGGGTAGTGGTGGAATGGGGGAAGACAATGAGCATGTATTAATCACCAACTGCATACCAGGCACTGTGCTAAACACTTTATGAATATTATCTCACTTTATTTTAATAAAACTATGAGGAAGGTGCTATCCTTGTTATTGATCAGTCATTCAGTCATGTCCAACTCTTTGTGACCCTGTGGACCATAGCATTCACAGGTTTTTCTTGGCAAAAAACCATCATGGTTTCCTATTTCCTTCAGCAATGGATTAAGGCAAATAGAGGTTAAGTGACTTGACCAGGAGGATCACACAGGTAGTAAATATGTTTGGTCACATTTGAACTCAGGTCTTTCTGATGCGAGGACCAGCCTTCTCTCCACTAAATGCCCTAGCTGCCTCCTGATACTACTATTATCTCCATTTTATACTAAGGGAACTGAAGCAGACAGGTTAAGTGACCTAATTATTTTGGGATATAATGGCTAGATTTCTTTCTTAAAGACTATGCTTGAAAGCCTATTTACTTGGGTTCTCATTGATTGGACAATAGGTCTCTGCCAAAGTGCCACTTAATGGTTGCTTTTTAGGTCCTTCTGGTTCAGAATGATTGTAAATAGTAATTGTTTGTCTTTTGGCCAGCAACCCTAGGGTCTTCCTCTCCTAGTTTGATTTTTTTTTTGATTAAAGGGCCATCCCTTGATTCTCTTCTTAAACAGAAGTATTCACTGAATGTAGCTGCCTCCCTCAAAGTGAGACCTGGGAAAGACCTTAACTTAAAAAGGCCAATTTCTCCCACTGCATTCTGGGCCATCCATCTCCAGTCATCCTGATCTATATCTGGTCACTGAACACAAATGGCTCTGAAGGAGAAGGTGAGTCTGGTGTCTTTTCACAAGCCTCTCTCACTCAAATCCATTTCATTTGCAAGTCATGTCATCATCTTCCAGATGTCATGGTCCTCTTCTAGAATGAAGGACAAACCACAATCACCACCCGTGAGGGCTCATACTGGTGGTGAAATGTCTGAAACTGGATTTCACTTCAGGACTTCCTGACTCTAGGTCCAGGACTCTATCCTCTGTGCCATCTAGCTGCCCCCATTGAATGAAAGAAAGGAAGAACAAAAGGATGAATGAAAGAAAGAAAAATCAAGGAAACAAAGGAGAAAATATGAACTAGTATGGTCCCAAGAAATGAAGATCTGGGTTTATTGTCACTACTGTTGTCAGTGTAATAAAGGATCATGAAAACAAAAGTAATTTTTAAGTATCACAGACCTAAATGTATTATTTATCTTTCTAAGCAAGAATTCTAGCTTGTAATTTGCAACCTAGAAAAGAGTGAGGGAGACTTAGTTAAATCTTAGGAATGCCAGTTATGAAGACAGGAAAAGAAACCAGAAGTCTGAACTCACAGACCTTGCCTAGGAATCAGAATCTAGAAACGGCATCATCACCACCATCATCACCATCATCACCATCATCACCATCATCATCACCATCATCATCATCATCATCATCACCATCATCATCATCATCATCACCACCATCATCATCATCATCATTCTCTCTCTCTTTTTCTCTCTCTCTGATAATGTACCTCCTACCTTTCTCTTTTTTTGTTCTAAATATGATGAACAATTTTAGGAAATATTTTCCTCTGGGTGAGAGCTAAGGATAAAACAAAGTCTCCTGTCATTTCTCTTTGTAAACCTTAAATGTAAGCTATTTAAATTTAAATGTAAGCTACTGCGTGAACATACAATAAGCACTGGATTGTCTTAAGCATGGGTGCCTGAAGAGGGGAAGAGAGGGTGACCCTCGGAAATCCACAGGTTAGACATCAGTTTTGAAGGATGAAGAGCCTCACAGCATTCTATAGGAAACCTTGGCACCTCCCTGGCACCTGTCATTCATTATTTAGCAGGTGCTGAATCTGATTGGTGTGCTGAATGGCACCTGAGTATTCTCAGTGAGTTAATACATAGTCCTGAGCCCTGACAGGGAATGTATCAGTTCCTGAGTAGATAAGAACCCCAACAGGGCTTTAGTTCTCTCTAGAGGGGCACAGAATAGATAGCTTTATAGAGGAACAAGCCCCTTTGAAGTGCTGGCTATACTGTATTTCCTCTCTGGTTATATTCTTTCTTCTTCTTCTTCTTTTTTTTTTTCTTCAATTTTATTCTTTATTTTATGCGGTCTTTTTTGTTCTTAAATTTTGAATTCCAAATTCTGTCTCTCCCTTCCACTTCCTCTTCCACTGACTGAGCATGAAGCAATATGAATATGCTATAGATTATACATGTGAAATCATGCAAAAACAGATTTCCTTATTAGTCATACTCCACAATAGAAATAGAAACAAAGCAAAAAAATTGTACTTCAGTTTTCACTCAGAGTTCATGAGTTGTTTGGAGGTGGATCGTATTTTTCATCATGAATTCTTTAGAAATATTGCATTGATAGGAGTAGCCAAATCTTTCACTATTGATCATCTTAACCAGATTACTATTACTGTAGAGAGTGATATCCTTGTTCTTCTCACTTTATTTTGCCTCTTTTTATATAGTGCTTGCCATGTTTTTCTGAAACTACACATCTCATCATTTCTTTTTCTTTCTTCTCTTTCTTCCTTCATTCCTTTGTTCCTTCGTTCCTTCATTCTTCGTTCCTTCGTTCCTTCATTCCTTCATTCCTTTGTTCCTTCATTCCTTCCGTCTTTTCTTCTTCCCTCTCTCCCTCTGTCCCTCCTTCCCTCCCTCTCTTCCTTCCTTTCTGTAAACATGTGACGCAGCATAGCATAGTGGGTAGCAAGCCACGTTTTTACATTTAATTTTCATTTTATTCTTCTTCCATTTCTTATAAACAATTTTTTAAACATTTTTTGAAGTTTGAGTTCCGTATTCTATGTATCTGTCTCTGTCCCCTCGTTGAGAAAGCAAGCAATTTAATATAGATTATATATGTGCAGTCCTGCAAAGCGTTTCCATGTTAGTAATATTACAAAGTAAAATGCAGGCCCAAACCCCCAAGAATAACAAATACAGCAAAAAAACCCCTATGCTTTAATCTGCTTTCAGATTCCATCAAGTTCATTCTCTGGAGACGAATAGCATTTATTTATAATCTAATTTTTTTTGAATATTCTTGGATCATTGTATTGCTGAGAATAGCTAAATCATTCACCATTGACCATTCTACAATATTGCAATTAATTATACATTATTCTCCTGGTTCTGCTCATTTCATTTTGCATCAGTTCATGTAAGCCTTTCCAGGTGTTCCTGAAGCATTGCGCTCATCATTTCTTACAGCACAATAATATTCCATTCTTTTTTTCCTTTTTTTCTTTTTGGATGGGGGAAGGCAGGGCAATTGGGATTAAATGACTTGTCCAAGGTCACACGCCTAGTAAGTGTTAAGTGTCTGAGGTCAGATTTGAATTCAGGTCCTCCTGACTCCAGGGCTGGTGCTCTATTCGCTGAGCTACCTAGCCTCCCCAATAGTATTTCATTCTAATCATATATCACAACTTGTTCAGCCATTCCCCAGTTGATGGGCATCACCTCAACTTCCAATTCTTTATCACAAGAAAAAGAGCTGCAATAAATATTCTTGTCCATATATGTCCTTTTCATTTTTTAAAATTACTATTGGGATTTTACAGAAGTATGAGATAAAAAGTCACACAGAATGAAAAGGCATGGGTGGGTTGCAATCTGCAGTGGAGGAGGAGTTAGTATGAAAGCAGAACCAAAGAGCAATATGATAATCATCTTATCTGTCAAATAATTCTCATGAATTCTGGCTAATGGTCCATCCTAAAAGGACCTTCCTTAGGGCATTTTTCATATCCTTATTGCGTAGACTGTAGATTAAGGGATTTAACAGGGGAGTTATTGCTGAGTACACCAGTGTGACAACCTTCTGCATTTCAGCTGGATTCCCAGATGTTGGGCTTACATACATCACAATGAGAGTGCCATAGAATAAAGATACGACCACCAGATGGGATCCACATGTGGAGAAGGCTTTACGCCTGCCAGCAGCAGAAGGAACATGCAATACAGCTCTGAGGACCAGGGTGTAGGATCCAAGGATGGGGAGTAAGGATCCAAAGATAATCATGGAATTGAAAGTGTGGCAGATGAGTTTAATAACAGGAGCAGGGACACTGATGAGTTCAAGTAATGGATCTTGGTCACAGACAAAGTGATCAATGATGTTAGGGCCACAGAAGGGCTGCTGAGATACAAGAACAATAGGAACTGAGTAATAAAGGAATCCACCCACCCAACAGGCAGATATCAGGGTGTCACAAAACTGTCCTGTCATGATGGTGGGATAGTGTAGTGGTTGGCAAATGGCTAGATACCTATCATATGCCATGATTGATAGGAAGAAACACTCAGTAGATCCCAAGGAGAAAAAGAAATACAACTGTAAGAAGCAGCCAGAGAAGGAGATGGTCTTGGTCTCAGATAGAAAGTTGGCCAACATATTGGGAACAGTAGAAGAAACATACCATATTTCAAGGAAAGCAAAGTTCCCCAAGAGAATGTACATGGGTGTGTGGAGCTGCTTGTCCCATTTCACTGCACAGACAATGGCTCCATTCCCCAACAAAGTCAGGATGTATACCACTAAGATCAAGGAGAAGAGGAGATTCTGCATTTCCCTGTCACCAGAAAATCCCAGGAGGACAAACTCAGTCAGAGTGTGTATGATTGACCTGTTAGGCTCCAAAACTGTGGAAAAGAGAAGACAAAAATGACACAAACTGTCTTGTTTTCAAGTAAGCATCCTAAGAAGAAAGTTTAAATTTCAATGGAAAGCACACTGGTCCATTCTGAAACTAGATGTCCTGTTCTTAGCTCCTTTGGGACATACCCTAGTAGAGGGAGTAGCATCAGAATTAAACAGGCTTCTGCTTAATCTGAAGGTAAACAAGCATCACAGATTTACTCCTGAATAGTCCCAGTTGTGTGTAGATTCTGGGGGAACATATGATACTCACACTCCTTGGCAGTCTCTTCACAAATGTAGGTGCACCAGCAGAACACATTGATTGTGCACATAGAAGGACATACACTTAGGAACCTAAGACCAACAGACTGCAGAATCATAGATTTATAACTAGAAGGGAATCATTTAGTGCAATGATCTTAGTTTTCAGCTAGGAAACCTGAGGCAGGGGTTGGGGGTCATTATGTGACTTGTCCAAAGCTACATGGGTAATCAGTAACATTTCTAGTATTCAAACACAGGTCTTCTGACTCCAAACCTAGCCCTTTTTCCATAGTAATGCTGCCTTAAGAGTCTTCCCTGTCTCTTTATTTTGCATGGAAATAATCTATACTCATGTATTGATAGGAGTTAGTCTCAGTAACACTATTCCTTTTATTATTGTTTCTGCTGCTTAAATATTCTGACTGATGGAAGCTTCAGTACAGAAGGAAATACTTGTGTCCTTACCTAGTGAAACAGTTCTGCTTGATCACTTTTTATCTTGAAAGACTTGGCAGAGTGCCTTGTATTCTGTGCAAGAATTAATTTGAAACAGATTGTTTCATTCTGTATGACTCCTGTTTCTCTAAATCTTAATAAATTTGTTTTTAAATGTCGATATCCCTCATAAATGGGTAAAAATGTACTCAATTTCTTCTTAGTTTCATGTAAGTCACATCTTAAAGTAGAAATTACAGAAACTTTTGTTTTTTCTGATGTTTTTAGCCAGTGTTACTTATATTAACATACAGTGTAACCCTTCTCTAGCACCATCTTTGAATGTAAAGAACATTAATATTATGTTTATATAACATTTCAGATGAGCCAGATGAATCACATACATAATATTTTGTTAAAACGAGAGATAACCATACTGTAACTATTGATTTTTTTCCTTTTTTTTTTTCGAGAGGGGAGGGCAGGGCAATTGGGGTTTAGTGACTTGCCCAAGGTCACATGGCTAGTAAGTGTGTCAAGTATCTAAGGCTGGATTTGAACTCAGGTCCTCCTGACTCCAGGGTCGGTACTCTATTCATTGCACCACCTCGTCGCCCCTGTAATTGTTGTTTTACCCGTTAAAACGAATCTCATATCTTTTCATTTTTCTTGACAAAAATAATTCACTCCTATTTTGTTGTTTGTCCTTCATTTTCAAACAGTATCAATGATATCATGGGATTATATTTTGGCTTGATTGTGAATTGGATTTAAGTGAGACAGAGTTGTGCAAAGTCATCAGCCTCACTCTTTCTTTCAGAGTTTTGGAAGTCCAGTGGCAAGAAAAAGTGAAGATGAACATCCATGGCCCATGATGCAATGAATGACCTTGGTGTCTTTGATATCTGACCAAACTCTAAGTGCTTCACAGTGCCCGCTTCAGCCTCTTTCATGGCCATTGGAATATATAGTTCTCGTTCCATCCATTATGCTAGAGAAAGTCTTCACATGCTTGGGGTAGATATCCCTTTAACTGACTGAGATGTTTGAAGCCTGTCAGTTACCCTCAACCTGGTTTAGCCCATCTGTGGAAATGGTTTACTGGGGTGTGGTCTCTGTGCATGCTATTTCTTTGGAGCTCTAGGTGAGAGTTGGACACCCTGAAAAGGACTTGGCAAGGCCTCACATCAGAGCTGCTCATCCTCCCTGAATACCACATACACTCCCACTGCTTTTTTTTACTTGAAAAGTGAAACAAGACAAAGAAGATTTTTTTTGATAAACTCAAATAAGTAGGTAACATTTTTCTATGCCAGAAACATGAACACTCCATTGTCTACATGAATATACCCCACATTCATTTACCAAACATTTACTAAGCACTTACAGTGTGCAAAGCACTCTAGCATTGAAGAAGATATATCAATTAGCAAAGACTTGGTCCCTGCTCCATGAAGGTTAGAAAAACAGTAATGACCAGATCTGTAAGGGTGAGGAGTACAATACAATAACATCTGAAAAGACTTTCATTAAATAAGCAAAGAGAGAAATGAGAAACCATGGAACCAAGTACATGCTGACAACAAACATGTAAAATGACAGGTATAGGTTAATGACTATATCACAGAATCACAAATTTGAGAGAAACCTCAGTATCCAGCTAGTATAACCCACGCTGTGGCTGTTATTATTTATCCTTTGTTCTTGGAGAGGGCCATGATGTTGGTTTAAAAGACTCTCCAGTATAAGCTATCTAGCAGGTGATCAGCCAGACTCTCCTTGAAGACCTCCAGGGAGGGGGAAAGATAAATTGTTTGAATCTTTGAGCAAATGGCTGCTAAGTTACTTCAGATACTTTATATGTTGCAATTAATTTGTCCCATTGTTGTCATGAAAGCAAGTTTGGTTGTGTTTTATATTTGGCATTGTTTACAACAAAGGAATAAAACATATTGACTAATCTCACACTAAACCTAGGGCAAAATGAATTGTTTTGGATAGCATGCTCACTTACCCAAACTGATCCTTTTGTCCTCCATGAAGTCTGTAGAGAGAAAGGGTTGTACTACTTGTTCCAATCTGGAGTAAGCACAGAAGAATACTATTTTATAAATAAGAGCATTTTTTGGAAATCATGTTAAATATTAGACTTTTGTAGTGAAAAGAGTACATAGTTGGGTGCCTATATGACGCAGTGAATAGAGCACCAGCCCTGGAGTCAAGAGGAGTTCAAATCTGTCCTCAGACACTTAACATTTACTAGCCATATTACCTTGGGCAAGTCACTTAACCCCAATTGCCCTGCCCTCCAAAAAAAAAAAAGCAAAAAAAAAAAAAAGAAATGAGTACATGGGTCCGTTGATATGATTTTCATGGCAGTGGAAAATTTTTCCAATAGATTTAATTTAAATCTGTGTAACTTATAGAGGACATACTATATTTAAATAGGCAGTGGACTGTTCGTGGAATCGTGGAGTGTGTGTGTGTGTGTGTGTGTGTGTGTGTGTGTGTGTGTGTGTGTGTAGTGAGTGATGAAGACAATTACTGGGCTAATAGATCATTTCCAGGTGGAGAAAGAAATCTTTCCTAGAACTTTTTTTTAGCGTAATAGTAGGCTCAAAATATGTTGATACACCCTGCCTTCTCTCCTGGTGAGGGATTTTTGTGTTTTCCTGCACCTACCTCCCACACCACAATGAGTCCTGTGCAGCATAAACATTGTTAGTACTTACTTCAATCACGGGATTGTCATCCATGGAACCAGGAAGAGAAACTGAACCTTCTTGCCCAGAAACTGGAGCTTAAGTCTGAGCATCTTGTCCTCTGACCTGCTTAATATGAGAGAATTACAAAAAAATTAGAGCTGGAAAGGACCTTAGATGACTGAAATAAATGAAGCACTGACAATCCCAACCCTAAAACTTAACCCTATGTGAATTTTATTACCAAGCAAATTTTATTACATCCCTCAGACTTATGGTGAAGGTACAAATAAGGGGAGGGGAGTAGAAAGAATGAGCCTAGGAAATTCTTCTGGATTCTAGTAGTTGATCCCAAAGTATTTGATAGGAATAATTGAAAGGTTCCAACCTCCCCTGTCTTCTTAGTGGGAATAGTTAAGCACTTAGAGAGATATACACGTTTTTCAGACCCCTGAGAGAAAGGCTTGTTTTACCTCTTGGTTCAGTGGATCTCTTCTGCGGGTAAGATTACTAGAAAATTCCTCCATCCTTTCCAGATGAACCTGCTTGTCACTGGAAAAGTTGAAACAAGAGCAATAAGGAATTGAGATGGTCAGCATGCTCTTGAAGAGGCACTGATGAAGATTGTCCTCTGTAAATTATTATTTGATGAAATTTGTATAAGAGAAACACGAGTGCTTCCATACCCACCCCATGAACTACCTGTTGAGTCCATGGAGGTCGATTTTTGAGATTCAGTGCATGACATTCAGACATTATCATCCCGCTGCTAGGAATGTCTCTCTTCCTCTGCACTCGTACATACCAATAGCAGATTCACTTTCCCCCAGTCCTCAGGTATCTCCATTCCTAGACAGAGGAGATCCCCAGGATTCCTTTGGTTTTCTCTAGAAGAACAAAGGGTGAAGACCTTTAACAAAGAATAGACATCCTTATTGTACAACAGCAGCACATAGAAAAGACAGTCATTGTGCTGGCTATGACGCAAACCTTCCTCTGATAGTTAGAGTGCTGTTAATAATTATCAGCTAGCATTTAAAGGGTGCTTTAAGGCTTTCAAAGCACGTTACCAAGTTTTCTCCTTTTATCCTCCCAACAACCAAGGGAGGTAGGTGTTATTATTTATAATAATAGAAGGTCATACTGCTAGTCAAAGGTCCAAAGCTAGATTTGAACTCAGGGAATTTCTAAGTCCAAAAGTCTATCTGTTGTACTACCAACTTGCCGGCTCACCTGGGTGAAATGATCATAGGTTCATAGATTAAGAATTGAAAGGGACCTCAGAGATATCTAGTTCAACTCCCTTCTTTCACTGATGAGGAACTAGTCCCAGGGAAGTTTGGTGACTTGTAGTAATGACATACAGGTGGTAAGTGATAGAGCCAGGATTTGTTCAAGGAGGGAATGAGTTAACATGAACTCCTCCTCAAGCATCCTAATCTGAAAATGTTTTGATGGATGGAAGGGAAAGAGGGTGCATAGAATATTAAAAAAAATTGTATTTCATTTGACTTTTTTTCCATACCTGGTAATTCTTGGAAGTTGTGCACTTGTAGTGATTTGAACTGTGTATCTGATCTAATATATGTTTCCTATCAGCAATCATTATTGATTCTCATGTTCCTAAGATACACAGTTCCCCTATTTCCATTTCTTCATGCCATATGCCTGCATTTCACAATATTTTGCCTACCTTTCCCTCTGGGATCTTACTAATGAAGCACTGGGGTCAAAGTAAATATGTGGAAAATCTCAGGAGCTGTTTCCTCTGTTTGAAGATAATTTTTCACTGAGGACATATTCCCTCTTTGCAGGGAAATGGGTATACAATCTTTATTTGTGGCATCTACCTACCTCCTCTTCCTTCATTATAATAGGCTGAACTTACATAACTGCTATCATTCAGTGACATTTTTGATTTGCATTTTTTCCCCAAAATATAATGGATACCAGCCATATAGTTTATTCCATTTCATTTGAACTTTGGTGAATAATTGTCCTTCCCAAATAGCAGTGTCATCATAATAAAAGCACTGGACCAGTCACTAGGGAGAAATATTTTTGAATCCTGCCGCTGATATGGCTTGATATATGACTATGGAAAGGTTCCTAAAATCAAGCTGTAAGTACTTCCTAATCATTTACCATGTGCTAAATTAACCATGGGTAGGCCATATAGATATATTCCTCCATCTTGTTGGTCATGTGACTTTTCATATTGATTTGATTATTGTTCCAAGAGCTAGAGATGGAAATTGATGGGGTATGGACAGCAGTGTTGTTTGAGGATGCTTGGTGAGCAGCTGGCAATTTGGAGGCCCTGAGTTGTGGTAGTTATGGAGAATTCTCGTGAATCAGGAGCAAGGAAAGGTCTAGGACAGGAACTAGGTGGCTGGCAAGATAAAATGGCATGTAGGTAGCTAGAGAATAGCTGTAGTCCCCAGTCTCTCCAAGAAAAGAAGGGAGGTACATTTCCTCATCAGTTCTCCAGGTCTGAGATCGAATGATGTTGTCAATCACAGTGTTCATTTTTCTTTCAGTGTCTTTTATTTTTCATTATTGTAGCCATTGTTTTGTATCTTATGAAAACCTTACAAAATGCACTCATTAAACATTGAAAACCAGAGAGGAAGGCCTTCAATATGTAGAATGAATGAATTATGGAAATTTGTGGTTTGATATGGATAAGAACTGCAAAGAATGAGAGGAGCTGAGTACGTTACAATATCTATCATCAGAGGGAGTTAGTGGTCCCCTCAGTGTGGTTACTGATCCAGTAGAATAGGACGTCATTTCTTGGTTCCCAAAACAGATAAGGGGTATCTTTTATTTTCTGCTTTCCCAAGACAGATAACAAGGTAGATCTCAAGTGAAGATTTCGGACCCGGAAATAGAAGATCCAATACAGGGGTAGACTGGCTGTTGCTTACATTCAGTGAATACTAGAGTAAGAATAAAAAAATACAGGGGCAGCTAGGTGGTGCACTGAATAGAGTACCAGCCCTGTAGTCAGGAGTTGAAATACGCCCTCAGACACTTAACACTTACTAGCTGTGTGACCTTGGGCAAGTCATTTAACCCCAACTGCCTACACCCCTCCAAAAAGTAAAAAAAAGAATAAAAAAACAGATCAGCTGTTAAGAAAGAGAGATGTAGGATACAAAGTGCAAAGATGCAAAGTGTAAAGACAAAAGTGCCAGATGGACAGTGGCATTGAAGAACCCCACATCTGGAACACCCTTTCTTTTCACTGCTGCCTCTTGGAAGTCATAACTTCCTTGTAGGCACAGTTCAGGTGCCATCTTTTATACAAAGTCCTTACTTATCCCCAAGGTTACTAATGTTTTCTCATTGTTAAAATTATCTCATACTTTTTAAATTTATAACCTGTATTTATCAGTTTGTATTTGTCCTTCCACATGAACATGAACTGAATGAAACCAAAAGTAATTAAAAAATTTCTTTGTACATAATGGACCTTTAATAACTTTTTGGGGGGGTTGAATTGAATGGGAATCTATTCAGGTTACTAATAAAAATGTTGAACAGAAGATAGGGAAAGGCATATCCCTGGTATACTCCACTAGAGTCTTCTTCCCAAGTTCTCTTTGAGACTTTATGACTATACTTTGTTGCTGATTATTCAAACCTTTTTGAATCCACCTAATCAGACACATTTCTCATCATTTTGTCCTGAAGGGTATGATGAAAGAGACTATCAAATGCTTTATGGAGATCCAGGCATTCTAAGTCTAAACCATTTCTCTGTACCAGAATAGAAATCTCAGTAAATACCAGTTTCCACCTAACCAAACCTTCCATTCTCATCCCCTCACATCTTAGCCTACTCTGAACAGAATAAAGGAATATTATGTGCTATTTGTTTACTCCTAATATTAGACCTCATGGGATAGGGATGGGGCCAGTCCTGTGATTTTATTAGAATAAAGATCTTTTTATGTTGGAATTCCTTCTACTAAAGCAAACTGGCACCTGCTTTTTAATTTACAGTCTTAGAAACTTGCTTGGGACAGAGAGTTTAAGTAACTTACAGGGTTAGTTAAATGGCTTGTACGAGTCATAGGCAAAAATCAGTCTTTGGCCTTCCTGGCTCCAGTAATGATTCTTTGTGCACTAGGCTGTGCTGTATCTCATTAGAACCTATACCTCTGGCATATATGTCAAATTTGCAGTTTGTTCCTGGAATGAAGATTAAAAAATCACTAAGAAATAATTGAAAAAATATGCTTTCATATAATGTTCTTTTTGTTCTTCATTGTATTTTAAATTATTCAGGTTGCTTGATGATTGTTATGATTATAATAAAAAGAAAGTTTATTATAAAAATTCTTGGAAAAAACAAGAATCACAGGATTTATCTATTTAGCAGTTCTTGACCTATTGACTTTTGGGATATAAATTTTTTCACTTGATTCCTTATTCAGGCTTCTAAAATCATACCTTCTAGTGAACCGTCTCAATGAGTGGGTTATATAAATATGTTCTGTCTCTAGTATCCACTATGAAAAAAGAATTGCACAGGCCAAAAACACAGAATAAAGCACATCATGTCGACACCTATGAGATCTTTTATGTTTACAAGATAATACTTCTACCTGATGCTTAATGTTGTTGAGTTTAGGTTTAGCTCGAATAGGATGGGCAAGACATCAAAAGATGAAGGATTTTTCCTGAGAAGATGTTTTCCATGAACTCCCTCCCTGAAGTATAAGCTTCAGGACTAATAGGAGAAGTTGGTACCTTTTCCTTTTCTTTTCTTTTAAATTTTGGTTTATTTACTTTTAGTTTACAACATTCAGTTCCACAGTTCCTTGAGTTTCAGATTTTCTCCCAATCCCTCTCCCCCTTTCCCCCATCATGGGGGCATGCACTCAGATACAGGATCTACAAATCTCTTCCCATTAATCATTAGTCAGGTTGTAAAGAAGGATTGTAACTGACGGAATGATCAGTGGGAAAGAGGAAACAAAACAGAACAAGAAAAAGAAACAGAGCAGGTAGTTTGTTTCACTCTGCGCTCAGACTCCACATCTCCTTCTCTGGATATCTCCTTTAATCTTGAGTCTTTTGGAGTTGTCCTATAACCTTGTATTGCTGACAGGAGCCCAGTCTATTCAAGTTAGAAGTCACACGTATGTTGTGTCTGTGATTGTGTACAAATTTTTCCTGGTTCTGCTCTTCTCGCTCAGCACCAGTTTATATACGTCTCTCCAGGTCATTATGAAGTCCATCTGCTCCTCATTTATTATAGCACAATAGTATTCCATTACATTCATGTACCACAACTTGTTCAACCATTCCCCAATTGATGGGCATCCCCTTGTTTTCCAATTTTTTGCCACCACAAAAAGAGCTGCTATAAATATTTTTGTATATATGGCTCCTCTTCCCATTTCTCTGTAGGTACCTTTTTTAGTGGCTGTTTGAATCTCCATCTTGGTCCATGGCAGGCATTTTATGATGTTTTTGGTCATTGGAGCATGTATGAAATCACTTATAAAAGTCATATGTGTGATTTTGCTTCTTCTGAAGCTATCCCCATGACTTTTCAGAAGGCTGCCTTTATGTCTTTATTTTGGGGGAATATAGTTTAAGAATGGAATTACTATTGAGAAGATCAATGTTATGATCAAATGTACTTCACCAGAATTCTCAGATGTTGGTTTTTCATAAATCATCATAGAAATCCCAAAGAAGAGACAGACCTTGGCCACATGGGATCCATATGTGGAGAAGGCCTTACATTGGCAGGTCACTGAAGGGATTAGCAGCACAGCTCTTAGTAGCAGGATGTAGGAGCCAAGGATGTATAATATAAGGAGGAAGGTAAGGAGTGAGCTCAAGACACAGAATGTCAATGGCAGGACAAGGGGCACAGGAGAAGGCCCG
>CM053582.1:392979547-393006248 GCA_028627135.1 Pseudochirops cupreus
TTGGGCTCTGTCCTTTTGACTGACTGGTCATGGCTTGGAAAAGCCTATTATACATTCTTCCTAAATTCCCAGTGAGAAATTACTCTTCCTTCTCAAGTCCTCAAAGCTATCCCTCCAGACTAAACCTTTGAGTGATTCCAGTGCCACTAGATCTCAGTAGGAATTGGTCCACCAAGGGATTTTGCCAGACTGATCAACCCCCTGCACTTCAATAATGAGTAAGGAAGATCAACAGGAACCCAGTTTCTGATGTCCTGATAGATGAAAGAGTGTACAATGAATGTATTGAAGAATTTTTTTTTCCTCAAAAGGCTCCCTTGAGGCAAATGTCACGTATGACATAATTTCAGAGCTGAAAGGGACCACAAAAGCCAAGAATCCTTGTCACAATGTACATGGCAAATGGTCATCCAGATTTGTCTTGAAGATCTGAAGCAATGAGAATCTCCTCTTCCTCCCTGCTGGGGCTATCCATTCCACTTATGGACAAGTCTGATGCTTAGGAAATTCCTAATGAATGTCAAACCCTTGTTTCTCTCTTAGCTTCCTCTTACTTGGCTTACCAACTGCCAATTTACACCATTAAATTAAAGTTATAAACATTTTATTCATTTTATTTAGTTTTTATTCTATTTTTTTGTGATTAATGAGCATATAATTTATTAAATACCTTTTCACATATATTGATATAAACCTACTATATGTCATAGTCCCTCCTCTAATTGTATACCCGGTATCTCTTAAAATGCACTCAACCATTCTATTCTCATTCAAATTCCTCTAATCATATACCCAGTATCTCCTATAAAATGCACTCAACATTTCTATTCTCATTCAAATCTTATAGGGAACAGACAGTATATTGAAAAAGAAGAGGAGTGTTTAGGTAGTGCTCTATACTCTGAGAGAGTTGCCTAGAGCACTGAAATATTAATTCCTTTGCCCAGTATCACACAGTCAAGAAATGTCAAAGGCAGGACTTGAACCCTGTTCTCATGGGCTTCAAAGTTGTCTTTCTATCCACTGTGTCACACTACCTCTGCACAGAAATAAACACTAAGTAAATGGGGGTCGTGGTGGAGTGGGGGAAGAGAATGAGCATGTACTCATCACCTGCTATATGCCAGATACTGTGCTAAGCACTTTATGAATATTATCTCACTTGATTTTGATAAAGCTAGGAGGAAGGTGTTATCATTGTTATTGTGCAGTTCATACAGTCCTATACAACTCTTCGTGACCCTGTGGACCACAGCATCCACAGGTTTTTCTTGGCAAAAACTATGCTGGTTTCGTATTTCCTTCAGCTGTGGACTAAGGCAAATAGAGGTCAAGTGACTTGCCCAGGATCAGGTAGTAAACATGTGAGACCAGATTTGAACTCAGGTCTTCCTGACTCCATGGCCAGAGTTCTACCCACTAAACCACCTCCCTCCCTCCTGAGTCTAGTATTATCCCCATTTTATACTGAGAGAACTGAGGCAGACAGAGGTTAAGCGACCTAATTATCGTGGGGTATAATGGCTAGATTTCTTTCTTCAAGTCCATGCTTTAAGCCCTATTTACTTGGGCTCTCAATGATTGAACAATAGGTCACTACCAAAGTGCCACTTAATGGTTGCTTTTTGGGTCCTTCTCGTTCAGAGTGAATGTAAATAGTAATTGTTTCTCTTTTGGCCAGCAACCCTGAGCATCTTCCCCTCCCATTTTTTTTTTAAATTAAAAGGCCATCCCTTGATTCTCTTCTTAAACAGGACTATTCAGTGAATGGGAGTTGCCTCACTCAAAGTGAGACCTGGGAACATCTTAGCTTAAAAAGGCCAATTTCTCCCATTGGATCCTGGGCCATCCATCTCCAGTCATCCTGATCTATATCTGGTCATTGAACACAGATGGCTCTGAAGGAGAAAGTGAAGCTGGTGTCTTTTCACAAGCCTCTCTCACTCAAATCCAATTCATTTGCAAGTCATGTCATCATTTTCCAGATGTCATGGTCCTCTTCTAAAATGAAGGACAAATCACAACCACAACCTGTGAGGGCTCATACAGGTGGTTAAATGTCTGAAACTGGATTTCAATTCAGGACTTCCTGACTCTAGATTCAGCATTCTATCCTCTGTGCCATCTAGCTGCCCTTATTGAATGAAAGAAGGGAAGAACAAAAGGATGAAAGAAAGAAAGAAAAATCAAGGAAACAAAGAAGAATATATGAACTAGTATGGTCCCAAGAAATGAAGATCTGAGCTTATTGTCACTACTGTTGTCAGTGTAAGGAAGAATTATGAAAAGAAAAGTAATTTCTAAGTATCACAGACCTAAAAACTATTATTTATCTTTCTAAGTAAGAATTCTAGCTTGTAATTTGCAACCTAGAAAAGAGTGAGGGAGACTTAGTCCAATTTTAGGAATGCCAATTATGGAGACAAAAATAGAAACCAGAAGTCCAAACTCACAGATCTAGACTGGGAATCAGAATCTAGAAACGGCATCATCATCATCATCATCATCATCATTGTTACCACCACCCACACCGTCATCATCATCATCATCATCACCACCATCATCATCACCATCATCATCATCATCATCACCATCACCATCATCATCACCATCATCATCATCATCATCATCATCAGCAGCAGCATCACTTTCTCTCTTTTTTTCTCTGTCTCTGATAATGTACCTCCTACCTTTCTCTTTTTTTGTTCTAAATATGATTAACAATTTTAGGAAATTATTTTCCTCTGGGTAAGAGCTAAGGATCAAATGAAGTCTCCTGTCATTTCTCTTTGTAAATCTTAAATGTAAGCTATTGTGTGAACATACGAATAAGCACTGGATTGGTTACAGCATGGGTGGTTGGAGAGGGGAAGAGAGGGTGACCCTCAGAAATCCACAGGTTAGACATCAGTTTTGAAGGATGAAGAGCCTCACAGCATTCTGTGGGAAACCTTGGCACCTCCCTGGCACCTGTCATTCATTATTTAGCAGGTGCTGAATCTGATTGGTGTGCTGAAAGGCACCTGAGTATCCTCAGTGAGCTAATACATAGTCCTGAGCCCTTACAAGGAACGTATCAGTTCCTGAGTAGAGAAGAACCCCAACAGGGCTTTAGTTCTCTGTAAAGGGGCACAGAATAGATGGCTTTACAGAAGAACAGGCCTCTTTGAAGTACTGGCTAACAGCAGATGAACAGAAGCAGTGGTTATATTGGTTGGCATGAGCTTCCTACTCCCTAAGTCTCTGTGCTCTCTACCACCAGATCTCTCTGCCTTCATACTATGATGAGATTCCTTCATTGAACCTGGAGACAATGTCAGGTAGCAAATGTCAGCCACAAGATTCTCCCCTTCTATAGTTCCTGGTAGGAAAATACTGTGGAAAAATATATGTACATTATTTCTTATATTCTGTTTTGAGAGCTTCTGTACTCAGTTCCCTAAGGTTGTATTTCTTTTCATGGAATCCAATTTATGTGTCATGTCAATGAATACTGTTAATTCCTAAGTTTCTCTTCAGTAGGCTTAGTGGCTATACTGTATTTTTCCTATGGTTGTATTCTTTCTCCTTTTCCCCCCCAAATTTATTCTTTATTTTTAACAGTCTTCCTTTTTCTTAAATTTTGAGTTCCAAATTTTCTGTCTCTCTCTCTCTCTCCCACTTCCTCTCCTACCTACTGAGAAGGGAGGCAATATGATATAGATTATACATGTGAAATCATTCAAAAACATATTAGTGATATTCCACAGTAGCAATATTAATAAAGCAAAAAACTATAGTTCAGTTTTCACTCAGAGTTCATCAGTTCTTTGGAGGTGGACGGTGTTTTTCATCATGACTTCTTTAGAAATGTCTTGGATCATTTCATTAATCAGAGTAGCCAAGTCTTTCTCTGTTGATCATAACAACATTATTTTTACTGCACACAATGATATTTCCTTGTTCTTCTCACTTCATTTTTCCTCTGTTCATTTAGTACTTGCCATGTTTTTCTGAAACTACAATTCTCTTAATTTCTTTTTCTTTCTTCCTTCCTTCCTGTTAACAGTGACATCATGTGATGCAACATGGCATAATGTATATTAAGTCACTTTTTTACATTTAATTTTCATTTTATTCTTTCTCAATTTCATATAAACAAAATTTTAAACATTATTTTAAGGTTTGAGTTCCATATTCTATGTATTTGTCCCTCTCCTTTCTTTGAGAAAGCAAGCAATTTGATATAGATTATAGATGTGCCATCTTGAAAAACATTTCCATATTAGCTATGTTACAAAATAAAATGCAGACCAAAACCTCCAGGAACAACAAATATAGTTTAAAAAAACCTATACTTTAATCTTCTTTCAGATTCCATCAGTTCTTTCTCTGGAGATGAATAGCATTTTTAATTTTACATTTTTTTTAGATTAGTCTTGGGCCATTGTATTGCTGAAAATAGCTAAATCATTCACAGTGATTCATTCTACAATTTGCTGTTAATTATACATTATTCTCCTGGTTCTTCCCATTTCACTTTGCATCAGTTTGTGTAAGCCTTTTCAGGTGTTACTGAAGCATTGTGCTCATCATTTCTTACAGCATAATAGTATTCCATTCTAATCAAATATCGTAACTTGTTCAGCCTTCCCTGACTGATCGGTATCCCTTCAACTTCCAATTCTTTGTCACAAGAAAAAGAGGTGCTATAAATATTTTTGCCCATATATGTCCTTTTCATTTTAAAAAATTTTTATTGGGACTTTTTGAAAGTGTGAGATAAAAAAGTCACACAAGATGAAAAGACATGGATGAGTTGCAGTCTGCAGTGGAAGAGGAGTTATGGGATCTCATATTCTTCAGAGTATTGCAGCAGAGTCAAAGAGCAATGTGATAGTCATCTTACCTTTCAAATAATTCTCATAAACTCTGGCTAATGTTCCATCCTCCTAGGACTTTTCTCAGGGCATTTTTCATGTCCTTGTTGCGTAGACTGTAGATTAGGGGATTTAAGAGGGGAGTTACTACTGAGTACATCAATGTGACCATCTTCTGCATTTCAGCTGGATTCCCAGATGTTGGGCTTACATACATCACAATGAGAGTGCCATAGAATAAAGATACGACCACCAGATGGGATCCACATGTGGAGAAGGCTTTACGCCGGCCATCAGCAGAGGGAACACGCAACACAGCTCTGAGGACCAGGGTGTAGGATCCAAGGATGGGGAGTAAAGATCCAAAGACAATGATGGAGTTGAGAGTGTAGCAGATGAGTTTAATAACAGGAGCAGGGACACAGATGAGTGAAAGTAAGGGACCTTGGTCACAGATAAAATGATCAATGATGTTAGGGCTACAGAAGGGCAGCTGAGATACAAGAACAATAGGAACAGGGTAATAAAGGAATCCACCCACCCAACAGACAGATATCAGGGTGGCACAAAACTGCCCTGTCATGATGGTGGGATAATGTAGTGGTCGGCAAATGGCTAGATACCTATCATATGCCATGACTGATAGGAAGAAACACTCAGTATTACCCAGGGAGAAAAAGAAATACAACTGTAAGAAGCAGCCAGAGAAGGAGATGGTCTTGGTCTCAGATAGAAAGTTGGCCAACATGTTGGGAACAGTAGAAGAAACATACCATATTTCAAGGAAAGCAAAGTTCCCCAAGAGGATATACATGGGTGTGTGGAGCTGCTTGTCCCATTTCACTGCACAGACAATGGCTCCATTCCCCAACAAAGTCAGGATGTATACCACTAAGATCAAGGAGAAGAGGAGATTCTGTATTTCCCTGTCACCAGAAAACCCCAGGAGGATAAACTCAATCACAGTGTGTGTGATTGACCCGTTAGGCTCCAAAACTGGAAAAGACAGAAAAAAATGACAAACTATTTTGGTCCAAGTAAACATATTAATAAGAAACTAAATATCTGGTCCTTGGCTCCTATGGTACATACATTAGTCGAGGGAATAGCATCAGAATTAAACAGGTTTCTGCTTAATCTGAAGGGAGGAAGGTATCACAGATAATTCCTGAATAGTGCCAGTTGTGCTTGGATTCTGGGGGAACAAATATAATACAGTCCTTGCAGTCTTTCCACAAATGTAGGTGCACCAGCGGAACACATTTTTTATGCATATAGAAGGACATACACACAGGAAGCTAAGACCACCAGACTCTACAGAATCATAGATTCATAGCCGGAAAGGACCTTTGAAGCCATCTAATGCAGCAATCTTATTTTTCCACTTAGGAAACTGAGGCACAGTGGTATAAGTGACTTGTCCAAGGATTGATTGGTAGAAAGTAGCATCGCCAGTATTCAAACCCTGATCTTCTGACCCCGATCCTGCCTTGAGAATCTTCACTCTCTATTTTGCATGGAAATAATCTATACTCACATATTGAGAGGGACTAGTCTCAGCAACACTATTCCTTTTATTACTGCTTCCACTTCTTAAATATTCTGGCTGATTGAAGCTTCAGTGCAGAGGAAATATTTATGCCCTCATCTAGTGAAACACTTCTACCTACTCACTTTCTATTTGGGAGGACTTGCTGCAGTGCCAAGAATTCTGTGCTAGAATTAGTTTGAAATAAAGATTGCTTCATTCTGGATGACCCCTGTTTCTCTAAATCTTAATAGGGTTTGTTTTTGCAGGACAGTCTCCCTTGAAAATGGGTGAAAAATGGGCTCAATTTCTTCTTAGTTTGAAGCAAGTCAGATTTTAAAGTTGAAATCACAGTGACTTCTGTTTTTTCTGATATTTGTAGCCAGTGTTACTTACATTAACCAGTATAACCCTTCCATTAGCACATTCTTTGAATGTGAAAAACATAAACGTTATGTTTATATAATATTTCAAATGAACCAGATGAATCATATACATGATATGTCGTTAAGACTAGAGATAACAATGCTGTAACTATTGTTTTAGCCATTAAAACTAATCTCATATCTTTTCGTTTTTCTTGACAAGACTAATTCACTCCTATTTTGTTGTCTGTCCTTCATATTTGAACAGGATCAGTGACATCATGGGATTATATTTTGACTTGATTGTGAATTTTCGAAGTCCAGTGGCAGGAAAAAAACCAAGATGAACAGCCAAGACCCATGATACAATGAATACCCTTGGTGTCTTTCTTGTCTGATCAAACTCTAAGTGTTCCACAGTGCCTGCTTCTGCCTCCTTCATGGCTGTTGGAATAAATTGTTCTTATCTCATCCATTTTGATAGAGAAAGTCTTCACATTTTTGGGAGTAGACCTCCCTTTGACTGAGATGTTTGCAGTCTGTCAGTTACCGTCAACCTGGTTTAGCCCATCTATGGGGATGGTTTCCTGGTGTATGGCCTCTGTGCATGCTAGCTCCTTGAAGCTCTAGGTGAGAGCTGGATGAAGGTAGACACCCTGGAAAGGGCTTGGCAATCCCTCACATCAGAGTTGCTCATCCTCCCTGAATACCACATACACCCCCACTCCTATTTTACTTGAACAATGAAATAAGAGACAAAAGATTTTTTTTGATAAGCTCAAATAAGTAGGTCACATTTTTCTATGCCAAAAACATGAACACACCAGTGTCTAGAAGAATATACCACAAATTCATTTATGAAACATTTACTAAGCCCTTACAGTGTTCAAAGCACTCTAGCTTGGGGGAAGATATATAGATTAGCAAAGACTTGGTCCCTGCCTCTATGAAGGTTAGAAAAATAGAAATGACCAGATCTGTAAGGGTGAGGAGTACAATACAATAACATCTGAAAAGATTTTCATTAAATAATGCAAAGAAAGAAATGAGAAACCATGGAACCAAGTACATGCTGACAACAAACATGTAAAATGGTAGGTGTAGGTTAATGACTATATCACAGAATCATAAATTTGAGAGTTGGAAGAGACCTCAGTATCCATCTAGTATAACCTATTCTGTCATTGTTATTCTTTGTCATTTCTTCTCGAAGAAGGCTATGACACTGGCATTACAAGACTCTCCAGTATAACCTACCTAGCAAGTGATCAGGCAGGCTCTCCTTGAAGACCTCCAGGGAGGGGGAAAGAGAAATTGTTTGACTCTTTCAGCAAATGGTTGCTCAGTTATTTTAGATAATTTATGTGTTGCAATTAATTTATTCCATTGTTGTCATGAATGCAAGTTTAGTTGTTTTTGGTACTTAACATTGTTCACAACAAAGGAATAAAACATATTGACTAGTCTCACAATAAATCTAGAGTAAAATACTGGATTGTTTTGGATAACATGCTCACTTACCCAAACTCATCCTTTTGTCCGCCATGAAGTCTACAGAGAGGAAGGGTTGTATTATTCTGTACTTGTTCCAATCTGGAGGAAGCACAGGATACTATTTTGAAGACAAGAATACATGTTTTGAAATCATGTTAAATATTAGCCTTTTTTTAAATGAAAAGAGTTCATGACTCATTTGATATGATTTTCATGGCAGTGGAAAAATTTCCCTGTAGATTTGTTTTAAATTTGTGTAACTTATAGAGGAGATGCTATGTTTAAATAGGTAATGGAGTGTCAGTGGAGTGTGTGTGTGTGTGTGTGTGTGTGTGTGTGTGTGTGTGTGTGTGTGTAGTGTCTGATGAAGACAATTACTGGTCTAATAGATCATTTTCCAGGTGGGGAAAGAAACCTTTCCTAGAACAGCTTTAGCGTAACACTATACTCAAAATATATTGATGCACCCTGCCTCTTCTCCTAGTGAAGGGTTTTTGTGATTTCTCACCCCCCTCCCCAACAATAAGAGCCCTGTGCAGTGTAAACATGGTTATTACTTACTATGATCACGGGATTGTCATCCATGGAACCAGGAAGAGAAATCAAACCTTCTTGCCCAGAAACTGGAGCTTAAGTCTGAGCATCTTGTCCTCTGACCTGGGCAATATGATAGAATCACAAAAAATCAGAGCTGGAAAGGACCTTAGATGACTGAAATAAATGAAGCACTGACAATCCCAGCCCTAAAACTTAACCCTATGTGAATTTTATTATCAAGCAAATTTTATTACATCCCTCAGACTTATGGTGAAGGTACAAATAAGGAGAGGGGAGTAGAAAGAATGAGCCTAGGAAATTCTTCTTCTGAGTTCTAGTTGATCCCACAGTATTTGATAGGAATAATTGAAAAGCTCCAATCTCCCCTGTCTTCTTAGTGGGAATAGTTAAGTACTTAGAGAGATATGCATGTTTTTCAGACCCTTGAGAGAAAGGCTCGTTTTACCTCTTGGCTCAGTGGATCTCTTCTGTGGGTAAGATTAGTGGAAAATTCCTCTAGCCTCTCCAGATGAACCTGCTCGCCACTGCAAAAGTGGAGATAAGAGCAATAAGGAATAGAGATGATCAGAATGCTCCTGAAGAGGCACTGATGAAGATTATCCTCTGTAAATTATTTTTTGATGAAATTTCTATAAGAGAAACATGAGTGCTTCTGTACCCACCCCATGAACTACCTGTTGAGTCCATGGAGGTTGATTTTTGAGATTCATTGCGTAACATTCAGACATTATTATCCAGCTTCTAGGAATGTCTCTCTTCCTCTGCACTCATACACACTAATAGCAGATTCACTTTTCCCTAGACCTCCTAGGGTATCTCCATTCCCAGACAGAGGAGATCCCCAGGATTCCTTTGGTTTTCTCTAGAAGTACAAAGAGTGAAGAACTTTAACAAAGAATAGACATCCTCATTATACAACAGTTGCATGTAACAAAAACAGTCATTATGCTGGCTTTGATGCAAAACTTCCTTTGATACCTATACCATCAGTAATTATCAGTTAGCATTCAAATGGTGCTTTAAGGCTTCCAAAGCACATTACCAAGTTCTCATTTTTTACTCCCAACAACCAAGGGAGGTAGATGGTATTATTTGTAACAATGGCAGGTCACGCTGCTAGTCAAGGATCCAAAGCTAGATTTGAACTCAGAGAGTTTCTAAGTCCAAAAGTCTATCTGCTGTACTACGAACTTGCTGACTCACCTGGGTGAACAATCACAGGATCATAGATTAAGAATTGAAAGGGACCTCAGAGATATCTAGTTCAACTCCCTTCTTTCACTGATGAGGAACTAGTCCCAGGGAAGTTTGGTGACTTGTAGTAATGACATACAGGTGGTAAGTGACAGAGCCAGGATTTGTTCAAGGAGGGAATGAGTTACAAAGAGCTCTTCCTCAAGCATCCTAATCTGAAAATGTTTTGATGGATGGAAGGGAAAGGGGGTGCATAGAATATAAAAAAAAATTGTATTTCATTTGACTTTTTTTCCATACCTGATAATTCTTGGAAGTTGTTCACTTGTAGTGATTTGAACTATGTGTATCTGATCCAATTTATGTTTCCTATCAGCAATTATCATAGGTACCCATGTTCCCAGGATCCGCAGTTCCCCCATTTCTATTACTTCGTGCCATACTCTTGTGTTTCACAATATTTTGACTACCTTTACCTCTGGGATCTTACTAATGAACACCAGGGTCAAAGTAAATTTGTGGGAAATCTCAGGAGCTATTTCTTCTGTTTGAGGATAATTTTTCACTGAGGACATGTTCCCTCTATGCAGGGAAATGAATATGTGATCTTCATTTGTGGAATCTACCTGCCTCCCCTTCCTTCATTATAATAGGCTGAACTTACATAACTGCTATCATTCAGTGACATTTTTGATTTGAATTTTTTTCCCAAAATATAATGGATACCAGCCATATAGTTTATTTCAGTCCATTTGAACTTTGGTGAATAATTGTCCTTCCCAATTAGCAGTGGCATAAGAGTTAGAGTACTTGACCAGGTGCCAGGGAGAAATATTTTTGAATCCTGCTACTGATATTTGGCTTGTTATATGACTATGGGAAAGTCCCCAAAATCAATCTGTAAGCACTTCTTAATCTTTTACCATGTGCTGAGCATAATGGAGAACAATGCAATAGGAGTCCATTCTCAGAGGATACATGGGCAGTATACTCTCCCCAATGCCAAACAATGTGGTGGGGTTTGGTGAACCTACCTCTGGAACTGCAAGATAATGTGAAATGGAAAGTCCCTGTTTTCCAATTTTTGGACAATTGGTAAGGACTGAACAATATGTGTGTGTATATATATATATATATATATATATATGTATATATATATATATATATATATATATATATATATGAATAAAACATCTTCCATTTGTGGATGATGTGACTTTGCATATTTATTTGATTATTGTTCTAAGAGCTAGAGAGGGAAATTGAAGGAGTATGGACAGCAGCATTATTTGAGGATGCTTGGAGAACAGTAGGCAGTTTGGTGGGTCTTCGATGGGGTAGTTATAGAACTCTCATGAATCAGGAGCAAGCAGAGCCCTAGGACAGGAACTAGATGACTGGCAAGATAAAATGGTGTGAAGGTAGCTAGAGAATAGCTGTAGTCCCAGTCTCTCCAAGATAAATATAGAGGTACATTTCCTCATCTGTTCTCCGGGTCTGAGACTGAATGATGTTGTTAATTATAGTGTTCATTTTTCTTGCAATGCCTTTTTTTTTTTGGAGGGGGGAGGGTGGGGCAATTGGGGTTAAGTGACTTGCCCAAGGTCACATGGCTAGTAAGTGTGTCAAGTGTTTGAAGCTGAATTTGAACTCAGGTCCTCCTGACTCCAGGGCTGGTTTTCTATTTACTGCACCACCTATCTGCCCCTCCAGTGCCTTTCAGTTGCCGTTATTGGAGTCATTATTTTGTATCTTACTAAAACCTTATAAAATTCACTCATTAAACAGAGAAGAGTCCTTTCAATAAATAGCAAGGATGAATTATGAAAATTTGTGGTTTGATACAGATAAGAATTGCAAAGAATCAGGGTGGCTAGGTGGGGCAGTGAATAGAATATGGGCCCTGGAGTCAGGAGGACCTGAGTTCGAATCCAGCCTCAGACACTTAACACTTACTAGTCATTTGACCTTGGGCAAGTAGCTTAACCTCAATTGCCCTACATTCCCAACTCCAAAAACCAAAAAAAAAAAAAAAGAATCGCAAAGAATGAGAAGACCTGAGTGGGTTACAATACCTATCATCGGAGGGAGTTAGTGGTCCCTTCAGTGTGGTTACTGATCCAGTAGAGTAGGACGGCCTTTCTTGGTTCCCAAAACAAATAAGGGGTATCTTTTATCTTCCGCTATCCCCAGAGAGATAACAAGATAGATCTAAAGTGAAGATTTTGGATCCAGACATAGAAGATCCAACACAGGGGTGGACTGGCTGTTGCTTACATTCAGTGAATACAAGAGTAAGAATAAAAAAAACAGATCAACTGTTAAGAAAGAGAGATACAGGATACAACAGTGCAAAGATGCAAAGTGTAAAGACAAAAGTGCCAGATGGACAGACTAGAACCACTAGAATTGAAGAGCCCCACATCTGGAACACCATTTCTTTTCACTGATGCCTCTTGGAAGTCATAACTTCCTTTTAGACACAGTTCAGGTGCCACCTTGTATACAAAGGCCTTCCTTATCCCTGAGGGTACTATTGTTCTCTCCCTCTTAAAATTATCTTATGCTCTTTTATTTATAACCTGTGTTTATCAGTTTGTATTTGTCCCTCCACATGAACATAAGCTGAATGAAACCAAAGAGAATTAAAATTTTTCTTTGTATGTACATAATGGACCTTTAATACCTTTTTTGGGGGGTTAAATTGAATGGCAATTTGTTCAGGTCACTAATAAAAATGTTGAACAGAAGATGGGGAAAAGCATATCCCTGGTATACTCCACTAGAGTCTTCTTTCCAAGTCCTCTTTGAGACTTTATGACTATACTTTGTTGCTGATTGTTCAAACCTTTCTGAACCCATCTAATCAGACACATTTCTCATCATTTTGTCCTGAAGGGTATGATGAAAGAGACTGTCAAATGTTTTATGGAGATCCAGGCATTCTAAGTCTAAACCATTTCTCTGTACCAGAATAGAAATCTCAGTAAATACCAGTTTCCACCCAACCAAACCTTCCATTCCCATCCCCTCACATCTTAGCCTACTATGAACAGAAGAAAGGAATATTATGTGCTATTTGTTTACTCCTAATATTAGACCTCATGGGATAGGGTTGGGGCTGGTCCTGTGATTTTATTAGGATAAAGATCTTTTTATGTTGGAATTCCTTCTACTAAAGCAGACTGGCACCTGCTTTTTAATTTACAGTCTTAGAAACTTGCTTGGGACAGAGAATTTAAGTAACTTCCAGGATTACATGGCTAGTATGAGTCAAACCTTGGTCTTTCTGACTCCAATAATGACTCTTTGTGTACTATGTTGTGCTGTATCTCATTAGAACCTGCATCTCTGGCATGTGTGGGAAACTTGCAATTTGTCCCTAGAATGAAGATTAAAAAATCACTAAGTTATAAGTAACAAAAATACAATTTCGTATAATTTTCTTTTTGTTCTTCATTGTAATTTGAAATATTCAGGTTGCTTGATGATTGTTATGGTTATAATAAAATAAATTTATAATAACAAAAAATTCTTGAAGAAACAAGAATCAAGGGATTTACCTATCTGGTAGTTCTTGATCATTGGCCTTTGGGATATAAATTTTTTCCCTTGATTCTTTATTTAAGCTTCTAAAATCATACCTTCTAGTGAATAGTCTCAATGAGTAGGTTGTATAAAAATGTTCTGTCTCCAGCAGTCGCTGTTAGAATAGAATTGGACAGGTCAAAAAGACAGAATAAAGTACATCATGTTAGATCACCTATTAGATCATTTATGTTTATAAGATAATACTTCTACCTGATGCTTAATGTTATTGAGCTGAGGTTTAGCTGGAGTAGGATGGGCAAGACATCAAAAGATGAAGGATTTTCCCTGAGAAGATGTTTTCCATGAGCTCCCTCCCTGAAGTATAAGCTTCAGGACTAATAGGAGAAGTAGGTACCTTTCTCAATGGCTGTTTGGATCTCCATCTTGACCCATGGAAGGTGCTTTCTGTCTTTAGAGCGTGGAATCACTTGTAAAAGTCGCATATGTGTTTTTGCTTCTTCTGAAGTATTCCCACGACTTTTCAGAAGGCTGCCTTTATGTCCTTATTTTGGGGGCTATAGTTTAAGAATAGAATTACTATTGAGAAGATCAATGTTATGATCATTTACACTTCACCAGAATTCTCAGATGTTGGTTTTTCATAAATCATCATAGAAATCCCAAAGAAGAGACAGACCTTGGTCAGATGGGATCCATATGTTGTGAGGGCCTTACACTGGCAAGTCACTGAAAGTATTAGCAGCACAGTTCTTAGTAGTAGGATGTAGGAGCCAAGGATGTATAATATAAGGAGGAAGGTAAAGAATGAGCTCCATACATAGAACAGAATGTCAGTGGCAAGACTAGGGGCACAGGAGAAGGCCAACAGTGGGTTACTGTCACAAATAAAGTGATCAGTGCTATTGGGACCACAAAATGACAACTGAGAGATCTGGGCAGTGGACACTAGATAGCCGAGGAAGCCAACTGCTCAGCAAACAGACATCAAATTGTAACAGTGCCTCAAGGTCATAATGGTTGGGGACTGCAATGAGTTGTAAATATGTATTTAATTAGGTGGGTTCAGAAAGGCAAGATAAGTACAACATAAGACATGTATAACGATACTGGGATTTGAAGATCTTCCATGCACCTTAAACTCGCTGACGTAGCAGGAAGGGGTGGAGCAAGAGAACGCCGGAACCAAGCTAGTCTCCCTGTGGTGCTGACTGCAAGCGGTGGCAGAGGCAGCGGCTGCAGTTGCGAACTCCTTTTTCTTTGAGCCAACCAGAATCTCTGCTAAGGACTCCTGCTGAGGACTGCCTGGGGCGGGAGCTGCCAGGGCTGGAGCTGCTGGGAGCGAGCTGCCTGGACGCTGAGCAGTTGCGTGTGTGAGGAGGGGAAGATGTTTGCCTGAGGTAGCCTGTCCTGTTCTGAAGGCTTGAGAATGTGGGTGTTTACTACTTTAACTAACTACATGTGCCAACTTAGTAACTACTTTGACTTTCTGGTTTTGGGACTCAGTTTTCTGGTATTTAAATGAATGCTCTACCTATATTTCTTATGTAGAGAACCTGTTACATTTCGTGATTAATAACAATATCAGTATACTTATAGTTACTGTAGGCATTGTGAATGCTGCATTGCTGATACAATACGATGCACAGGAAATAGACTTTAGTTCCACAATTAGTGGAGAAATGGAATTAGAGTAATCAGCCAGTGGAAGAGCATAATGTTAAGGGAATTTGAAGATCTTTTGTGCCCCTTAATAGACCCATGTGACAAGAATTTTTTAAAAATTGAAAAAATTAATTTAAAAAATTTAATTCATGAAATAAAACAAGCATTTCCACAACTTAGTAGAACAAAAAAAAGATGATTGCATAAGAAACCTCAAAGCTACCATGCACAACTTGCTATTCTTTCCAAATATATAACAAAGTTATCCTGTAAATTTCCTTTCCCCTCATTTTTTCTTCCCTAACCAACCCTGCCCTAGAGATTGCTACCGTTAGACACAAATAGATATAAATATGAAAAATTATTCTATGCATACTTCTATTTATCGGTTCTTTAAAAAAATGGAACCATGACTTTCTTCTTCTAATATTTCCAGGGAGTTTAACGATGCCTTTTTAAGATTTGTGTGCTAAATATTTTGTTCATATAGAAATCTATTTCTAATTATCCTGTCTTTTTCTTAACCTACCACCCCTCAGGTTTTTTTTCTGTAAAAGTAAGCTGAGGTCTCAAATTTCTGGTGCCATCCATCAGACTTTGAGCTGATGTTGCCAGGATACAAAAGGCATCATTCCCTATAAGGAAAAGAACACAGGGTTTCCTTTGGTCTCTTCAACATTTTGCAATAACAGCATATCAACCTCTCAGGTTAAATACCTGAGGACTACTATTTAAGAGGAACTTTCAGTGGATGTAATATGGTCCAGTAACATATGGCTTAAAATTTAACAAAGCTTATCATAGTTTAATCATGGTACCTTGTCTGCAGTGGAATGTTACCTTTCAAGGTTTCATTAGGCTTACAGTTCTTATTGGTCTGGGCCTTGATATTAAATAGGTCTAGTTCCATGGGCCATGGGAATGACTGGCCCAAGTCATTTGAGAAATTTTTCTATGGTCTCTCCGCTAAGAATATGGGCCCTAGGCAAAGCCTACTTCTAATTAACCCCATGGCTTGGTTCCCTTGGGCTCTGTCCTTGTGACTGATTGGTCATGGCTTAGAAAAGCCTGTTTTACCTTATCCCCAAACTCTGAGAGAGAAATTACTCTTCCTTCTCAAGTCCTCAAAGCTATCCTCCCAGATTAAACCTTTGAGTGATTCCAGTGCCACTAGATCTCAGTAGGAATTGGTCCACCAAGGGATTATGTCAGACTGATCAACCCCCGGCACTTCAGTGATGAGCAAGGAAGGTCAACAGGAACCCAGTTTCTGATGTCCTGATAGATGAAAGAGTGTACAATGTATTGAAGAATATTTTTTTTCTCAAAAGGCTCCCTTGAGGCAAATGTCATGTATGACATAATTTCAGAGCTGAAAGGATCACAAAAGCGATGGAATCTATTCCATGTGTGAACAAGAATCATTGTCACAATGTATATGGCAAATGGTCATTCAGATTTGTCTTGAAGATCTGCAGCAATGGGAATCTCCTCTTCCTCCCTGCTGGGACTATCCATTCCACTTATGGACAAGTCTGATGCTTAGGAAATTCCTAATGAATGTCAAACCCTTGTTTTCTCTCTTAGCTTCCTCTTATTTGGCTTACCAACTGCCGAGTTACACCATTAAATTCAAGGTATAAACAGTTTATTCATTTTCTTTAGTTTTTTTATTCTATTTCTGTGATTCATGAGCATATAATTTATTAAACACCTTTCCCACATATATTGATATAAACCTAGTCTGTGTCATAGTCGCTTCTCTGATTATATACCCGGCATCTCCTTAAACACACCCAACATTTCTAATCTCATTCAAACTCACTTCTGCAAATCTTATTGGGAGTGGACAGTGTATTGAAAGCAAGGAGGTAGTGCTCTATACGCTGAGAGAGTTGCCTACATGACTGAACTATTAATTCCTTTGCCCAGTGTTACACAGGACATGTCAAAGGCAGGACTTGATTACATCTTTTAAATTACATTTTTTTTGGGGACTTTTTGGAGGGGGGAGAACAGGGGAATCGGGGTTAAGTGACTTGCCCAAGGTCACACGGCTAGTAAGCATTAAGTATCTGAGGCTGGATTTGAACTCAGGTCCTCCTGACACCCTGTTCTTACAGGTTTCAAGGTTGGTTTTCTGTCCACTATGTCACACTGCCTCTACACAGAAATCAACACGAAGTAAATGGGTGTGATGGTGGGATGCGAGAAGAGAATGAGCATGTATTAATCACCTACTGCTTACCAGGCACTGTGCTAAGCACTTTATGAATATTATCTCACTTGATTTTAATATACCTAATAGGAAGGTGCTATCATTGTTATTGTTCAGTCATTCAGTCATGTCTCTCCAGAAATCTTTGTGACCCTGTGGACCATAGTGTCCATAAGTTTTTCTTGGGAGAAATAACTGTAGTGGTTTCCCATTTCTTTCTGCAGTGGTTTAAGGCAAATAGAGGTTAAATGACTTGCCCAGGATAACATAGGTAGAAAATATGTGAGGCCAGATTTGATCTCAGGTCTTTCTAACTCCAGGGCCAGAGTTCTACCCATAAAACCATTCCCTGCCTCCTGATTCTATTATTATCCCCATTTTATACTGAGGCAGACAGAGGTTACATGACCTAATTGTCTTGGGGTATAATGGCTAGCTTTCTTTCATAAAGACCATGCTTTAAACCCAATTTACTTGGATTCTCATTGATTGGGCAATAGGTCCCTGCCAAAGCTCCACTTAATGGTTACTTTTTGGGCCCTTCTGGTTCAGAGTGAATGGAAATAGTAATTATTTCTCTTTTGGTCAGCAACCCTGAGGGTCTTCCCCCTCCAGTTTGATTTTACAAGGCCATCCTTTGATTCTCTTCTTAAACAGGATTGTTCAGTGAATGGGAGTTGCCTGCCTCAAAGTGAGACCTAGGAAAGATCTTTGCTTAAAAAGGCCAGAGTCTCCCACTGTATCCTGGGCAATCTCCAGTCCTCCTGATTTATATCTGACCACTGGACTCAGATGACTCTGGAGCAGAAAATGAGGCTGGTGACTTTGCCCAGCCCTTTGTTACTCAAATCCAGTTCATTTGCAAGTCATGTCATCATCTGCCAGATATCATGATCCTCTTCTAGAATGAAGGACAAACCTCAACCACAACCTGTGAGGGTCATACAACTAGTTAGATAACTGATGGTGGATTTGAATTCAGTTCTTCCTGATTCTTGTTCCAGCACTCTGTCCTCTGTGCCAGATAGCTGCTCCCTTTGAATGAAAGAAAGGAAGAACAAAAGGAAGAAAGAAAGAAAAGCAAGCAAGCAAGGAAGAATATGTGAACTATGATGGTCCCAAGAAATGAAGATCTGGGCTCATTGTTACTTCTGGTTATCAATGTAATGAAGAATCATGAAAAGAAAAGTAGTTTCTAAGCTTCTCAGACCAAACTGCTATTATTCATCTTTCTAAATAAGAATTCTAGTTTGTACTTTGTAACTTAGAAAAGATTCAGGGAGATGTAGCACAACCTTAGGGCTGCCAATTGTGAAGCCAGAAATAGAAAGTAGAAGCCCAGACTCACACACCTCAACTGGGAATTAGAATCCAGAAGCTTGGCATCATCTCTCTTTGTTTTCTTCTGGATAATGTACCAATCTAGTTGATATGATTTACAATTTTAGGAAATAATTATCCTTTGGGTAAGAGCAAAGGATAAAAGGAAATATCCTGTTATTTCTCTTCATAAACCTTAAAAAGCTATTTAAATGTAAGTTAGTGCTGTGAACATCCAAATCAGCGTTGGATTGACTACAGGATGCATGGTTGGAGGGGAGAACAGAGGTGACCCTTGGAAATCCACAGGTTAGACCTCAGTTTTGAAGGATGAAGTGCCTCACAGCATTCTGAAGGAAACCTTGGCACCTCCCTGGCACCTGTCATTCATTATTTAGCAAGTGTTGAATCTGGTTGGTGTGCTGAATGGCACCTGAGTATCCTGAGAGCTAACACATAGTCTTGAGCCCAGACAGGGAACATATCAGTTCCCCAGTAGATAAGAACCCCAACAGAGCTTTAGTTCTCTCTAAAAGGGCACAGAATATATAGCTTTACAGAAGAACAGGGTCCTTTGAAGTGCTGGCTAACAGCATGTGCACAGAGGCAGTAATGGTACAGGTTGGTATGAGCTTCCTGCTCCCTCCCACCTCTTCCTGCCTTCGTGCTATGATGAGATTCCTTCACTGAACCTGGAGACAAGGTCAGGGAGCAAATGTCAGTCCCCTTTCATAGTTCTTGATAGGAAAATACTATGGAAAAATATAACATATAGGTTATTTCTCATATTCTTTTTGAAGGACTTCCTGACTCAGTTCCCTAAAAGTGTGTTACTTTGCATGGAATCTAATTTGTGTGTCATATCAATGAATACTGTTAATTTGTAGGTTTCTCTTTAGTAGGTTTAATGGCTATACTGTATTTCTACTGGGGTTGTATTCTTTCTTTTATATTTTTTTCAAATTTATTTTAATTTTCAAGTCTTTTCTTTTTCAATTTTGAATTCCAAATTCTCTCTCCTTCTCACTTCCTCTACCACTTAGAAGGCAAGCAATATCAATTATACATGTTAAATCATGCAAAAACATATTTTCATATTAGCCCTATTACAAAGAAAACAAGAGAAAGTGAGAAAATTATGCTTCAATTTTTGCTCAGGGGACATCAGTTCTCTCTCTGGTTGTAGATAGCATTTTTTCATTACAATGTCTTTGAAACTGTCTTGGATCATTGTATTGATCAGAGTAGCCAAGTCTTTTATAGTTGATCATCATTACAACATTGCTGTTACTGTACACAATGATCTCCTTGTTCTCACTTAGGGCAGTTCATATAGTTCTTACCAGGTTTTTCTGAAATTAGGCCCCTCGTTCCTTCTTTTCTTCTTTCTTTCTTTTTCTCAACAGTGACCTCATGAGGTGCAGCATGGCATAGTTGATAGCAAACTATTTTTCCACATTTAATTTTTGTTTTTCCCCCTCAATTACATGTAAACAAAATTTTTTAGCATTTGTTTTTCTTTAAAGTTTGAGCTTTGTATTTTCTATATCTCTCTCATTCTTGAGAAAGGAGGAATTTTGATATAGATTATAGATGTATAGTCATGCAAAACTTTTCCATAGTAACATTTACAAAATAAAATGTATGCCACTCCCTCTCTCTCCCCCTGCCCCGAATAATAAAGTGAAAAAAGTATGCTTTAACCTCCTTTTAGATTCTATCAGTTCTTTCTTTGGAGAGGAATAGCATTTTCATCTTAAGTTCTTCAGAATTGTCTTGGATCATTGTATTGCTGAAATTAGCTAAGTCATTTACAGTTGATCATTGTACAATATTACTGTTAACTTTGTTCAGTGTTCCCCTGTTTCTGCCCATTTCACTTTGCATCAGTTCATGCAAGGCTTTCCAGGTGTTCCTGAAAGCATCCTGCTCATCATTTCTTATAGCACAATAGTATTCCATCCTAATCACATACCATAACTTGCTCAGCCATTTGCCAATTGATAGCATTCCCTCAATTTCTAATTCTTCAACATCACAAAAAAGAGTCATTATAAATATTTTTTGTCCATATAGGACCTTTTCCTTTCTAAAAATTTCTGTTGCAACTTTATGGAAGCATGAGATAAAAAAGCCCCACAGGATGAAAAGGCATGGGTAGGTTACAAACTTCAGTGGTAGAGGAATTATGAGACCTGAGATCCTTCAAAGTATTGAAGCAGAGTCAAAGAACAATATGATAGTCATATTACCATTCAAATAATTCTCATGAAATTTGGCTAATGTTCTATCCTTCTAGGACTTTCCTCAGTGCATTTTTCATATCCTTGTTGCGTAGACTGTAGATTAGGGGATTTAAGAGGGGAGTTACCACTGAATACATCAGTGTGACCATCTTCTGCATTCCAGCTGGATTCCCAGATGTTGGGCTTACATACATCACCATGAGGGTGCCATAGAATAGAGACACAACCACCAGATGGGATCCACATGTGGAGAAGGCTTTACGCCGGCCAGCAGCAGAGGGAACACGTAACACAGCTCTGAGGACCAGAGTGTAAGACACAAGGATGGAGAGGAAGGGTCCAAAGATTATTATGGAGTTGAAAATGTAGCAGATGAGTTTAATAATAGGAGCATGGGCACAGGCGAGTGCAAATAATGGTCCTGGGTCACAGACAAAATGATCGATGATGTTAGGGCCACAGTAGGGCAGCTGAGATATAAGAACAATGGGAACTGGGTAACAAAGGAATCCACTCACCCAACAGGCAGATATCAGGGTGGCACAAAACCGTCCTGTCATGATGTTGGGATAGTGTAGAGGACGGCAGATGGCTAGGTACCGATCATATGCCATGACTGATAGGAAAAAACACTCAGTAGTCCCCAGGGAGCAAAAGAAGTAGAACTGTAAGAAGCAGCCAGAGAAGGAGATGGTCTTGGTCTCAGATAGAAAGTTGGCCAACATGTTGGGAACAGTAGAAGAAACATACCATATTTCAAGGAAAGCAAAGTTCCCCAAGAGGATGTACATGGGTGTGTGGAGCTGCTTGTCCCATTTCACTGCACAGACAATGGCTCCATTCCCCAACAAAGTCAGGATGTATACCACTAAGATCAAGGAGAAGAGGAGATTCTGCATTTCCCTGTCACCAGAAAGCCCCAGGAGGACAAACTCAGTCACAGTGTGTGTGATTGACCTGTTAGGCTCCAAAACTGTGGAAAAGAGAAGACAAAAATGACATAAACTATCTTGTTTCCAAGTAAGCATCCTAAGAAGAAAGTTTAAATTTCAGTGGAAAGCACACTGGTCCATTCTGAAACAAGATGTCCTGTCCTTAACTCCTATGGGACATAGTCTAGTGGAGGGAATAGCATAAAAATTAAACAAGTTTCTGCTTAATCTGAAGGTACACAGGTATCACAGAATAGTTCCAGTTGTGCTTGCATTCTGGGGGAACACATCTAATACTCACACTCCTGGCATTCTCTCCACAAATGTAGGTGCACCAGCAGAACACATATAGTGTGTGCATAGAAGGACATACACACAGGAACCTAAGACCACCAGACTCTACAGAATCATAAATTTATAACTAGAAGGGACCTTTTGAGTCGTCTAGTGCAATGTTCTTATTTTTCAGTTAGGGAGCCTGAGGCAGGGGTGGGGGGGGGGCGGCGTTATGTGACTTGTTCAAAAATAGATGGGTAGTAAGTAGCATAGCCAGTATTCAGAACTAGATCTTCTGACCCCAAATCCAGCCCTGCTTCCATGGTTCTGCTGCCTCAAGAATCTTCACTCTCTCTTCATTTTGCATGGAAACAATCTAGACTCACATATTGGCAAGGGTACTCTCAGTAACACTAGTCCTTTTATTACTGATTCTGCTGCTTAAATGTTCTGGCTGATTAAAACTTCAGTGTAGAAGGAAATACTTGTGCCCTCATCTATTGAAGCAGTTCTACCTGGTCACTTTCTATCTTGGAGGACTTGCCTAGTATTTTGTGGTAGCATGAGTTTGAAACAAAGGCTATTTCAATGTCTGACCCCTTTTCCTCTAAATCTTAATATGATTGATTTTTTAATGCCAATATCCCTCATACATGGGTAATAATATGTGCAATTTCTTCCTAGTTTGAAGCAAGCCAGATCTTAAGGTTGAAATCACAGTGATGTTTGTTTTCCCTGATGTTTGTAACCAGTGTTACCTACATTAACACACAGTGTTTCCCTTGCACTAGCACCACCTTTGAATGTGAAGGAAGAACATAAATGTTATCACTTTCACATGAACTTATAGGTGATATATTATTAAAACTAGAGATAACCGTATTGTAACTCTTGTTTTAGTCATTAAAACTCATCTCATATCTTTTCATTTTTTTTGACGAGGCTAATTCATTCTTGTTTTTTTTTTTTGTCCTTCATTTTCAAAGGAGACCAATGACATCATGGTTATTGATGTTATGACTTGTATGTGAATTGGTTTTAAGTGAGACTGAGTTTTGCAAAGTGTTTTCAAAGTTCAGTGGCAGCGAAAAGTCAAGGTGAGGGGGCCATGGCCCATGATGCCTTGGTGTCTTTGTTGTCTGAACAAACTCTAAGTGCTCCACAGTGCCTCCTTCATGGCTGTTTGAGTAAATATTTCTCATCCCATCCGTTCTGCTGGAGAAAGTCTTCATATGCTTGGGGTAGACATCCCCTTAACTCATGGACAGGTCTGAAGTCTGTCAGTTACCTTCAACTTGGTTTAGCCCATCTGTGGGCATGGTTTACTGGGGTTTGGTCTCTGTGTGTCCTAGTTCCTTGGAGCTCCAGGTGAGAGGTGGATGATGGTGGACACCCTGAAAAGGGCTTGGTAAGCCCTCACACAGAGGTGTTAATTCTCCCTGAACATCCCATACACCCCCACTCTTTTTTTTACTTGAATAACGAAACAAGACAAAGATATTTTTGAAAAGCCCAATTAAGTAGGTCACATTCATGTATGACGGAATCACGAACACTCCAGTGTCTCCATGAATATACTCAATATTCATTTATCAAACATTTATTAAATGCTTACAGTGTGGAAAGCACTAGCATTATGGAAGATATATAGATTATCAAAGACTTGGTCCCTGCTTCCATGATGTTTAGAAAAATAGAAATGACCAGATTTTTAAGGGAAAAAAAGAATATGGTATAAAAATTTCTGAAAAGATTTTCTTTAAATAATGCAAAGACAGAAATCAGAAACCTTGGAGCCAAGTACATGCCAACAACAAACATGTAAAATGACAGGTGTACATTAATGAATCTATCACAGTATCACAAATTTGAGAGTTTGAAGAGACCTCAGTATCCATCTAGTATAACCTATGCTGTGGTGGTTGTTGTTTGTCCTTTGTTCTTGAAGAGGACCAAGGTAATGGCCTTAAAAGAATTTCCTAAATATAACTTTATATAACCTGTATGTAACTATGCATATATAACTAGATATAACTCTCTTTCTCTCTCCTTGTCTATCATCTACCTGTCTATCTATCTATCTATCATCCATCCATCTATCTGTCTATCTGTCTCTATCTGTCTGTCTGTCTATCTATCTATCTATCTATCTATCTATCTATCTATCTATCATCCATCCATCTATCTATCTGTCTATCTGTCTCTCTCTATCTGTCTGTCTGTCTATCTATCTATCTATCTATCTATCTATCTATCTATCTATCTGTAAAACCTACCTAGCAAGTGATCAGCCACACTCTCATTGAAGACGTCCAAGGAGGGGGAAAGAGAAATTGTTTGAATCTTAGAGGGAATAGTCGCTAAATTATTTCAGATATTTTATGTGTTGAAATTAATTTATTTCAATGTAGTTATGAAAGGAAGTACAGTTATTTTTAATGTTTTATATTGTTTACACCAAAGCAATAAAACATGTTGACTAATCTTACAATAGACCTATGGCAAAATAGTAGGTTGTTTTGGATAACAGGCTCACTTACCAAAATTCATCCTTTTGTCCTTCATAAAGTTTAGAGAGAAGAAGGGTTGTATTATTCTGTACTTGTTCCAAACTGGAGCAAACATAGAAGAATATTATTTTCAAGACAATATTATATTTTCAAAATCATGTTAAATATTAGACTTTTTTCAATGAATGGAGTACATGGCTCAGTTGGTATGGTTTTTATGGCAGTGGAAATGTTTCCAATAGATTTAATTCAAATCTATGTAATATATAGAGGAGAGACTATGTTTAAACAGTCAGTGGAGCGTTAGTGTAATTAATGTGTGTGTGTGTGTGTGTGTGTGTGTGTGTGTGTGTGTATGTGTGGTGACTGATGAAGGTAATTACTGGGCTAATAGATCATTTCCAGGTGGAGAAAGAAACCTTTTCTAGAATTCTTTTAGCATAACAAGTATGCTCAAAGTGTATTGGGACACCCTGCCTCCTGTTCTAGTGAAGGGCCAAAAATTCCCTCTCACTGTGCAACAAGAGTCCTGTGTGCTGTAAAAAGTGTTATTACTTGCAGCAACCACCGGATTGTCATCCCTGGAACCAGGTAGAGAAAGAGCCTTCTTGCCCAGAAAATGGAGCTTGTAAGTCTGAGCATCTTGTCTTCTGATATGTTTAGTATGATAGAATCACAAAAAATGAGATCTTGAAAGGACCTTAGAAATCTGTACTGAATGGAACACTGACAATCTCAACCCTACAATTTAACCCCATGTTGATTTTATCAGCAAGCAAATTTTGTTCTATCTGGCCCACTTATGGTGAAGGTACATATAAGGAGAGGGGAGTAGAAACAATGAGATTAGGAACTTCATCTTTTGGATTCTAGTAGTTGGCCCCACAATGTTTGATAGGAAGAATTGAAAGGCTCCAACTTCCCCATCTCCTTGATGGTAATAGTTAAGTACTTAGAGAGATAATGTACTTTTTTAGTCCCTTGAAAGGAAGGCTTTTTTTTTTTTGCTCTTGGTTCTGTGGATCTGTACTATGGCTAAGATTAGTGGAAACTTCCTCTGGCCTCCCTAGATGAACCTGCTTGCCCCTGGAAAAATTGAAATAAGAGCAATAAGGAATTGAGATGGTAAGAATGCTCTTGAAGAGGCACTGATGAAGGTTTCCACCTGTAAATTATTATTTGATGTAATTTCTGTAAGAGAAACATGAGTGCTCCTGCACCCACCCCATGAACTACCTGTTGAAACCATGGAGGTAGATTTTTGAGATCCAATGCATAACATTCAAACATTTTCACCTCGCTGCCAGGAGTGTCTCTCTTCCTCTACACTTATACACACTAATAGATTTGCTGTCCTGAGTCCTCCTAGCGTTTCTCCATTCCTAGACAGAGGAGAGCCCCTGGAATCCTTTGGTTCTCCCTAGAAGAAAATAGAGTGAATAATTTTAACAAAGAAGAAACATCCTCATTGTACAACAGTAGCATGTACAGAAAAGCAGTCATTGTGCTGGCTATGATGCAGACCATTGTCATAGAGCTATAGTGTCATTAATATTTATCAGCTAGCACTTACATGGTGCTTTAAGCCTTTCAAAGCACTTTTCTGAGTTATCTTCTTTTATCCTCAAAACAGCCACGGTAGGTATTATTATTTATTCTCACACTTGTAGATGTGGGTAAATGGAAAGATAAAGAGAATTTAAGTGACTTGCCTCCAGGAGGAGGAGGAGAAGGAGGAGGAGGATGAGGAAGAGGAGGAGGAGAAAGAAGAGGAGGAAAAGGAGGAAGAAGAAGAAGAAGAAGAAGGAGGAGGAAGAGGAGGAGGAGGACGAGGAGGACAAGGAGGAGAAGGAGAAGGAGGAGGAGGAGAAGAAGGAGAAGGAGAAGAAGGAGAAGAAGAAGAAGAAGAAGAAGAAGGAGAAGAAGGAAGAAGAAGGAGAAGGAGAAGGGGAAGGAGAAGAAGAAAGAAGAAGAAGGAGAAGGAGAA
>CM053582.1:393006748-393036663 GCA_028627135.1 Pseudochirops cupreus
CCTTCCACACTTAGCACTTAGTACTAAGTGCTAAGTATCCTGCTAAACAGATTACTATTACAGTCATCATCTTCCAGATGTCATGGTCCTCTTCTAAAATGAAGGACAAAAATCACAACCACAACCTGTGAGGGTCATACAACTAGTTAAATGTCTGGAGCTGGATTTGAAATCAGTTCTTCCTGACTTTAGGTCCAGGACTCTATCCTCTGTGCCGTCTAGCTGCCCCCATTGAATGAAAGAAAGGAAGAACAAAAAGAAGAAAGAAAAAAAGAAAAAACAAGGAAGCAAAGAAGAATATGTGAACTATGATGGTCCCAAGAAATGAAGATCTGGGCTCATTGCCACTAGTGGTTGTCAATGTAATGAAGAATCATGAAAAGAAAAGTAGTTTAAGCTTCTCAGACCTAACTGCCGTTATTAATTTTTCTAAGCAAGAATTCTAGTTCGTACTTTGTAAACTAGAAAAGTGAGGGAGACCCAACTCAACCTTAGGGCTGCCAATTATGAGGCCAGAAATAAAAATTAGAAGCCCAGACTCACAAACTACTGGGAATCAGAATCCAGAAACTTGGCATTATCATCTCTCTCTTTGTTTTCTTCTGGATAATGTACTATTCTAGTTGATAACAATTAAAAATTTTAGGAAATAATTATCCTTTGGGTAAGAGCAAAGGATAAAATAAAATTTCTCTTTGTAAACCTTAAAAAGCAATTTAAATGTAAGCCATTGTTGTGAATATACAAATAAGCAGTGGATTGACTACAGGGTGGGCAGTTGGTGGGGGGAAGAGAGGTGACCTTCGGAAATCCTCGGGCTAGACAACAATTTTGAAGGATGAAGAGCCTCACAGCATTCTGTAGGAAACCTTGGCACCTCCCTGGCACCTGTCATTCATTGTTTAGCAGGTGCTGAATCTGATTGGTGTGCTGAATGGCCCCTGAGTATCCTGAGAGCTAACACATAGTCCTGAGCCCTCACAGGGAGTGTATCAGTTCCTCAGTAGATAAGAACCCCAGCGTGACTTTAGTTCCCTCTAAAGGGGGCACAGAATAGATAGCTTTACAGAAGAACAGGCTCCTTTGAAATTCTGGCTCACAGCAGGCACACATAAGCAGTTATTTTACTGGTTGGTGTGAGCTTGCTGTTCCCTCCTAACTCTCCCTCTGTGCTCCCTCCCACCTCCCCCTCCTTCATACTACAATGAGATTCCTTCACTGAGCCTGAAGACAAGATCAGGTAGCAAACGTCAGCCACAAGATTCTCCCCTTTCGTAGTTCTTGATAGGAAAATACCGTGGAAAAATATTACGTGTAGGTTATTTCTCATACTCTGTTTTAAGGGCTTCTGGGGCCAGTTCCCTAGGAGTGTTTTACTTTGCATGGGATCCAATTTCTGTGTCATGTCAGTGAATACTGTTAATTCCTAGGTTTCTCTTCAATAGGCTTAGTATCTATACTGTATTTCCCCTCTGGTTGTATTATTTCTTCTTTTTAAAAAATTATTATTTATTTTAAGAAGTCTTTTTTTTTTTTCATTTTGAATTCCAGATTCTCTCTCCCTCCCATTTCCTTTCCCACCTACTGAGAAGGCAAGCAATATGACAGCATTTATACATGTGAAATCACAGAAAAACCCATTTCCATATTAGCTCCATTCCAAATAGCAAGAGAAATAAAGTGAAAAATTATACTTCAATTTTCACTCAGAGTTCACCAATTCTTTCTCTGGATGTGGATAGCATCGTTCATCCTGACTTCTTTGGAACTCTTGAGGATCATTGCATTGATCAGAGTACACAATGATCTCCTTGTTCTTCTCACTTCACTTTGTCTCTGTTCATATAGTTTTTGTCATGTTTTTCTGAAACTACACTTATCATCATTTTTTCACCCTTCCTTTTCCCCTTCCCTTCCCCTATCCTTTTCCTCTTCCCTTTCCCTTTCCCTTCTCCTCTCCCATCCCTCTTCCCTTCCCCCTTCCCTTCCCTCTTCCCTTTTCCCTCTTCTCCCTCTTCTTCCTCTTCTTCCTCTCCCCCTCCTCTTTCTTTCTGTCAACAGTGACTTCATGAGATGCAGCATAGCATAATGCATAAAAAGTTACTTTTTTAACATTTAATTTTTATTTTATTTTTTCAATTACATATAAATAAAATTTTTCACATTTTAAAAAGTCTGAGTTCCATATTATCTGTATGTCTCTTTCCCTCCTTGAGAAAGAAAGCCATTTGATATAGATTATAGATGTGTAATCATGTAAAAATTTTCCATATTAACTATGTTACAAAACAAAATGCAAACCCCAAGCCCTAAGAATAACAAAAATATGCTTTAATCTGCTTTCAGATTCTATCAGTTCTTTCTCTGTCGAGGAATAGCATTTTTAATCTTAAATTCTTTTGAATAGTCTGAAGTAATTGTGTTGCTGAGAATAGCTAAATCATCCACAATTGATCATTCTACAATATTGCAGTTATTTTTACATTACTCTCCTGGTTCTGCTCATTTCACTTTGTATCAGTTCATATAAGCATTTCCAGGTTTTTCTGAGGCATCCTGCTCATCATTTCTTATAGAACAATAACATTTTTTCTAATCATATACCACAGCTTGTTCAGCCATTCCCCAATTGATAGGCATCCCTCAACTTCCAATTCTTTACCAACACAAAACGAGCTGTTATAAATGTTTTTGTCCATTTGATCCTTTTTCTTTTTTAAAATCTCAATTGTGACTTTATGGAAGCATGAGATAAAAAAAGTCACACAAAATGAAAAATCTTGGATGGGTTGCAATCTCCAGTGGTAGAGGAATTATGAGATTTCAGATCCTTCATCGTATTGAAACAGTAATGTAATTGAATTATATTATAGTATCATTGAATACAATATTGAAGAATAATATGGCAGTCACCTCATCTTCCAAATAATTCTTATGAACTCTGGCTGATTTTCAATCCTCCAAGGACTTTCCTCAGAGCATTTTTCATATCTTTGTTGCGTAGACTGTAGATTAGGGGATTTAAGAGGGGAGTTACTACTGAGTACATCAGTGTGACAATCTTCTGCATTTCAACTGGATTCCCAGATGTTGGGCTTACATACATCACCACGAGGGTGCCATAGAATAGAGACACAACCACCAGATGGGATCCACATGTGGAGAAGGCTTTACGCCGGCCAGCATGAGATGGAATATACAACACAGCTCTGAGGACCAGGGTGTAGGATCCAAAAATGGAGAGTAAGGATCCAAAGATAATCATGGAGTTGAAAGTGTAGCAGATGAGTTTAATAACAGGAGCAGGGACACAGATGAGTGCAAATAAAGGGCCTTGGTCACAGACAAAGTGATCAATGATGTTAGAGCCACAGAAGGGCAGTTGAGAAATAATAATAATGGGAACTGGATAACAAAGGAATCCACTCACCCAACAGACAGATATCAGGGTGGCACAAAACTGTCCTGTCATGATGGTGGGATAGTGTAGTGGTCGGCAAATGGCTAGGTACCGATCATATCCCATGACTGATAGGAAGAAACACTCAGTAGACCCCAAGGAGAAAAAGAAGTAGAACTGTAAGAAGCAGCCAGAGAAGGAGATGGTCTTGGTCTCAGATAGAAAGTTGGCCAACATGTTGGGAACAGTAGAAGAGACATACCATATTTCAAGGAAAGCAAAGTTCCCCAAGAGAATGTACATGGGTGTGTGGAGCTGCTTGTCCCATTTCACTGCACAGACAATGGCTCCATTCCCCAACAAAGTCAGGATGTATACCACTAAGATCAAGGAGAAGAGGAGATTCTGTATTTTCCTGTGACCAGAAAAACCCAGTAGGACAAATTCAGTCAGAGTGTGTGTGATTGACCCGTTAGGCTCCAAAACTGTGGGAAAGAGAAGACAAAAATGACACAAACTGTCTTGTTTTCAAGTAAGCATCCTAAGAAGAAAGTTTAAATTTCAATGGAAAGCACACTGATCCATTCTGAAACTAGATGTCCTGTCCTTAGCTCCTATGGGACATAGTCTAGTGGAGGGAATTGCATGAGAATTAAACAAATTTCTGCTTAATCTGAAGGTAAACAGGTATCACAGATTTACTCCTGAATCGTTCCAGTTGTGCTTGAATCTGGGGGAACATATAATACTCACACTCCTGCCAGTCTTCACACAAGTGTATGTGCATCAACAGAACACATTTATTATGCACATAGGACATACACACAGAAACGTAAGACCACCAGAGTCTACAGCATCATAACTTTATAGCTAGGTGGGAAGTCTGTCGGTTACCCTCAACTTGATTTAGCCCATCTGTGGAAATGGTTTACTGCATTTTGGTCTCTGTGCATGCTAGTTCCTTGGAGCTCCAGGTGAGAGTTGGGTGAAGGTGGACACCCTGAAAAGGGCTTGGTAAGCCCCTACACCAGACTGATCTCATTTTTTTCAGCTAGTGAATCTAAGGCACGTAGAGGGGAAAGGTGTTATCTGACTTATCCAAAGACAAATTGGTAGTAATTAGCATAGCCTGTATTCAAACCTAGATCTTCTGACCCCAAATCCAGCCATTTTTCCATAGTTGTGCTACCTCAAGAATCTTCCCTCTCTCTTTATTTTGCATGGAAATAATCTAGACTTACATATTGATACGGGCTAGTCTCAGTAACACTAATCTTTTTATTACTGATGCTGCTACTTAAATATTCTGGCTGATTAAAGCTTCAGTGTAGAAGGAAATATTTGTGCCCTCATATAGTGAAACAGTTCTTCCTGCTCACTCTCACTTACTACCATGCCTAGTATTCTGTTCTAGCATTACTTTGAAACAAAGACTTTTTCATTCTGTCTGATCACTGTTTCTCTAAATCTTAATTTGATTGGTTTTTTAATGTCAATATCCCTCATAAATGGGTAAAAATCTGTCCAATTTCTTCTTAGTTTGAAGCCAGACAGATCTTAAAAGTTGAAATCCTGATGACTTCTGTTTCCTGGATAGTTATAGCCAGTGTTGCCTACTTCATAGAGTGTTACACTTCCACTAGCACCATGTTTGAATATGAAGGAAAAACATAAATGCTATTACTTCCAGATGAACCTATATGTGATATGCTGTCAAAACTGAAGATAACCATATTGTAACTCTTGTTTTAGCCATTAAAACCAATCACTACATTTTCCTTTTTTCTTGACAAGACTAATTTAGTTCTATTTTTTTTATACTTCATTTTCCAATAGAACCAATGACATCATGCGGATTGATGTTATGACTTGATTATGAATTGGATTTAAGTGAGAGAGTTGTACAAAGTCATGAGCCTTACTCTCTCTTCCAGAGTTTTTAAAGTCCAGTGGCATGACAGAAGTCAAGATGAAGGACCATAGCCCATGATGCAGCAAATGATCCTTATGTCTTTGTTGTCTGACCAAACTCTAAGAGCTCCACAGTGCCTACTTGAGCCTCCTTCTTGGTTATTAGAATAAATTGTTTCCATTCCATCCATTCTGCTAGATAAAGTCTTTATATTCTTGGGGTAAACATCCCCTTAACTCACGGACAGTTTTGAAGTCTGTCACTTACCCTCAACCTGGTTTAGCCCATCTGTGGGGATGGTTTACTGGTATGTGGCCTCTGTGCATGCTAGCTCCTTGGAGCTCCAGGTGAGAGTTGGGTGAAGGTGGACACCCTGAAAAGGGCTTGGAAAGCCCCCATACCAGAGGTGCCAATTTTCCCTGAATGACCCATACACCCCCCCCACTCCTTTTTTAATTGAATAATGAAAAAAGAGAAAGATTTTTTTTTTGATAAGCCCAAATCAGTATGTCACATTTTTCTATGCGGGAAACTTGAACACTCCAGCATCTACATTAACATACCCAACATTCATTTATCAAATATTTATTAGGCTCCTACAATGTGCAAAGCCCTCTAGAATGGAGGAAGATATATAGATTGTCAAAGACTTGGTCCCTGTCTCCATGATGGTTACAAAAATAGAAATGACCAGATCTGTAAGGGTGAGGTGTACAGTATGAAAATATCTGAAAAGATATTCATTAAATAATGCAAAGAAAGAAATGAGAACCCATGGAACCAAGTACATGCTAACAACAAACATGGGAAATGACAGGTGTACCTTAATGACTATATCACAGTGTCACAAATTTGAGAGTTGGAAGAGACCTCGGCATCCATCTAGCATGACCTGTGTTGATGTTGTTATTGCTTGTCCTTTGTTCTTGAAGAGTGCCATGACATCAGCATGAAAAGACTCTCTGGTATAACCTACCTAGCAGGTGATCAGCCGGACTCTCCTTGAAGAAAAAGTGTTTGATTCTTAGAGGAAATGGCGGCTAAATTATTTCTGAAATTTTATATGCTAAAATTAATTTATTCCAATGTAGTCATGAAAGCAAATTTAGCGCTTTTTGATATTTAATACTATTTATAACAGCAATAAAACATATTCGCTAATCCCACACTAAACCTAGAGCAAAATAACAGGTTGTTTTGGATAACATACTCACTTACCAAAATTGATCCTTTTGTCCTCCATAAAGTCTGTAGAGAAGAAGAGCTGTACTACTCTGTACTTGTTCCAGTCAGGACTAAACACAGAAGAATTACATTTTCATGACAGGAGTACATTTTTGAAATCATGTTAAATATTAGCCTTTTTTTTCAATGAAAAGAGTACATGGCTCAGTTGATATGATTTTAATGTCAGTGGAAGAATTTTTCAATAGATTTAATTTAAATCTGTGTAACTTAAAGAAGAGATACTCTGTTTAAATAGGCAGTGGCATGTTAGTGGAGTGTGTGTATGTGTGTGTATGTGTGTGGGGTAACTGATGAAGACAATTACTGGGCTAATAGATCATTTCCAGGTAGAGAAAAAAACACCTTTCCTAGAACTGTTTTAGTATAACAGTATGCTCAAAATATATTGGGCACCCTTCTCTCTCTCCTAGTGAAGGGTCAAAAATCTTCCTCCCCCACCCTGCGACAAGAGTGCTGTGTGTTGTAAACATGGTTATTACTTCCCACAATCACAAGATTGTCAACCATGGAACCAGAAAGAGAAATTGAGCCTTCTTCCCCAGAAACTGGAGCTTATAAGTCTTAGCATCTTGTCCTCTGATCTGGTTATTATGATAGAATCACAAAAAAATTAGAGCTGGAAAGGACCTTAGATGACTGAAATAAATGAAGCACTGACAATCCCAGCCCTGAAACTTAACCCTATGTGAATTTTATTAGCAAGCAGATTTTGTTCTATCTTGCCCCATCTTGGTGAAGGCACAAATAAACAGAGGGGAGTAAAAACAATAAGCCCAGGAAATTCATCTTCTGGATTCTGGTAATTGGTCCCACAGTATTTGATAGGACCAACTGAAAGGCTCCAACCTCTCTCATCTCTTAAAAATTTTTTTTGGGGGGCTTTTTGGAGGAAGAAGGCAGGGCAATTGGGGTCAAGTGACTTGCCCAAGGTCACACAGCTAATAAGTGTTAAGTGTCTGAGGCTGGATTTGAACTCAGGTCCTCCTGACTCCCGAGCTGGTCCTCTATTCACTGTGCCACCTAGTTGCCCCATTTCCCATCTCTTGATGGCAAAAGTTGTGTACTTAGAAAGATGTCATTTTTTTCAGACCCATGAGAGAAAGGCTTGTTTTACCTCTTGGTTCAGTGGATCTCTACTCTGGATAAGATAAGTGGAAAATTCCTCTGGCCTTTCAAGATGAGCTTTCTCGCCCCTGGAAAAGTTGAAATAAGAGCAATAAGGAAGTGAAATGGTAAGAATGGTCTTGAAGAGGTACTGATGAAGGTTGCCACCTGTAAATTATTATTTGATGTAATTTCTATAAGAGAAACATGATTACTCTTGCACCCACCCCATGTTGAACCTGTTGAGGTGGATTTTTTGAGATCCAAGGCATAACATTCAGACATCATCACCTTGCTGCTAAGAATGTCTCTCTCCCTCTGCACTCATACACATTAACATCAGATTCACTTTCTCCAAGTCCTCCTCGAGTATCTCCATTCCTAGACAGAAGAGAACTCCAGGATTCCTTTGATTTTCTCTAGAAGAACAAAGAGTGAAGAACTTTATCCAAGAGTAGACATCCTCATTGTACAACAGTAGCACATAGAAAAGACAGTCATTGTGCTGGCTGTAATGCAAACTTTCCTGTGATAGCTATAGAGTCATTAATATTTAACAATTAGCATTTATACGGTGCTTTAAGGATTCCAAAACACATTACCAAGTTATCTCATTTTATCCTCACAACAACCATGGGAAGCAGATGTTATTATTTATAAAAATAGCAGGTCACACTGCTAGTCAAGGTTGCAAAGTTAGATTTGAACTCAGGGAGTTTCTAAGTCCAAAAGTCTATCTCCTGTACTACGAACTTGCTGGATCACCTTGGTGAAACAATCATTGGATCATAGATTTAGAATTGAAAGGGACCCCAGAGCCATCTAGTCCAACTCCCTTCTTTTACTGATAAGGAACTAGTCCCAGGGAAGTTTGGTGACTTGTCCTGACATCATGCAAGTGATAAGTGACAGAGCCAGGATTTGTTCAAGGAGGGAGTGAGTTTCAAGGAGCTCTTCCTCAAGCATTCTAATCTGAAAATGTTTTGGTGGATGGAAGGGAAAGGGGGGAGGAATAGAATATAAAAAAAATTGTTTCTATTTCATTTGACTTTTTCCATACCTGATAATTTCCATACCTGTTCTCTTGTAGTGATTTGAACTATGTGTATCTGATCCAATTTATGTTTCCTATTAGCAATTATCATGGATTCCCAGGATTCTAAGATTCAGAGCTCCCCCATTTTTGTTACTTTGTGCTGTACCCCGGCATTTCACAATATTTTGGGTAGGTTTCCTTCTGTCTTAGTAACAATACACCAGAGTCAAAGTAAATATGTGACAAATCTCAGGAGCTCTTTCCTCTGTTAGAGGATAATTTTTCACTGAGGACCTGTTTCCTCTCTGCAGGGAAATGAGTATGTAAACTTCATTTGTGACATATGCCTACCTCCTATTCCTTCCTTACAGGCTGATGTTGCATAACTGCTATCATTTTGTGGAATTTTTTTATTTGAATTTTTTCCTTGAAATATAATGGCTACCAGTCATATAGTTTATTTCATTCCATTTGAACTTTCTCACTTAGCTGTGGCATAATAATTAGAGTACTTGATCTGGCACCAGGAAGATATGTTTTTGAATACTACCACTGATGTTTGTCTTGATATACAACTATGGGAAAGTCTCAAAATCAATCTGTGAGCACTTACTAAACATTTACCAAGTACTGAGTATAATGGGGAACTAGGCAGTGAGAGTCCATTCTCAGAGGATGCATGGGCAATGTACTGTACCTAATGCCAAACAATGTGATAGGGTTTGGTGAACCTACCTCTGGAACTACAAGATAATGTGTAATGGAAAGTACCTGTTTCCAATTTTTAGAGAGTTAGAACTGAAGAAAAAATACACACACACACAGACACACACACACACACACACACACACACACATATATATATATGTACATATATATATGACCATATATATTCTTCCATCTTGCTGGTCATATGACTCTGGTTATTGATTTGAATATTGTTCCAAGAACTGTAGATGGAAATTTATGGAGTATAGGCAGCAGCATTATGTAAGGATGGTTGTAGAGCAGAAGGCAGTCTTGTGGGTTTGGGTTGGGGTAGTTATGGAGAACTCTCACTAATCAGGAGCAAGGTAAACCCTAGGACATAGACTAGGTAGCTGGCAAGATAGTATGGCATGAAGGTAGCTGGAGAATAGCTGTAGTCACCAGTCTCTCCAAGGAAAGGAGGGAGGCACATTTTCTCATCTATTCTCCAGGTCTGAACAATGTTAATTACAATGTTCATTTTGATTTTAGTGCTTTTTAGTTTCCATTATTGTAGCCCTTGTTTTGTATCTTACTAAAACTTTACAAAACGCACTCATAAACATTTGAAGATCATAAAGGAAGGCCTTCAATATGGAGCATGGATTCATCATGGAAGATTCGTGGTTAGATATGGATAAGAATTGCAAAGAATGAGAGGACCTGAGTTACAGTATCTGTCGTTGGAGGGAATTAGTGGTTACCTCGGTGTGATTACAGTTCCATCAGAGTAGGATGTCATTTCCTGGTTCCCAAAATAGATAAAGAGTATCTTTTATCTTCTGTTATTTCAAGAAAGATAGCAAGATAGGTCTAAAGTAAATGTTTTGGACCAGGAAATAGAAGATATAATACAGGGGAAGATTGGCTATTTCTTACATTCAGTGAATATAAGAGTAAGAATAAAAAAGGCACCAGTGTCAGATGGACAGCATGGAACCACCAGAATTGAAGATCTTCACATCTGGAGTACCCTTTCTTTTCACTTCTGCTCTTAGGAGTCATAACTTCCATTATGACACAGTTCAGGTCCCACCTTGTACATAAAAGCCTTCCTTATCCCCGAGGGTGCTAATGTTCTCTCCTTCTTAAAATTATCTTCTACTATTTTATTTATAAACTTTATTTACCAGTTTGTATTTGTCCCTCCACATGAGGATAAGCTGAATGAAACACAATATAATTATAGGATAAAAAGAAAGAATAAATTACACCATATTGATATCTATTAGATCATTTTAAGTTTATAAGGTAATACTTCTACCTGATGCTTAATGCAATTGAGTTGAGGTTTAGCTGGATCAGGAAGGACAAAGCATCGAAAGATGAATGATCTTCCTGAGAAGATGTTCTCTATGAACTCCCTGAAGTATAAGCTTCAGGATGAGTAGAAGAAGTAGGTACCTTTCTCAATGACTGTTTGGATCTCCTTAATATTTCCTGCAAGAGTATGGACCCTAGACAAGGTCTACTTGTGATTAACCTCATGGCTTGGTCCCCTTGAGCTCTGTCCTTGTGACTGACTCGCCATGGCTTAGAAAAGCCCGTTATGCCTTTTCCCCAAATTCCAAGTGAGAAATTACTCTTCCTTCTCAAGTCCTCAAAGCTATCCCCCTAGACTAAACTTTTGAATGATTCTAGTGCCACTGGATCTCAGCAGGAATTGGTCCACCACAGGATAATGCAAACTGATTAACCCCCTGCACTTTAATAATGAGTACAGAAGATCAACAGGAACCTTAGTTTCTGATGTCTTGATAGTTCAAAGAGTGTATGATATATTGCAGAATACTTTTTTTCCTCTCCAAAGGCTCCCTTGAAGCAAATGTCATGTTTGACATAATTTCAGAGCTGGAAGGGACCACAAAGCCATGGAATCTACTCCATCTGTGAACAAGAATCTCTGTTGCAATGCACATGGCAAATGGTCATCCAGACTTGGCTTGAAGATCTGGAGCAATGGGAATCTTATTTTCCTCCTTTCTGAGGTTGTCCCTTCCACTTATGGACAGCTCTGATAGGAAATTCCAAATGAATGTCCAACTCTCATTTGCCTCTTAGGGACTTAGACCCTTGCTGCTTGTTCTGTAAGCAGAATAAGTCTTATCCCTTTCACTTTTAATAGCCTTTCAAACATTTTTTTTTCTTCTGGCTAAACCTCCTTGATTTCTTTAACCAATTCTTGGTAGAATCTTTAGCCACAGGACATTATCTTGAGGTCCTTCACCATCATGGTCATTATCATTTCTCTGAGTGCTCTGTAGATTATCCAATGTTCTTTCTAATATGTGGCACCAAGAAGTAAACATAATACTTCAGAAATGATCCATCTAGGGTAGGTTATCACTTTCAGACTATCTTTCTTGCATACTATGTTCTTCTTTATGTAGTGTCATAAGGCAAGAGCTATTTTTGACTATCATAACATATATTAAGTTATTTGAAGTCCACTAAACACTGAGAGGCAGGTAGGTGTCACAGTGGGCAGAGCCCTGAGCTTAGAATCAGAAAGACTCATCTTCCTGTGTTCAAATCTGGCCTCAGATACTTACTAGTTGTGTGATCCTGGGTACATCACTTAGCCCTGTTTTCCTGAGTTCTTCATCTGCAAAATGAGCTGGAGAAAGAAATGTTGAATGTCTCTAGTATCTTTGCTCAGAAAACCCCAAATGGAGTCAGGAGGAGTAGGACATGAGTGGACAAAAACAACAAAAATATTCAGATTATCTGGGGATGGATATTTCTGTAGCATCCTATTTTTCCCTTGTAAGCTCTATCTTCTCTCTATCTTCTCCTTTCCATTTCCACCACCACCATAGTAGTTCAGACCTTCCTTATTTCATGTTGAAGTATTATAATTTCTTCTTAATTTGTCTTTCTGCTTCTAGTCTCTCCCAGCAACAATCAGTTCTATGGAGGTTGTGTGACCCTACTGCCCAAAGATCTTTAATGCCTGAAGATCTCTCATCCTTACTGAATAAAATCCAAATGACTGGTTTGATCTCCAAGGTCTTTTCCAGTTCTTACATGCTATGCTTCTTCCTTATCCTTCTTAATATTTAAAGCCCAATCTCCTTTTCTGGATTAACTCAAACACCTAAATAGAAAGGAAAGTCCTCAGAATGTAATTCTGAGGTTTCAGCAGAACCTGAACCAGAGCTATTGAAAGATAAAGACATACAATGTTAACTGTGTCCAAATAAGTATGTTTTGACCAAAACATCATAAATTCAGAAAACAATTATGAAAATCCACAGAATAAGCTCCCCCTCCACACCTTCCCTTAAAGTGGTGGTTCTCAACTTTCCTAATGCCACGACCCTTTAATACTCGTATGTGGGCATATCTGCATGTGGGCGGACCCACCTGGAGATGGAGGGAGGAGCACTGTCTTGGTTCTTAAGACCATTGGAAATATGTGTTTTCTGATGGTCTTAGGTGACCCCTATGAAAGAGTTGTTTTACCCCCAAAGGGGTCATGACCCACAGGTTGAGAACCACTGCCTTAAAGGAAGTCCATAGTGCTTGCAGGTATAAAGCGAAGCACAAGCAGCTTTCCAGAGGACTGCTGCTGCGAATAGCTTCAAGATTCTGATTGCATAGTATAGTTAACTCTCTATTCAGCAGTAAATTAAGGCAAAACATTCACAGAAATCAAAGTACAGCATTCACAATGTTATGACATAACAACTTATTGCTAAAATGGCCACATAGTTTTCACCAAAGTGGCCACATTGTTTTAAACAAAGTATAATCATTTAGTAACTTGATCATTTAGTAACTCAATCATTTAGTAAGTCCTTACTTCAATCATCCTTAAGGAGGCTTGTCTCCTTAATGGACACAAAGTACAAAGGTCAAAATTCTCCACCCTTAGGTCACAGTAAATCATAATCTTCTCAGTCAGCATCAGGTACCCAAGAAGAGATCTTTTCATCTTGACTGAGGCCAGCTCTCAGCTTCCATGGTTCCTCATCCATGGTCCCAGTGTTGTGCAGAAAAATGTCAGGTGAGACCTGGTTATAAATTTAATGTGGATTTGTTGAAGCACGTGACTGCTTGGTGTGTAGACTCAAATTGAACAGCCCCGAGCAGGAGTAGAGCCAGAGTATTTAAAGACAAAAACCACAAAGTAATGGTCTGATCTATGCATAAGTAGGAACTTACAGAAGTAGAGGAATGCAATTGGTTAAAACTCAGTTTAGGACCTTATATGGAATATGGTTAAGTTTCAATTTCCCAGAACAGGATGGGTGACTGTGCCTTGGGCAGTTTCCCAGAAATATGCCTTAGGTGGTTTTCTGTGGCAGGACTTTACTTCCATGAAGAAAGGAACACAAAGTGGTGCAAAATGGGACAAGATGAAGGGTGACTTGGGACCCAGTACAACACCAGCTCCTGCCTGAATCTACACAACTGTCACCTGGGTTCAAAGGCAGACAGCTCCCAGTTCCTTATCCAGCTCCTCGTCCAGTTCTTCTTCCAGTTCTTCATCCAGTTCCCACTCCATATTGAAGTTCACAGTGTGTAGTCCACCTCAAGTCCTTCACGGTTCCTGTTTCTGGGAAGACAAAGCTTAACAGAGCCACAATAATATTCTTACACATTGTCAGCACCATCATCAATTCACTATCTGCCTGTGAAGTCAACTCAGACCCATCCACAAGATCTGAGAACTCAACACAAATCATCAGCATAGAAATCAAGACAGACCCACAAAAAAGGTCCAAGAGAGGTCAGCACAAATCATCAGTAAAGTCCCAGGACCTCCAAAACCCTCCTCCAGGGCTTCTGTAAACAGACAACAGAAAATCCTCTTTCAGCGCTTCCAGTAAGGCTCCAGGGCTTCTGTAGAAAGTTTCACAAACAAACATAACACAGACAGAACAGACAAACATAGAGTGCCGGGATACCACAAGTTTTCTCTTTCTTCACCACAAGAGTTCCCTTCTCAGTTCTGCTGTCTCCAGCCTGAGCCTCTCCTTATTAGTGGTCATTAGCTCCTTCTCTTCCTGTCACAGGAGTTCCCAAGTTCTAGGGTGTCCAAGTTGTGGGATTCACAAGTTCTAGATCTTAGTACTTGATACAATCAGGAACTGAAACAAGATGTTAACTACTTCTGTGTTAAATAGCTGAAACAAAGTGTTAATTCAATAGCTGAAACAAGGTGTTAACTACTTCTTTGCTTGCCATTACAGCAGGATATGCCAGAAGAGAAAAATCTTTTGGGACCCAAAGCACCAGAAATGTGTTACTTCATCCCAACTCAAGTCTGAGCTCAGTCCCTCTATCTCTTTGTATTTGCTTGCTGTGTATCTTCAGTACTGTGAGGACCAGTTTAAAATGTATCAGCAGGTGGTCAATTATGACTTGCTACTGAATTTTTCTGATTAATCACAGCCTACAGCCTAGCAGAGATGCTAGGACACTCTCCTGATCGCGAGGCTATTTTAGAGAGGTTTCTTTTTTCAACAATTTTATTTATTTTATTCCAAACTTATGAAATAAAACAAGCATTTCCATAACATTATAGAATAGAAAAAAGATGCTTTTATATGGAAATGCAAACCTATTATGTACGATTTACTATTCCTTTTAAATATATAATAAAGTTATCATGTATCTTTCTTTTTTTCTTCCCTTCTACCCTTCCCTGATTACTATCATTAGACACAAATGTGTTTGTGTGTATAAAATCAGCCCATATACACTTCTCTTTATCTGTTCTTTATCTGGATGGAGATAGTGTCTTCCTTCATAGGTCTTCTGTAGTTAATTTGTGTATTGATAATGGTCAAAATGACTAGGTCATTCAAAGGTGTTCTCAAAACAATATTGCTGTTACTGTATGCAGCATTCTCTTGGTTCTGCTCATTTGCTCTTTGTTATTTCATGCAATTCTATTCATATTTTTCTAAAATCATTGAACTCATCATTTTTTATACCATAGTAGTGATATAAAAGTATCTGCTCACATGCAGCTCAGGTAGGTTACCTTTTCATTTTTCTAGCACCAGTTTTCTCTACTACTCTTCTCTTATATGTAACTTATTCTGCAGTTGAATTTATTATCACCTCTCCTAAAATATGAGGTATATTTCTCCATCTTGGTGCCTTGAGTCCTGGTACTTACTTCATATAGTTTTTCTCTCCTAGTCTTATTGGTGAAGTTCTATTCTTTCTCATCATTTTATACAGCAATATAAAATGTAGCTTTCCAACTGTGTACTAAGAGGTAGTCGTGTTCTTTCTACATACACATATAACATGTGATTTCTTGTAGGAAAACTAAATGGGCTGCCTAGATTCTCTGTCTAGTTAATTTAGAGGACTTAAGAATCATTTAATTTGGGTTGAAGGCAGGAGGAGACATAGAATCCTAGCAGAGGTAATAAGTCAGTATGCTGAAGCAGATGGATGAAGTAGAAGATCATCTTTACTTGAAACCATAAAACAGAATGGAAAAAATCATAATGGGGGATATGTAACTGAAACATAACAGAAGGCATAACAGAGTCCTGCATAGATTATTATGAGATATTGCATATAGACACAATCTCTTAGTGGTAAATTCAGTACAATAAATTTCTGTATGTCAAGTTTCAGTATCATGTGGCATACTGTATGAGTTCATGCAGGAAGCACAGTGGATTATAGAGTTAAGGAACACTCATTGACTTTGGGAATGAGTGGAAATATCAGTGGTTTCTTGTTGAAGCTCAGTGTTGGAAGGAATTGTATTAAGAATGCCAATTTCTAATTGAAGAAAAACCCTGCACTACTAGGGTAAAGGAGAGAAGGAAATAAGTATTTATATATCACCTATTCTATGCTAGGCTCTGTGCTAAGCATTTTAGAAATGTTATCTTGTTTGATCACACAGCCTATTATTGTGTGGATTAATATGTATTTTGAATTATTGTCCCCTAAAACATAAAAATTATATTCCTCAAAGCACGCCAACATAATAAAAAGAAATTCACTGTAGGTATGATTCAATTCAATTTTTCTGAGGAAGATTTGTGTGTTGTATAGGTATGGAAAGAAAAGCTCGCTTATGCACTATGGTCTCCCCATCAAATGGTCATGGAGAAAGTTGAGAAGAGAAACTTTGAATTTAGAATTCCCCATTCAAACTTTATGTTCTCTCATCTGGAATCTGATGTCTTTCCTCTGATCTCTGTTCCATACTTAATTGTTACCCAACATTTTACAAAGTTCTATACTTACAATAGCATGAACCCTAAACCTTTCCTTTTTCTAAATAGCTGGGACAGAGTACAGAACAGATTATATATGAACAGAGTATTCTGGATTATTTGTAGTAGTTAATGTATAGAGGAAAGCAGAAGAAGGATGCTCAACATCTGTGATGCTATCTTCACTTAGAGGCGGATGTATCTAGCCTGAATTGAAGAAGAAGCCTCAGGAAAAACCGAATATCCTTCCTGGAGCACTATCCTTAGTAGTTGAATAGAGATCTCTAAGAGTCAATAGCTAGAAACTTTTGGGGTCTGATCCCTGATGAAGGGGCTTTGAAAGGGATGAGGAGAGATGGCAAAGGGAGTTAGATTCCCATGGGACAGAATTTGTTTTTCACATAAATGATTTCCCTCATGTCCCAGGTGTCTTTCCAAGAATCCTTGGTTGCTGCCTTAAGTGTCCTTTCTACACTAGCACCTTCTCCCTCATTCATAGTAGATTGGCTTTTAGGCTTAGTGAGGTACAATGAAGTAAATACATGTTTGGGGATATATTTAGATGGATCTCAGGAGAACATCCATTAGTTTAAAAGGGGAGGTAGTAGTCTACTGAGAAATGATCCTCTCTTGGGAATGAGGAAAAGTTTCATGATTCATAGGTCTTTTTATCCCCTGATAAAATATTTGCTTCACACAAATATTCCTTCGAATGAGTTTTATTTGTAACAGAATCCTCTTATTTGGCTTATCTCCTGCAAATTTATATCATTAAATTCATGCTAGAAGCATTTCATTTATTTTCTTTACTTTTTACTCTCTTTTTGTGATTTTCTCAACTTCTGCTAACCCATGAAGAGCATATAATTTATTCAATACTTTTTCACATCAATTGATACAAACATAGTCTATGCCATGACCCCTCCTTTAATTATATTGCTAGTATCTCCTAACACCCACTCACTTCTTATTCCAGCCACTTCTTTCTTTCCTTCTTTGTTTCTTTTCTGTTTATTAAACTCATTTCTACAGATCTTATTAGGAGTAGATTGTACATTGAGAGGGAGAATGATTAAGTAGCAAATTTGTTTGGAAAAAGTTCCATAGATTTCAGAAGTTTGCAGAAGTTCTGTATGAATGAATCAGCCTTGAGATTCAGCAGGAAAAGAAGGTAATAACATCTTGGACAGCATTAGGAGAAACAAAACTCCCAGGAGGAAGGAAGTGATAATCATGATGGTCATTAGGATTGTGAAAGGTCTTGAGACCATGTTACATGATGATAAAGGTACTGAGGATGTTTCACCTAGAAAACAATGGATTTAGTAGCGGTCTTCCAGTACTTGAAAGGGCTCACATGTAAGCCCCTATAATTTCAAGAAAAGTTTGCTTTGTTATAAGTTGCTGGTGAATTACATAACCCACCCGGACCCTATGCAATCCACACGATTCACAGTATAATCAAATGACTGGTCCCTGTTTGCTCCTCATACCATGGCTTTTTGCCCTGTTGCTCCTTGGCTTTATGATCTTCACTTGTTCTGATGACTCCCATTTGACAGTGGTTCTTTTTCTCCAGGTAACATGCAACATTAGCACTGGTCTTACTCCATATTCATGTGAGACTGGATATTTCACTCTAGTTTTGACAATTCCCATTCATTTCGCTTTCTATGACCTATATAATCTTTCTCATGTTGAAGAAGTTGGGTGGTGCCTTGGAAGCACCCCATTTATGAAAGAGGAGAGTTCTTAATTCTTTTCTCATCCATGCCTGTCCATGACCAAAAATGGAACAGAGCTATTAACTCATATGCCTACGTTCTTTGTCCATATAAGTTATGACAATATTTAAATATGTCTTGAAGGCAGCTTTGATGAAAATGTAAGAACAATGAAGCATTTGAAAATTATTTTTTTTAGATATCACATTTTCAGAGTCACAAAATTGATGGAAAAGTGGTGAGAATGCAATGAATGATGCTAAAACTTTTTGCCACTATCATGCAGTATTTCTTTGCAGGACTGAAATGGATTGTAGGGTCTTCTAGAAGTTCTTATTTGTAAATAATATTATGCTGCTTGTGTCAAGGCCCAGAATACTGGAGATTCATGGCCTCTTACAAAGAATCGAGCTAATAGGCCACAGATTATGTTGTGCATTTCAAAAGGCTACTCTTTGATTTAGCCTGTCTCTATCTCTCTGTCTCTGTCTCTCTCTTCCCTCTCTCTCTCTCTCTCTCTCTCTCTCTCTCTCTCTCTCTCTCTCTCTCTCTCTCTCTCTCTCTCTTTTTCTCTCTTACTCTCTCTTCCTCTGTCTCTCTTTCTTTGTGTCTGTCTGTCTTATGTAAGCAATGAAGATAGACAATGATCTGGTCCACAAACTGATTAGGAGAATGGGTTGTATTTCACGTGGACTATGATGTGGTGTTTGTAGGCAAGAAGTGTCATAAAATAGGCCATCAAGAAAAATGGAAAAGGAGGGCTCACCATTTAGTAAGGTCCTTGATGGTAGGTACCATTTTGTTTTTAATTTAGTTTCACAGCTGGGTGGCACAATGGCTAGAGCTCTGTGATCTTCCTGACTTCAAATCTGGCTTCAGACACTTAACAGCTGACCCTGGGCAAGTCACTTAACCCTGTTTGCCTCAGTTTCCTCATCTGTAAAATGAGCTGGAGAAGGAAATGGCAAACCACTCCATTATCTTTGTCAAGCAAACCCCAAATGGGGTCACTAAAGAGGAGGATGCAACTAACTATCTCTTTTTTTGGATTCAAATGAATGGTATGTGTGTAATTGAGAGTCACATACAAAAAAGCAAACCACTAAATTGTTCCCTAAAGAAATGAATGGTTTCATAAACAATCAATTTTTGTTCTTTGTACACTGAAATGTTCTCTTGTTGATGAAGAAATTCATATTCACTAAGACAATTTATAATACTAGTTCTAAACAAATCATGCAAAGGAGTCCACCTGTAGTGTTAGGTCAAAGCCTCAATTATATTTTTTCAGTTAATTTTTAATTTTAATTTCTAAAACTGTATTGCCTCAGTGAATCACCTCAGTCACAAATAGTGTTAGTGGATTGTATAAAAATATGTCTGTTTCCAGCAGTCAATAGTAAAACAGAATGGAGCGATCCAAATAGCGCAGAATTAGTAACACCATTTTGAAACCTATATGATCGTTTTCAGGTAATGGTTTTATTTGATTATGATTTGATTATTACTGAGGTTCAGCTGAACCAGGACAGTTAAGACAAAGCATAAAAAGATGAGCGCTCTTCCTGAGAAGATGTCTTATCTCAGCTCTTAACCCTCAGGAGTAGTAGGAGAAGAATATTCCTTTTTCAGGGGTTTTAAAAAATTTATGTTTCTTCTATTGTTTTGTTGAAGGCAAGCACTTAAACATTGTGTGTTTAATTGAAATTGTCTGTAATTAGATCATAGAACCACATGTAAAATTCACACATGTGACTTGTTTATTCTGAAGCTATCCTCATGACTTTTCTCAGAGCAGCCTTCATTTCCTTGTTTCGGAGACTATAGATCAGAGGGTTTAAGAAGGGTGTCACCACTAAATAGAATAAGCTTATGATCTTTTGTACTTCACCTGAATTTTCAGTTGTTGGGCTCACATACATGATCATAAGGCTCCCAAAGAAGAGGCAGACTATGGCCAGATGAGATCCACATGTGGAGAAGGCTTTATGCCGGCCAGCAGCTGAAGGTACTTTCAGCACAGCTCTTAGTAGGAGGATGTAAGAGCCAAGGATGTAGAGTATGGGGAGGAAAAGTATGAGGGAGCTTAGGATATAGAACAGAATTTCTGTGACAGGAGCAGGGGCACATGATAGAGCCATCAGTGGATCCATGTCACAAATAATGTGGTCAATGATGTTGGGACCACAGAATGATAGCTGAGAGAGTTGGATAGTAGATAGAAAATAGCTTAAGAAGCCAAGCACCCAACACACAGCCATCAAGGTACAACAGTGCTTTAGGGTCATGATGGTTGGGTAGTGCAGTGGGTGGCAGATGGCAAGATAACGATCATAAGCCATGATACACAGGAAATAGATTTCAGTTGTACCCAAGGAGGAGAAGAAATAGAACTGGAGGAAGCAGCCAGCAAAAGAGATGGTTTTGGTTTCTGAGAGGAAGTTTTCTAACATGCTAGGCACAGTGGAGTTTATATACCAGAACTCCAGAAAGGCAAAGTTCCCCAAGAGGACATACATGGGGGTGTGGAGTCTCTGGTCCCACCTCACTGCACACATGATGGCCCCATTCCCTACCATGGTCAGGATGTGGACTATGAAGAAAAGAGAAAAGAGTAAGATTCGTGTCTCCCAGCTAGCAGAGAAACCCAAGAGGACAAATTCAGTCACAGCTCCTGATTTGTTCATTGAATTTCAAGCTGTAGAAAAGACAGAAAAGATCGTCACATCAATGGCCTTGCATTTTAGACATTACTAGGACAAGGATTTTTTTTTTTTCTTTTTGCAGGGGGCAATTGGGGTTAAGTGACTTGCCACATCTAGTAAGTGTTAAGTGGCTGAATTTGAACTCAGGTCCTCCTGACTCTAGGGCTGGTGCTCTATTCACTGTGCCACCTAGCTGCCCCCCCCCCCTTTTTTTTTTGCTTTGACAAGGATTTTTAATGAGGACTTTGTAGGATTTATAGAGTAAATATCTTGTTATATACAAATCAGTTTATAATAATCCCATCTTCCTTTCAGCCCACAGCCTTTCTATTTTTCCAGGACACTCATGCCTAGTTTTTCTGGTGCCCCATTCAAGGAAGAGGAGAAAGGAATAAGTATTTATTAAATGACTACTTTGTGGCAAGCCTGGGCTAAGCATATCTCATTTGATCCTCAAAGTCAGACTTCAAGTGGCCATCACTTCTCGTTTAGCATGGTGCCCAAGACTCAGGTACCTGCAGAGAAAAGACATCAGGATTTCCTTTTCACTCGTCCAATAAAATCATAGCAACTCCTCAGGTATTTAAGGAAGATTTGTAATTTAAGGGAGACTTTTAGTGAAGGTAGGGTTCAGTAAGAGAAAGGTTAACAGCCCAGTTTTGAGAGTTTCATGTAGGTTAGTTGTGGTTCTTTGCATACTGTGAAACATTTGCTTTCTTTCATTAGCTCAGTGGCCCCAACATTAAGGCCTCTTTTCTGAAACATCAGCAGGTCATATTTTGACAGCATTTTAGTCTTCAGTGATTGGTCTAATCTGAATGTAAAGACAAAAATGAACTAATTCCTGACCTTAAGGGCTTTATATTTTTTCAGGATCTTCATTTAATTTCATAATAATACCTGAATTGTACATAGCACTTTAAATATATCTCATTTGACATAGAAAATAGTGCTTAAAGTACCATAGGTATTATTATCCTGAATTTGCAGATGAGCAAACTGAGAATCTGAGCTGTAAATTTATGTCCATATTACAGACCTCGTGATACTGGTGGCAGAATTTGAATTTGGGTCATGCTGCTTAATGTAGCTAATGCATATTAAATGCACTGCCCATGAGTACACATCCTTATAATGTCTAGCTTTGAGTATTTACCTTAGAAAGTCTGACAGAGGCTTTTAATAATAATAATATTATGTTAATATTATATAATATAATATATTAATATTATGTTATATAATAATAATATTAATAATAAAAATAATAAAAAATTAAAAAAATAATGCAAAAGACAATGATTCATAGTACAAAGTGTGTACATTTTCCATATCACTAAGTAAATATGAAACACACTCTTAGCACAGTTTTCTGCTGATGATTAAATGTATCCTTTACTGTGTCCTGCTGGTTGTTAAAGTGTATAATATTTTGCAGAACAATTATTTCTGAAAAGTTGTCTGTGAAGTAAATTCTCCCAATCACGGAATCTCGGAGCTGGAAGAGACCACAGTGGCTATCTACCATGGTCTAATCCAGAGGTGTCAAACACACGGTTCACAGGCTGCACGAGGCCCCAGCCCTTCTGAGTGTGGCAGGAACCAGATTAAAATGTAACTGGGAAACATTTAACAAATAAAGAAAATACGACAGAACATAGATAATGTTCATTTAAGTTTTTTTTCCCCAGTCGATATCAGCTGGAGGGATTCTTCTGCATGATTTAGTGGCCCCATTTCTATCTGAATTTGGCACCACCAGTCTAACCCACATGTGGACATGAATCCTCACCACAACGTACCCCACAAGTGGTCGTCCACACTTTGACTGATGACCTGCAACAAGGGGTATCCTGTTCCCTCCTGAGATTGTCCAATCTACTTTATGGTTAGCACCAATAGTAAATTCCCAATGAATGTCAAGCTCAAATCCTTTCTTAGTGACTTCGCCTGTGTTTCTTACTCTATCCTCTGCATCCAAATAGAATAAGTCTAATCCCTCTTACCTGTGATAGTCCTTCAACTGCTTTTCTTCTTCTGTCTTAGCGTTTTTGGTTTCATTAAACAATCCTTGGTGAGATCTTTAACTATCTTGAAGTCCTTCACCATTGTGGTCATATCCTTCCTCTGGGGGCTCTGCAGTTTATCCAATGTTCTTTCTCACATGTGGCACCAAGAACTAACCATACTATTTCAGAAATGATCTGACTGGGGGAGACTCTCACTTTCAGACAATAATTTCTGTATACTATGCCTCTTTTGCTTCAGTTCCTTATTGAATGAGTAACTTTTGATGATCATGTTCCTAATTCATTGAGGTTGCACTTCACTAAAACTCCCAGATGATTTTTGGATGGAATTGCTATGTAACAAATACTCTTTCTCCCCAACCCCTGCCTTATAACTTCCTTCCTCTTCTTTCACTTTCCACCACCACCTTAGCAGTACAGGACAAGTCTTTGTTACCTCTTGATTGGACTACAATTGCTTCTTCACCTGTCTTTCTGCCTGTTGTCTCTCTTAGCCCCAATCAATCCCACAGAGATTGTGTCATGCTACTGTCCAAAGATCTTATGACTCCCTGTTACCTATTGAATCAAGTCCAAATGACTTGATCACCAAAGTCCTTTCCAGTTCTTACATGCTGTGCTTCTAAATTCCTTTTCCTTGTTGGTATTCAAAGCCCAATCTACCTTGCTGGATGACACATGAGTGGCCTACCCTAAAAAGAAAGAAATGGTCCGAGAATATACTTATCAGGCTTCTGCAGAGCCTGAAGCCACAGCTATTGAAAGATTCCTGCCTAAAGTATTAACTCTGTCCAGGTTGGCACCATTTGACAAAAAGGAGATAATTTAGGAAACAGTTTTGAGAACACAAGCATATACCCATCTGGATACCTTACCTTTAGAGATAGCTGATTGTGCGATGAATAGAGTACTAGGCCTAGAGTGAGGAAGACCTGAGTTCCAATTTGGCCCAAGGCATTTACTAGCTATGTGACTCTGGATAAGTCACTCAACTGCTGTCTACTTCAGTTTTTTCAACTGTAAAATGGTGATAATAATAATACCCAACTTGTAGGTTTGTTGTGAGGATCAAATGAGATGATATTTGTAAGAAGAGCTTAGCCAAGTTCCTGGCACATAGTAAATGCTGTATAAATGCTAATTCACTTCTCTGGGAGGAAATCATGCTGGTAGGATATACATGCAAACACACAAAAAAGGGAATCAAATTTAGGACCCAAGCACTAGGGATGTGCTGTCTCATTTCAGCACAAGGCTGAAATCTTTCCCCCTCTCTCCTTATATTTACTTCCTATGCCTTTGTAGTACTGTGAAGGCCAGTAGAAATTACACCCTTAATTTGTCAATTGTGGCTTACTACTGATATTTTCCAGTTAATCAAAGACTATAACCTAGCGAGATACGCGTGTATTCTTCTGATTTTGTAACTATATGAGCTGGATTCCTGCTCACAAGACCAACAGGGTTACCTTTTCATTGTTCTAGCAACAGCCTTATCTCCTACTCATGATGTTGTGCTGGATCTGGATCAGAGGATAGTTCAATTTTTAGTGTGAGCATTTACACTTGGGAATTGGCAGAGAGTACCAATCAGGACTTCATTTATTGTTTTGTTGATTGTCTAGATTTAAAATATTCTTGGAGAAAATGCTAACAATGTTCTTTAAGCTAGAGGAGTATTGTACCTATACTTTCCCCTTTCCCCTAATCAATTTGTAGACGTTTTCAGCCCACCTGCTCTCTTACATATAATCTATTCTTGAGCCAAACTGATTATCACCCGTCTTTGAACATGCCTAGCACTTTTATTTAGCTTGGTGCCTTGAGGCATGCTATTTTCTTTCCTCAACATAGTAATTTCTTTCCAAAACTGTTGGTGAAGTTCCATTCTTTCTTATAATTTTATATAGAAATTTAAAAGGTATCTTTCCAACTGGATGCTCAGAGTTAAGTGTATTTTCTCTATAAATCCATATATCACATGATTTCTCATAGGAAAACTGAATGGGCTACCTAGATTGTCTTTCTGGAGTTTATATAATTTAGGAACAATTTAATCTGGGATTAATGTAGGAGGAAACAGACACCCAGCAAAGGCAACGAATCTGTATGGAGGAGTAAGTAGAAAAAGGGGAAGATCATCTGTACTTGAAAATATAAAATAGGACAGGAAGTCATAATGGAGGGAATGTTACTGAAACATAAGTTGAAGGCATGAAGAATCCTGCAAAGCCAGTTACTGGGTACTACAAATCAACACAGTCTCTTAATGATAAATTCTGTATTAATAAGCTTTTACACTTACTGTTTATATATCATGAATTAATGCCTTATGACTTTATGCAGGAATTAGAGGGGATTCTAAAACTGAGGATCACTCATGGACTTTTGAATGAATACTCAATATTAGCAATATCTTGTTGGAGCTCAATGTTGGGAGGAATACTGAGAATGCCAATTTCTAAATGGAGTAAAACTCTATTCTAACACAGTCTATATTTACATAAATGTACAGTGTGTAGTGTTGCTTAATACATACAAATTGTAGGTCTCAAAGAATAGCAGCATTACAGAGATTCACTATATGTATAACTCAAATTTTCCTCGGAAGAATTGCGTAGTGTATAGGCATGGAAAGAGGAGATAGGTATCCACTACAGTCTTCTCATCCAACAATCACATCAAGAACTGAGAAGGGAAACACAAAATTTGGGCTTTCCATTCAAACAATTCATTTACTCACCTGGAACTAAGCACTCTGGATTCTGCACTCTGTAGGTCTTTCTTCTGACCTCTGATCCACGTTTAATTGTCACCCAATATCTTAGAAAGCTTTGTACTAACCATGGCATTAATTTTGGAACTTTCCTTTGCTCAGTTCTGATGGAGTACAGGATAGATTGTACAGCAACAGAGTCTGCTGGGTTGTTTCCAGTAATTAGAGAACAGAAGAAAGCAGAAAAATGATGATCAGATGATCACCAGTCTTTACTTGGAAGCTGGAATTTCTAGTTGAAGAAGAAACTTCTTAAAAACCTGAGTAACCTTCCTGGACCCCTTCCCTCATTGTTCAAATAAATAAAGTTGTTCAGCGAATGGTATATGGTGTTTATTTTTAACCAATTAATAGCTAGAAACTCTTGGAATCTGATCCTTGATGAAGGGAATTTAAAAGGAGGTATGGAGATGGTAGAGAGTCAGGTCACAGGACATGATTTTTGTTCCAAGTAAATTATTTCTTTGAAGTCCCAGGTTTCTTCTCAGGTACTGTTAGTTGCTGCCTTAAATATCTCTGCTGCATTGGCACCTCCTCACTCATCAGTCTGGGTGTACATTGGCTCCTTTGGTTTAACTAGATATAATAAAGTAGATACAAGTTTGAGGAACTATCTTGGTGGATCTCAGGAGAGATTACATTTTTTTTAAGTGGGGGGCAGTCTACTGAGAAACCGTCATCTCTTGGGAATGAGGAAAAGGTTAATGATCCACAGATTTCTTTGCTGCCTGATGAAATGTTTGCCTCACACACTTCTGCCTTCTAATGATGTAAATCTGTGACAGAATTATTTTAGTCGGTTTTTATTATTGCTAGAACTTAAATACACAATAAGAAAAAAAGATACATTATAAACTTAAATATTGAAAAGAAAAAAAGCGTGTCATGTATATCACAGAAAGTAAGAGAGGATTCAAAATATATAGCAAAAAATTTCCATTTCAAGAAAAATCTATATAAGTACTACCCATTGTGCTAAGAGCTGTCCATCTTTTCTTTGCTTCTTTGTTAGTTTTCTTTTTTCTCTGCTGTGCATTTTTTACTTTGTTCTTTTTTACCCCTACCTCCCCCCCAGGCTACAATTAAGCACAGATATATCTTTATAGAGATATAGATATATCTATAGATATATAGATATACATACTTACACAGACATTCATACATACATAGACATATACTTTTCCTACTATTCTACTTCTTATCTTTGTTTTTATGCTTGTGAACATCTCATTTCCTGTCCCTTTTAACTCCCCAACCTTACTTCTACCCTCTACTTTGTCTTCCTATTACTTAACCTAGGCACCTTTCAAGGATCCCTCCCTTATCCTCCTACTCCTTGAAATCTAAAGACTATTCTATACCCCGCTTTGACCTATTCCATGACCCTCCCCTCTTAAGATCCTTCCCTTGTCTTCCCATTTCCATTAATCTAACATACTCTTCTATACCCCCTGTAACCTATTCCCTTACCTGCCCCTCTAGAGATCCTTTCTTTATCTCCTCCCTCCTTCCTGTCCTCTTAGCATTTTATTTCCTTCTGAATTTAGAAGACTTTTATACTTGTGTGTGTGTGTGTGTGTGTGTGTGTGTGTGTGTGTGTGTATAAAGGTATGCATGCATTGTTCCCTCTTGAACCCATTCCTGATGAAAATAGGTTTTCAGAACTAACAGCTCTCCTTCCCCATCCAATCCCTCTGCGTTGGTTCTTCCTCTTGCACCTTATTTGTATAAAATAATTGCTCTTTTTAGCTGTTCCTAAATGGTTTTACTTTTTAAAGTCATATCACACTCAGGTCTACCTCAATATTTCTTATGAATTAACCAATTACTAATAACAATCTTAGACCTACATTTTGCATTTTACATACATAAAAGGTAAACAGTCTGTCCTTATTGAGTCCCTTGCAATTAGTTTTTGGTATATACCTTTTATTTTTCTTGGCTCTTGTATTTCCAATCTATTAAGTTCAGTTTTTTTTAAACAAAATCCTGGAAGTTTAACAGTTCATTAAATGTCCATTTTTTTTTTCTATTCAGGATCATACTTAGCTTTGCTGGGTATGATATTTTGTACTGGAAACTCAGTTCTTTTTCTCTTTGACGTATAGTGTTCCAAGACCGGCAGTCTTTCGGTGTCACCACTGCTGGAGCTTGTGTGATTCTAATTGTGGCACCACCATATTAACATATTTTTTTTCTTGTTGTTCATAATATTGTATCTAGCTGGAGATTTTGGAATTGCTGTAATATTCCCATGGGTTTTCCTCATAGGATCTCTTTGAGGTGATGATTGGTGAATTTTTTTTTTCTATTTCTACTTTCCCTTCTTGTTCTAATGCTTCAGGACAATTTTCTTTAATTTTTTCTTGTATTATTGTATCAAGATTCTTTTTTTTTATCATAGCTTTCGGGTAGTCAAATTATTTTTATATTTTCTCTTCTTGATCTCTTCTTCAGATCGGTTGTTTTTCTTATGGGATATTTCATATTCTTGTCTATTTTTTCATTCTTTACATTTTCTTTTATTATTCCTTGATTTCTTATAACTTTCCTGCTTCCCCTTGTCCGATTCTGATTTTCAAGGAGTTGTTTTCTTCCTTAAGATTCTTGATCTCTTTTTCTAATTGGTTGACTTTATTTTCATAATCTTCTCATTTTTCTTGGCTGGTTCTTCTTTTTTAGTTTTTTTTCTCAATCTCTCTCAGTTGATTTTAAGTCTTTTTTAAAAAAAGTTCTTCTAGAACTTCTTTTTGAGCAAGTGAGCATTTGACATTACCCTATGGGACAGAAGAGAGTTTCTTTGCCTCAGTATCCTCCTCTGAAGATGAACCCCAGTCTTCTCTATTCCATAGAAACTCTCTGTGGTTGAATTTATTCTCCTTTGCCTATGCATTTAAAAAAATTTGTAGTAGCTCAGTTTTTATAATCACCTCTAGTCCTGGGGTATGGAGTATGGTGCCTCCAGCCTCAGATCTTTCTTCAGTTCCCCCTACCTCCCTCCCCCCTCCCTGCCTTGGAACTGGAACTAACATCTCCAGCTTCCTGTAAGTGCCCACAGTTATTGGCATCTGTCCTATTACTTCTGCAATCACTGAGTGTGTGCTGGTTCCTTCTTACCCCTACTGCATCCCTGCAGCACAGCTAAGTCTGGTGTGCCTTGTCAGCAGAGGTTCCCTGATCTTCCCTAGCTCAGATGCTCAACACACCTCACTGTCCTGGGGGTAAAGGTTCCCATGACTGGGGCTGAGGCAGCCTCCCAATCCAGCTAACCCCAGGGCTTGTGGCTTGTTGTTTAAGTGTACTAGGACCTAGGACCTACCCTGGAGGTGTTTACTCTTCATAGGGACCAAACCTCATCCTGGGACTTTTCTTCAGATCCTCTCTAATTGTTCCAGGAGAACCCCTGTTCTGCCCCTACTCTTATTTTTACTGTTCAATATTAGACTGGAGGTGCTATTTCATCTCTTTTATGGGGGAAAATCTCGAGAGCTTGGAATTTTCTGACCTACTCTGCCATCTTCTCAGAATCCTCTCTTAATCACTTTTCAAGTGCAAATTTACATCATTAATCATATCCCACAAAATTCAAATTATAAACCCTATATGTAATTTCTTCACTTCTTGCTCTATTTCTGTGATTTTCTTCATTTTTGCCAAACCATGATGATCATATAATTTTTAAGACACCTTTTCACAAAAGTTGAGTTAATCCTAACCATGGTCATTTCCCTAATTAAATAGCTAGTATCACCTTATAGAGGGGCAGCTAGGTGGTACAGTGAATAAAGTTCTGGGCCTGGAGTCAAGAAACTCATCTTTGTGAATTCAAATTTGGCTCCTCTGGGCAAGTCACTTAACCCTGATTGCTTCAGGGTAAAGTGTAAAATAAATCAGAGAGAGAGAAATGGCAAACCACTCCAACACCTTTTGTCAAGGAAACCCTCAATGGGGTCACAAGGTGTCAGGCATGACTGAATAGTGACTAGACATCAGCAATCGTCTTAGAGCACAATGCTTAGCTCAATATTTCTTTTTTT
>CM053582.1:393037163-393054594 GCA_028627135.1 Pseudochirops cupreus
GCCAGGCTGGTTTCGGTTCGCAGTGCTGATATGGTTCCTAGTACCTGAGCTGACTTTAGTGGGAAGTATCTTTGTGTGCGTTTTGGAGTTCTAGGATTGGTTTAGAGTCCTATTTAATGGGTATTTTGGGGTGGCTATGTGAGAGCTGCTGCTGCTATGCCGCCATCTTGGCTCTGCCCTCTTAGCTCAATATTTCAATTCTCATTCCAGCAAGTAAAAAAAATACGTCTGTTGCTGATCTTCTTAGGACAAGATAATACATAGAAAAAGAGAAGGAATGATTAGGTAGCAGTTTGTTTGGAGAAAAATTCTTGGGTTTCAGCATCTGCAAGGCCTTTATGAATCATCCTTGAGATTCAGCAGGAAAATATAGTAATGGGATCTTTGGCAGCATCAAGAGAGGCAGAATTGCCTGGAAAAAAGTAGTGATGATTCTTTTCTTCTCTGCTCTGGTCATCAGGGTGCTGAAAGTTGCTGTCCTCTTACAACTTTGCATGTGAGCAATTCCAATGTATAAGTTGAATTTTCATAGTCATATTCACTAAAAGTTTATACCTAGGTCTATACCTGCCTTAAAATTATACCAGAGACCATGTAACATGACAATTGGTTGAAGAAATTGGGGATGTTTCACCTGGAATAGAGAAGTCTTGATAGCTGTCTTTAAATAGTTGAAGAGATGTTGGGAGGGGCAGAGCTGCCTGGGGAGGTAATGGTTTTTCTCTGTCATCAGGTCTGAAACTTGAGGCACACTTATCAGAAATTGTATTTAATGGTTGCTAAGGTTCCTTGCAACTCTAAACTTTTGTGCTTCTGTGAAGTCATGTTGATCCCAACAACACAACCTTGTGATTGTATTGATTACTTCATGGTCAAAGCTCACTGTTCTATGCCTCTCTTTTGCCATATATCATTGTGATGAATTAAGAACTGCTAATGAAGAAAGTTAAATAATCAAATGATTAGCTCCAGAATGAAATTGTCAGTTGAGCACAATATACTAATTTGCTTATGATTGATACACAATAGTTATGTCATACCTGAATAATTTTGTTGATGAGTGGGTGAAGGCCAGCACTGTAATCATGACTTTAATGTTAGGAGGCCTAGGGCTGAGGACTCTGCAAATATACGGGTACATCCCCATCACTTCCTTTGCATTTTAGATGATGACTAGGATGTGTGGAAAGCTTAATTCTGATGTTCTTTCTGGACCACTTAACAACTTGATACCAGACTAGACTCTCCTTATATGTATGAACTCTCAGTTTATGTGCCTGTTTTTGCCTACAGAGAGAGGTATCTTGTCCCGTTGTGATTTTATTAGCCTGTCCTCTTACAACTTTGCATGTGGGCAATTTCAATGTATGAGTTGAATTTTCATAGTCATATTCACTAAAAATTTATACCTAGGTCTATATCTGCCTTAAAATTATACATTTTTGAGCTGTTGTACATGAAAGGATGGGGAATCATCCTGAGAAGCTGTTCTCAACTCACCCTTTGAAGTGTAACCTTCAGTAGCAATGGGATACTCTGCCTTTCTCAATTGTCTTTATTCATCTTTGTATTTCCTCCAGTGTTTTGCCCACAGAAAGCATGTAATCAGTGTTTGTTGAATTGTGTTAGAGTATAGAACCGCATGTAAAATTCACACATGTGACTTGTTTATTCTGAAGCTATCCCCATGACTTTTCTCAGAGCAGCCTTCATTTCCTTGTTTCGGAGACTATAGATCATGGGGTTTAAAAATGGTGTCACAACTGAATAAAACAAGGTTATTATCTTCTGTACTTCTCCTGAGTTCTCAGATGTTGGGCTCACATACATGATCATAAGGCTCCCAAAGAAGAGGCAGACTACGGCCAAATGGGATCCACATGTGGAGAAGGCCTTACGCCGGCCTGCTGCTGAGGGGACTTTCAGCACAGCTTTTAGTAGCAGGATGTAAGAGCCAAGGATGTACAGTGTGGTGAAGAAAAGTATGAGGGAGCTTAGAATATAGAACAGAATTTCAGTGGCAGGGGCAGGGGCACATGACAGAGCCATCAGTGGATCTATGTCACAGAGAAAGTGGTCAATGATGTTGGGACCACAAAATGTCATCTGGGAGAGCTGTGCAGTAGACAGAGAATAACTTAAGAAGCCAAGCACCCAGCACACGGACATCAACGTGTAACAGTGTTGTAAAGTCATTTTGGTTGGGTAGTGCAGTGGGCGGCAGATGGCAAGATAACGATCATAAGCCATGATGCACAAAAAATAGGCTTCAGTTGTACCAAGAGAGGAGAAGAAATAGAATTGGAGGAAGCAGCCAGCAAAAGAGATGGTTTTGGTCTCTGAGAGGAAGTTTTCTAAAATGCAGGGAACAGTGGAGGTGATGTACCAGAACTCTAGGAAGGCAAAATTCCCCAGTAAGATGTACATGGGGGTGTGGAGCCTCTGGTCCCATCTAACTGCACAGACAATGGCCCCGTTCCCCATCAAGGTCAGGATATAGACTATCAAGAACAGAGAAAAGAGTAAGATTTGTATCTCCCAGGGACCAGGGAAACCCAGAAGGACAAATTCAGTCACAGTGTGTGCTTCTGACTTGTTCATTGGTTCCTGAGCTGTGGAAAAGACAGAAGACACAATTACAGCATCTTGGGCATTCTAGGACAAGGATTTCAATGAGGCCTTTGTAGAGTTTCTAGGGTTAATAACTTAGCCATATGGAAAACAGCCTTAATTATCTAAACTTCCTTCCAGCCTGTAATCTCTCTCTATTTTTTGTCCCAGTCAGCCCATACCTCAACTTTCTTGTACCACCCTTCAGACTTTAATTTGTCATCATTTCTCACTTACTAGGATTCTTAAGACTTAGGTCCCTATAAAGCAAAAGACCATAAAGTTTCCCTTCTACTTGCTCATTAAGATTACGTCCACCTCTTAGGTGGTTAAGGAGGATTTGCTATTTAAGGGAAACTTTTAATGGGTGTGTAGTACAGTAACAACTGGAGAGGTAAACAATTCAATTTGTAAAGCTTCTTCTAGGTTAGCTGTGATTCTTTTCCTATTACGAAATATTTGCTTACTTTCCTTAGTTCTGTGGCAGCACATAATACCAAGTAGTCTTGTTGTTTTCTGAAATACTAGCAACATTTTATTTCAAAGTGTTTGGTCTAATCTGAATGAAATATCTTTTTTCAACTATTTGTGCCAAGAAAACAATATTCTGTTCCTAAGTTCTTGATTTCATTCTTATTAAGGACCTCAACTTAATTAAGGTTAGAAGGGAATCCTTACTCAAATCGATTTGTTTATTAGACTAAGTACAGGAACCTTGTTTTTTGAATACTTAAATTAAAAGAAAAGTGTCTTTAGCTTACCATTGACCAGGTTGAAAGACACACCATCATGGGATATTTAAATAGGGAATGTCCCTTTGTAAACCAAAGGAACTCATAGTTTTAGTATGGACTAAATCAAAGGATATAACCTTTTGTTACACCCTGGACCTGACCTTGGTTTTCCAGGAAGACAGATCATCTTCAAGGGTACATTTCTCCTCATTCAAGAAAGAGCTTTTACAGTGGAGAGGAATATGGGGTGATGGTGGCAGGCAACACTTGAACCTCACTCTCATCAGAATTGCTTCAAGGAACCAAGAACACACACATATACATATATGTATGTGTGTATGTATGTATATATATATACACATACACACTCAATTGGGTATAGAAATTCGTTTTACTCTTCAGGGAAGAAAGAAAGGAAGGTAGGGTGTCAAGGAAAATGAGAGATTATAAAAGGGAAGATGGATTGAGAAAGGCAATGATCAGAAGTGAAACAATTTTGAGAAGGGGACAGGGTAAAAAGAGAGAGAAGGAGATAGGGTAAAAAAAGGATAAACAGAAGAAAATAGGGTGGAAAGAAATATACAGTAATCATAACTGTGATGGGAAGAACTCACCCATAAAATGGAATCAGATACAGAACAGATTAGAAATCAATATCCAACAATATGTTGTTTACAAGAGGCACACTTGAAAGAGAAACACATACACAGAGTTAAAATAAGGGGCTGGAACAGAATCTATTATACTTTAGCTGAAGTAAAAAAGGCAGGAGTAGCAACTGATTTTAGATAATGCAAAATTTAAAAAATGGATCTAATTAAGAGATAATTGGGGAAACTATATTTTGCTAAAAGGTATCATAGATAATGAAGTAATATAAAAATATTTACAATAAGTTTTCCTGATAAAGGCCCCATTTCTTAAATATATGGGGAACTGAGTCAAATTTATAAAAATAAGAGCCAGTCCCCAATGAGAAATCATCAGATGATATGAGGTTTTCGGAAGAAGAAACCAAAGCTAACAATAGTCACATAAAAATGCTCTAAATCGCTAACAGTTAGAGAAATGCAAATTAAAACAACTCTGAAGTACTACCTCACACCTATCAGATCAACTGACATGAGCAGAAAAGGAAAATTTCCCCTCCAGATGATGGAGAACATGTGGAAAAATAGGGACACTAAAGTACAGTTAGTAGAGTTGTGAACTGGTCCAACCATTCTGATGAATAGTTTGGAACTATGCTGAAAAGTTTACAAAACTGTGCATACTCTTTGACCTAGAAATACTACTACTAGGTCTGTATCCTAGTTCTGTATACTAATTCTGTAGATCAAAGAAAATGGAAAAGACCCTATATGTACAGGATTATTTATAGTAGCCCTTTTTTGTGGTAGCGAAGAATTGGAAACTGAGTGGATACCCAGCAATTAAGGAAAGGTTGAACAAGTTGTGATTTATGATTGTGATGGAATATTATTGTGTTATAAGAAATGACAAGCCGTATGGTTTCAGAAAACCTGGGAAATTTCTACATGAACTATTGCAGAGCAAAGTGAGCAGAACCAGGAGAATGTTGTAACAGTAACAGGAATAATGTAATGATGATCAGCTCCAAAAGACTTAGCTACTCTGATTAATACAATGATCCAAGACATTTCTGAGGGACTCATGATGAAAAATGCTATCCACCTCCAAAGAGAAAACTGATGAAACATAATTACAAAAAACTTTATTTTTCTTGCATTTTTTGCAACATGACAATATGGAAATATGGTTTGCACGACTTCACATGTATAATTGGTATCATATTATTTCCCTTCTTAGTGGGTGGAGTTGGGGTTGAAGAGAAGAGAATTTGGAACTCAAAATTAAAAAATGTTAAAATTAAATATTTTAAAATAGGGTGCATCCTCAAAATTATTTTTTAAAAGTTCTGTTGGAGTAACTACAATAATCTTTAACATGAACTTTGTGTCCTTTTAAAATGTCTTCGTTGTGGAATTCTTTTTTTTTCTGATTAACATAAAGTGCAAGAAGACATTGGTTGCAGCAGGGAGAATGCCAAGAAAACTCTACCCTTTTGTCCTCTTTTTCTAAGCAACAGGCTTATTCCAAAAATAGAGACCTAAATTTTTCTTCCCAAATCTTCTTCCCCAAATTCTTGTTAGTTTATACCTTGATAGGTCTGAATCTGTAAGTCTTGGGAATGTCTGGCCTGGAGCGATTTTTCCAGTCATATGGCATTTTCTTCCATTGTTCTTCCTATTAAAGTCTGGGTTTCAGGTAGGACTTAGGTTTAAGTAACCCATAGTTTAATCTTCTTGGGATCTGTGTCTCTGGCTCACTGGCCTTTGCTAATAAAAAGCCTATCTTGGCTCTCCTACACATTTCCAGCAAGAAATTACTCTTCTTCCTCTGGTTCCCAAAGCTAATCGCCCCCAAACCTTGAGTATTAACTTTTAACAATCAGAACGACACTGTATCTCAGCTAGAATTAGTTCACCAAAGAGGAGTCCTCAAACTGATAAACCACCTGAACTTTGTCAATGAATCACTTACGTCTTTGACAGGATAAAAGCCTCTCATTATGTGCTCCCTCAAAGCAGAAAAGTAGTCCTTCATTTAGATTTCTTCTGATGCCACATGGGCTGTTCTATACTTGCTGATGAACCAATTTATTGTCTCATTGCAGAAACTGACTAAGAGATCTCAGCGGAGAAATGGAATGCTTGTTAATAGCTTGATGGCTTCCGTTAGGTGAAACTCTCTCTTGAAATCCTGTATTTGTTTTTTCCCTTGAGCTGTTTCTACCAATATAGTTTCTCTCCAGTGGTGTAATGATGATGCCTTTTCTTGGATCAGATATAGAACTAAGAGGAGATGTTAGCGTTAATTTTTTTTGAGGTTAGAAATGATTTTGCATGAGATTGCAATTCATTTTCTCTTTTCAACTCTTTCCATAAGTAGTTCCTTGGGCTATCTTATCTGCTTTTAAATCACACATTTTCTAGCAAATTTTTTCCCTCAGAGAATCACTTTTAATCATATCTATATATATCTGAGACTAAAGACTGAACATTATGCTATATTATTCAAAAACTTACCAGGATGCTTTGTTTTGCTCTCTAGAGTTCATGGATAGTCAAATCCCTCCATTTGTGACTGATATTTAACCTGTAAGGAATTCAGAGTGATGAGGATTGGGTAATGATACATAGTCAATGCTTTAAAAACATAACTCTTTTTCTGGTGATGACAGCCAAATATTGCAGAAGGTCAGAAGTCCTCCTCATAGAGCATCTCATCTTGGTGACGCATAAAAGATACTGTTAAAAAACAAGCATTTCTGAATACTTTTACAAATGTTAGAATCAATAAATCAATCTACCAACATTTATGAGTTCCAGTTATGTGCATGCACCATGATACTTTCTAAGGATGCAAAGACAAAAATGAATCAATCTTTGCTCTAAAGGATCTCATATTTTGTCAGGATCTTCATTTACTGTGATTAAAAATAGTTGAATGGTTTATAGAATTTTAAACATATCTCCTTTGTTATCCACAGTAGTGCTGAGAGTCATTGCTGTTATTGTCCTAACTTAGCAGATGAAGAAACTAAGTCTGAGAGGTTAGATAACATATTCATAACTACATCGGTAGTCAGCATTATAGTGGGATTTGAATCTCTTGATTCTGAATCCACTGTTCTTTCCATCATACCATGCTGTGTAAAATAGCTAACGCATATAAAATTTTTGCAGATGAACATATTTTTATTACTATTCACAAAACGAACATCTAGTTTTAGATATTTAAAGTAGGAAGCCTAGGAGAGATTTTTCATAACAATAAATCAAGAGACAATGTTTCACAAAAGTTAGTATAGACAATTTCCAGATCAGCAAGTGAAACACAGTGGTTGACACAGTGTTATATGATAATAATTATGTAATTTACTTTCTGTCATGTCCTTATACGTGCTACTTTACAAAACAGTTTCTTTCTGTATGAGGCAGCTTGTTGGCACAGTGGATAGAGCACCAGGCCTGAAATCAGGAAGTCTCATCTTTCAGAATTCAAATCTGGCCTCAGACACTTACCAGCTGGGTGACCCTGGGCAAGTAACCTAACCCTGTTTGCCTCAGTTTCCTCATCTGTAAAATGAGCTGGAGAAAGAAATGACAAATGACTTCCATATCTTTGCCAAGAAAACCCCAAGTGGGGTCATGAAGAGTCTGAAATGAATGAACAACAACAAAAAATTTCTGTATATCGAATTTATCCATTATGAGGCATACCTTATGACTTCATATAAGAAGAGTGGATTCTAAAGCTCAGGTACACTCACGGACCTTGGGAATGATAGTCAATATGAACAGTTTCTTGCTGGAGTTCAGTGTTGGGAGTTGTACTAAGAAAGCCAGTTTCTAGTTGGAGCAGCACCATATTTTTAACATAGTCTATTATTTTATAGATTGACATATTCTTTGGGTTATTGTCCCTTGGAACATAAAAACTGGATGCCTCAAAACATGCCAACATACATAGTGGATCTCCTATAGCTGTGCTTCAAATCAGGTTTCCTAGGAAGAATTGTGTGATGCACCATATGGAGAGAGAAAATGCGTATGTACTAAATATACTTAAGTCACATAGTCATGAACTAAGAAGAGAAGTCCTAAGTTTAGACTTCCCCATGCATAGTACTCATAACCTTACCTGGAATGTTAGTCCAAAGAGTCTGAACTAAGTCTTTCTTCTAATCTCAGGTCCCTATTTAGTTGTCACCCGATATCTTCCAAAACTCTGTACCAACCATGGCATTAACTCTGGAACCTTTCTAGATCACTTCCCTTCCCTTATGCATTCAGTAAATGATGTAGTTAAGTAGGTAAACATTTTAATAATGTGCCCCCTATTATGACTTCATGTTCTGTTTCTTTTTTTTCCTAATGAACGACTGAAAACTCTTGGGAAAAAAAAGCTTCTCTTGGAGGGGAGGGTGTCTGATTCCTGTGAGAGACATTTTGAAATGGATAGGGAGAAGCTAAAGGGACCATTGGTGAGACTCTCATATGACACAATTGGTTTTTTAATGTAAATGATTGTTCTGAAGTCCCAGTTCTCTTCTTAGACATGCTTATTGGCTAGTTTGTATTCCCCACCCAGTACTCCTCCCTCCATCATCCCTGCTCCTCATCGATTTGGGGTAGATTTCTCTTGAAGGTCTAACTAGAGAAAGGAAAGTGAGAAAATACTTGGGGAAGTATTTAGGATGATGTTGAGAGAACTATTGTTTGTTTAACTGGGGCCATTGAGAAATCATCTTCTTTTGGGAATGAGGAAGAGGTTCATCATACATTGAGGTCCTTGCTTTATGATGAAATGTTTGTCTCAAACACCTTGACTTTCTCATGGCCTCATTTTGTTATTGGATTTCCTTTTGTGGTCTATCAGGTGTCAATTTGCATGATTAATTTAATTTAATTTAATTTAAATTTATTAATTTAATTAATTTTATTTAATATAATTCAAGCTATAGAATTTTGAATTTTCTTTCTTTCTTCTTTCGTTTTACCAGATTTCTTTGACAGTTTTATATTCCAACAACCTATGATCAGCTGAATAGTTTTTTTTTTTTGAGACTAGGTATTTTTATCTTGCTCAGATTAGAAGGAAATTGGCAACTGGTGGCCTACATCCCACTGTTGATTGACTGTAATAGTAATGGAAATTTGAAGATCTTCCCTGCCCCTTAATAAGCCAAAGGGAATTTGAAGACCTTCCTTGATGTGAAGATCTTCCCTGCTCCCTAATAGGGCAAATGTAATCACATAGGGCATGTGGTGGGAGGAATTTGCTGAAGGGTGGAGCAAAGCCCATAGGAAGCTGGGAGTCAGAGCAGTTAGAACTGGAGGGAGGAGAGGACACACTCAGGGAGACAGCTAGGTTTGTGAGTGTTGGTTTGTGGGAAGGTTAAAGGATGGTGTCACTCTCTGCTGTATTACAATGTATTAACTTCTTTGCTACTATGATGGATTTGACTTTCTGGTGTTGGAATGTGATTTTCTGGTGTCTGAATAAATGTTTTGCTTCTGTCTTCTATATGGAGAGTCTGTTATATTTTGTGATTGAGAACTATGCTAGCATATTTACAGTTGTTGTCAGTACTATGAATATTGCTTTGGCTCTACACTGACATAGAAACTTTGACTTGTTTCATTTTTGACCTGGACTGGCTCACCACTCCTTAAACAGCTGACCGATCTCTTATTCCCCAAGGGTTCAACATATTGTTATTAGACAAAATGTGGACATCAGATCAATTCTAGCTTTGCTATAGCTCCAAATTCTTAAACTTAGGTGATTCACCGACCTTAGCTGCCCCTAGTAGCAGAGACTACAAGCTTATGCCACCATGCCTGCCTTGGGTAGTCTATTAAATGCATATTCACATAAATTGACATATTCAAATATTGACAAATTCAAAAATTGACAAAATTCACATATTCACATAAATTAAATATAATCTATGTAATAGTATTCTAACTAAATGGTATCACCTAACAATATAATATCTGACTCAATGTTCCAATTCTCAATCCAAAGGTTGCTTTCATTAACTGATTATTTACTGATTTGATTGGGACCAGATAGCATACTGAATCGGGTGGTTGGAGGAGGAAAGAACTGTTAGGTAGCTATTTGTCTGAATAAAAGATCAGATATTTTAGGGAAAATGTAAACTCAGTATGAAATAGCAGCGTGCTCTCACAGTAAATAAAAAGGTTATAGGGTTTTGGGGTGCATTTTGTTGTTCAGTTATTTTAGTTATGTTTGACTCCCTGGGATCCCATTTGGGGTTTTCTTTGCAAAGATACTGGACTGGTTTGCCATTTCCTTCTTTAGCTCATTTTACATATGAGGAAACTGAGGCAAACAGGGTTAAGTGACTTGCCCAGGATTACAGAGCTAGTAAGTGTCTAAGGCTGGATTTGAACTCAGGAAGATGAGCACTCTATTCACTGTGCCACCTCAGGAGAGATGTAGTTTACAGGAGTAAGGAAGTGATAGTCCTCTTGCATTCTGCCCTGGTTAGACCAAATCTGTAGTATTGTGCTTAGTTTTAGGTGCCAGATTTTGGAAATATTGGCTGAAGAGTTTCCATCGTAGGGCAATCAGGATGGGAAAGGCCCTGATGCAATGCCATATGATGATCATTTGAAGAAATTGAGGACATTTTGCCTGAAGAAGAGAAGATTGAGAGGGAATATGACTTTAAATACTTGAACAACTGTCAAGTAGAAGAGGGGCTCCCTTGAGAGGTGTAGCTTCTGTCACTGGAGGTCAATCTCCAAACAAGAGAATCTTGATGACATGTTGAGCATGTTATAGAGGGGATTTTTTTTTTTTTTAGTTATGCATTGGACTAGATGTCGACTAGGTTCCATTTCAACTCTGTAATCCTGTGATTCTGTGAAATCACGTTAGGTGAGCATAGCAATGTGCTAACTTGTGATTGAGTTTGTTCCTTGATTTCCAAGGTTTATTGTTTCTTAAATACCATAACTGTTTTTCCTTTGTCTTTCTGTCTGCAGTGTGCAGCACAGTATGAACTATGCTTAGCACAGTTGGGCACATAGTCAGCATTTAATAAATGCCTGTTGAATTGAATTGAAATGGAGACTAAAGTCCCTTTTTCCTACCTAACAACTTTTGCAAAGCCAATTTTGTGTATATTAGTTTATAACCTACTGGGAAATTTTGGGAAGATTGTTTTCTTGTGAGATAAGGAAATGGGTTTTTTGGGGTAGGAAGAAAGACACACATAGAGACAGAAATAGAGAAACACACACACACACACACAGATTTAGCCATTTAAATTTTTTTATTTTTAAAAATTATTTACTTAGCAAACATCAACAAATATATACTGTTTAATATACAAAGAAGACCAAAAAAGGAGCATTGCATATGAAACTGTGCATTTCTATTATGTAGTATTTTTTGGTAAGAGGTACATTAAATTAAGCATAATAATAACAAAGCTGATCTGATTGTGTTCTTTTGAACATCTTTATGCTCTTTTTTGAATCTTTAACATTGGTTCATTAATGATTTTTGTGTTCTCTCTCTTTCCCTCTCTCTTTCATTATTATCACTACCTGTTCCTTCCTCCTCACAACTCTCCTCTCCGAAGAAAAACAAGTAAATGCCCTTCTTTGTAACAAATAAATATTGTCAATCAAAGTAAAATCACTCGTTGACTCATGGCTGAATCTGAAATATGTATGTCACCTTTTCAGTTTGAAGGTGGTAGCATGCTTTGTCATTAGTCAACATCAATTATTGCATTGTTCTGAATTCATAAGATTTTCAAAGTTGTTTTCCTTCACATTACAGTAGTCTTTATAGAAATTGATCTCCTGGTTCTGTTTACTTCACTCTGTATCAGTTCATATAAATTTTTGCCTCTGTCTGTGAATCTATCCTTTTTATCATTTCTCATTGTGTTATAATATTCTAGTATGTTTATATATCATAATTTGTTTAGTTACTCCTCATTACATTTTTTTTTACAGGAAAATGCATTTCAAATCCACAGCAACTTGATAAATATCATCTTGGAATTAATTGCTAACCTTCATAAGTTATGGACTACTTATGGTAATTATAACCTTTATCCTTACCTGATAAATTCTACTTTGTTAAAAGGCAATTTGTACCCACAAAATTAATAGAAGATAGCATATGAATATATCAACAGTCTCTAAATACTATCTATGACTATCGAATTTGATTTTTAATTTATATTATTTATACAATGTTTTCCTCTTTACATATCTGTATCCCATCAAATTTTAGAAGTGAATGCAAGATTTTATTGATACAAGTCTCTTGCTTCCTGCTCACTATCAGCTTTAGCAGGCAAATAGTATAATATTTGAAATAAATCCTTTACATTTTTATGTGTTTTTCTTAGGCTATCCTAGAATAGTTACCCAGTTTAATATTCACCATTGGGTATAGACAGGGGATGACCAGAGATTTTATTTTTCTCCTTCTTGCAGAAACAAAAATTTCAAAAAATACCTCACTTGCTCAATCGACACTTATTTTTGAGTTTTATGGGTCTTATCTCAATTTCCTAAATGTATAATTTGTAAAGCTCCCTCATAAGCCCATTTTTGAAGTTCATCATTTTTTCCCATGGAATTTTGAAGATTTGGAGTATGTGTAAAGGAATCACTTACATTTTTAGAATTCTACTTGGCATCCTTGGTGGTATCCATCAATTTACTAACTATCGAATAAAGGTTCATTTAACATTCAAAAAAATGAAGCAACTAAAGTTTTCAGGGTGCCTCTAGCTTACATGTGGAATCAGCACTTATTTTATTACTTTCTATATATAAGTCTACATATAGACACATGTTATATATATATCATATATTTGTCTAATATATATGTAAATATATATTATCCAATGAAATCCTACTTTTTTTTTAGTCTAGTTGTGTTTTAGTGGGTCTAATGTTATAGAAACATCATCATTATAAACAAACAGCAAAAAAGGTGGAAAAAACAAATATTTTTACTGAATTTTTTAGTTCATTGTCTATATAGTATACGGTATATATTTCTACCTAATAAATATTTGCTGAATGAATCAATATAAGTAGCACAGCTTGTGATGTTGTGCTGTAAAACTCAGTTCTTTATGTGTTTATTTCAGCCTGATGTCATAATTCCTCCCACATCTACTACTTGTCAGAAGGCCAATTTTTGCACATTGGCTGAAATGCTGGACAAATGTCACCTGTTCTGTCCCTCCACTTTCAGTATAAATAAATGCTTTCCTGCAGCTTGTAAAAGGTGATTTGCATGGCCCAAAAATTAGGTGCTCAGAAAATGTCAGGAATCAAAAAGAATTCACTGACCTTAATCCAAGAAAGAGGGAGGACTGAAGCTACTCCATGTTGCTGATGATTGAGTCAAGTTAAGAATAGATTTTGGTTGCTTTCTGACTGTCAGGTACAATTCCTATGTCTAAGAGAATTGAGATTGCTGAATTGTCTCGAGGCATATTGTCCAGGGACAGTCTCACAACAGAGTGACACTTCCTTTGAGGAAGAAAAATTGTATCTGCAGATGAACAGAAGCAGTTTCAGAAGCAGAGAGGAAAGGCAGATGTAAAGGCAGAAATGGAGGAGCAGTAAAGTAATGATGATTGTTGAGAGACAGAGCTATGAGAGATGTTCTGTGACACAATTTTCCCTTTTCCAGCAGTGTAATTTTTTGGGGGGAGTGTTTTGTCTCCCATTGAAATAGAAGTTTGTGGGAGATTGGTGTGTGTGTGTGTGTGTGTGTGTGTGTGTGTGTGTGTGTGTGTGTGTGTGCAGAATGATTTTAACAGTCAGTTTGCCATTGTTATGTACTGGGTTATAATGTCTTCATTAAGCACAATGCTATTTGATTTAGGCTTCCTATTTGGTCTTTCATCAGTCTTCCTCAAGAAGGAAGGACAAACAATTCTGCTTGGTCTGTTGGCAAAGGAGTTACTGAATGAAGAATCAATCTGTGTTTGCATAATTGTGTTCACCTAAAACAACTTTTTTGAAACTCAAGCAGGACAAGTTCCAAAATTGAGTGGGAATCTTATTATATATTGGACTAGCACTGGCTTAGGTTCCATTTAGAGGCAGCTACGAGGCATAGTGTATAGAGCACTGGGTCTAGATTCACTAAAACCTGAATTTAAATCCAGCCTCAGACACTTACTAGTTTTATGAGTCTGGGCAAACCAATTAATCTCTGTTTGCTTCAGTTTCCTCAACCATAATGTAGGCATAATAATAGCACCTATTTCTCTAGGTTGTTGTGAGTATCAAATGAGATAGTATTGGCATATTTAGAACAGTATCTGACACATATAGGCACTATATAAATCAGTGGTTCTCAACCTTCCTAATGCTGCAACCCTTTAATACAATTCCTCATGTTGTGGTGACCCCCAACCATAAAATTATTTTTGTTGCTACTTCATAACTATAATTTTGCTACTGTTATGAATCATAATGTAAATATCTGATATGCAGGATGTATTTTCATTGTTACAAATTGAACATAACCCACAGGTTGAGAACTGCTGATGTAAATACTAGTTATTATTATTATTCCATGAAACAATGGTATTACTGGAAGGGAATCTATAATCTTCTTCAGTATTGTTTCCTGGGGCAAAAAAAAAAAGACACAGGATCATAGGTTTAGAACTTGAAGGGACACTTTGGAGGCCATCAGGTTTAACCCTTTCATTTTATAGATGAGGAAATCGAGGCTGGGAGAGGCATAGTGGCTGGTTCAGTCAAACAGCTTGCTCCCTGTTGCCACTTTCAGATTCTCCCCCTACCACCATCACTAAATAATCTCTCTTTTTGTGACGTTTGCACAACTCTTATCTGCCATCCAGTCAAAATTCTGGTAGCTACTGTCCACAGACTTCCAGGACACTCCCTTTGTTCTCTCAATGAGTTTGGATCACAGTTTTTCTCCTTCTTCCAACTTCTGCCCTCATACTAGGGGACTTCAACATATTTAGATACTTCCTTACATACTCTAATCTCCTGGTTCTTCGACTTACTCATTTACCATGATCTACTCCTTTACCCCACTTCAGTCATACACAAAGATGGTCATGATGGTGATCTTGCCATCACCTACAAATATATCACTTCCATGTTCCTAAACTTTTAAATTCCTTTATCTGATCACTCTTTATTGGCTATCCATCTCTCCCTCTCCTTTCCAATGTCAAACTCTGTTCTCCATCTACTCCATAATTTCTAATTCTTTGACCCTTAATTTCTCTCCCAAGCCATCATCCCATGCCCTAGCCACACTCTCCTCATTTCCCAGTCCTGACCCATTGGCAAGTCAGTCCAAGTTTGCACTGCCCTGTTGTCATATTGTGGATTGTACCTCAGCCTTGGGTCACTTCAGTCATTGATGACTTAGCTCTTACATATGTGCTACTGAATGAAGGTAAAGAAAATCACGTAAATGTTTTGACAGAATCCACTCCAAATTTGTTACATAACTTCATCTGGGCTCTCATTGTTCCTAGATAGTTTTTTTTTTATGTCTCCCAAATTAACTTACTATCCCACTTATTACAGTGGCTCTTCCAAACATTTATCCTTTTGTCAAACCCCCCAAAGTTCTCCCTCCCTCTGCTTTCCCAACTGAGAAGTTTGTCTCTTATTTTGCTGAAAAATGGAAGCCATTTGTTGAGAGCTCCTTCTTCTCTCCTCATCTTATATCACCCAGAAACCTTCTACAACTATCTCCACTTTTACCTCTGCCTCACAAGAAGAGGTTACCCTTCTGCTTGGAAGCCAAAGCCATCTACCTACACAAATGATCCCATTCCATCCCATTTACTTCATCAGATTATCTCTTCTATCATTCTCACTCTTACTTCTCTTTATTCTTTCTCCGTCTGGTTGCAGCTTCTTTACCGCCTACAAACATACCCATGTGTTCCATCCTCAAAATACTTTCATTTGATCCTTCCATCCCCACATCTCTCCTGCGTTTTATGACTAAAATCTAATATTGCCTCCATTTCCTTTCTTCTTGTTCTTTTCTTAGCTCATTCCTATTTATTCTGTAAAATGAGATACACTTCTAAATATATTAGAATGATGTTAATAACCTTTCTGAAACATATTAAATACTGTATTGTTGTTATTGTGTTGTCCTTTGTTCTTGAAGAGGACCATGACATCAGGGAGATGATGACATGACTTGCAGTTGACTTGGATTTCAGTGACAGAGGACTGTGCAAGATCACCAGCCTCACTTTCTCCTCCAGAACCATCTGGGTCCAATGGCCAGATATTCATCACGACAGCTGGAGATGGCCCAGGATGCGGTGGGAGACCTTAGACCTTTTAGGCTAAGGTCTTTTCAGGTTCTCACTTCCAGTGAGATAACAATCAGTGAATAGATCTTTTTAAGTAATTACTCAAGGGATGACCCCTTTAACAACAACAACAACAACAAAATCAAACTGGGAGGAGAAGACCCTCGAAGTTCCTGGCCAAAAGAAAAATTTACTATTTAGTATTTACATTCACTCTGTGCTAGGAGGGCAAGGACCTATTGTCCAATGAGCTCCAGAGTGAGCTCCAGTGTGAACTGGGTTCAAGCCTTAGGCTTTGAGAAAGAAATCTAGCAAGTAAACCCAGATGAATCTCTTTGCCCCACCCACCCCTCCCTTCCCCACCCCTCCTAGCCCTTCTCCTCTCCTCTTCCTGTTTCTACTGCTCCTCTCACCCCCTCCCCCTGAATTCCTATGGCTGAGCTCAGTTTGCTGTGTTGTAGGCAGATGAGTCTGTGGTGCAGGTAATTGGCTCACCCAACCCCCTCCCTAATACCCCGACTCCAGCCCTCAGAAAAAAAATAAAAACAAAACAAAAAAAGGGGCAGATAGGTGTCGAAGTGAATAGAGCAGGGACCCTGGAGTCAGGAGGATCTGAGTTCAAATGTGACCTTAGACACTTGACACTTACTAGCTGTGTGACCTTAGGCAAGTCACTTAATGCTGATTGCCTCCCCTTTCCTCTTTCTTCCTTACCTGGGGATGCTCTGCCTGGAGGAAAGTACATTTTGGTGGCTGAAAGCTGACCTTTTTCCTTCGGATTTACTTGGCATTGTTTCACTCAAAGTGAGAACCTGGAAAGACCTTAGCCTAAAAGGGCCAAGGTCTCCCATTGCATCCTGGGTCACCTCCAGCCATCCTAATTGATATCTGGCCACTGGACCCAGATGGCTCTGGACGAGAAAGTGAGGCTGGTGATCTTGCACAGCTCTTCCTCACTCAAATCTAAATCAACTGCAAGTCATGTCATCATCTCCCTGAGATCATGGTCCTCTTCCAGAACAAAGGACAAACATAATCTCCCCTCCCCTCCCCTCCTCCCCTCCCTTCCCCTCCCTCCTCTCCTCTCCTCTTCTCTCCCTTCCCCTCCCTCCTCTCCTCTCCCTTCCCCTCCCTCCTCTCCTCTCCTCTC
>CM053582.1:393055094-393085439 GCA_028627135.1 Pseudochirops cupreus
CTCTCCTCTCCTCTCGTCTTCTCTCCTCTCCTCTGCTCTTCTCTCCTTCCTTACCTGGGGGTATTCTGTCCAGGGGAAGGTACAATTCTATATTAAATATAGGTTCATGTAATTTATTGATTCTCTCATAGTCAAAATGGAAAAGAACATTGCAATTCTGTCTATGGTACCAAAGATATTAAATGAAATAAAGCAATGACTGACTCCCATTAGAATGTAAGCTTCTTGTGAGTAGAGACTGTTTTATTTGTTGTAGAAGCAGCTAGGTTGTTGTTGTTGATGTTGTTTGTCATTCATTCTTGAAGAGGAAGGACCATTACATCAGGAAGGTGATATGATTTGTAAGCGAATGGGATTTAAGTGAAGCAGAGTTGTGCAGAGTCACCAGACTCACCCTCTCCTCCAGAGCCATCTGGATCCTGTGGTAAGGTATAGTTTGTGAGTACTGGAGATGGTCTTCAATGCAGTGGGAGATCTTGACCTTTTTAAGCTAAGGTCTTTCCCAAGTCTTGGTATGTCTGAGGCAATGTCCGATTAGTGATTAAGGCTAAGTAAGAAGTGAGGCAAAAAATAACATTTTTTACCTCGTAAAAAAAAAATCAATCTGGCAGAGGGAGACCCTTAGGGTTTTGGTCCAAAGAGAAGTAGTTGCTATTTATGCTGATGCTGAACCCTCAAAACCTAAACAATGACCAAGTGAAGACTTGGGCTGGGACCTGTTGTTGGCCAATCAGTGAGAACCAGTGATTTGGGTTTAAGGCATGGTCCTTAAAAAAGAAATCTAACCCATAAACCCCAAGATATCTTGTGAGGTTTCAGTGATCAAAATTTATATTCCTTTGAGTAGAGCGCCTGCTGATAAGAGTTGCACAGTAGACAGAGCACTGAGTCTGGAGTCAGGAAGACATAAATAAAAATCTGACCTCAGACCATCTGTGTCTCCATTTTCCCATCTGCAAAATGAGCATAATATTAGCACCTACTTCCCAGGGCTCTTTCGAGGATAAAATCAGACAATCAGATAATATTTCTAAAGTACTTTGCAGAACTTAAAGTACAATGGAAATGCTAGCTAGTCTTATTGTTGTATTTGTATCCCTAGCACCGAGCATCATGCCTTCGTATCAGCAAGCACCTGGCATACCCAGGGTGGCTGCTAGCACAAGTTCTTAGATCTGCTTTACTAAAGGAAAGCAACTAGAAATGGGTTAACAATCTTACTTTAATCAAACATATATCTTTTACCTAGTTCAGGGGAAAAAGCACCCTGAACTTCAGAGAATACAAACAAGTTACAAGCAGACAAAGAAACAGATCAGCAGACTGGCTTCCAATTGTCTGACCATTACATCCATACCTAATTAGTTAGCAGAGAGGGAAGCACCAACATTTAGGTTTTTCAAAGCCGGGGGGCTCAACGACTGCCCAGAGTCTCATCTGGCCAAATCACACAACTCTTTCCAAAGTGAGCCCCAAAGCAAAAACTCACATCAGGGTACATACAACCTTCTCCTGGATCAGAGAATGTCACAGCCCTCTTGACCCACTGCCCAATCACAAAGTAATAAGCTGGGGGCATTCCTGAAAAACAAGCCTCCTGCCACAGGCTCCACATGACCACATTTAGCCTATTAGGGGGCAGAGTATACTTTCAAATCAGGGAAGGTTCTCAGAGTCACTTAAGCCTATCAAAGGGCCTAGGGGCAGGGAAGATCTTCAGATTCCCATAACAGCCTTTCACACAGTTTATGCCTCCAAAAAGTGTTTTTCTTCATGGTAATTTATAAATGTAGGATTTAGAGCTGGTTATTGACCTTAGAAATTATCTGGTCCCAATCCCTTCTATTGTAGACAAGGTAATTGAAGCCCAGAGTTGTAAATGACTTGCTTAGGATCTCCAACAAATAAAAACAAAGCTGAGATTCCACCCTTGTTTCTAACTCCTGAACTCATGCTTGTTCCATTATACCACACTGCCTCATATATCACAAGCACCATATTTCACAGTTGTGAAAGGAGCCATGAAACTGCCACCTTCTTATATGGTTTTAATTTGGAGAAAATTTTTAAAAATAGAGTTTGTCAAACTACAAATATAAAAAAAGTCAAGAAAGGTAAGGGACGTAACAGTAAAATTTAATAATTGGATTCCAGTCAATAGAACAAACATTTATCATCTGCCTTCTGTGTGTGAATTACTGCATTAGGGAATACAAAGACAAAAGCCAACACAATCCTTATCCTCAAGGAACTTACAGTAGTATGGTCGGATAAGACATTTACAGATCTAGTTGAGACAAAGCAGAAAGTAAAAAAGACATAGAAGAAAGACAAATAAGAAAAAAAATCTGTTTCTTTTAAAAACAATCTATTTCCTCATTTATTACAACACAATAGTATGTTCATATTTGTAAACTACAACTTAGCCATTCCTTGACTGATGGGCATCCCCTCAATTCCCAATTCCATGCTATTACAAAAAGAGCTACTATAAATATCTTGGTACATATGGGTCTTTTTCATCTTTCTTTGATCTCTTTATCAACTGATATAGAATAAAAGAACAGAACCAGAGAAAACAAGGATAATATAACATCAATACTATAAAAATAAACACTTTTGAGGACTTTTATAAATTGATGATGAATGAAATGAGCAGAACCAGGCAGACAATTTGTATAGTAATAAGTTTGCAAAGAAAAATGATTTTGAAAACTTTTAGAACTATGATTGACATAAGGAACATTCATGATTCCAGAGGACCAGTGATGAAACATGCTATCCATTACAGCAAGGTGATAGATTTCAGGTGAAGAATTAGAAACACACACACACACACACACACACACACACATACATACATACCCATGTAGAGATCCACCAAGGGACTTTTTTCTCCCTTGACTCTGCATATTTATTACAAGATCTTTGTTTTTCTTCCCCTCTCCCCCCAATGAAGTGGGAGGGAGAGAAAATAAATTTTTGTTAATTTTGAAAGAATTGAGATGTGGTGGAATGGGGAGGTGGTACAGATGTGAAATGTTACAAGCACTCAGATGAGGTCAGTTTACTATTAATTTTACTTAAATTGTTTTTCTAAATTGTGAGACCTCACAAAGTGGGAGTAATCTGTAAATGTAACACAAAACCAAAAAAAAATTAGAAAGAGGTCTATATAAAGTACTAGAAGAAATTGAAGTGGAAGATGCTGCTTAAAGTTGGAAGGATTAAGAAAAACTTCATGGATGAGTTTTCTGATTTTGATTTTTAAGGAAGAGAAGGGTTACAAAAGTGGAGATGTAGAGAAAGTATGTTCTAGGCATAAAGGATTATATTTGAACTTGGCAAGATGAGATTGGGAAAGAGCTAGTGGTCTTTCACTGGAATATAGCATGTAGGAAAGGAAATTTAAAAAAAAACTGGAAAGGGAAGTTGGAGTTAAACTGTTAAGGACCATAAAGTGTCAGTTGAAAATATTAATTTTATCTGATAAGCCATCCAGTGCCACTGAAATATTTTGAGTGGGGGAGCAAATGACATGATTTTTTCTTTATTTGGAAGATTACTTGGACAAACAGATAGGGTGGATTGGAGAAAGAGAAGATAGGATTCAGGAAGATGAATTAGGAGCTTGTTACAATATTATAGTTGAGGTAATGAGGATAATAGCGGGATGAATGGAAATCAAGGAACCAACGGGAGTGATGTTGCCAATGAAGAACTGACAGGGTTTGAGAACAGATTGGGTGGGAAGGCTAAGGGAGAGGAATGCATAACATATGATTCCAGTATTTTGAACTTCATTATTGGACAAATGATCAGACTCCCATTATTAAGTAACCAATAAAAAACATGGCAGTTGAAAAGAAGGATACATTTTTAGGGAAAGAAGATGAGTTCAAATTTGGCCATGCTGTATTTGAAATGCAAATGGCATATCATGGTAGAGATGTCCATAGACCACTAGAAATGAAGGATTGAATGTATTTCTTATATGTTGATCTTTTTCATTCTAGACTTTTTCACCTAAGATAGATATTGTGCCATCTATCTTGGGCCACAGGATATCTTTTGTAAAGGCTATAATGTTTGGGGGCAGCTAGGTGGCATAGTGAATAGAATACCAGCCTTGGAGTCAGGAGGACCTGAGTTCAAATATGGCCTCAGACACTTAACACTTACTAGCTGTGTGACCTTGAGCAAGTCACTTAACCCCAATTGCCCAACCTTCTCCCCTCCAAAAAGCAAAACAAAATGAATAAATAAAAAAAGGCTATAATGTTTGGGTGTTCAGTATTTTCCTTAGGGCCTCCTTCATATCCTTGTTCCTAAGGCTATAAATCAAAGGGTTTAAGAATGGAGTTACCACAGAATAAAAGAGGGTCACAATCTTCTGTGCTCCTGCTTCATGACCTGATGTTGGTTTCACATACATCACCATCACAGAGCCATAGAACAGTGACACCACAGCTAAATGGGACCCACAGGTGGAAAAGGCTTTACGCCGACCTGCTGCTGAAGGAACCCTCAACACAGCTCTCAGAACCATGGCATAGGTTCCCATGATGAAGAGGAAAGGAATAAAGAGTGGCAAAGAATTCACAATGGAGCAGGTGAATTCTACCAAAGGGACTCTGTTACAAGTGAGAGCTAACAGTGGGCCTGGGTCGCAAAGAAAGTGGTCTATGACTTTGGAGCCACAGAAGGACAGTTGGGAGATGAGAATGATGGGTGCTAGAAACCAGAGAAATCCAGACACCCAGCAGCTGACCACCAGGTTGTTGCAGAGACGTCCTGTCATGATGGTGGGATAATGCAGAGGTTGGCAGATGGCCAGATATCGATCAAATGCCATAATGGCAAGAAAAAAACATTCTGTACCACCTAAGGAGAAGAAGAAGTAGAACTGGATGAAGCATCCAGAGAATGAGATTGTTTTGGTATTAGAGAGAAAGTTAGCCAGCATATTGGGGACAGTAGAAGTGACATACCAGATCTCTAGAAATGAGAAGTTGGCCAAGAGGATGTACATAGGGGCGTGAAGTTGCTTGTTCCTATGCACGACACAGATGATAGAACCATTTCCTAGAAGGGTCAGAATGTAGATGATCAAGAAAAGTGTGAAGAGGAGGATCTGAATGTCTCTGCTACAGGGGAATCCAAGGAGGATGAAACCAGCAGTACTATTGGAGCTGTGGTTGATGTTGGAAATTTTCATTTGCCTGTAAACTATAAAACAACCAGAGATTATTGATTGAAAATAGACCATTTTTTACACTCTTTGAAGATTTCAAAAATAAATAAAAATTCAGCAAACATTTGTTAATCAATACTGAGTATAGAATACTGGAGAAATGTAAAGCTTCATTATATTAAGATCCCTGCCCACAAGGGTTTATAGTATAGCAAAGGAATTATATACTAACAAACATTAATGTAGTGTTGTAATAAGGAACTCTTGAGAAGAATGCTTCTCCTGAGCTGGAAGTGGAGACAGAAGAATAATGGAAGATAAGAGACTCATTGGATCAGGAAGGTGAAGCCCAAAACTACCTGGACTTCTCTGGACCCAAGTCCGTGAGCTCCCATCTCCCATGATTCTTTACAGTTTCTCAAGATGGAAAGTCCTTCGACATGAGAAAAAAAAACCCTACATTTTCTATCAATTCACCCTGCCTATACAGGCTATATATAATACAAAATAATACATGATGATCATGTCAGAGAAGTATAAATCCCAAGGTAGGAAGATATTTGTCATTATGGATCAAGAGGTTAAAAAAAATGAGTTGTGAAGTAGCTGGCATTTGATTAGGTCTTTAAAGGATAAGAATAGGAGGCTCAAAGCTAACGTTACCATAACCTAGGAATCTCTTATCTCACTTACATGTTATAATGCAGTAATTTATCCTTATACCAAGCTTGCTAATCTTTCTGTTTCTTTATATTAATTATATAGGGTGTACCAAAGGTGTACCAAAAGTTTTAGTGAAGTTTTAAATAGTTAAGACTATTAAAGTTAAGAACTGAACTGTTTTTTTTTTTAGGACACCCTGAATAGCTTTCACTGATACTTTACTGAAAAAATGAGCTCATACATTGTTAACTCTTTCTTCTTTTCTACTCTACAATTCAAAACCTCTCTACATCGTGTACCATTTTCTTCTCCTTTTGCTCTGGTCTCTGGTGATGAGGTACTCCTTTTCTTGACAAGGTTAACAACTGTACTTGAGACCTTAATCCAATTTCTTCTTTTCTTATCCAGGAACTTGCTGCCTTGATTATTTCCTCTTTTTTCTCATCTTCAGTCACTCTTTATCCATTATCTCCCTTCTTTAAGTTTGCATATGCAACCCAGTATCTCCTTGAAAACATCTTTATCCTCCTATCCCAAGACATTCTTTATTTCCTCTCCATTTGATAGCTGAACTTCTAGAGTCAAATACACTCACTGATTCCATTTCTTCACCTTCTACTCACTTCTCAACCTCTTAAATCTGGGCTCTGATCTTATCACTCTACTGAAATAATTTTCTCTAAGGTTACCACTAATTTCTTAACTGCTAAATCCCAGTAACTTTCTCAATATTCATTCTTCTTGACATCTTTGTTGCTTTTGACACTCCAGAACATTCCCTTCTCCTAAATAATTTTTTCCTTATTCCTGTGACATTGCTCCCTTGTTTCTCCTACCTGTCTCACAGTTTTGTCCTAGTCTCCTTTGCTGGTTGCTCATCTCCCAATCATCAACGAGGAGTGTTCCTTAGGGATCTCTCCTGGATCATGCTGTCTTCTTTCTCTAAGCTCTCTCTTGGTGATCTCATCTGCTCTTGTGGGTTTAATTATTTGCTCTATGCAGATAATTCCCAAACCTATATATTCTTGTCATTCTTCTGAACTATAAAGATGCCTACTGGACATCTATACCTGGATATACCTCAGGCATATTACTGTCACATATCCACAATGGGAATCTTTACCTCCCTCCTGCCCCCTTTCAAATCTCCCCTTGCTCTGAACTTTCCAACTTCAGTTGAGGACACTGACATCTTTCTAGTAACCCAGGTCTATAAGTTCAAGGTTGTCATTGACTCTTCCTTGTCTCTCCCTGCTCATATCTAGTCAGTTGCCAAGTCCTGTCAATCCTACCTCTCTAGAATCTCTTGTATCTATCCTCATCTCTTTACTTATATGTCCTACTCCAGTTCGGATCCATATCACTTCTCAACTGGACTACTCATCTCATTCTTCACATAGTCAGCAAATTAATATCGTTGCCTGATCATTGATCTCAAGTTGGAGGTGACCTCAGAGACCATCTCATCCAAACACTGTTATCTTATAGATGAGGAGACTGTGATCCTGAGAAGTAAGGTAACTTGCCCAAAGTCCCATGAGTGATAAACACCACAGGTGGGATTTGAATCCAAGTCCCCTTGAATTTTTTCCCATGTGTGATGCTACATGTCAGAGAAGACTTGGCTTGAAGATTAAGTCAATGCCACATTATCTCTGAAGATATATATATACACATACATATATACACACATATAAATGTATCAATGCAACTGTTTGCAGATTTCCATTTAAATGAACAGGCTCAGATAGCAATTCCTGTAGCTGGAGTCCTTTCTGTAGCCCTTATTGATTGGCTGGCTTTATATTGGGCAAATTGTTGGCTATTTAAGTATATTTGCTGAGGCTGTTAGTCAAGTCTATGAGTTAATCTGGGCAATTATTTGGGATAGATAGAATTTGGGAATGGGAGAAGTTATTCTGTGATGAACATCTCCCTCTCTCTTTTCAAAGTCCTTCTCCTGGTTGTGGTTTTCCCTAGGCTTCTATCAGATGTTATATTCCCAAAGTACTTGGTTTCAGTTTACTATGATAAATTGAACTGTAAGGTGTCAGTTAATGTGGGTTTAAGCCTTTAAGACACTACTTTAAGGTATTGCCATTCCCCGAGTTTCTTTTATTTTGACAGGAGTGTTCTAAAGACCCCCAAATCTTTTAATGGTGGGATTTTAGGAAGCATGACAGGAGATGAGGACATAGCAGTAGATAGTGTTGGCCTTGAAGTCCGGAAGATGAGTCCAAATCTTGCCTTGGAGACTTAGTACCTGTGTATACATGAACAACTCACTTAGTTTCACTGAACCTCAGTTTCCTTATATGTAACACAAAGATAATCCTTATCTCACAGGCTTATTGTGAGAGCCGAGTGAAATAACGTATGTAAAGCGCTTTGGAAATTTTGAAATGCCATTTAACTATTAAAGGAGCTTTCAGAAAGAGCCTGGTAGCTTTTGTATTTATGTAATTATATTTTCCATAAGCACTACATCACCTTCTTTCCTGGAGCAAGACAAAGTCAAGATCCCCTGTTCTTCTTTTCTCATGAGTGCTTCAGATTTCCTTACTGGAGATCTTCAAGCAATGACTGGATGAGTCATTGTGGTTTGAGAGGAGTTTTGGACTAAATGAGCTCTGATGTCCCTTACAACTTTGAGATGCTATTGGTCTATGCTTTTCTTTTTTTTTTCCTGATGGGAAAAGTGTGTCCTATCCAACAATCAGCATAGGAAGAGGATGTGAATATGGAGTTGGTGCAACTCTCAGTGTTTTAGAGGAAAGAGAGGGATTATAAATGAAACCTATTCTGAAGTAAATCCGTAATCCCTACTCTCTCAGAGACCAATTAGTTATCTGCAGAAGGAGAATAGTGTCTGGGGGCAACTTTGTGCCTATATTTTCCCCTCCTCTTAAGAGCCTGCTCCTTCTGAGGACTCAGTTTCAGCAATGATTCTTATAAAATATCTTTGAGATTCTCAAGACACTTCTAGTTGTGTTTCTTATGCTTTTCTTCTCAGATCTTTTAGGGGACAGGAAAAACTGAAACTGACCCTGTCAGTTTAGAGTAGTCCCTCAGGGCTCTGGTATTTTTGCTTGGAATGTAGGTTTGAGGTGAGCATCAGGAGAATAATGGTCTTGGCAGGCATCATGTTGTGGACAGAAATCTGGACTGGGATTCAGAATACCTGAGTCCTAGACCTTTCTCCTTGTGACCCATGCCAAGACCTAAGGCACATGCTTTGTTTTCTTCCTATTTGTTAATTTTTAAAATGGAGGAAATAATCCCAATCCTTCCTTCCCAACATCTCAGAGATATAAGATCATGTCTCTATAGCTGTAATGGACCTCAGAAGGCATTTAATTCAACACAGTTTTTTTATAGATGAGGAAAGGGAGACCTAGAGAGGTTAAGCAATGGGTCTGAGATTACACAGATTATAAGCCTCAAATGCCAGATTTGAACCTAGTTCATCTGACTCCAGAACCAGTGTTTTTTCTACTATACCATATATATGAGAATTGGTCACTCAAGAAGTACTTCAGTACCCAAGAATAAATTCATCCAAGTCTCTTAGAACAAGGGAAGATTTTTATGGTAGTTATTAATTAAGATTTCAATAAATCTTAATATTAATATTAATATAATATTAAGCACCTAGCATATGTCAAACAATGTGCTAAGTGCTGGGGATTAAAAAAAAATTGAAATAGTCCATCCCTTCAGGGAGTATATAGTACAATGGGGATGATAACATGACCCAAATAGGCATGTACCAGATTATGCAAATCTAATGGAAGGTAACCTTGGTGGGGAAAGTATTAACATCTGGGGTGGAAGGGATCAGGGAAAGGTCTCCACCAGTAGATGATGCTTGACCTGAATCTTGAAGAAAACCTGGGCTTCCAGGAGGCATTGGTGAGAGGGTAGAGCATCCCAGTCATGGAAGATACCCTATGCAAAGACCTGGAGACAGAAAATGGAGCATTGTGTGTGAGGGACACCATGTAGACCAGGATGGATGAATCACAGAGAGCATGGAGGGCAATGCTACACAGATAGAATGTAAAAGTAAGAAGGGCCTATGTTGTAATGGCTTTCAAATGTCCAACAGAAAAGTTTCTATTTGATTCTACAGGAATTAGGGAATTCCTGGAATTTACAGAATAGGGAGGCAAAATGGTCAGATACATTTCATGAAAAATTCTCTGGTATCTGTATGGAGGACAGATTGGAGAAGGGAGAAAGGCAAGAAGATCAGACAGGTTACTCAAGTCCTGAACTACGGTATGAGTGGAGAGAAGGGAGCGTATTTGATAAATACAGAGATAGAAATGACAAGAATTGGCAAATGTGTGTGTGTGTGTGTGTGTGTGTATGTATGTAGTCAATGATGTCATCAAGATTGTACATAAGGGTAATTGGAAGGATAGTGGTACACTCAGGAATAGTAAGAAAGTTCAAATAGAGGGTAATAATATAGTGACTACTATATTGAACATTTTGAGTTTGAGATGTCTATAGAATAGTCAGATTGAAATGTCTGTTAGCCAATTATTATGAACTCAGGAGAGGACCTAACACTGGCTATATAGATTTTTGGCATCATTTATCATAAAAATGATTATTAAATTTATGGTAGGAGATGACAGTACCAAGTAAGAGTGTAAAGAGAAAAGAGAATAGGGCCCAGGGCATGGCCTTGATGACTGCCAAGTGGTATGAATACTAAGTTACATTCTTCCTTTTCTCTACCTAGACAGAAGGGAGTGTGATTAGTATTGGAGGTGCCATATGGGTTGTGTGTCTGAGTCCTGTCCTTTAACAGACATTGTAATAATGATGGCCAGCATGGCCTATCTAAAGAGTTTTCGTGTGCTCTGTTCAGTTTTCTTCCCATGAGAATCTAAACTTTTTCCAATGTGACTGGAGAACTGCTGAATTTCACTTTTAAGGTCCAAGGAAAGTCTTGACTGAGCAAGCCTAAGGACATACCATTCTAGTCTGGTGATTTCAGAGGGCCAGCATGGTTTCATTAAGAACAGTTCATTCCATATTAACTTCATTTTCTTTGAATTGCTTGCCTTCTCAAGGAAGTGGGAAGAAAGAGAAGGTGGAAGACATTGGAACTCAAATTGAAAAAAACCAAAATGTTAAAAAAATATTTTACATGTAATTGAGGAAAAATAAAATATTGAATAAATAGAAGGGAGTCAAGAATTCTTTTTTAAAATTATATAATTTATTTTCAGTTTCCAACATTCACTTCCACAAGATTTTGAATTCCAAATTTTCTCCCCATCTCTCCCCTCCCCCCATGCCAGGACAGTGTCTACCCCAGCTACCCCTTCCCCCAATCTACCCTCCCTTTTATCACCCCCCTTTCCCATCCCCCTCCCTTTTATTTTCCTGTAGGGCAAGATAGATTTCTATAACCCATTGCTTGTACATCTTATTTCCAAGTTGCATGCAAAAACAATTTTTAATATTCGTTTTTAAAGCTTTGAGTTCCACATTCTCTCCCTTTTTCCCTCCCCACCCACCCTCATCGTCAAAAAAAGCAATTTGATAAAGATCATACATGTGTAGACATGCAAAACACTTCTGTAAAAGTCATGTTGCAAAAGACTAACCACATTTCCCTCTATCCTGTTCTGCCCTCCATTTATTTCATTCTCTCATTTGACCTGTCCCCCCACAAAAATGTTTGCTTCTGATTATCCCTTCTCCCAATCGGCTGTCCTTTCTATTATTCCCCCTCTCTTATCTCCTTCCCCCCTGCTTTCCAGCAGGGTAAGATAGATTTCCATACTCAATTGAGTGCATGTTATTCCCTCCTTAAGCCTAATCCAATGAGAATAAGCTCACTTATTCCTTTTTACCTTCCTCCTTCCCCCGCATTGTAAAAACTCTTTCTTGTCTCTTTTATGTGAGATGATTTACTACATTCTACCTCTCCCTTTCTCTTTCTCCCAGTACATTCCTCTCAACACTTAATTTTATTATTATTTTTTAGGTATCCTCCCTTCATATTCAGCTCACCCTGTGGGGCCCCCCCCCATCTCTCTGTCTCTGTCTCTTACACACACACACACATATCTATATATGTACATATATACACATACAGATATATAATATACATATATACATACACATACATCTCTCTCTCTTTATATATCTATCTATCTATATCTATATCTATATCTATATATATATTAGAAGGGATATATATATATGTCCCCTCTAACTACCCTCATACTGAGGAAGGTCTCATGAGTTACTAATATCTTTCCATGTAGGAATGTAAACAATTCAACTTTAATGAGTTGCTTATGGCTACTCTTTCCTGTTTACCTTTTCATGTTTCTCTCGATTCTTGTATTTGAAAGTCAAATTTTCTATTCAGCTCTGGTCTTTTCAACAAGAATGTTTGGAAGTCCTCTATTTCATTGAAATTCCATTTTCCCCCTCCAATATTATGCTAAGTTTTGGTGGGTAGGTGATTCTTGATTTTAATCCTACATCCTTTGACCTCTGGAATATCATATTCCAAGTCCTCCAATCCTTTCATGTAAACTGCTAAATCTTGTGTTATTCAAGTATTCCATAATACTTGAATTATTTCTTTCTGGCTGCTTGCAATATTTTCTCCTTGACCAGGGAACTCTGGAATTTGGCTATAATATTCCTAGGAGTTTTCCATTTGAATCTCTTTCAGGAAGAGATTGGTAGATTCTTTCCAGTTCTATTTTACCCTCTGGTTCTAGAATATCAGGGCAGTTTTCCTTGATAATTTCTTGAAATATGATATGTAGGCTCTTTTTTTGATCATGGTTTTAAGGTAGACCAATAATTTTAAAATTATCTCTCCTGGATCTTTTTTCCAGTTAAGTTGCTTTTCCAATGAGATATTTCACACTGTCTTCTATTTTTTCATTCTTTTGGTTTTGTTTTATAATTTCTTCTCAGACAGTCATTAGCTTCCATTTGCTCCATTCTAATTCTGAAGGAATTATTCTCTTCAGTGAGTTTTTGAAATTCCTTTTCCATGTGGCCAGATTTGCTTTTTAAGGCATTCTTCTCTTCATTGACTTTTTGGACCTCTTTTGCTGTTCAGATTAGTCTATTTTTCAAGGTTTTATTTTCTTCAGCATTTTTTTTTGGTCTCCTTTAATAGGTTGTTGGTTCATTTTTCATGATTTTCTTGTATCACTCTCATTTCTCCTCCCAATTTTTCCTCTACTTCTCTTACTTGATTTTCATAATCCTTTTTGAGTTCTTCCATGGCCTCTGACCATTTCATATTTTTCTTGGAGGCTTTGAATGTAGGAGACTTGACCTTTCCATCTTCCTCCAGTTGTGTGCTTTGATATTCCTTGTCACCAAGGATGTAAGAAAATACCTTTTCACTAAGAAAGTAACCTTCTATAGTCTTATTTTTTCCCATTTGCTTATTTTCCCCAGCCAATTACTTGACTTCTGAGCTCTTTGTTAAGTGGAGGGTGTACTACTCCAAGTTTTGGGGGTTTTGTGCAGCTGTTTTCAGAGATATCTCTAGGGACCTGTAAATTTTCAGTTCTTCCAGAGTGATATGATCAAAGGAGAGGTGTTTATTCCTCTCCTGGCTTGCACTCTGGTCTGTAAGCAACCACAAGCACTCTTTTCTGTCCTGAAGCTGTGAAGAGGATTCCCTCTCCACAATCACCACCAGCTCCGCCAAGCCATTGCTCCTCCTTGCTCCAGGACCTCCACCCAGGACTGAGACCCAGATCAGCCACTTGATTCCCCCATCATCTGTGGATTGAGGGCTTCAGAAGCAGGCTGGGGCTGGACCATACTCCTCCTTCACCCAAGTGAGAGAGCTTTCCCACTGATCTTTGAAGCTGTCTTTGGTGTTTGTGGGTTGAGAAGTCTTGAAACCATCACAGCTGCCAGTGATTCAGTGCCCTGAGGCCTTCTCCATTTGTGCTGGTGTGGCCCAGCTGTGCTCCACCCTGAGCCTAGTGCAATAGACCCTTCCTGTTGGTCTTCCAGATTGTCTTGGGATGGAAATCTGTTTCACTCTGTCATTTTGTGGCTTCTACTGCTCCAGAATTTTTTTAGAGCAATTTTTTACAGGCATTTTGAGGGTTTTGGGGGGAGAGCTCAAGCAGATCCCGGCTTCTACTCTGCCATTTTAGCTTTGCTCCCCTCCTCCCCCCAGATCCCCAGGAGTTAAGAATTCTAAGAGGTAGAATATTCCAGAGTAGGGTATAGTCATTATGGAGGCCAGGTGAAGGAAGATAGAGTCTGGTGAGTGAAGAACAGCACATAGACTGGTGTGACTGGATCACAAGAATTGTGAAAGGGAGTAATGTGTGAGAAGTCTTGAAAGATAGGAATGGTCCAGAGCAGGGCTGGGGAACCTGTGGTCTTGAAACCACATATGCTCCTCTAACTCCTCAAGTGTGGCCCTTTGACTGAGTCCAGGTTTTACAGAAGAAATCCTTTTATTAAGGGGATTTGTTTTGTGAAGTTTAGATTCAAAGACTGTACTTGAGGATCTAGAGGACCACATGTGGTCTTGAGGCTGCAGTTCCCCACCCTTATTCCAGAGTGTGAAGAACTTTAATAATCGAACAGAGGATTTTATATTTGATTCTAGAGGCAACAGTGAGCTACTATAGTTCGTGGAGTAGGGTATGTGTGACGTGCTCAGATTTGTGTGTTAGGAAAATCCCTTGTAGTGAGAAGAGAATTGAAGCAGGGAAAATAATTAAGAGGCTATTGCAATAGTGTAGGTGAGAGGGGATAAGAGAGAACTGAATTTTATTATTTTTGGTATTTTATGCTAATCACATTTAAAATCCAGTATAAAATACCTTCGTAAAAGCAAAAAAGTAATAATTGTTGTCAATGTTTATTTAGTATTTAACATATACTAGTTACTGTGTTATTTGCTTCACAATCATTATACCATTTTGATCCTTATAATAACCTCTGGAGATGGGTATCATTATTATTTTCCTCTTTTCAGTTCAAGAACCTGAGACAACAGAGAGAAGATAACTTCCTTAAGATCATCACACAGCTAATAAATTCCTGAGACTGAAGTGTCATTTAGGTTTCCCTGAATCTTTTCAGCTCTGTTTGTTCAGCACCTTTATATGGGAACCTGAGATGAGCTGAGAGGGCTTAAAAGGATCAGAGGGAGAGAATCTCTAAGCTAGAGGAGTCATAGGGGTGTTTGAGTTGGAACGGGGGAACTCAGCAGGTCTTTCTTCACAGGCCCCTTTTTGGTTTAAATCACCCTTTTCATTTAATTAAATTTTACTCATTTTTAAAGTTGCTCCCTGATTTAAACAGTCTTTTCTTTTCTCATCATCAAAGAAGGGTTAAGTACTAGGCAAATTTAAACTGCAAACTGCATTCTTATTCATTTATTTTTTCACTCTGGGATTACTTTCAAACTAGCTGCCTTCCTTTAGTTACACTAAAACAATAGGCCTAACAATCTCCCAGGGGAAAAATGATCTAGGTACTTTTACTCCTAAAACTTCTACAGAACTTCATTTTTTCTTTTTCCCTCCAGCAAATTCCACAGTGGTACCCCAAAACTCACTATGATATTTCAGAATGGGGTGAGTTCCTAGAATTGCCCAAAGTTCTAGGAGTTCCCCCCACCCCGCAATCTTCAAATGATTAATCTCCAAACTTCCAAAATCTATTGAGGTGTTTTTAGTAATTTTTAAAAAACCATCTCCCACTCAAGGCCTAAAGTTGGAGTAAGTACTGCTGAATGGGACAACTGCTTCAAGTATGCAACTTCTTTAATATTTCCCAGTATACTAAGCTCTTTGACTACAGTTTTTTAGCAGTTTTCCTGACTGACTGCATTTTGCTTTCAGAAATCTTTTGAGGTAACAGAATCTATCAGGAACACTAAATATGGCACAAAACAAAGATTTTCCTATTTTTTACAAAGAAACAAAAAAACTCCATGATATGACAAACACATACTTGCTAGTCTTAATTTTTTAAAATTTGCAATAATGAAAAAAACTGATTTTTTTTGGGGGGGGCAAAACAAACCACTATTTGAATCCCTTGCAGATTTATGCCAAATGTTACATAATTCAACAGCATGCTGTTTAGTCATTCCCATAACTATCAAGAGCATTCCCTTGGTCCCAGGCTCTGAGAAGTCTATTCAAGGGCAGAATCAGTGGAATCCATACCTTCACCATCCCTAGGGGAAAACTTAAAAAGAAAACTAAAACTTAATCTTCATCCGGAACAATTACATTTCTGGGGAAAATTTAAACCAAACTAAAACACCCCATTGCCTGAGGTAACTTAATCAAAATCTAAACCACCACAATCCTTGGAGCAAACTTAATAGAAAACCAAAACCTAAACCTTACCTGATCTCTGAAGAAACAGGGATTGTGAGCAGTAGTTGGACCATCATGGGCAATCTTCCACAAAAAAGTTCCTCAGTAAAAAATTAACTAGGAATCTCTCAGGAGTTTTTCTGGAAGGTTGTCACCCAGGGGTTGGGTGCCCACGTCACTCGTCCTTGAAAAAGCCTCACTAGACCTTGCCATCTCCACTAGCTATCATCTTATATATCAACTTTTAAAAACTAATCTACTTGAAAAAGTTACCTATACTCAAATACCTACACCTGTTCTGAAGTTTTTGTGGCGTATTGCTATGGCAGGAATGTTGTATGTATTCTTAAAAACTGGGTTTGTTGGTCAATCTTCTCCATTGTATATAGATAAGGGAATAGGACTCATCTGCATAGAGATGATAATTTGACCCATGGGATCTGGTTAAATCACCAAGGGAGAGAGTATAGAGCAGTGGTTCTCAACCTGTGGGTCGTGACCCCTTTGGGGGTTGAACAACCCTCTCACAGGGGTCTCCTAAGACCATCAGAAAACACATATTTCTGATGGTCTTAGGAGCTGAGACACCACTCCTCTATCTGTCTCCAGGTGGGTTCGCCCACATGCAGATACACCCACATATGAGTATTAAAGGGTTGTAGCATTAGGAAGGTTGAGAACCACTGGTATAGAGAACAGGACCCAGGACACCTTCTTGGAGTATAGCCTCAGGTAGTAAGGGATGAAGACCAGCAAAGGAGACTGATAAGGATCAGCGAGATGGGTAGGAGGAAAACCTAGAGAAAACATTGTCATACAAAAACAGAAAGGTCAAGAAAGATGAGACTGAAAAAGAAGATTAATTTTTTGTAATTATGAGATCATTGGTAATTTTTTAATTGACAGTTTCAGTTGAATGATGACTGAAACACCCAGAAGGCAAAAGATTTAGGAGAAAGTAAGTGAAGAGAAAGTGGAAGCATTTGACTGTAGATGTCTTTTTCAAGGAGGTTACTTAAAAAGTGGAGATATAGTGCTATAGCTAGTGGACGTGGCAGGATTAGTGAGGTTTTGTTTTTGTTTTTTGCTTTTTGGAGGGGGGAAGGTAGGACAATTGGGGTTAAATGACTTGCCCAAGGTCATACGGCTAGTTTTTTGTGTTAAGTGTCTGAGGCCAGATTTGAACTTAGGTTCTTTTAACTCCAGGGCTGGTGTTCTTTTCACTGTGCCACCTAGCTGACCCAAGGTTTTTGTTTTTTGTTTTTTTTTTGTTAAAGATGATTTGGGCATGTGTGTAAGCATGGAAGGAACAAGTAGATTAGGAGAGACTGAAGATTAGAGAGACATTGGCGACAAGAGTGGGAACAGTCTACTGGATAAAAACAGATATGAAAGGATCAAGGGTACATCAAGAGATGTTAGCTTTGGGAAGTAGAAGGGTGACCTCTTCATCAGGCACTTTTTACCCTTACTCAGATGGCTTATAATAAAGTCATTTCTGTTAAATAATAACATAAGTAAAGTAACTACAAAAATTTTCCTCATAAACTTTGGTTTATTCTGCCACAAACACACATACATTTGGTGGAAAGAGGGGTTATCCATATGTAGAGAAGCCACGGACATTACTTGTGAGAGATGTGCACGAGTGTACACAGACATACAAGACCTAAGCACATATATGGAGGGACAGCTCATACCTTTAACTTTGTAAATCCGTGGATGTCTTTTACTCATATCATTATTCTTTTTTATTGGACTTGCTTTTTATCAGGCATTGTTTACCACAGCAACACACCATGCCCTGCTCTTCATTGCTTCCATCCAGGTGCCACTCTCCATTATTCCTTGCCTGAGGTTCTCCATTCAGGCTGGTAGTCACTCTAGGTATTTTCTGGAACACCTATTGCCCAGAAAGAGTATCTGCTAGGGATATTGTATTCATGGCTCTTTAACAAGCTCTTTTAGCCACCATTGGTTGTAGAGAGGTATTACAATCAATAAACTCTTCCCTTGCAGAGAAGAAGCTTTAATGCATTCACTATAGAGTCTTTAAGCTTGCTCTTTAAGTTGCCTCCTGTGCCTCATTTGTGGTTTTCAGATCTGCCTGCAATTCTGTCCTCCATCCACTTTAGCTGCTGGAATTAGTAGGCCTCTCTCTCACAAGGAAGGCTGTAGCTCTATCCCTAGTCAGCATTCTCCACCAATGGTTTTCTTAGGAAGCCTTCTTTACCCAATACCTATAACACTTTCTACAGTTTTCCCAACCAGTTTTCTCAGTTGAGCTTCTCAGACAATATCTATAAATCTCTTTTCCCCAGCCAAAAGCTGCACCAGATATTCTAGGGGCCTAGGGTGAGAGAAGTACTGTCCTTTTAACTCTTTTAAAAACCCCTTTGTTAATTGTTTCTCTTCTTTTGAATCCATCTTTGAATTAAATGACATTGAGCTGCCACTTAAATTATGGTAGGAAACCCACTATAGTCCTTAAGACTTATCATACTTTCTCTTCGAATGTGATAATCAATGTTCAAGAACCAAGTCTTTGGAAAAAGTATCAATGACATACTTTCTATTTTAATTTATATTCCTAACATTTTCTCCATCACTCATAAGTCTAGAGATCAATAAAATAATAATAAATTGATCCCTGATGTGTAACATTTATTGATTTCTAACATGTAAAAGATCATGCTGCCCGTTGAATATTCAGTTCTCTTATGGTGGTTCTACCTGACTTCACAATACAACTCTATCTCTAGTTCAGGCAGATCTCTCCAGGACACTATTTCCTCAAATAAAAAAGATAGGGACACTAAATTGTTTCATTTCAGCCCAACAGCCAGAGAACTCTTGGTCTGAGCAGTGGGAAAGAGAAAGACAACAAGGGAAGCATTACCCTTCAATTCATCTTTCATAGTATGCTGCAGCCTATTTTGACCATCATGAATGGATAGCTAAATTGATGCACTATTGCCACACTACTGAAGTTCTGTCTGAGGAATGCACAAATTTTGCTAGAAGTATTTCTCTTATCATCTTGATGGCCAAACCATTGTAAAGGATGATGACTTTCTAGAAATGGGTAAGTTATGCTCACTTAGCTGCTGGGGATGTGAGGCATAGGGGAAACTGAAAACAACTGCTATAATCTATAACTTACAAGTTATCTTAGTTCACAGCTTCAATATGTGACAGTCAGGAGATAGAGCAGTAGATGTGTCCCATGACAATTCCATTCTTTAATAATAATAGTAGCTTTAAGGTTGACAAAACACTCTACATATGTTACATCATTTTATCTTCACAACAACCCAATGGAGTAGATGCTATTATTGTCTCTATTTTACAGATAAGGAAACTGAGGCAGGTAGCGGTTGAGTAACTTTCCCAGAACTACAAAGTCTAGTAAGTTTTTGAACCAGAATTTGAACTCAGATCTTCTTGATTGTGGTTCCAGAGCTTTATCCATTCTACTACTGTTATATCAGAGCAAGTGGGTAATAGTCCTATCACCATAAAAGACTGAAGCATGTCAGATGCACACTTTCTGATAGTATTATTACCTATGTGAAAATGATTACCAATATGAAATTATTACCTTTGTGAAACAGTATGAGTAGAGAGACATCCTCATGGCCAGGAGAATCTGGGTTCAAGTCCTGCCTTTGTCATATATTTGTTGTTTGATTCTGGGCAAGTCACTTAATTTCTCAGTGTTCTAAGACAGTTAAACTCTTGGCAGGCCTCAAGGGACTCACTCCCCAATGCACAGGAACCAGATTAAAAAGTAATTGGGCAAAGTTTACAAAATAAAGCCACAGTACAACAGAGATAATGTTAATTTATGGTTTTCTAAGGAAGTACTGAGCCTGTAGGATCTATTTATATTTGAAATAGACCACACTTCTCTAAGTAATTCTCTAAGACTCTATGTTCAGAAAAAAATATCAAACTGCACTTGTAGAAGGATTTCCATCATCTGGAATTCCCTATACCCAGGAAAAGACAGCTTCAGTCCCTATCCTTATACCTATCCTTCAAATGTCACGAAGTTACAAATTTGGGTATATGATGAAACTGTCATCCAGACAGACACACCAACAAATTTTGGAGCACTCAAACTCAACTAAATTTGGTATATTGAATATTCCAGGGGTTGGCATGTGACATCTACACTCAGGATCAGGTGTCTTCTTATAGCATAATTGGAGGCCAATGTCCAATGACATTGGCCATACCTCTGTACAATCCTTCCTGGCAATTGACATTCCTTTATATCTTCTATAGTAGCAAAACACAAGATCACAGGAACTTATTTATGACCTTTTGCAGAATCACTGAGGACTTTTGTTGGCATCCAGCATAACATGACCTTTATTGATATACCTGAACCTGTTAAGTATGTACATGAGCTAAAGATCTACAGGTCTATTGCAACTTCTGCCAAATCCTCTTGGTTTTTGGATGATGATAATATTGGATATCTTTTTTGAAAGAAGACCTTAATTTTTAATTCACTTAGAGATGTGTTGGAAACATATCCCATTGAATTCATTATCAAAAGCTGTTGGAAGAAATGAGAGCAGACAATGTGAGAGGTTTCATTGAACTTGGTGAATGTCCTCCAGAATTTCAGTATAAGTTTTCTTTTCACTATTCTTCATAATTCTCTGGATGAAATTTCATGTATTGATATACTCAATTCAGCATATTTAAAGTTTTAAAATTTAATAAGAAAATGTCCAATAGAAATTACACCCAGGAGCTGGTGATTCCCCTAACTGGTACTCATCATTAGCTTTTATTACAGCATGTTGTTCAACAATGAGTACAATGAAAAACATTATGTTAGTGATTTAGTCATTCTTGTAAGTATTTAGAAGAGGAAATTTAAGCACTGTCTATGGTAGCAAAGAGGTTGAGTAAGATAAGGCAAGATCTCTCTAGCTCTACTTTTCTATTCTTTTCTGTTAATCAGAAACACGTTTCATAGTTTCCCAAAGAATTCAGAAGTTATGAATGAATTCCCTGATTCTCATTCTAAAAAAACATATAGATTATATATTGTGAAGTTACAGACAGGAGCAAAACCAAGCAAGGGCAGAGACTCCAAAGTTGCTGAAGTTTCGTAAGAGGACTCAATTCAATTCTTTAGATACACATGCACAACATTGTTAGGCACTAGGGGCAGAAAGATGAAAAACAACAGACTATGTCCTCAAGAAACTTGAAATATTATAGTGAGGATAAGTTATGTGCACAAATAAATATAAGGTATAAGGTGATAAAGGTATAGGAGAGTGTCAGCAAAATATTATCAGATCTTTGAGGAAGAGAATATTCCTCTTTTAGGGGCATCATGTAGGGTTCTTCAGAGGAAGCACCTGAGCCCAGAAGAAATGTAAGGATATCGAGAGGAGAAAATGTCTAGAAATGTGTTATAGGCATGCATTGGGATGGGTGACGGTGAGCCATGCAAAGGTGGAAACAGACACAATGAGATTGTGGAACCAGACTGGAGCCATATTGTGGAGGAGTTTTAAAACCAAGCTTTTTTAAGAGGGAGTTTTCTAAACCAGTGCTTGTTAAATTTTGGGTTGCCACGCCATCTGGGATTGTGAAAAATTTGGCAACGATTAAAGATTTCTGAACATGCAACGACCAAAAATTAATTCAAAATCAAATGTGTAATGAATTTGAGGTGTTTCTGGTGGTACTTGTCTGTTTTGCATCATGCAACTTCACTGCAGCCTTGGTTTGGAACACAAAGCATGTGCACTTTGCACTGTGCATGCTCCCAAGGCCATGTAATAGTAAGAAACTGCCAAAAAACAGGAAAAGGGGTCATAAATAGAAAATGTGTAAGAAGCCCTGTGCTAAACCAATAAAAACACAGCTCTAGTCCCAATTTTAGCTATATTTTAGCCTGAAGGAAATAAGGAGCCACTGAATCCTTTTGAACAGAGGAGTAAGATGATGATGCCTGAGTATTAGACATTATACAAGATTGGAGAATTGGAGTGACAAGTCGAGAAAACCAGTTAGGAATCAATAGTAATAATCTAGGCAGGAGGCATTGAAGGTAACATGATGAAGATTGCAGTGATATAGGTGTAGACGTGGACAGATGTGAAAAATATCATAAAGATAAAACCTTGGAGAGGAAATACAAGGTGAGGGAAAGAAAAGAGTAAAAGGAGACCAAGGTTTTGAGTCAAAGTACTATGACAATGGATGTACCATCAATACAATTAAAGAATTTGCCAGGAGAAGTTTTTTTGAGGGGGAAAGATAAATTCATTTTTGGGTAGTTGAACTTGAGGTGTTACTGAGATATCTGGGTAGAAATGTAGTTGGAGAGGTAGGCTATTCTTGATGCTTCACTCAGGAAGAGATTCAAAATTAATATGGTTCTGGCTTTTTTTTTTTGCTAAGACTTTAATCCTTATATCCCCATAAATTTCCTCAGGGCATCCTTCATCTCCTTGTTCCTAAGGCTGTAGATCAAAGGGTTTAAGAATGGGGTCACCACAGAATAAAAGAGGGTCACAATCTTCTGTACTCCTGCTTCATGGCCTGATGTTGGCTTCACATACATCACCATCACAGAGCCATAGAACAATGACACCACAGCCAAATGGGACCCACAGGTGGAGAAGGCTTTACGCCGACCTGCTGCTGAAGGAACTCTCAACACAGCTCTTAGGACCAGTGCATATGTTCCCATGATGTAGAGGAAGGGTACAAACAGAAGCAAAGAACTCAAGGTAGAGCAGGTGAATTCTATTAAAGGGGCCCTGGTGCAGGTGAGAGCTAGCAGTGGGCCTGGGTCACATAGAAAGTGGTCAATGACCTTGGAACCACAGAAGGACAATTGGGAAATGAGGATGATGGGAACCAGGAACCAGAGGAAGCCAAAGACCCAGCAGCTGACCACCAGACAGGTGCAGAGATGTCCTGTCATGATAGTAGGATAATGCAGAGGTTGACAGATGGCCAGATATCGATCAAATGCCATAACGGCCAGAAAAAAGCATTCTGTAGTACCTAAAGAAAAGAAGAAGTAGAACTGGAGGAAGCATCCAGAGAAGGAGATAGTCTTGGTCTTAGAGAGAAAGTTGACCAACATATTAGGAGCAGTAGAAGTGACATACCAGATTTCCAGGAAAGAGAAGTTGGCCAAGAGGATGTACATGGGGTTATGCAGACGCTGGTCCCAGTACACAGCACAGGTGATAGAACTGTTTCCTAGAAGGGTCAGGATGTAGATGATGAAGAATAGTATAAAAAGGAGGATTTGAATGTCTCTGCTACAGGAGAATCCAAGGAGAATGAAATCAGCTGTATCACTGGAGCTAGTGTTGGTGTTGGAGATACTCATTTTCCTGGATGACGTTACAAAAAATAGGTGTGACTGAATGAAAAAATGACCATCAATGGGAAAAGCTTTTTGAAGATCTGTATAACAAATTTACATACAACAAACATTTATTAATCAACTACTGAGTTCAGAATATTATATACATAGTATATATTTCATTGTGAGTATATATGTATATGTGTCTGTATATATATATGTATATATATATATATATATAAAATATATGTGTGTGTACACACACACACACACACACACACACATGTGCTCAATAATTCACCATTCCTGTTCTTAGGATTTTTTTTTTTTACGGGATCTGTGATTTTCATTGGTATAGGGAAGTTTTTCTAGCAGCGCCGATTGGCATTTGCTATGCAAATGTATTAGAGAGCTGCCTGGCATGTAGAGAGGTTAAATGGTTTCCCCCAAATCACAGGGTCAGTATGTGTCAGAAGTGGAACAAGTTATTTCTGACTCCCAGAGAGTAGGAAGTGATGCTGAGACCATCCAATCACAGTATTTATAATGAAAGAGCACTAAACCTGAAGTCAAAAGCCCAGAGTTTTCAGTCTCAGCTCTGCTATTTGCTGTCTATGCATCCTTAGGCAAATCACCTGACTTCTTAGAGACTCAGTTTCCTCACCTGTAAAATGACAATATTTTATTACACAATCTCTGAGGTCTCTATGGGATCTGCTATTTTGTCATTCAGTGTCTAATCAGGGCCCCACATCTATTGTCCATATGAATTAGTGTCATTTAACTCAGTTCCTTATAATTTATGAAGACAATTTTCATAAGAGTGCTTATAAACAATTGTGTAAGGTTATATTTGGGATGACCTCTTATTTCATCTCTCTATATATTTAAAATGTGACATCTCTCAACTGATATACAGCTTTGAGGGACACATGTCTTTTTCATTCTTATCTCTGCCTCAGCAATTTCTATAAAGTGATTCACAAATGAGGCTGTGGTCAGGGGCATACAAAACTTTGTAATTTCTAAAGGTAGTCTGTATTGATCTACCATCTTTCTTCTCAGGAACCTTCTCTGATCTATGAGTTCCCCAGAGCCCTATTCTTTCTCAACTCTCCTTGGAGCTTAGATTTTAGTCTGCTGTAATAATAAATATGGTAAGGGGTTAGATGTCATGTCATTAAAATATTTCCCTGGTCGCTTTCATTTTTTAACATGGAAGTTGCAAAGACCAAAATCTGTGAAGAAACAAGGGAATTTACTTTTAGTAGTGGGATTTCAGGCTTTCTGAAAGTTAGTGGGGAGATGTGTTTGGTTTTCTTGACTTCCTGATGCTCTGAATCTACAATTCTGTGGGCATCAGCCTACTTCACCCACTCAGAACTCTGGTGCAGGATGTATGTATTGATTGCCTTTTAGTACTTGTCAGTTCTTTAGAGAAAGCCCAATCCTCCCACTCTGCAATGTTGGAGATGTATTAGGGTAGGGGTGGTGAACCTGCAGTCTCGAGGCTACATGTAACCCTCTGGGTCCTCAAGTGTGGCCCTTTGACTGAAGCCAAACTTCACAAAACAAATCCCCTTAATAAAAAGCTGCAGATTCCCCACTACTGCCCTAGAGTCTACTGCAAAGTACCTTTGATCTGTAGTCAGAGGAGCTTGGGTGGATCCCCAGATCAATTCCTTATGAACTCTATGACCTTGACTCAGGTCATTCCATCTTCTTGGGCTTCAAGTTCCTTGCCTTGAGGAAATGAGGGGGCTGGACCAGATGAACTTGGAGCTTCTTTCCTGCTTTGAGTCCTGGGACCTTATGTTGATGCTTTTGCTGCTTCCATTAAAAGAAAACCCTATGGAAATATGCAGTAAAAATTTCTTCAAGGATAATAATCCTTTATGAGAAAAAGAATCTCTAAAGCTCTTTTTTTCCTCCTCTCTCTCTCTCCATCTACATTTGTTCCTATATCTCAGTTATATTTACAGTTATGTCCATATTTATCTACATCTATGTCTATATCACCTATATATCTATTTCTTTATCTTTGGATCTACCTCTCATATCTTTATTATGTCTCACACATCTTATCTTTTATATTTCTCTCTCTCTTTTTCTCTCTCCCTCTTTCTCTGTGTCTCTTTTTGGCTCTTTCTTTCCCTTCCTCTCTGTCTCTCTCATTTAATTAGCATTGGGAACTTCTAATTCAGCAACTCTTCCTACTGGTCCTGATATGCAACTCTTCTCTAGTTTATAGTTTGAGAGAGTTGTCCAGGGCTCTGATAAATTAAGTGAATTGCCCATGACCACACGGTCTGTGTGTATGAGAGATATTTCTGAAATATATATAAGCAGTTTATATCTTTCAAAAGTATAGAACATACATTTTATTTCATTTAACCCTTTAAATAGTTTTCTGAAAAATTCCTCTTTTGTGTAATTCTGATTCTCTGAAGATATGACTCAGATGCTTCCAAGAAAACACGAGAAGGAAAGAAAAGTACGTTTACTGACATGCCTGTCAGATTATCACTGTGCAATGACATGCAACCAGAGCGCGTGCACTACAAAAATAGTTTGTGGCTAAGACAGTTTCAAGGTCAACTGCAGAGCTAGATGTTTTCTCATAAATCCAGGGCATGAACTCTGTTCTATCTAGTTGCTACTTGTTCAACCTTGACTAAAGCATTTAATTTCTTTCATCTTGGCAGAACTTGATAATAACAAAGGTCTTTTCAACTCTAAATTGATGCATTAATTTCCCCAAATGTGATAATAATAATAATAATAATAACACCTAGCATTTACCTAGTGCTTAAAATTTGCAAAGCACTTTACATACATTATCTCACTTTTTCCTCAGAAGTAGGTCCTATTATCATCTCTGTTTTACACATAAAGAAGCTGAAGCTGAGAGAGGTTAAATGATTTGTCCAGGGTCACATGGCTAGTAAGCATCTGAGAGAAGATTTGAACCCAAATCCTCTTGATTCCGAGACTGACACTTTAGTGATGCCTTGGCTCTTCAGAGAAGCACTGTCCCGTTGGCCTGACCCAAATTTAATTTTAGGGACCTGGAAGCAGAGTTTTCTTCGATATTTGTTTTACACAGGACATTGTTTCAGAGTTGGTGGGGACACAGGTAGCATTATTCTGAAGTTGTGTCTATACATACAATTTACTCAAACTGAACCAATTTAATAGACAAATGAAAGCTGTTATAATTGAGTCCAATACCACGTCATGGGAGAATATACTGTTGAACTTGGAGTCAGGAAAACTTGGGTTCAAATTCTGATTCTAATACTAATACTGTAGGTAAGACCCTTAACCTTTATGAACCTCAGTTTCTTCATCTGTATGCAAATGTCTGTGATTTCAACAACACATGAAGGCAAATCTCAAGCCATCTATCATTTATTGAAGAGTTCTAGGGAGTTGAAGTATATAGAAACTAAGTGATTTGCCTAGGGTTCTTCTGCAAGATTCAAATTCAGGTCTTCCTGACTCTAAGATTAGCTCCCTATCCACTATGACACACAGCTTCTATGTTTCTCATTTATAAAATGGACATAGTGCATAGGCATAGTATCTACATCACAGGGTCATTGTGAGACCCATGTGAAAAAAATGCATACAAAGGACTTTTGTAAGCCTTAATATACTATATAAACATCAACTGTTATTATTGGTGTGAGAGCCATTCACCACCTACTCTACTTGACTAAAGTGTCCCTTCGCTGGTTTGCCATTCTGTAGACAAAACCTGAACAAAACTCTTTCCTGGGTCATGGACCTTACACACAGTTTGGGAGAGGGTGAGAGGGAGAGGAAGTAACTGGCTGAACCTCAAGAAGCAGACTCAGAGGTTTGTGGAAGAGACTGTTCCATTGCAGTCAGTCAGGTGAAGATGCTGCTGATTGCTTGAGTTTATTTGTAGTAAAGGTTGGATGGACTGGTTCTGCCATCAGTAGGATATTCATGGAACTGCTAGAGCTCTAGATCTCCCCTCCCCAACACACACACACACACACACACACACACACACCCTGAATTTGCCTGACCCAGGCAGTCTAGCTTAGGTAAGTAGCACGGTATAATTGGTCCTTGCTTTCTTTGGTGTAGGCAGCTCTACAGAATGTTTCAGAATACAGCTAAAATTCATTTCCCATTTCATGCATTCTATGCCTAAAGCCCTTACAAGTAATGATTGTATTCTCCATTGTGACATATGAAAATGTCCCCTGGAGGAAGAAAAATTCATACACTTAACAGCCCAGTTAGCAGACATAGAGGGAGCCTCAGACTGAGTCTGGAAACCTTTGTATTCAGACAATTGTATTTGCTTTTTTGGACTACATCACCTTCTTTGCTGGAGAACTACAGAGAAACCTGGAGTCAAGAACTCTCCTTTCGTCTTTTCTCCTGAATGCTTCAGATTTCATCCCTGGAGGCCCTCATGCAAAGGAAGCATGAGCTGTTGCGGAGATGGTTTGAGCGTATTCATGCTGCAAGGAGGAGGGTTGCACTGGATGAACTCAGAAGTCTCTCAAAACTCTGAGAATCCATTAGTGCATGGTTCTTTTTTTCTTGGTGTAAAACTTATTTCCAGTCTAACAACCAAGCTAGAGAAAGGCAGTGACCATGGGATTAGTGTGATGCTATCTCAGTGTTTTCTGGATGAGGGAGGGATTGTAAGTATAACCTGCTTTGTACTAAGTCCCTGATTCTCCTCTTTGAGGGATCAATTAGTTATCTACAGAAAGAGAATAGTGTCTAGGGACAACTTTGTTGCCATTTTTTGTTCCTCTTGAGAATTTGCTGCCTCTGAGTCATCACATTGAAATCTCAAACAAAAACTTTGGTTTTTTTCCTGCTTTCTAATCTATAACATTTGGGAAATGGCCCCAGGTCTTTATTTTTGATTTTTTTCAAGATGGTGTGAGAATCAATCTATCACTTTACAAATATTATTTCATCTTTGAAACAATTCTAGGTAATAGGTGCTATAATTACAATTTTATAATCAAGGAAACTGAGACTGGTTAAGTGACTTGCTCAGGGACACACAGTTGGTAAGTCTGAGGCTAGATTTGAACTCAGATCTTCCTAACTCCAGGTCCATAATTTATCTACTGTACCACTTAGCTGTACTTATATTTGGATGAATCTATGATCTCTTCCACGGATGCAGGTCACTTTCTACTCTTTGTTGTCCTTGGGGAGCCACAGAAAATTTGAGGAGGGAAAAAAATGTGTGAAAGAACCACTATGGAGAATGGGATAGTCAGTTGAAAAGGTTGCTTGCCTGCAAGGCTGCCCCTTCTTTGATGTAAAATGGTCCCCACTGGACCTCCCCTTTCACCACCAACCCTTCCAACCCACCCCAGTCCCCAGGAATTAAAGCTCTCTCCCATGATTGACTACTTTGTTTTGAATGGTGTGATGTACCTCCCCAGTATAACATAAGCGCTTTGAGTATAGAGACAGTTTTGACTGGAAATTCTTAGACAATAATTCTAAGAAGAGGCTTTGAATTTCCCCATTGGAGATACATTGGAGATAACATAGGTTATACGTCCTTAGTCGAGGGTCTCTAAGCAGCAGGCAGAAGTGCTTCATCTTCACAGCCAAGCAGAGCTAGGTTCAAACAAAGGAATAAAGTTTTCTCCTGATTTCCACAATTGTATAAAGTTTTCTCACAAGACAGAAATTGGACTATTCCTGTAAATGAATAGAAAGAGAACTGAGCTAGCTCTAGAACTGAGTCACAAGATGAATTCAGTGTGATTCACTCAATTCTTAAAATTAACCACTTGTTTTCCTAATGTCCTTAATTCCCCTTTTTGATTTATGGGGAACTGGGCAGCCCACTCCCCCAACTGGATCACTTAATCTATAAGACAAATGCATAAGGGTTTAAAAATATATTCATAATCAGAATGATAGAACTCAAATTACAGGTCAAACTGCTTAGAGGGCTTATGATGGACTAACAGGGAGATTTACATGTCACCAAGGTAATCCAGAAAATTGAAACATAAACGCTATAAAACAAAAGGCAAAGCAATATAATAATGATCATCAATATTAGCTAACATCAAATCTCCTTGTGTCCTAGTAACCCACTCCCAGGATCCATATAATCAGTATATTTTGGGCCTCAGACATCTCACATAGTCATCTGGTTCCTGCATATCTTCTCTTGGACATGCTGGAATAGGTCTCATTCTTAGGACAGCTCTGAGGAGTACTCTGCTTCTCTGGTTCCAAATTATTTGTAAAGATTTCTGGGTAATTCTGCTAATTTACATCATTAAAAAGTGTTAATGCAATATTCACAACACTGACAGTGGCTGTGAATATGCTGGCATGGCATTCATTCACAAAATGTAACAGACTGTCCATATAGAAGACAGAAGCAAAATATTTATTCAGACACCAGAAAACCAAATCCATCATAGAAACATATGCATTAATCCACCACAATGCAACAGAGAGCCACACCATCTTTTAGCCTTACCACAAACCAAGCTCACAAGTCTAGTTATCTCCCTGGATGCATCCTCTCCTCCCTCCATCTCTAATTGCTCTGACCTCCAGCTTGCTGTGGGCTCTGCTCCACCCTTCAGCAAACTCCTCCCACCACAGGCTCCATGTGATTACATTCAGCCTATTAGGGGGCAGGGAAAACCTTCAAATTCTCATTATTGTTACATTCAACCCTGAGATCTTTCATGCCCCTAACATAGCAAAAATACATTAAC
>CM053582.1:393085939-393107526 GCA_028627135.1 Pseudochirops cupreus
ATATATATATATATATATATATATATATATATATATTCCAGTGGAGATATTTCTTATTTCTTTTCTATCCAACCAAAAGTCCTTTAAATGGCGTAAATCATATCCTGCCAAACCAGGTGTTTCTAGATACGGTACTGGGACATCTTGCCTCACAATCCAGTATAAATGTTTGGGATTTTACATGTTTGTTGTTTTCTAATTTGCAGATTTGGGGTCATCATTCTGGCTAGATGTGTACTTCCTCCCAATGGTCTATTATTCAATACAATTTAGTATAATCTCTTAAATTTGGTTTTTCAAATCTGAGACTTCAGAGAATTTAGTTTTTTATGTAGTGCTTGCTATTTCTGTCTTTGCCTAAATCCTGTATCTGATATACGAATCTAAAAAATATTCATGAAGGTCTCACTGTAAAATGAACTCTTCTGTCTTTTAAAATGATCGGATATGTACATTAAAAATGGGAAAATAATTCCACTTTCTTTACAATTGTGAATACAATGTTATATATAAAATCCTTAATTGAATTTTGAGAACTTATTACTAAAACATACGCAAAGCCTGAATATTCATGCTAGATATATTTGGTTGTCAATTATACATATGTGTGTGTATGTACATAGTTCTTAGAGAAAAGAGCCTAATCCTGTTTCTCAAATTTGCTATTCCATTTAATTAGAAAGTTTTTACATTATGTCTCTGTCCTTTTATTTTGTCTAATTCCCCCATTTGGAGGATGTCATCCCTATATTATAATTTGACCACAAATACAGCTTATTATAAGTATTTTTTTCAAATTTGCCTCCTAGTATAGTAACTCAGAGATGTTCCAGTATCAGTGTATTAAGTAATAGATTTAGTATTGTACTTACAAAACTTCTACTGCTCTCTGGCTTTTATTATAGAAATTATCTATTAAAGAAAGAGAAATATACAGTTATGACAATGTTAAGACTTGTCCTCTTAAGGGCACAGACTGACCTGACAGGTACCTTAAGAGGGTAAAAACTCTTTTAGCTCTGTTTGATGTCAGGCATTAGTCATATTTGACAGGCAATCATTTAGTCAAAGGGTATCAAAAGGCAGGTTAAACAGGTGGGTTTTTTCTGTTCAGAAAGGAAATAGCACAGTGGGGAAACTCTGTCAAGAGCCTCCTTGCTCCCTTAGGCCATACCAAGGTTGCTCCTTCAGCATTTTCCAGGGACAGACATCTACCTGTAGTTCTCAGGCTGTAGCACATGCCATTTTCTACTATTGGCTTCATGACAATCCAGACAATTATCCCTGTAATCAAAATTCAAAACAATATTAAATTATAGTCCCAAGAGTTTTACCTTCAATAGAAAAAATCAACTTCTCATCTTTCCCTTACAGTTACATTTCACTTCTTGTTTAGTTATAAATTAAAACTAACCACATTTTGGGGTTTCAGACATACGACAAATACCTGATACTTGACTTATATTAATATATTGAAGTGATACCTTGAAATCACCCTATACATTTTCATAATTTTTGTAAATGATAGACAAAAAATTTTAAGTGAAAAATCACTATTATAGTAAAATTTTAATTATGTTTTAAAATCAAATACTCCATTAAATATTTAACTGTTTTCAAATATCTATTTTTTTAAAAAAAGATATATACTGTTATTATTTATTTCTATGTTGTTAGAAGACCTTTTTTTCTTTTAAATTTTCTTTTTTAATATATGGAATAAAAAAGACATTTTTCTTAACACAGTTCAATAAAAAAGATGATTATATGTGAAACTGAAAATTTACATTGTCCAACTTTCCGTAACATTCAAATATACAACAGATTTTCATGTCCATTTCTTTTTTTTTCTCCCTCTCCTGAGATGGCTGCCATTATACACAAATAGGTATGTGTATGTAGGATTACATATATTGCATTACATTACATACATTATATTACATACCTTCTATTTATCAATTCTTTCTCTGGTGTAGATAGCATCTTTCTTCATATGATTTTCATAGCTTTTTTGCTCCATAATATAGTATGATAAAAAAGATGATTGCACATGAAATTGTGAATATACTATGGACAACTGACTATTCTTTTCAAATATGCAGCAAAATTATCATGTAAATTTATATTTTTTATATTCTTTTAAAAATAATTTATAATTTAATAATGTCCAGATAAAAAAAGTTGGTTTGGGGTGGCAGCGCCAAGATGGCAGAGTAAAGGCAGGGATTCTTCTGAGCACTCCACCCAAACCCTCCAAATACCTTTAAAAATGACTCTAAACAAATTCTAGAGCAGCAGAACCCATAAAAGATGGAGTGAAACAAATTTCCAGCCCAAGACAACTTGGAAGGTTGGCAAGAAAGGTCTCTTGCACCAGGTTGAGAGATGAGTACAGTCCAGTGCAAGCTGCACCAGTGCAAAGGAGTTCCCAGCAAACACAGAGCAGGCCTTGAACTGACTGAATCACTCACAGCCGTGGCAGTTTCTGGACCTCTCAGCCCATAGACAGCAGGGCCAACTTAGAATGTCAGTAGGAAGGGTCTATAATGCCAGGGTGGGAATGGAGTGCAGTCCAGTGCAGGCCCTGTCAGCACAGCCTGGCCCTAGCAGGCCAGGGGCAGGCCTTGAGAGTGACTGAATCAGCTGTGGCAGCAGCAGTGGCTGCTTCCAGGGCTCTCAGCCCACAGATAGTAAGGAGACTGAACAATTGGTCAGCAGGAGATTATAGGGATCTCTATGCCAGCACTGAGGCAGGTCTCTGTTGCTTTGCCCACACTCGGATCCAGGTCCCGGTTCTGAGTGGCAGTGCCAGGGTAAGGAGGAGCATAAGCACACTAGAGCTTGTGGCCAGAGTGTAGTGTAGTGTAGTGTAGTGTAGTGTAACTGTCCCTGACAGTTCCGGGACAGAAAAGAGGGCTTGTGATCACTCACAAGACCAGAGCACAGGCAAGGAGAGTAGAAAACACCTGTCCTTAGCTCATGCCAGCTTGGAAGAACTAAAAACTTACAGGTCCCTAGAACTATGTCTGAAAACAGTTATACAAAACCCATGAGGCTTGGGACAGTATGCCCTCCAGAGCCCTACTCTAACAAGCAGTTGAAAGTCAAGTAATAGGTTGGGAAAATAAGTGAACAATGGAAAAACTCTGACTATAGAAAGTTATTATGGTGACAAGGAAGATCAAAACACACTCAGAAGACAACAAAGCGAAAACTGCTACGTCCAAAACTTCCAAGGAAAACATAAATTCATCTCAGGCCATGGAAGAACTCAAAAAAAGATTTTGAAAATCAAATAAGACAGATAGAGGAAAAATTGGGAAGAAAAATTAGAATGATGCAAGAAAATCGTAAGAAAATCAACAGATTGGTGAAGAAGATACAAAAAAGTACTGAAGAAAATAATACCTTAAAAAACAGACTAGGCCAAATGGCAAAAGAGGCCCAAAACTCCAATGAAGAGAAGAGTGCCTTAAAAAAAGCAGAATTGGCCTAATGGAAGAGGTGGTCCAGATGCTCACTTAAGAAAATAATTTCTTAAAAATTAGAATGGAACAAATGGAAGCCAATGATTTTATGAGATACCAAGAAGCAACAAAACAAAATCAAAAGAATGGAAAAATAGAAGACAATGTGAAATATCTCACTGGAAAAACAACTGACCTGGAAAATAGATCTAGGAGAGAAATTTAAAAATTATTGGATAACCTGAAAGGCATAATTAAAAAAAGAGCCTAGACATCATCTTTTGAGAACTTATCAGGGAAAACTGACCTGATATTCTAGAATCAGAAGGTAAAATAGAAATTGAAAGAATCCAACAATCACCTCCTAAATGAGATCTCAAAATGAGAAATACCGGGAATGTTATAGCTAAATTCCAGAGTCCCTAGCACAAAGAGAAAATACTGCAAGCATCCAGAAAGAAATGATTCAGGTATTGTGGTGTCACGGTCAGGATGACGTAAGATTTAGCAACTTCTATCTTAAAGGATTGGAGGGCTGGGAATATGATATTTCAGAGGGCAAAGAAGCTAGTATTACAGACAAGAATCACCTGCCCAGCAAAACTGAGTATAAACCTTCATGGGAAAAAATGGACCTTCAATGAGACAGAGGATTTTCAGTATTCTTGATGAAAAGGCCAGAGCTCAATAGAAAATGCCCCTTTCAAATACAAAACTCAAGAGGAGCTTGAAAAGGTAAATAGGAAAGGGAAATCATAAGGGACTTAATAAGGTTAAACTGTTTACGTTCCTACATGGGCTGATGGTCTTTGTAACTCATGAGATCTTTCTCATTATTAAGGTAGTTAGGAGGAGTATACATAGATAGAGGGCATGGGTGTGAAATATGAAGGGATGATATCTAAAAAATAAAATTAAGGGGTGAGAGAAGAATGTACTGGGAAAAAGGGAAAGGGAGTTAGAATGTGATAAATTGTCTCACATAAAAGAGACAAGAAAAATTTTTTACTGTGGAGTGGAAGAAGGGGGAGGTGAGGAAGAATGAGTAAATCTTACTCTCATCAGAACTGGCTCAAAGAGGGAATAAGATACACAGACAATTGGTTAAATTCTGAGGTACTATCTCATACCTATTAGATTGGCTAATAGGACAGAAAAGGTAAATTGTTGAGGTCCAACTCCAGTTAGGCAAGTAGATGCAGCCAACTTCTTGCAGCTGCTCCCAGGCCAACTGGATGCTGGCTCACCACTCTCCATAACGTTCAGGGCACAGAGCACTCTGAATTCTTACTCACGCTGATAGTAGTGATGCAAAGGGAACTAAGTATAAGGGATTATACAACCTGTCCAGTGTGAAAGGGGAACACTAGATAAAGTATGGACATGATAGCCTTCGAGGTTTGAATGACATCATCTGACTGACATCATGGAACTAAACAAAACAATGAAGTAAAACAGTGACCGTTAGTTACCTTCTTTTGTCTCATTGCTCTATAAAAACCTTGCTCATTGTATCAATAAATGGAGTTCAGAGTTCTATCCTGAACTGCTCACCTGGCCCCGGTTTATCTCATATCTCTGCTCACACCTGATGCTGGCTATCAGGTGGCCCATGGCAGTAAGTGACAAATGTTGGAGGGAATATAGGAAAAATGAGACATTAATGCACTGTTAGTGGAGTTGTGAACTGATTCAGCCATTCTATAGAGCAATTTGGAACTATGTTCAAGGGGCTATAAAACCATGCCTTTTGACCTAATGATACCACTATGAGGTCTGTATTCCAAAAGAGATAAAAAACAACAAAGAAAAAATCTCTATATGTACAAAAATATTTATAGCAGCTCTTTTCTGGGAAATGGATGAACAAGTTGTGGTATGTATTTATGATGTAATACTCATACTATAAGAAATGATGAGCAATATGCTCTCAGAAAAATTTGGAAAGACTTGCATTGACTGATGCAAAATGCAATGTACCAAGTACAAAGTAACAACAATATTGTAAGATGATCAGCTACGAATGACTTAGCTATTTCTCAGTAACACAATGTCGTAAGACAACTTTGAATGAATTATATAAAAAAAAGCTGTGAAATGCAGTGAAAGAACAGATAATGTCTGAATACAGATTGAAGCATACTTTTTTTTTTACTTTATTTTTCTTGAATTTTTTGGTCTATGTTTTCTTTCACAACATGATTATTGTGGGTATGTTTTTCATGACTACACATATATAACCTATATCGAATTGCTTGCCTTGTCAGTGGGGGTGGGTGGGTGGGCATAATGACAATATGATGCCTATAGCAGCTGCTATGAATATACATTCATATTTCCAGAGTTGGTTCATTGCTATTGGGGTCCCAGAAAGCAAGGTACTCATCACCAATCCAGGGAGTACCAACATCTCAAGGATTCTCTCTGTCAAGCCTTCCCCCAGGCAAGTTCCCGTAGGCAAGCTCCTTCCTTTGCTGACTTCCCTCTCACCAACTAGTTTGTCTTTGACCATGTCTCTCCTTCCAAGCAATATAATTCATATCATTTTAAAATAAGGACTGGCACTTGATTGACTTAGAGCTGGGAAGATTGGAAATCTACTTAATTGGAAAGGTGTGGAAAGGGCCTAATTGACTTGCATCCACAAGTAGAAAAGTGATCTCTTCCTCAGGGACTTTACTTTTTACAATTAGTCAGATGGCTTAGAATAAAGTCATTTTTGTTGAATCACAATATAAGTAAAGTAACTGCAAAATTTTCCTCATAAGCTTTGGCTTATATTGCCACAAACACACATACATTTGGTGGGAAGAGGGGTTATCCATGTGTAGAGAAGCCATGGGCATCTGCTTGTGAGAGATGTGCATGTATGCATACAACTGTATAAGACCTAAGCACTTATATGGAGTGACAGCTCATATCTTTAACTCTGAAAATCTGTGGATATCTTCTACTCATATCATTATTCTTTTTTTTTTTTATTGAACTTGCTTTTTATCAGGTATTGTTTGCCACAGCAACACACAATGCCCTGCTCTTTATTGCTCCTGCCAGGTGCCACTCTCCATTATTCCTTGCCTGAGGTTCTCCATTCAGGCTGGTAGTCACTCTAGGTATTTTCTGGAACACCTATAGCTCTGAAAGAATATCTGCTAGGAATATTGTATTCATGGCTCTTTAACAAGCTCTTTTAGCCACCATTGGTTGTAGGGAGGTGTTACAATCAATAAACTCTTCCCTTGAAGAGAAGAAGCTTTAATTCATTCAATATAGAGTCTGTAAGCTTGCTCTTCAAATTATCTTCTGTGCCTCATTTGTGGTTTTCAGATCTGCCTGCAGTTCTGTTCTCCATCTACTTTATTATTATTTTTTGCCCTTTTTTTTCTTTTTGGAGAGCAGTTGGGGTTAAGTGACTTGCCCAAGGTCACAGGGCTAGTTTTTGTGTCAAGTGTCTGAGGCTGGATTTGAATTCAGGTCCTCCTGACTCCAGGGCCGGCGCTCTATTCACTGTGCCACCTAGCCGCCCCTCTCCATCCACTTTAGCTGCTGCAATTAGTAGGCCTCTCTCTCACAAGGAAGGCTGTAGCTCTATCCCTAGTCAGCATTCTCCACCAATGGTTTTCTTAGGAAGCCTTTTTAGCCAATAGCTGTAACATTTTCTACAGACTTCCCAACCAGGTTTTCCAGTTGAGCTTTTCAGACAATATCTATAAATCTCTTTTCCCCAGCCAAAAGCTGCACCAGAAATTCTAGGGGCCTAGGGTGAGAGTAGTACTGTCCCTTTAACTCTTTTAAAAACTCCTTTGTTAATTGTTTCTCTTCTTTTGAATCCATCTTTGAATTAAATGGCATTGAACTGCCGCCTAAATTATGGTAGGAAACCTACTAAGTCTTTAAGACTTATCATACTTACTAAGGATGTGACGATAAATGTTTAAGAACCAAGTCTTTGGCAAAAGACATATCTATAACACACTTTTTATGTTAATTTGTAGTAGTACCATTTTCTCCATTATTTTTGTAATTCTAAACAATCAAAATAATAATAAATTGATCCCTCATATGTAGTGTTTGGTGATTTCCAATATGTAAATGATCATACTGAAAGTTGAATATTCAGTTCTCTTAAGGTGGTTCTAGCTGGCTTCTCTACAACTCTAATTTCTAGCTCAGGCAAATCTCTCCAGAATATTATTTCCTCAAGTAAAAAAGATAGGGACACTAAATTGTTTCATCTCATTTCGACGGCCAGAGACCTCTTGATCTGAGCAGTGGGAAGGAGGCAGACAGCAAAGGAGACACTGCCTTGCAATTCATCCTTAGTACTATGCTGCAGCCTATTACGACCATCATGAACAGATAGCAAAATTGATGTACATCACATTATTGCCACACTACTGAAGTTCTGTCTGAGGAATGCACAAAATTTTGCTAGAAGTCTTTCTGTAACCATTGTAAAGGTTCTGAAACCATTGTAAAGGGTGATGACTTTCTGGAAATGGGTAAGTTATGCTCACCTAGCTGCTGGGGATGTGAGGCATAGGGGAAACTGAAAACAACTGCTATAATCTATAACTTGCAAGTTATCTTAGTTCACAGTTTCAGTACATGATGGAGTCAGGAGATATACCCACTTCAGCACATTTAAAGTTTGAGAATTTAATAAGATGTCCAACAAAAATCACTTCCAGGAGCTGCTGATTCTCTTAACTGGTACTCATCATCAGCTTTTAGTACAGCATGTTGTTCAACAATGAGTACTGTAGCTCATGAACTCCACACAGATGATTAATGTGATCTTTGGCAAGAGTTCTCGTAATCCCCTCTCTACTATGGTAGTATATAGCAAATGGTGCAAAGGTATTCCTTCCATAATGTTGGTGTTCATGGGCCTATTTCAGTGTCAAAGATACAATGATGTCAGACTGGTGGTAGACAACCTGGCTAAGGTTTTTCACTTTCTTTCTATATTGACTTTCTAAATTTGGTCAATAACTGCCTATTACTTTAGAAAAGTTTCTGATTCTGGGATAATTCTTATCTTATCTTATCTTTGATTTGTATTCCAAGTTTTTCTAATACTTTTGGATTGTACTAATCATAGTCCTGTAGTGAAGGATTTACCTATTGGACTGTCACCCTCATTCTGAAGGACAGAGTTTCCGAACCAAACTCTGGAATGGTATCTTTTCTTTCTATCACAATGACTGCTGCCCTTTTTTTTAAAAGTGGAAATTTGCTGTAATAATGGGGCACCCTCTGATCCACTGAAAGTCTGCTTTTTTAAAAATAAGAACTGTGACTTCCATTTAGTTTTCCCTGGGACTTTGGATAATGCAGTTTCTGAAGTGTATGACTACCTAAGAGAGTTGAAAACTTTCCAAACTGGCTTAAACACGTTCAACAAATGGCCAGAACGTCAATAAAACTGAACGGAGTAAATTGAATTTGTTATGGATCTTCTCTACCATCTCTTCATGGGGGACCATTGCAGAACCCCTTGGACTGGAGAGGAGATCTCTTTTCTTTTACTAAAATGATGTTAGTAGTCTACTAATTAAGTATTAACCTAATCACCTTACATTCATTCTGTATTTAGAAAATGGGCTTAAAATGGGCTCTCCCTGATTTTTAAACTATACTCCTAAAACCATTGCTTGTTGGCATGAATTATGGATAGCCAACAATATGCATATAGGCATACATATGCATATATTTGCATATATGCATACATATTTATAGGTATATATGTGTGTATACAGTACAGTTATAAATGTGCATAGTGTACATATGAATACTTATCCATAGTATGTATATAGTATATGTATATATGCATACATATACATACACATTATCTCTTTATCTCTCTGTCTCTCTATCTTGTCCTTATAATCTCTGAGGATCTTTATTCCAGCTCCCACTCTGATGGATAATCCTGGTACCTTTTCAAGGCTATGTCTCCTTATCAGAATTTTAAGGGTACTGCTAACGGGTTGAGGGGCCTCTCTAATTATATTGGCTCAAGTCCTCATTCTGATGTGTTCTCTTCAATATTAAAAAATAGTGATTGGTTACTACCCTAATTTCATTTAACCAGTTAAGATTGATTAGTTTTTGCAAAGGGACATTTGTTGCAAATAAATAGCAGGAATAAAAGTCATGAAGAATTCTACCCTATCCCCTCAGCTGGGCTTGGGGATCCTATATACTCTGAAATATTACCTGAATCCTTGGGAAGGGTGAACCAATACATAAAAAATTTGGTATAGAGCATTTGCCACCCCCACTCCCTCACCACACTTTCTGCTCTCCTGCTAACCTCACTTCCAAATTTGAAATGGCCAATGAATAGTTTCTGCTGAACTATGTTTAGAAGGTGGCTGGCTCTTCAGGGCTTAGGATCCTGCCTCACCTGTATTTGGCCTCTAAATTTAGCATGTAGTTCAGCTCCCAGAATTCTGGTGCCTGCTATTCTGTCCCTTTGGAGCTTACAAGGTCATAAATGCCTCTTATATTCCTTAATGTGATATCAGGAATAGATACAAAGATAGAAGCAATAGCAGGGCTATGAACAGACCATTTTCTACCTACTAGTGGCTTATTATAGTCCTCTTCATTTAAACACAACCAAGCAGGGGAGGCCAATGAATGCCTTTTGAATACATCTCAGTTCTACACCTCAGTGCATCTCTAAAGTTTCCCTTCCCACTTAGACTTTTGCACAGCTCAACAACCAATTATAAGTCCGTCTCTTCATCTCGTCATTATCAGACTTGGAACCAGTCACATAATATCTGCTTATGCTACAAAATCCTAGTAAGGACTACATTAACTATGCATGCTGTGCATTCTCATAAAGGTTGGGCTTGGCCAGTTCTCATTATCTCTCTCTCTCCATATGCATAATCTCTATTTCTATCTCCATTTTTCTCTATTTAATCATCAATTAAATAGAGATATCTATCATCGATATTAAAATATTGATATCTGTTTATCGTCTCTCTACATGAAATGCATGTACATAACCCAGAATAGCTTTGTGTTATGGAAGTTACCTATAGAGTAACTTTATGAATTGTCTGGAGTTAGGATAAGGAATTCCATGTGCTACATACATATTCTGATAATGAAATAAACATCATAAATCATATCTCACCAAGCCATAGCATAGAGATATGAAAAGAAATTTTAGAGAGAGGAACAGTTTACAAGAGAATGGCCTCATTAATAAGATTGTATCAGTAGGGGAGCATTAATATATAAACACAACACTATTTCATAATTTTGTGATTAATTGAAAAACATAATTGAAATGATAGAAATTTGTTTTACTCACTAAAAATATTAATACATTTTTTCTTTGTCACATCACGTGACAACAAATTTTCACAACAAATACTTCTTTCAATTCTTTACAAGACATACTTTCAGAAAACACACATACACACAGCTGTTAACTGAGTTTATTAACCAAAAGGAGGGATATGTCCTTTGCCCATGACCGTATGAGATTTCAAAACAAAACAAAACAAACTCTTATAATTGACTAGGTTTTTGTTGTTTCTCCATGTTGATTTCATTTACATTGTTGTGATCAATGGGAATACTGTTGTTTTTTTTTTAAAAGACAGATTCTAAGTAAAACGTGAGAAGACATGTGGGAAGGCACTGTGATGCAGTGGGAAGAGCAATGGATTGGAAGTACGAACCTGAAGTCATGGAACCTAAGCTTGAATTATGGCCTTACCTATTCTTGTGCAAGTCACTCAAACTCTTTGGGTCTCAGTTTACATATTTGTAAAATGAGGTGCCTGGGCCTCTCAGGTTCCTTCCAACTCTAGATCTATAGTTCTATGATATACATTCAGTTATGTGAACTATAATTAAAAGTAGATGAGGAGATGTATGGTAACAAATTATTCTATAAAGGAAAAAGAAGTTCATTATGATTTAGATATTTTTAGATGTACTCAAAAATAGGATTATTTCCATTTTTTATCTGTAGCAGCAAAGAGGCTAAGATGAATATAGAAAGGTAGTTTTGCAAATCTTTCTTTTTCTTCTATTTATTAAGGAACAGAACAGTTGAGTTTTTTTTTTTAAAGGAACTCAGTGGTTGGGAAATCTCTCATTTGGAAGTCAAAAATCTACTGATAAGTAAATGTTTTAAACTGATAAGTATTGACTATATGAGGAAAGCTAAAGGACTCCATAGATCAGTGAGGTTCAGTAATAATATACTAGTTATTCTTGGGTCTTCACCTCTGGAGAATGTTAAAGAGTCTAGCTGGATCTCAAAGGATGTCTTTTACAAAGATTTTCATTCTCATGTCCTAGCACTTTCTTCAGGGCATCCTTCATCTCTTTGTTCCTAAGGCTATAGATGACAGGGTTCAAGAATGGGGTCACCATGGAATAAAACAGGGTCACAATCTTCTGGGTGTCTGCTTCATGCCCAGATCTTGGCCTCATGTAGATCACCATTGCAGATCCATAGAAGAGGGACACTACAACAATATGGGAACCACAGGTAGAGAAAGCCTTTCTTTTCCCTCTTCCTGAAGGTATCCTCAGCACAGCTTTCAGGACCAGAGTATAGGTCCCTATGATAAAGAAGAAGGGGACAACCAGAATCATAGAACTCAAGAAGGAACAGGTAAATTCCATCATAGGTGCCGGTGTACAGGTGAGTACTAGAATTGGGGATGGATCACATAGAATGTGGTCAATGATCTTGGGGCCACAATAAGATAACTGGGATATGATGATGATGGGAACAGGGAACCAGAGAAAGCCAATTACCCAGCAATTGACAACCAATCTGGTTCGAAGATGTTTTGTCATGATGATGTGGTAGTGTAGAGGCCGGCAGATGGCAAGATACCGATCAAATGCCATGATGGCCAGAAAAAAACATTCTACTGCACCTAAAGAGAAGAATAAATAGAACTGGAGAAAACATCCAGAGAAGGAGATGACCTTGGTGTCTGAGAAGAAGTTGGCCAACATATTGGGGACGGTAGTAGTGACATAGCAGATCTCCAGGAAGGAGAAGTTGGCCAGTAGTATGTACATGGGGGTATGAATTCGCTCATCCCAGCACACAGCACAAATGATGGATCCATTCCCCAAGAGGGTCAGAATGTAAATTGTCAAGAGTAGAGTGAAGAGAAGTTTCTGAGTCTCGTCAGTGTAGGTGAATCCTAGGAGGATGAAACCAGTAACACTATTGGAGCTATTGTAGGTGTTGGAGAAAGTCACTTGCCTGTAAACTACACAAAACATAAAAAGTTATTATTTGACAGTGGACTGGTTAATGGGGAAAGTCTTTGAAAATTTGAGCATAGAATCCCCTGGTTCTTTGTTACATTACAATATAGCACTACATCCCAGTTTCTGCTTCTCTCAATCTATTATCCATTTCTTTTGAAATGCCTTAATTATATAAATTGTCTTTGGAAACCAAATCATTATTATTTTTTCAAAGATGATTCTCATTACTTAGAAACAGTTTTCACTTTGAAATGTACCCTATTTTCAAGCACTGAAGTAACTGTCTACAGATCTTCATTTAAGAAGGAAACCTAGCAATGTGTCGTAATCACCATTTTCTTTATTGATTTTTTTTGTGTCTGCATAAACTTAGAAATAAGTGGTTGAATTAGTCAACTTAGTTAATTCTATGAAAATTATTCTAATTGACTATCTAATTGAATTGATAGATCACTTCAGTTAAAATAATATAGTTAGCATGGGGTAAAAGGTGGTACACAGAGCCAAAGAACCGGACTGATACCCAACTGACTAAATTGAAATACCGAGATGGGGCTGAGATGTTGAGATCTGGTTCAGGGATTATATAATAGTGCAGAGGCCTTTGCAGTCTAATTATTGAGACTCTGATTATCTAGTTCTTTCCTAACAGAATCTCTATTTCCCACCTTTATTTTCCAGTTCTCTGGGTTTTCTAATTCTCTGGGTTAGGTGGCAGCAGTTGTTCAGCAGATAGAGATCTTGGGCTCACTTGCAGCATGTGTTAAATTAATAAATAAAGATAGAAAAAAAATAAAGAGTCTGCAATGTGAGTATGAAGGAATAAATGCTTTGGTCTTTGTGTGTGCCTGTGTATATGTGTTTGTGCATGTATATGTGTATGTAGAAACAATCCTAGGTCAAGCCATGGCAGATGCAGTGGCTTCCTAGAAGGATGGAAATATACCCAAGGTAGTGACAGAGAAATCCAGACCCTTCACTGACTAGTTCAACTAACTGGCTCAGAAGTAGTTTTTCTGTGCCTCTGGTCTTTCTAAAAATCAGGAGTTGGTTGATGGAACACCTCCTGATGCCTCAATAAAAATATTTTAACATAATGGAGACTTATTAAATTAATAGAGCAGGAGTATTGTGTAAAAAGTTTACTTTAGCAAAGCGTTTTCCATTCTGAGGGCAAATAGATGGTGACAACATTACAATTAGATGCATTTGGAACTGGTTTGCTGCCTAGATTCAAAGAGGAGTCATAAATGGTTTCATGTCAATTTGTAAGGAGGTCTTCAATGAGCACTTCAAGGATTTGTGCTTGACCTTATGCTACATAACAGCTTCATCAATGACTTTGGGTAAGGGCACAGAAGGCAAGTGTATCAGATTTATAGATTAAGCAAAGTAAGAAGGGATAGCAAATCCCTGTATAATAGAGTCAGAATCCAAAAAGATCTTGACAGGCTAGATAATGTGGCTGAATCAAGATGAAATTGAATAGGAATAAATTGTACTCCAGTTTAGAAAGTCAAATTCACATGTGTAAAATGGAGAGGGGCTTCACTATTTCAGTACTTCATTGGACTTGTGGTGAGGTGCCCATTTCTTCTATCACTATGGATCATATAAAACTGTGCATGAGCAATTTAACTTCTGCTTAATACTTTTAGTTTTCTCTGCTCAGAATTATCTTTTAAACTAAGGCCTTAGGCACTAAATAATGTTACCTTTTCACTCAGCTTTTGACGGTGGAGTGTGTAAGATTGAAAAGATTCCAAGAACTTAATGGCTGAATTTCTAATGAAAGAATTTCTGGCATCATGATCGATGGTTGGGGACACATTGGGGTTTTTGCATGATTCTCTTTAAGGCTCACTTTCTAAGTAGCTAGCTAGTGTAACTGCTAAGAGATGGCTTAGCAAAATTTTGGCATTCTCTTTTGAGAGAATGCCTTATTCATTTTGAACTTATCATGCCTTTATTTTCCCCGATATTTTAGGGAAGATGAATGGTTGGAGAAATTTTTTTCTCTATATACTGATGTGTTCTCATGTATGTATAGTGTTACACATATTTCTCAGTTTATGTCTCATTTGAATAGACAAAAAATGAGAGTTAGAATACACAAATATATCTTTAGAAACTAGGTTTACTTGGGCAAAGAAAAAGACCATATAGGCACAAGTATCTGTAATCCTGGTAAAAGATGATCTGGGACTGAATATGCTGGTTCACTGAGGCTGTGTTAGTCTGTTTTAGTAAGTCTTTCACTAGTAAAGTTAATTATCATCTCAGTCACATGTCTGTAACTGGATGTGGTAATAATGTTGAATGAGTTTTGTATTAAATGTCAGAAGACTTGAATCTTAACCCTTCTGATTGTAATAACAACAATTATTAACATTCATGTGGCATCTATATCGCATCACAAACATTGTGCTAAATATTTCACAAATACCACCTCATTTGATCCTCACAACAACTCTGGGAAATAGATACGATTCTAATTCCTATTTTATAGTTAGGAAAACTGAGGCCAACAGAGGTCAAGGGACTTGCTCAAGGTTGCACAGCTACTAGGTGTCTGAGGCTGGATTTGAACTCAAGACTTCCTGCTTCAGGTTCAGCACTCTATCTTCCATGCTACTTAACTGTTCATATGCAGACATATGCACAAGGCACATGCATCTACACACATATACAATACATACCTACATGTACATATATACATATGTACACACCCATACACATATGTGTAACAATATACGTGTATTTACGTTTTAATCTTTTAAATATTGTGCAAATCTGTCAGCCTTCCTGGGCTTTTTCATACAACGGGATGGTGGGGGTGACTGTGGAGTCTTGTGTTAAAAGCAGTTTTCATCTATGAAGTGCTTTAGGTCCAGTCCAGTGAAGTTGGTATGCAAATATTATGCAGATTAGGAAACAGACGTCTTAAGTGACGTTTCTATGATTACACAGCTAAGAAGTTTTGGAGCTTGGACTTGAGACCGAGGTTCTTTTTGTTTTAAACCCAGTACATTTCCAAATTTTTTAAAAACGATGATTTTAACAAACATCAGTAAACATTTTAATTTAGTAAGGTGATCAAGATTGTATAAAACACAAACTTATGTATAATTTTTTAGAAAACTACATATATAGATAGTAGCAAAATTGCCTATTATTTGTGCCTCCACTTCTTTTTATTTTTTTCTGTATTTTCTAATGCTTTAATGATGCTCTTCTCTTTTGAGCATTTCTACCGCTATCCATTAATTCTTCTTTCCTCTTGTAACAAAAACGCATAGTCTGGTAAACCAGTGCTCTTTCCTATATCTCCTATTGCCTTGGGGTAAATGATTGATAGAGTTCGTATAGCTCTGATTTTATGTGGCTGCCTATTCTGTGTCCTTCGAATAGGAGGGAGAGGTGAGAATTGCTACATAAGTCATTGAGATTCTTTAGATCCAGTAAAGACCTTCAGCTCCAGATAGCATGGCAACTTGTTGCTGCTGTGGATTTTGTCACTGAGATATGAAGTTATACAAATCAGGCCAGCTTTATTTCTGGTAACAATAATGATAATAATAATAAGTAGCACTTACTTAGACTTTAAGGTTTTCAAAACACTTTAAATCTGGTTCAAATCCATCTTCAAATACTTCCTAACTGGGTGACATTGGGTAAGTCACTTAACCTCTGTTTGTCTCAGCTTCTTCAACTTTAAAATAATGATAATAACAGCATCTACCTCACAGGGTTCTTGTGACAATCAAATGAGATAATATATGTAAAACACTTAGCACAGTTCTTGGCACATAGCAGCCTCATTATAAGTGCTTCTTTCCTTACCCTTCCTATTCTCATTTGAGCCTTACAAAAACCCTGTGAGGCAGATGATATTATTCTCAATTTATAGATAAGGAAAATGAGCCTGAGAAAGGTCAAGCCAGTAAATACGCATGCTTCTGTGCCAGGCATTGTGCTAATTGTAGGACTTGTCAGGGGTATCACAGCTAGTTCATGTCTGAGGCAGGATTGGAACACAGTTCTTTCTGATTCCAGTTCCAGCATTCTTCAATGTGCCACCTAGTTCCCTAGTAATGCTATAGAATGGGTCTGAGCTGCTGCCAAGAAAATATGAAAAAGTGGGAAATATGCTCATCTTTATCATCCTAGGTCCAAATAGTCTTCCTTTGTGCAATGCCATTCAATGAACGCCAAAACATTTTAGACCAAGGCAAAAGATTGCTTCTGAGCATGCGTTGTTACTCACCTGTGCTCATTGTGCTGCTATTTCTCCTGGCTTTGCACACAGCTGCTGTCCAAGGTTTTCTCCAAATGCAACCTGTGGTGACCAGAAAGAACAGGCAACTTCTTTTCGTTTTCAGAAGGTGTTGCAGCAGTTTGTGTGATGCGGGTTAAATATTCTTGGAGCTAAGTCTAAATAAACAAGTTGCTTTGAAAAAGCTTGTTTTATTTTATGAAACAAAGGAAGATTGGTTGAGTTTCTATCTGAAATATGTTTATTTGTTTCATACAAGACTTTTAACTTTGAATTTTAGCTTTGATAGTTTGATATCAGACAAAATAGTCTAAGCTAGAGAGCCATGCCAGGGGTAGAGAAGGATTTTGCCTGATATTTATCCTTTCTTCACAATTAGTCCCTAAGACCACAAAAAAGTACGTTTTTTGAAAATTGGTCAGTCAGTTGGAACTATCTAAGAAGAGAGTCCAGAGAACTGAGGCAATACTTGAATTCTTGATTTTTTTTTGGTCTGCTTAGTAGTTAGAGAAAAAAGCTTCAGCAAGATGACAATTGTATCATTCACCCATGTCATATGCTTTGTGTCCACAGCTCACAAATGTAAGGACAGTGTTCTCAGTTGTGACAAATGGCAATTATCCCTGAAGGGGATAAATTTTATATCTATCTGTCATCTCCCTCCCTCTCCCTCTCTCCTTTTCTCTTTCTTTCTCCCTCTCCCTTCCTCCCTCCCTCCCCCCTTCCCTCTCTCTCTCTCCCTCTCTCCCTCTCTCTCTCTCTTTGTCTATCTAGTTACTACACGGAAACAAACAATTTTTGTTATAAGTGCTGCATTGCCTACTTTCTTGTGACAGGGCAGAGAATCAGAAAGTCATGTTCATCTTTTTTTTCTGCCTCCTTAATTTTTACTGAAGAGAAAACCTAGTGTCCTATCTGGTATCTGAGACAAACTAGTATCCTTTCTGACATCCCTCCTCCTAGAGAAAGGGTGGAAAGATGGAAGTGTGTTAATAACTCTACAAGTTTGTTAGAAGAGGTAAGTGGATTATAAGTACAACCTGGTAGAGTCCACAAGCACAGCTCTTTGAGGGATCAATTTGTTGTCTATAGATGGAGAACAGTGCCAGGGGAAAACTCAGTGCCAGGTATTTCCCTCTCCTTAAGAGCCTATCTTCTCTGGGGACTTACCCTCTGAATGTTATTTTGGAAAGATCTACATAGGCTGCCCAATGCCTTGTTGTGATTTCTCTGTTTTGCTTCTTGGAAGTCTTGGGAGACAGAAGAAAGACTGAACCTCTAGGAACTTTGAGCTTTGTTTTTCAAGCATAGATTCAAATGACCTCTAGGGTGACATTAATTTTGGCAAGCATCATGTCCTTATGGCTAATGGCATGGACTAGAAATCAAAAGACTTGAGTGCTTTGTTTCTTGTTTTCTGTCTAAGAAAATGTTCCTTTATGTTTTAAACTGGGCCTGTAGGAAAGGCTTGCTTTTAAGTCAGCTTCCCAATTAGTAAAATAGAATAAATATTTCCAACCTCTACCTACCAATCTCTCAGATAACAATCTGATGATAAATTAATTGATTGTTGTTTCTTTTGTGCCTAATATAAACCCAAATTTAAATCTGACAAGTCCCTTACAATGAAAATGAAGTTCAGTGGTTTATCTTAACTAGGCTAGAAGCAGCTGGGTGACATAGTATATAGAGAGGTGGACTTGGATTTAGGAAGACCTAAGTTTAAATTTTGCCTCAGACACAAATTGTGTGACCCTGGGCAATTTCTTAACCTCTCTGGGCCTCAGTTTCCTCATCTGTAAAATGAGGAGGTTAGACTTGATGGCTACTTACTGCTGCTGCTAAATGTCCTTCATCCATGAAGAAGACTATGACACTAAGGAGGTGATGCCAGGAAAGGAAGTGAATTGGATTTAAGTGAGGAAGGGCTATGCAAAGCCAACCAACCAGATGGTTTCTAAGACTTATTTCAGCTCTAAATCTATGATGAGAAATGTATGCTTTTGAGAAGTACTTATCTCTCCACCCTGGAAGTAGCTTCTATTGTCCTACCTGTGTTGAAGGTGTGAATGGAGCTTAGGGTCAGAGAGTCCTTTCCAGTGTTACAAGTACATTCTCCCTGTTGTACCCTGATGCTCAAGTAGTGTCAAATGCATGAACACAACTGAGAAAACCATTGAAGGGTTGTTCTTAGCTGAGCAAGGACCATGTAAAGCCACCCTGGAGTTGTTTCTTCAGCATCTATAATCTACCTGCTATTTCTCTTATTTGTTGGGGAATCTATAACCTTCCCTATGGCACATTTCCATAGGCCTTGAAATTGTTTTTTTTCCCCTAGCATTTTAGGCCAGTGGCCCCAAAGATTGCTTGATGAACCAACACTCATGAGTAATCTACATGAAGTAGGCTTTGAGTTGAATTTTAAAGGATGGTAGGGAAGTGGAGAAGAAGAGGTAAAATGTGAATATGGCATAGAAAACAGTCAGTTTAAAGACATAGTTGCAGGTTGAAATGTCCTGTGCAAAGAATTCTAAGTTTCTCCTATAAACTAGATCTTAAAATGCATGGAGATGAATAAGATTCCTCGCCTTCTAAAGCCTCACACACTTCTTTCCCAAATAGCCTGCATATCTGATTCACCTGGACTTTCCCCTCTTTATACTGGGAGCTTACTTCACCCCTGGACTTCTCACATTGGAAGTGCTTTCTCTCTTTGATTCTCTTGGGATTTCCATTTTAAAGATGATTCTGATGCTAGCCATGTTTTCATTTCTCTACAGGTTGTACTCCTGACTATTTGCACATTGTCTACAATGCTCCCCACAGCTGGGTGTTTTAACTTTTTTTCCCACCTGATCAGCTTTACTTTATGTGTTTCCTTCTCCCATTAGAATTTAACTTCTGGAAGGTGGGATCTGTCTTTCTCCTTGAATTTGTAATCCCACTTCTTTATGCAGTAGTAAACATATAGTAAGCCCAGCACAGAGTAAGTGCTTAATAAATACCTGTTGACTTCATCTGACGTCACAAGGATACCACCCCTGAAGTCAAAGGGTATTTCTGGATGTGTGAGGTCAGTACAGAGTCATTCTGTAGCTTCTTCTTGAGCAGCAAGTTCTGCATTTGATCTCTTCTTCCCAATTTGTTAATAACCTATAGAAGGGAAGCTTTTAAATATATACTCTTCAAATGGAGTTGTTGCACTAAGGAGATTCTGAATATCATCTCAGAAACAGGAAAAGGCAAGGCTAAAGTGAAATCTCTTTGTCGGTTTGGACAGATGATTGGCAATCTATAGTGGGAGTGTCAAAGATAAAATAATGGCAATGCCTTGGAGATCTTGCCATCATTGCATTGTTGACACCTCCTCTAGCAGAGGCAGCAAAGTTTCCACCACTATTGCTGGTGAGTGTTGTTCTGTTCCCCTCTCTCCATGTATAAGAAACCCTAGTTAGAATGGAATCAACAGCCACAGTCTTCCTTCCGTGTCATCACCTCTCCATTGTCCACAGCTTCTCTGCCTCTTTCCTTGGTTCTCAAGCAGATCTCTCAAATTGTCATTTCTCCACCTGGCTTCTACAGTCTCAAGATCTCCATTTTGGAGTGAAGTGTAGAAAATCCTTTCCCTCTTTAAGTCAGCCAAGACAAGGTGGGAGTTTTTGACAGGAATTTTGCTAGCAGTGAATTTGATATCTGCTTACCTTAGTCCAGAAGAGGGGAATTTGTACTCTTTGGGCAGTGCTAGATACCATTGGCACTATAACACTATGAGTGGCACTATGAGAGTCTGACAGACCTCAAGAAAGCAGAGATGGCTTTTAAACATGGTGAGACCCAGGTGAAGATCTGAAGATACTTCTATTATAACATACTCCCTTCAGTGGAGGCCAACCATCCCTTTTTCATTATGCTGTCCTCCTTTGAAAGCCCAAAAGAAACCATTGCCTTCTGGAATGAGGAAATAGTCCCTCAGATCAAGGGGAAAAAGTGTTCTGATTGCACATCATGGCAGTAATCTTTGTGAAATTTTCAAACATCTTTAGGGTCTGTCTGAAGAAGCCCTCATGTAGTTGAATCTGTCCACTCCCATTCCTGTTATGTATGAGTTGGATAAGAATATGAAACCCATCAAACTTGGGGAGAGACTGTGTACAAAGTCATGGAAGCTATGGAAGCTGAAGACAAGACCAAGAAGGAAAATCAGGCTACCCTGCGAACCAAGAAGTGGCCAATTCCTTCCCCTTTGCCTCCCCTACTACATCTTACTGTTTATCTGTTCCTCACACTGACCATTTCCTTAGGGATTACAACACATAACTGGAAGCAGGGGACTGATGGTTTATCTTCTCATTTCTTTACTATTTTAGATCAATCCGTGTCTCCCCTGTGACCTCTACCCTTAACCACATTAGCCAAAATGCCTCCTGTTTGTTTTGGTCCAGTAAGGAGCTGGTCAGAGGTTAGGGATGAGGTCATGGTAAGACTTGTAATGATTTCCCACATGTTAATGTTGTGAGTCAAAAGAAGAAATTTCTGTAGTTATTCCTATGAACCAGACTTGCCAGGAGGGA
>CM053582.1:393108026-393138120 GCA_028627135.1 Pseudochirops cupreus
ACTCTCTTTTCATGATTTTCTTGCAACATTCTTATTTCTCTTCCCAATTTTTCTTCCACTTCTCTGATTTGGTTTTGAAAATCCTTCTTCAGCTCATCTCTAGCTTTAAGGCATTCTTCATGTTTATTGGAGGCCCCTGGTAAGGGCACTCTGGCTGCACTCTCCTTCTCCCTCTTTTTGCCATGATCCTTCTTTTCCCCAAAGAAGGAATCTAGGGTTTGGTTGCAGTTCTTACTTTGCTTCTTATGCTTATTCTTACTCATGGTTGGTCAGTCCATGATTTTTTTTTTTAATCTCTATGGGGCTCTGCTTCCAGAAGGGAAAGCTCTGTCCCAAATCGCTGGGTTCCTCCTGGCTGCTGTAGCTCTCAGGAAGGTGCTGGGTCCCTTCCTACTTACTTCCAGCTCACTGGATAATGAGGACTCCAGACTGAAAGCCCAAGACTGAGATCTGGATCCAGGCCGCTCAACGCGAGAGCACTGCCTCTGAACAATGGCTTAGTCCCCCTGCTGTCTGCAGTCCGTGGGCTTGGAAGCTGCAATGCAGAGGCGGGTGCAAAACCTCTGCCTTTCGCTTTCCTGCCCTGGAGGCATTTCAGGGGAAGGTTTTCTCCCCAATTTCACAAGTCCCACTGACCTAGTTCAGAACGCTGTTCGTAGCTGCCACTAATCCGAGGCTCCTCCCGTCCAGCCACCCCCAGGGCTCAGCCAGGGCTTCAGGCCAGGCTGGTTTTGGTTCGCAGTGCTGATAGGGTTCCTTGTAGCGGAGCTGACTTTAGTGGAAGGAATATTTGTGTGCATTTTGGAGTTCTAGGATTAGTTTAGAGTCATATTTTATGGGTATTTTGGGGTGGCTCTGTGAGAGCTGCAATATATTGCTGCTGCTACGCCGCTATCTTGGCTCCGCCCCCATTTTATGTCTTCTTTAGCCACAGAAACGCAATAAACTACTGTAGTTAGAAGACCCTGAGAAGCCAGAAAGACCTGGATTCCAGTCCTTCTTCTGAAATATACTTTTATTATGTGATCCTGGGCAAGTCGTATTGTGGATAGAAAAGTAGTAAGATTCCATGGTCATTGAAGTTTAGTAACTGGGTATGCAAAGAAGTCAATTTTTCTTGCTCTTTCACTTGAGGACAATATTAAAGACTTAGGTGGTCCCTCAAGGGTCTCTTCTATTAAGATTCTAATGCTCTTTTCCCCAGGACTTTCCTGAGGGCTTCCTTCATTTCCCTATTCCTAAGACTGTAGATCATGGGGTTTAAGAATGGGGTGACAACAGAATAAAAGAGAGTCACAATCTTCTGGGTCCCAGAATCACGCCCTGATCTTGGTTTCACATACATTACCATCACAGATCCATAGAACAATGACACCACAGCCAAGTGAGAGCCACAAGTGGAGAAGGCTTTTCGCCGACCTGCTGCAGAAGGAACTTTTAGCACAGCTCTCAGAACAAGGGCATAAGTTCCCATGATAAATCCAAAAGGGGCAAAAAGGTTCAAAGAACTCAAGGTGGAACAAGTGAGCTCCATCATAGGGACTCGGGTGCATGTGAGAGCTAGCAGTGGCCCAGAGTCACAGACAAAGTGGTCAATAATCTTAGGATCACAGAAGGCCATCTGAGAAATGATAATGATGGGGACCAGGTACCAGAGGAAGCCAAGTGTCCAGCAACTGATCATCAAGTTGGCACAGAGACGTCCTGTCATGATAGTTGGATAATGCAGAGGCCAGCAGATAGCTAAGTATCTGTCAAAGGCCATAATCGCTAGGAAAAAACATTCTGTGATTCCCAAAGAGAAGAAAAAGTAGAACTGGAGGAAGCAGCCAGAGAAAGAGATGACCTTGGTCTCAGAGAGGAAGTTGACCAACATATTAGGGATGATGGTAGTAACGTACCAGATCTCTAAGAAGGAGAAGTTGGCCAGGAGTATATACATTGGTGTTTGGAGTTTCTGATCCCAGACCACTGCACAGATGATGGCTCCGTTTCCCAAAAGCGTTAGAATGTAGATGACGAGTAACAGTGAGAAGAAGAAGAGCTGGTTCTCTCTATTACAGGGGAACCCAAGAAGGATGAAACCAGCAATATTATTGGACACATTGTAGGTGCTATAAATATTCATTTGTCCATAAGCTAAAACAAAACAAAACACAAATTTGTTTTATTGGTCAATAAAAGGATTTATTGATGTATAGATTAGTATATTGGTAAGGAGGTTTCAATCTCTATAGAGGCAAGATGTTACAAGGATTCCATGTTGGTCATCAAGCCAGGGAGATTTGGGTTCGGATTTCTCCTCTGGCCCTTACTAGCTGTCTGGACATGGGAAAATCACTTAGCTTTTCTGAGCCTCCGTTTCCTCATCAGTCAGATGGAGATAATAATAACTTTAGTCTCAGTGTTGTTGGGAGGGCCAATGAAATAATCCATATGAAGTACTTTTTAAACCTCAAATTGTTAGACAGGGTGTTTCAAAAGTCTTAGTGCTATTCAGCTATTAAAGCTTAAAACAGCACTAAGACTTTTGGGACAACCTGCATAAACATCAGTTATTGATGTTATTATATGAGAAGCTAGAGCTCCATTTCCTGGAAGTTGGGGGAAAAGATTTGCTAAACTCTTTTCTCGTTTGCAAATGATCACCAGTGACATTCATTTCAGTGACTCCTCTTCCTAATCCTTTACTTTGAATTGTTATATCATTATCTTAAATCCTCTTCTTGGTATAAGCTGAAGATTTGCCCAGAATCAGAAGCAGTAGTAAAATAATTTTATTTCACCTTTGTATTGAATAAATTTGGGCTGATGGAATAAAACCATGCTTATTGAAATGAAGTTCCAGCATCCTTCATTTGCCAGTCTTCTCAGGTACAGAACTTAGCACAGGTCCTGGTAGATTGCAGGCATTTAATTCATGCTGATTGACTGAATGCAAATATGGAGACTGGTGAGCTGGCATAATTTAGCCTTATGATAGTGATAGTCTATATCTGATCAAACTTTCATTCATTGTTCCCTTTCTGATGATGGGTATGTGATCCAGAACAGCAAGAGCCAAGTACTGAGCTCAGTACAGACACCTGAGAACCTCTTCATGTATCCAAGCAAGTGTAAAAAAAGACTCAGTGTGAAGGACTGAAGCAACTACACTATGCTTCCTCACCTCAAATATTTCTTGCCCTGTTCTTATTCACCTTACTCTTACCAGATGTAGCACTGCTAGATATAGACCCTTTAAAGATCCCATACTTGATACTAGGTACTGGATTCTCTTGGTCTCTTCCTATAATCTTACTTTTTTTCAATCCCCAATTAGAAGGACTTCTCTTCTTCCAGTGTCTTATGGGAACCTCTTGTGGGTAGGCAGTGCAACATACATCCTGTGCTCTCTTTCACCTTCATGCTTTCTAGGGTCTTATACTCCTTATTCAACTGACATTTTGCACCTCCCTGAGCCATTTTATATGCTCTTTGTCTAAAAACCTTTTATATAAGTATGATTTTCCTGGGTGAGACAAGTACAAAGACCCTCAAATATAGGAAAGAATGCAAGACAGAGTAAGGAGAATTTCGAGTTTAAATTTTGCCTCTGTTGCCACATATATGGAATTTCAGTAAGCCTCAGTCTCTTCCTCTCTAAAATGGGGATAATGATAACACCTACCTCAGAGGATTTTGTAGAGATTAAATGAGATAATATGTGTAAAGTGCTTTGCAAACCTAGAAATGTTACACAAATATAAGTTATTTTGGTTGTCATAAGCATTGTTGTTATTACCTGAGGAAAAGAAACAGAACCAGTCAGATTCATTAAGATTTGAGATGTTTTATTACTCTTTTTTGACGTATTTGCACATGGGATTTGTTGGTTAACGTGGAGATATAGGAAGGAGAAAGAACACCAAATTTGTACCCAGAAAGGTCTGGGTTCGAATCCCAGATAAGACCTTTATGGCATATGTTTGGACAGGAACTTTTAACCTCTCTGTGCTTCATTTTCCTTCTCCGTAAAATGAGAGGGCTGAACTCATTGATCTGTATGATCCCTTCCAGCTTAACATTTATGATTCTATTATTCTGTGTACCCTCAAAGTAAACCTTTATTTCTTTCTGAGAAGCAGAAAAGGATTCCAAAGTTTCATACTGTCATCAGAATGGCTTTCTGGGAGTAACCTTCATTCAAAGACTGCTCTGACTTAACTCCTGAGATCCTACTGCCAAATATGCTGCTATAATTTGGTTTATGCTTTGAAAAGGGATAATCTTAGAGATACTGAAGATCTTTCTTACTTTTTATCCTCACCCTATACCTAATGATATCCATCAAAATGCCTAAAAAGGGGAATTTTCTCCTCAAAGTGTAAAATAAACTGTTCTACTTGCCATTCCTTGATCAGATCCTTTCCTTTTTCATCAGTCTGCACCTTTACCTTATTGCCTCTGCAATAGACTTTCTCCAAGATTGATGATGTCCTTTCAAAGCCATCTCTTCCTCTAAGACTTAGCTTTGGATTGTTTTCTTTCCTGGGACTTTCCTTTAAGTGTCTACCGTAACTCCAAATCTATAATTTCTCTCTTTGCTATATACTTTCATTTCAAATTACACCATAATTATTTGTAAACCTTTTTGTCCACTAAATTATAAGGTTCTTGAGAACAAGGGCTAGATTCTTTACATTTTTACTTCTGATGCATAAAAGTTGTTTAATAAGTATATATTGAATCAACAATAATTGATAGAAAGGAGAGTGGATTGAGGAGGTGGTTCTTTCCCTTGCTTCAATAATTGATGCTAACTCCTTATCCTCTTGGGGTTAGAATTATTGAAAATTACCCCAACCACTTTATATCACTTAAAAGTTGTCTTTCCAATTTTTTTTGACTTTTGGATCAAGCCCAGTGGGAGAGGACAATTGGAAATACTTTCTTTGATGACCCTTTGCTCATTATTCCACCAATAGGAAAGTTTGAGTTGATGGGAAGAGAACCCTCACTTCTGCATTTGCGTAACAGGCATAATCCTTCTCCTTAACCAACCTTGCATCTAGTTCTCCAATATTTCCCCAAGTCCTTTAGCAATTATATCATAATCTGCCAATTGAATGTCCTCTCACAAGAAACCAACAGCTTCTCTAGGTGTGCTTGTTACCCAATGAAGTAGGAAAGTAGGAGGTAGGAAATTATTTCATCTGTTCTAACAGCTAATAGAAGGCACTTGGAATTCCATTTACTGAGACATCTTAAAGAGACTGATTCTTATGTCATTCATCCAGAACTTTGCTCCTAGTATATGCTGTTCATTGAAGGTAGCTAAGAGTCATTTTTAAACTCTTTATTAGAAGTAAGCTGGCACTCAGGAACCTAGAATTTTCAGGTAATGGCTACTAACTATGCCCATGGTAAAATCTGGAGATGCAAACAAGATTTTGTGGTCCAAAATCTTCTCTCTTTTCACTAATGTTTTTGGGGAACAGGTAAAGGAACCAATGATAAAGGAAGAAGATGAAAGGATGAGGTAATAGGATCCAATTTAGAGGAATAAATAAAATAGAAGGGAAAAAGAAAAAAAACCAAAATGATAAAGAGAAAACAAAAAAAGGTGAAGAGAAAGAAGAAGAAATAAAAGAAAAAGGTATAATTTTGCAGGGTTATTAGTGACTATCAAATCTAACTCCTTCATTTTACAGCCGAGGAACCAAGTATCCAGAGAGATGAGGTACCTTGCCCCAAAATAGTAAGAAATGCAGACAGTATACAAATCCATGTCTTTGAAAACAAGTCTATGGTTCTTTCCCATGGGAGGAGAAGGAAAAATAAGAGGAGTAAGAAGAAAGGGAGATAATTTTCATTATACAGAAAAAACAACTTTAAGGCATTTTGGTCTTTGGATCCTAGAGAAAGGGAATAGAGCCAGATGGTCCCAACAAGTAATGGGGAGTAAGATCCTGGGGTGGTGATAATGATAATAGTGTGTGTCTCAATGACTCTCACCCTTAGGATGCAGAAATGAGCATGTTGGTAGTATATAAGGACCGAATAAAGATTAAAGGAAGTTAAATAAGGTATTCTTGGAAGAGATTTGACTGTTAGATCAGTTCTGGAGGAGCATCACATACCTGTAAGCAAAAGTTTGTTGGTCAGGAAGACGGGAGTGAAAGGTTGGAGAGGAAGAAGCATTTTTCTTTTTTTTTTCTTCTCAGGTTTAATCACTGGTTATACCTTTTATTTCCTGGATCGAGGTAAAGAGTCCCATAGTCCTCATTTTCAGTCTTCTGTTCTCCTGCTATCATTGAGATTCTGAAGGGAAGAAAGAAAAAGGTCAAGAGGGGAATTAGATTAGTGTGAAGATCTCCCAGTGTGTTTGCTAGAGGAGGGAGAGAATATAAGGCTATGGTCATGCTCCATTTTATATTCCCCCCCTCAACTCTTCTCCATGAGGGATTAATTTATTAACTGAAGAAGGATTGTGCCAGGGGACAAATTTTGCCAATTATTTCCTTTCCTTGAGTACCTGTCCTCCCTGGGGTCTAATCTCCAGAATGATTTTAATGGAATTTTAATTAGGAAAGCATCTATTGAATACCTACTATATCCAAGACTGCCACAATAGTAATGAGCCTTTTTCTGTTTGTTTACTAAAATGGTTTTCTTTTCTTTTGTGTGTGTAATGTTAATCAGTGCTGGCCATGTCCAGGGTTTCCCAATTCTTTTCTTGAATAAAATCTTCATGATGTATGAGAATGAGATTTCTGTGTAGTGAACGGATTTCCTCATTCTTTACTCTTGAACAATATTTTTCACTGTATTTTTTTTTATCTATCCTTTCCTTTGCCTTCTTTGCATTGAAGTCTTGGCACTGAAATTGGAGTTGATAAGACTTGAGCTTGAATTTGGCAGCACATACTTTATAGATAAGTGGGCAAATTACATAACCTCTTTCTTCTGTTTCATCGTCTGTAAAATGGGGATAATCCTTCACAATATTGTGGTAAGGATCAAATAAGATAATATATGTATAGTGTTTTCTAAACCATTAAGTGCTTCATAAATATTAGCTCTTATGGTTTTAAGTTGATTTAATGTTGTCATTTCTACCTTCCTAAGATCTTTTACAAATGTTGTCTTATCAACTCTCACTCATGACTAGTGCCTAATTTAGGCCCTCATCACATCTCCCCAAATCTATTGCTTTAACCTTCTAATCTAACTGGTCTCCCTGCCATACAGCGGTCCTTCCTTCACTTAGTAGTCAATGTGATTTTTCTAAAGGTAAGGTGTGAAACTACCACTGCCTTTCCTCCAACCCCCATCCTACAGTGAGCTCCAGTGGTTCCCTGCTACTTCCAGTATCCAATAAGAAATCCTCTGTTGGGCATTTAAAGCTCTTTATAACCTTTCCCTTTTCTACCTTTACAAACTTCTTATGTCTTACTCCCCTCAATGCACTTTTATGATCAAGCTATAATAGCGCACTTACAGTTACTGAGACACGAAGTTTATCTGCTCTCTTCATGCTTTTCCAGTGGGTGTTCCCAGGCTTGGAATTCTCTGTCTCCTCACTTCTACTTCTTAGCGTTCTTGGTTTTCTTTAATCCTGTTTTCTGTAGGATGCCTTTCACAGTCCTCCCTGCTCTTAATGCCTTCCCCTTTCTGATTGTCTTCATCTACTCTGGATGTATATTTTGTGTACCTCATTATTTACATGTTGTCTCCATATTAGAATGGGAGCTCCTTCAAGGTAGGGTTTGTGGTGTAATTGTGTGTGTGTGTGTGTGTGTGTGTGTGTGTGTGTGTGTATGTGTGTGTGTGTGAGAGAGAGAGAGAGAGAGAGAGAGAGAGAGAGAGAGAGAGTCCATCATTTAACATTGTGCCAGGTACACACGAAATAAATGTTTGCTGACCAATGATTAATGTGGAGGTTTTTATAGAATTTCTCTACCATTTCATCCTCTGCAAAACATGTTGGCATACAAGTTGTAATTCTTTTCATGGTGTGTTTTTTTAGTAACACTTTTAATAAACCCTGTAATATGAGAAGAATGCATGTCTTATGAAATGAAGTTTCTTCTTGCCTTTGAATACGTGATTAAACTACATACACCAATTGGTCTACTTGCCTTTCCAAGGAGGAGAAGTGAACCATCCTTCTGTTTAGCTACAACTTCTGAAATATCTCAGAATCTTCTAAATTAAATCTATAATCATTTAAAGGCATTTGATCTGACTCTTTCTAGGGGAAAATCAACATATAGTTGGTTTTCTAGAAAATTGGATGGACAGCTTCGCCATGTGTGAGTGTGTGTGCACGCCCATGTGTGTGTGCACATGTGTATGTGTGCACATGTGTGTTTGTATCCATGCACCTTGCACACTGCACATGTTACCTGTACTGAGAATTGAACTAGAGGGGAAGAGTGAACTGGGACAACTTTGGAAATTCCCATGTTCCTTTAATGACCAGAATATTCTCCCTGAAACAAAAACTCACGTAAAAAAATGAGAATTAATAAGTATTTATTTTTTCTTCTTTCTTTTTTCACCTCTTCCCTCCTCATAAAAAAGTAAAAAGCCAAATCTTTGCAACAAATACTCATAGGCAAACAAAAGAATTCTTATAGTGGGAATATTCATCTTTTTTCTTGTTTGTTCTTGTGATATTGTGTAATTGTGAGTTGTGGCAGAAGTATAATGTCTCAAAAACTAGAGGGTTACTCAAAGGACAGTGGAAAAATTTGTGGTCAGAGACTACAAAATATTGCAGATAAAAGCTTACATGGAAGAAATAGTGCAAAAGACATAAAAGAAGTACATGATCAATAGGACAGATGGGCTGGTCATGTTGTACACATAATGGATAACATGTAGACATCCCACATGCACCATACTGCAAATGTCAAGAGAACCTGAGAAAGGACTGCAACTCATTGGGTTGACCTCCTAGGATGGAATTTCCACTAATCTGAAGAAGGGGCCCAAGGAGAAAAGTGAGCAATTTGGGAAGTACCATCTAGAATTGCCATATGAAAGAAGAGTTAGATTTATTTTTATTGGTCTCAGACGGCAAAAATGGGATTAAAAATGGGTAGAAGTCACAGGGAGGTAAATTACCATTTGAGACGGGAAAATTTCTTAAGACAGAGTAGTGGGATGATTTACTCCAACTCACAGAGGTAAATGAAAGACAATGGGACTTAAATACAAGAATGTATCTTCATATGTTGTTATTGTTGTTGTTCATCCTTTGCCTTTGAAGAAGACATTATAGGTGTTGTCTTGACTTGCATGTGAATTGGATTTAAGCAAGGCAGAATAGTGCAAAGTTGTCAACCTCACTGTCTTTCTAGAGTCATCAAAGTCCAATGGCAAGACAAAAGTCAAGATGACTGGCAATGGCCTAGGATAGAGTGAAAGGTCTTAACGTCTTCAGCATTTGACCAAACTCTAGGCACTCCACAATGCCTGCGTCAGCCACTTTCATGGCCATTGGAATAAATTGCTCTCATGTATTCTGAAAAGGGCTTAGCAAGTTCTCACAGCAGGGGTGCTAATCCTCCCTGAATGTTCCACACACCTTTTCAGATATATGTATGTATTTACATATATAACACATATCTTCATATACCATACTATGAACATTATGTGATGTTCATATCACACGTAATGTTCAGGCAGTTTTCAAATCAGTATTGATTAGAGAAATGAAATTAAAAGAGCTCCGAGTTACCACATTACACCTATCAGATTGCCTAAAATGATAAAGTGGAAAAATGATAAGTGTTGGAGAAGATGTGGGAAAATTGGGACACCAATGCATTGTTGGAAAAGTTGTGAAATGATTCTGCCATTCTGGATAGCAATTTGGAACTTTGTCCAAAGGGCTATAAAACTGCATTTCTTTTGATCCAGCAATACCACTACTAGGTCTGTATCCCAAAGAGATCATCAAAAAGAGAAAAGAATCCACATGTGCAAAAATATTTATTGCAGCTCTTTTTGTGGTGGCAAAGAATTGAAAATTGAGGGGAAGCCCATCAATTGGGGAATGGCTAAACAAGTTGTGATATATGAATGTGGTGGAATCCTATTGTTCCATAAGAAATGATAAGTAGCAATATTTCAGAAAAACCTAGAAAGACTTGAATGAACTGATGCTGAGTGAAGAGAGCAGAACCAAGAGAACATTATACACAGTAACAGCAACATTGTGGGATGGCCAGCTCTGGTAGACTTAGCCCTTATTAGCAATGCAGTGATCTAAGACAGTTCCAAAAGACTCATGATGAAAAGTATTATCCACATTCAAAGAAAGAACTGTGGAATGTGAATACAAGTCAAATCGTACTATTTTCTCTCTCTTTTTTTCTTTCTCATGTTTTCCCCCTTTTGTTCTGACTCTTCTTTAATTACATGACTGATGTAGAAACATGTGTAATATAATTGTACGTGCATAGCCTATATCAGATTGCAGACCATCGTGGGGAGGGGGAGAAGACAGAGAGGGGGAATATTTAGAACTCAGAAATCTTATAAAAGTAAACGTTGAAAACAAAAACTAAATAAACAAATAAAAAAAGAATTTCCATGTTTTAGACAAAACCCAGTGGAACCACTAAGTGTCTTGAAGAAAGCTTTTTCCTGGGCCCATACGTATTTGTCGGTTTTCTTAGACTCTTTTTTTGGTGTCATGTTCCCCTTTGGCAGTCTGGGGAAATCTTTGAACTTCTCTCTCAGAATAATATTTTTAATGTACAAATTAAAATAAATAGTATCACATAGGAAACCCTTATACGTAAGCAGTAATGAAAATATTTTCAAAAATAAATTCATGAACCCCTTGAAATCTTTTTTTTTTTTTTTGGTGGTGGTGGTGGGAAGCAGGGTTGAAGTGACTTGCCCAAGGCTACACAGCTAATAAGTGTCAAGTATCTGAGGCTGGATATGAATTTAGGTCCTCCTGAATTCAGGACCTGTGTTCTATCCATGGTGCCACCTAGCTGCCCCAGACCCTTGAAATCTATCCACTAATCTGAAACCTCTGTTCTAAAAGCTTTGTCCCTGACCAAGGATATTCATTGTAGCTTTTATTTTTAATTTTTCATAAATAGAATTTTATTTTTTCCAATTATGTATAAAGATACTTTGCAACATTCATTTTTTATAAGACTTTGAGTTCCAAATTTTTCTCCCTCCCCCCTCTCATTCTCACTTCCTCAAGGCAGCAAGCAATCTGATTTTTCTGTTCAGCTCTGGTTTTTTCATCAAGAATGCCTGAAAGTCTTCTAATTCATTGAATGACCATATTTTCTCCTGAAATGTTATACTCATTTTTGCTGGGTAGGTGGTTCATGGTTTTAATCCTTGCTCCTTTGACCTCTAGAATGTCATATTCTAAGCTCTTTGATCCCTTAATGTAGAAGCTACTAGATCTTTTGTTATCCTGATTGTGTTTCCACAATACTCAAATTGTTTCTTCCTGACTGCTTGTCATATTTTCTCCTTGATCTGGGAACTCTGGAACTTGGCTATAATATTCCTAGGACTTTTCTTTTTGGGATCTTTTTGAAGAGGCGATGGGTGAATTCCTGCAATTTCTATTTTGCCCTCTGATTCTAGAATATGAGGACGATTTTCCCTGATAATTTCTTGATATATAGGCTCTTTTTTTTCATTACGGCCTTCAGGTAGTCCAATAATTTTTAAATTTCTCCACACCCTGAAAAAAACCAAATCAATTTATAAGCTAAACAAAAGAACCAACCACAGTAGAACCAAGGTCAAGATTAGCCAAAGTGCTGTCATATACTTTTCTACTAGGGACCTATAGTGGAGAATTGGTGGGTTTGAGCCTACAGGTAAGTGAGTAGCTGAATATTATTGGAATTGCAATGAGAGGCAATAGAAAACTGTGAATCTGGTTACCAAGAGTTTTCTTATGTGCTCTGGTCAATTTTCAACCCCATTTGGACTTTTCTCAGGGTGTCCTTCATGCCCTTATTATGTGGGCTATAAATCAAGGGATTTGCAAGTGTAGTCCCAGCTGAGTAAAACAAGGTAATGATTATTTGCATCCCAACTGGATTTCTAGAGTTTAGGCTGGTGTATATTTCTGTGAGCATTCCACAGAACAGGGATACCACAACTAAGTGGCAGCTATAGATGGAGAAAGCCGTATGCTTTTCAGTTGTTAGAGGTGCTCAGAGTTTATCTTTGAGCACCAGAGTATAAGATCCAAGGTTTAAGAAGGTGATGAAGATGATGAGGAAACTCAAAATTGAGTTGAAAAGTCCAATGTTGGAAGCAGGGATATAGTACAGAGCCATTAGGAGTCCTGGGTCAGAGACAAAGTGACCAAATATATTTAGGCCACAGAAGGGCAATTGAGTCTTAAAGTAGATTGGAATTTGACAACAAAAAAAGGAACTCATTGAATTGAGTAATACTAGTTTGATACAGAGACATCTTGTCATGATGGTGGGGTAGAGACCAGCAAAAAGTACCACTCAATCGCTGCAAAGCTCACTGGTACCAATGGAGAGAAAAATAGTAGAACTGGATGAAGCAAGAATTGAAGGAGATGACCTTGGTCTTGGAGATGAAATTGGCCATCATACTAGGAAGTGTGGTATTTATGTAGCATATCTCTAAGAAGAATTGACTAGGTGGATATATTTAGGTGTGTGGAGCGATTAGTCCAATTTCATTGCACAGATGACATTCCCCATTAGGGTCAGGATAGGTCAGACAGAACATCTCAAAGAGAAGGATCTGAATTTCTCCGTGGCAGGGTAATCTCAGAAGTATGAACTGAGTTGCTCAGTTTTTTGCTGATATATTCATGACACTTAAATCTATGAAGAGGACAAAAATGAGCATGAAATGGATTACTTTCTTCCTTTTCCCTCATAGAGTTTTAACTTTTAGGAATCTCTAATGTTCTTCCCTGCTCTAACATTCTAAGATTGCATGACTTTATGAAGTCAATAATTACCTATCTTAGGGCTGATGTAAGTTAACTGTTCAAAATAATCCTTCATATCCATTGCCCAAAACATGAAATCAATGCCTTTGCTTTGTTCTTCTTCCAGGTTGTCCTTTCCTTCAAAGATAAAGTCATGTTAAATGATCAGCTTGGGCAAAGTTAAAAACATGATAGATAACATTGTAAAAGAGTGTTTGAGAGTTTATGATATTTTTATATCATAAGAGTGTGCATATAATATAAGAATAAAGGGTAAAAATTCATTAAATAATGTGTTTTATATTTATGCTACCAACTCTCATACAAGTGCAATAAAATTTAGTGAAGAAGAGGGAGAAAGAAAAAGAAAAGATGAATAAATTTGTTGAGGAGTAAATTTCTTTGCCTTTTACTTTCATTTGAGTGATGTGAATGATTCTGAAAAGAGACCTCCATTAGGATATAGTTAGAAGGCAAGAACTAATGTAGTGGTAATGACACAAATACTTTTGCTCAAGCTAAGTTTTTACTTTCCCTGGTATTAAAAAAGTTGCATAGAGAAATAAAATCTACAAATTTTCACAATTTGGTTGCAAATATGCTTAGCAACCTTAGCTTATCTTATGTGAATCCCCATTACATAAGTTATTAGCTAGCAAAACTTGATTACTTGCAATTCTCAGAAAATTTCCGAAGCTTTCCTACCTAAATATCTTCATTTCTGCAGTTCCATACAAATAGGTTGGTGATTCATTTCTGTAAATAAAAATCCTTTGTGGCCCAGCTCAAAATCTACCTTTTCCATGAAGCTCAAGTTCTAAGTATTTTTCCATATTATTAACTTTCCTAGTGTTATGCAGAGAATAAGAGCAAGCTGAGACCTGGCTTCATGGTAAATTTAGGTGTGGATTTATTGATTAAGTGGCATGACTACCTGGAGTGTAAACTCAAATCAGTCAGTCTGGAAGGAAGGTGCAAGCAGTGTTTAAAAAGGCTAAAACCACAAAAACCACAATCAGGGAGGGGAACTAGCATAAACAATGACATACAGAAGCCAAAAACAGCCATTGGTTAGATCTATAGCTCAGGGCTAATTCAGGAATATGGCACAATGGTACAAGGGTGCAACCTTCCTCAAACAAGGGGCTCCCTCCCAGAACAGGGTGGAGGGTTGTTGGGCAATGGGGAAGTGGAGAACAGTCAATTTGCCAGAACAGACTGGGGGGACCCTGCTGGGTCAGCTTCCCAAAATGGGGTGGTCTCCACATAAGACAGACTTGCACCTTAACCCTGGAACTGATCCTTGTACAGAATGTTGATTCAAGGAGAATGGCGGTGGGGGGTCATGCCCTGGGCAATTTACCCAGGAATATGCCTTAAGCTGTTTTGGGCTAGCACAGGGTTTAGGACACAGAGAAAGACAAAAAAATGAAGGGCCAAAATATGGTGGACCTCAAAGTAGTGTGATTTGGGTTTGGGTGCAACACTAACATCTTCGGTTGTTTTATTTTAGCTCGTTTATAATTTTCTATTTTTAAACCCCTTGAAATTCCGGTTTTTATTTGTCTTTGTGTTTCCCACATTGTCTCCCCCTGACTTAAACAGAACATAAACTTAATAAGCACTTGTTTAATGAATGAATGACCCTGCCAATCTCATATTGATGGATTGTCGAATCTTTTTTTCATACAGTTTATTTAATTAATATACAAATATTAGTGTTTTGGTTGATCGATCCTCCACTGATCCTTAAACAGGCAGAGCTACTGACACCTAGGAAATAGTTTTCAATCTGTACTTAGAAAGATCTCTGAGTGAATCGGAGATTACAGAGATTATTAAGAAACATTTCAGAGGTAACTTTACCTGGTTACATTTGCTCAATGCTCAAGGAGATGTTTTGAAATTATCTCAATGAGCACCTCCACTATAGATTTTCTTGACACACTCTCTGTTTTTGTTATTGTCTCTTCATCTGTCTCTATAATTTCCATTTTTCCTTCTGTATCTACTGCTATTTATTTAATCTACATCTATACCATTTACAGCTATATTTTTATATCTCTCTATTCCTATATTCATCTCTATTTCCATCTCTTTCCCATCTCTATCATCTCTATTTTGATTTCTACCTTCCATCTACATCTATATTATCCTTTTATCTATGTGATCTCCCTCTCTTCATTTTAACCCTATCTTTTAACCCCCCATCTTCCTCTTTCATTTTGTCCCTGGTGTATAATAATATCTTATGGTTGAACTTGGCCATCAGGCACAATATATTTCAATGGTGGTAAATTATACTTGAAGTTACAATTTAGGATTTTATGAATTCATTCATATAGTGGAGTAAGCACTGAACCAAAATCACAGAACATGTTTAAATTCAGATTATCCTCTTTATTTCTTGTGTGACCCTTGCAGTGTATACTGAACCACTCTGGCTTCACTTTCCTCATCTTTAGAACAAAAGAAGGAAAACTCAATGATATCTAAAGTTCCTTTCAACTTCAAATCTATTTGAACATATGCACACATTGTGATCCTGGACCTTCCCTTCTTTTGTCTCTCCTACCTCCTGAGGATACCTATCTTTATTGGTACCTCCTAAAGAAATGAATTTCAGAAGTACTGTGAATAGTTGATGTATATGACAGAAATGAGAAATAATGAAATGGTAGAGGGTAAGTGGTAGGGCCAAAGGGTTCAGGTCACACAGGAGAGTAAGGAAAAATAAGATCTTCTGCCAGTAAACCCTTCAGGAATACTTTTCTCTCCTGCTATTGATTTTCCTTTACTGCTACAGATCTCAGGAGTTGACCTGCTTGGTTTTGAATGCTCTAACAACACCTGCTGCTTTTAATTAAGATGTCCTTTTATTCACTGGATCAGGGCAGATTAGAATTTGTTGTCACAAAATTTCCCTTAAGTGCCTGTCTCTGCAGCATACATATAACTCACTGGGAATTTCCCAAAGGTTTGTTGTTTAAATTGCCAAGAACAGAGGGGCAATAGGATGTGAAAAGAATCACTTTTATGCCAAATCTCCCTCCCTTCCTTTTTTCTTTTTTGTACTTAGATCCTGTCAGGGAAGGCGAATTGTGTCTTTATACAAAAGAAATGAAATGACAATTTATGGTGTTTACAAATTATAATTTATTTGTATTGCAAACTCGGGCTAATAGGCATTTGTTCTTAGAATCTGAAATAAAGGTAAGAGTTCTTCATGGTAGAACAAGATAGTTGAGTTAAAAAAATGAGATGGAATATTGCTTTGCAGTATGGGAAACCAATGACAGTGATAGCAGGAGAATGGCCTTAGATATCTAAAATCTCCTCTTCTATCTATTTTCTTCCACTAGTCCTACCACCATTTAGATGCAGTGAGAAGTAGAAATGGAGTAGGAGTCCGAAGTGGTCCTAGACCACAGTTACAAGAGGATAAAGACAAAAAAACATTTTAAAGACACCAATACGTTTATATGTAAGGAATGAGAATAGATGAGAATATACGTAGAGAGAATCCCAGGTTTGGAAGAAGTTTCAGAAGTCTTCTGGTCCAACCCTTACCTGAGCAGGAAAGACTACTACTTACTCAATAAGATCATCTAGGCTATGCCAAATGTCTTATGAGTACAAAATGCACTAAAATTTCAGAGCAGGGACTGATAATCAGGGCTGGGGGTAGATAAAAGAGTGACTTAGAAAAAGTTAGTAGAAGGTAATCAGCTCAAGAAAATTGACAGAACTTCTGAGAATATTCAACTTGGGTTGTATGATCAGTAATTATGAACAAGAGTCCAAAGTTGTAGAATGGCACCTGTCTTGTCAATTTGGATAATGAAAATGGTTTATCTCTACTTCTTTAAAGCCATTTCCCCCCTCAATATGTTTGTGTCAGAATTCCTTCCAAAGCTCAATTCATAATATGTGTTACTCCTTGAAAGGAAGGTTGCATAAAGCCTTCAAAATTTCAGACACCAGGGACTGAGGTAGAGTTGGGCAAGGAAGAGTACCTGGGCCCCTGAAATGTCACTTAATGATCTACCTATTTAAATTATAGGTAATGTAGACTCGATGCTTTCAACAGAATGCAAACATTCCTTGGTGCAGTAGGGAAGGTAAATAGGAATCTGGATTTCAGGGATGTAAGAGAAAGCAGGAGTGATAGTATAAATAGAAATAATAAATATGAATAATAAATGGATGAGAAATACACATAAGGTAGATTGAACTTTTCAATTAAATTCAACAAACTTTTATTTTACTTCTGTGATATACAAGGTCCTTTCCTAGGCTTCATGTACTGTAATGCCATGCTTGAGCAGCTTCCCAAAAGAATGCTATTGTGAACAGCTTTTAAGGTTCTGATTACACAGTATAGTGAACACCCCTTTTATTCCATAACAAATCAAGGCAAACATTCACAACAAATCACAATATTCACAACATTACATCTTATCACAGAAAATCACAATATAGTGTTCACAACAGCTTAACATTAAAATGGCCACATAGTTTTCACCAAAGTGGTCACAGTATTTAGAACAAAGAACAAAAGAATAATTGTCTTGTATCCCTAAGGAGGTTTGCCTCCTCACTCAGTCATTCAGTCATCTTACAATACAATATTCAATCTTCCACTCATGGGACAATTATAGATTAACTTAATCAGTCACTTATCTAGCAATAAGTCACTAAATATTGTTAATCACTAAATACAATCATTAGAAAATTACACAAACCCTCCACCTTGGTCTCTAGTAAACTTCAATTTCATCAGGCATTCAAAATCCAAGGAGAGGCGTTTTCTTCATCTTTACTCAGGGTGGTCTCTCAGATTCCCTGGATCCCCTTCCATGGTCCCAGCTTCTACCTGAAACGACCAAACAGTCACCTGCATTCAGAGGCAGATAGCTCCCAGGTTCTCGTCCAGTCCTTCGGGCAGTTCTTGCTACACACTGAAGTTCGTAGGGTCCAGGATATCTCAAAACCTTCACAACTTCTGTTGCTGGAACTCAAGGATCAACTAAGCCACAAACAAACAAGGTCTTAGCATACCAGTCATGCTTCTTCAGTCCTCCAGCAGTTCAGCTGGCCCTAGGACCCAGAAGAAACCTCAGCCTTCCAGGTGGCCTTCTCAGTAGCAACTTCAGCCTTCACTAGATTCTGGTCTTAAGAAAACTCCAACTCAGTTCTCAGTACAGCAAATAGCACCCCAGCTTCCAGATGCTGGGAAAATTCTACCTCCTCCACTAGGAACCTGCCAGGAGGAAAACTCTAATTCTGAACATCTCTCTCTGTGCCTCTTCTTATACACACACACACACACACACACACACACACACACATACACACACACACACAGGCTTCCTGTCTCAGCCAATCCTTTCCTGTTACTCAACAACAGGAGACAGAATTCACACCTTCTGTTTCTTTCTTAGAGCTACTTAGCCCTTAGTTACTAAGGACTAAGAGCTAAGTACCTGCTTACTTGACATAACAAAAAATGGGTCTTCAAATTTAAATTAATTACCATTACATGTAGGCAAAGACAAAAATACAATATTCCTTCAAGGAATTAGCAAGGGTTTTATTTGTTTAGGGGTGGTCTTCTGAGATCTGGTAGTTTTCTGCTCTCTCAGTACCTGCTCCACTGTTGTAGCATTGATATACTTACTTGACCTTAAGAAATGGTAGCATTTCTATCCCTTAGAACCCTTGCCTTTACTACTTTTTTCTTAGTTCCTCCTTAGAATCCACATCTCTAGCATCTGTGTTCTCATGAACATGTCAATTTTCCTATCTTGGGAATCCCTTAAGTGCATAAGAAAAGAAAAATTCAAAGTCTAAGCATTCTGTCTTGCTCTTTTCTCTACAACTGCTGTGGGCCTGCTCACTCCATCCTTAGTAAAGGTGACTCTCATTTGGTTGACCAAATCATGCACATTTTGTGCACTCACTTCATGAACTTATTGATTTACATCCAGACAGTGAGGAGGCATGGAAAGAAAGGAAATGGACTTTTGTGTCCATCTATGTTATGAATCCCTTCCCTCTCTGAAAGAGTTGGTGGTTGCTTTCCTGATTCCAAAAAGCCTTTGCTTCTTAGAGTGAAATATTGGATGGATTCAGGAGTACATGAAATTCCAGGCAACTGATACCTCCAGAAAGGAATGAAAGGAAACACAGAGATGATCTAAGGAGCTATTTGAAATGTTTGTCTCAGGACTGAACCTTAGGTACATGCCATGGAAGATTGAAGAATATCACAGAAACCTTTATGTCTTTCCCTATTCAAGAATCAAGTCTATTAGGTGCTCAAAATGCAGGACTCTTGGGGAGAATTTTTTTATTTTATCCAAACTAGTTTTCCTCCTCCACATTTAGCCTTCTAAGTGATTCTTGCAATACTCTAATTCCATCCTCTTAGCAAAATTGTCTTGATTTCATGGATTCCACAGCTTGCTATGCTCCATGGGTCAGGCACAATCACAGCATCAGTTTGGTAGAGTGGATCCTTACTTGGGACTCTCTAAAATAGGGTTCTATTCTCTGATTTATAACACCAGAACACTTAGCCCTTGGAAGAATTTCCTCTCTTTTCCATGTATAAAAACATAGTGAATAATTAGTGATTCGTCTACTTTAGACAATTTATGTCTCATTTTGCATCTTTCTGATGAGAGGGAACATATGCCTAACCACCACTGTTCTGAAGTCATCATTGGTTACGGCATTGAGTATAATTCTGTTCTTTCAATCTTTGAGAATCTTTCCAGTTTTTCAGCACCTCAATACATGCATATTTTAGGGCAGGATTAATATTTGAGAAAATAACAATGTTTACAGTATTCATTTGCACAGCAGTATACAATCTCATGATTTTTGCTTTCATTGATCTAATATGCTCATTTTTCTTATTTTCTTTTCTTGTCTTTTAAATTTTTACATACCTGCTTTGTTCAATGTAAACTGACAAAAAATTTATTTTAAAAAGTACATTTTAACTTATTTATATAGGTATCCTTTTGAATTTTGTCTTTTCTGTTTGTAATTTAAATATTAAGTTTGTCTCAATTTAGCAACTACTCCCCACTTTCACTCTCTTTCCCTTAATCCTTTCTGATCATTTTACATTATTTTCTCAAGATGTTATATCATTTTTTAAGTAGATAGAGCATAATCACACATTATATCATGATTTGGGCACAACATACATTTGCTGAAACACAATAGATTGCTGTAGTCAGAAGACCCTGAGAGGCAAGGTGGCCTAGGGGATAACGACCTAGCCTTCAGGCCAGCAAGACCTGGGTTCAGATCCCTCTTCAGAGAAACATTTTATTTTGTGATTCTGGGCAAGTCATATCATGGTCAGAAAAGTAGTAAGATTCTATGGTCATTGAAGTTTATTAACTGGGTATGCAAAGAAGTCAATTTTTCTTGCTATTTCACTTCAGTAGAATGTTATAGACTTAGGTGGTCCTCCAAGGGTTTCTTATATTAAGATTCTAATTCTCTTTTCCCCAGGACTTTCCTCAGGGCTTCCTGCATTTCCCTGTTCCTAAGACTGTAGATCATAGGGTTTAAGAATGGGGTGACAACAGAATAAAAGAGAGTCACAATCTTCTGGGTCCAAGAATCACGCCCTGAACTTGGCTTCACATACATTACCATCACAGATCCAAAGAACAAAGACACTACAGCTAAGTGGGAGCCACAAGTGGAGAAGGCTTTTCGCCGACCTGCTGCAGAAGGAACTTTCAGCACAGCTCTCAGAACAAGTGCATAAGTTCCCATGATGAATCCAACAGGGGCAAAAGAACTCAAAGAACTCAAGGTGGAACAAGTGAGCTCCATCATAGGGACTCGGGTGCATGTGAGAGCTAGCAGTGGCCCAGAGTCACAGACAAAGTGGTCAATAATCTTAGGATCACAGAAGGCCATCTGAGAAATGATAATGATGGGGACCAGGTACCAGAGGAAGCCAAATGCCCAGCAACTGATCATCAGGTTGGCACAGAGACATCTTGTCATGATGGTTGGATAGTGTAGAGGCCAGCAGATGGCTAAGTACCTGTCAAATGCCATAATTGCTAGAAAAAAACATTCCGTGACACCCAAAGAAAAGAAGAAGTAAAACTGCAAGAAGCAGACAGAGAAAGAGATGATCTTGGTCTCAGAGAGGAAGTTGACCAACATATTAGGGATGATGGTAGTAACATACCAGATCTCTAAGAAGGAGAAGCTGGCCAGGAGTATATACATTGGTGTTTGGAGTTTCTGATCCCAGACCACTGCACAGATGATGGCTCCATTTCCCAAAAGCGTTAGAATGTAGATGACGAGTAACAGTGAAAAGAAGAAGAGTTGGTTCTCTCTACGACAGGGGAACCCAAGGAGGATGAAACCAGCAATATTACTGGACACATTGTAGATGCTATAAATATTCTTTTGGCCATCAGCTAAAAGAAGACAAAACGCAAATTTGTTTTATTGTTCAATTTATTCATAAATAGATTAGTATATTGGTAGGGAGGTTTCAGTCTCTATAGAGGCAAGATGTTACAACAGATTGCATGTTGGTCATGGAGCCAGGAAGATTTGGGTTTGGATTCCTCCTCTGGCCCTTACTAGCTGTGTGGCCATGGGAAAATCATTTAGCTTTTCTGAGCCTCCGTTTCCTCATCAGTCAGATGGAGATAATAATAACTTTAGTCTTAGTGTTGTTGGGAGGGCCAATGAAATAATCCATATGAAGTACTTTTTAAACCTCAAATTGTTAGACAGGGTGTTTCAAAAGTCTTAGTGCTATTCAGCTATTAAAGCTTAAAACAGCACTAAGACTTTTGGGACAACCTGCGTAAATATCAGTTATTGATGTTATTATATGAGAAGCTAGAGCTCCATTTCCTGGAAGTTGGGGGAAAAGATTTGCTAAAGTCTTTTCTCATTTGCAAATGATCACCAGTGACATTCATTTCAATGACTCCTCTTCCTAATCCTTTACTTTGAATTGTTATATCATTATCTTAAATCCTCTTCTTGTTACAAGCTGAAGATTTGCCCAGAATCAGAAGCAGTAGTAAAATAATTTTATTTCCCCTCTGTATTCACTAAATTTAGGCTGCTCTGATAGAATAAAACCATGCTCACTGAGATGAAGTCCCAGCACCCTTCATTTGCCAGTCTTCTCAGGTACAGAACCTAGCACAGGTCCTGGTAGATTGTAGGCACTTAATTCATGCTGATTGACTGAATGCAAATATGGAGACTGGTGAGCTGGCATAATTTAGCCTTATGATAGTGATAGTCTGTATGTGATCAAACTTTCATTCATGCTACCTTTCCGATGATGGCTATGTGGTCCAGAACAGCAAGAGCCAAGTACTCAGCTCAGCACAGACACCTAAGAACTTCCTTATGTATCCAAGCAAGTGCAAAAAAAGGCTCAGTGTGAGGGACTGATGCAACTACACTATGCTTCCTCACCTCAAATGTTTCTTGCCCTGTTCTTATTCACCTTACTCTTACCAGATATATCATTGCTTGATATAGACCCTTTAAAGATCCTATACTTGGTTTCTAGGTACTGGATTCTTTTTGTCTCTTCCCATAATCTGCCTTTTTTCAATACTCAATTAGAAGGACTTCTCTGCCTTTAGGGTTCCATGGGAACCTCTTGTGGGCAGTACAAGGTACATCCTGTACTCTCTTCCACCTTTATGCTTTCCAGGGTCTTATACTCCTTATTAATCTGACATTTTGCACCTTCCTTGTCCATTTTATATGCTCTTTGTCTAAAAACCTTTTATATAAGGATGATTTTCCTGGGTGAGACAAGTACAAAGACCCTCAAATATATGAATGAATGCAAGGCAGAGTTAGGAGGATTTCATGTTTCAATTTTGTCTCTATTACCACATATATGGAATTTCAATAAGTCTCAGTCTCTTCCTCCCTAAAATGGGAATAATGATAACACCTACCTCAGAGGATTTTGTAGGGATCAAATGAAATAATATGTGTAAAGTGCTTTGCAAACCTAGAAATGTTATACAAATAGAAGTTATTTTGGTTGTCATAACCATTGTTGTTATTTCCTGAGAAAATGAAACAGAATCAGTCAGATTCATTAAGATTTGAGACGTTTTATTACTCTTTTTTGATCTATTTGCACATGGGATTTATTCATTAATGTGGAGATATAGGAAGGAGAAAGAACATTTAATTTAGAACCGGGAAGATCTGGGTTCAAATCCCAGCTCAGACTTTTACAGCATAAGTTTGGACAGGAACCTTTCACCTCTCTGCTTCATTTTCCTTCTCTGTTGAGAGGGCCGAACTCACTGATCTGTAAGATCCTTTCCAGCTTAACATTTATGATTATCTTATTCTGTGTACCCCCAAAGTAAACCTTTATTTCTTTCTGAGACAAGGAAAAGGATTCCACAATGTTTCATACTGCCAGCAGAATGACATTCTGGTAGTAACCTTCATTCAAAGACCGCTATCACTTATCTCCCAAGATCTGACTGTCAAATATGCTGCCATGATATGGTTTTTGCTTTGAAAAATTATAATTCTAGAGACAGTGAATATCTTTGTTGTTTTTTAACCTTGCCCATCATCTAATGATATGCATCAAAATCCCTAAAAACGGGAATTTCCCCCTAAAAATGTAAAGCAAACTGTTCTACATGATGTTCCTTGATCAGACACTTTCCTTTCTCACTAATCTACACCTTCTGATTATTGCCTCTGCAATAGACTCCCTCCAAGACCGACGATGTCCTCTGAAATCCATCTCTTTCTCCAAGACTTAGCTTTTGAATGATTTCTTTCCTGTGACTTTCTAGGTGTCTAACACCACTCCAAATTTATTATTTCTCTCTTTGCCATATAATTTATTTCATTCAAAATTGCATTATAATTATTTGTGAACTTTTTTTGTCCACTAAAGTACAAGATTCTTGAGAACAAGTTCTTGATCCTTTTACATTTTTGCTTCTGATACATCAAATAGGTTTAATAAGTATATATTGAATCAACAATATTTCTTGGAAATGAGAGTGTGTTGAAGAGGTTGGTCTTTCCCTTTCATCAATAACTGATGCTACTTCCTTATCCTCTTGGGGTTAGAATTATTGAAAATTACCCCACCCACTTTTCCCTCTCATAGCCTGCTCCCCACTCCATTTTGTTTAGTTATGGATCAAGCCCAGTGGGACAGGACAACTGCAAATACTTTCTTTGCTGACCCTTTGCTCACTGACCTACCAGCAGGACAGGTTGAGTTGATGGAAAGAAAGACTTCACTTCTGTATTTGTACAGTAGGCAAAGTCCTTCTCTTTAACCAACCTTGCATCTAGTTCTCCACTATTTCCCTAAGTCCTTCAGAAATTAAATCATAATGTGCCATTTGAATGTCCTCTCTCGAGGAACCAGTAGCTTCTCTATGTTTGCTTGTTACCCAGTGAAGTAGGAAATTATTTTATCTCTTCAAACAGCTAATGGAAGGCACTTGGAATTCCAATTACTGAGGCATCTCAAAGAGACTGATTCTTATGTCCTATAACTTTCTATTCATCCAGAACTTTGTTCCTAGCGTATGCTTTTCATTGAAGGTAGCTGAGAGTCATTTTTAAGCTCTTTAGTAGAAGTAAGCTGACACTCAGGAACCTGGAATTTTCTGCTACTGGCTGCTAAACGTGCCCATAGTAAAATCTGGAGACTTCTCACAAGATTTTTTGGTAAAAAATCTTCTCTTTTCACTAATGTTTTTGGGGAACATGTAAGGAAACTGAGAATAATGGAAGATGCTGAAAGGGTGAGGTTGTAGGATCCAATTTAGAGGAAAGAGGAAAATACAAGGGAAAAGAAAAAAAGGATGATGATAAAGAGAAAACAAAAAAAGGGTGAAGAGAAGGAAGAAGAAAAAAAGAAAAAGTTGAATTTTGGAAGGTTATTAGTGACTATCCAAGAACCCAGAAAGATGAGCTACCTTACCCCAAAATAGAAATGCAAATGGAATACAAATTGATGTCTTTGAAAAGAATTCTGTGCTTCTTTCCCTTGGAATGTTGAGGAAAAAGAAGAAGAGGAAGAAGAAAAGAAGAAAATTTTCATTGTACAGAAAAAAAAATTTAAGGCATTTTGGTTTTTGTTTCTTTGAGCCAAAGGGAATAGAGCCAGATGGTCCCAACAAGTAATAGGGAGTAAAAAACTGGGTGGTAGCAATTATAATAGTGTGTGTCTCATTGATACTCAGCCTTAGGATGTAGAGATGAGCATGTTTGTAGTATCTAAGGACCTGATAAGAATTTACAGAAGTTAAATAAGGCATTCTTAGAAGGGATTTGAATGTTAGATCAGGTTCAGAGGAACACCACATACCTGGAATCACTAGTTGGTTAGTCAGGAAGATGGGAGTGAAAGGTTGGAGAAGAAGAAGCATTTTTCTTTTTTTTCTTCTTCTCAGGTTTAATCACTGGTTACACCTTTTATTTTCTGGATCAAAGTAAGGAGTCCCATAGTCCTCATTCTCAGTCTTCTGTTCTCCTTCTATCATTGAGATTCTGAAGGGAAGAAAGAAAAAGGTCAAGAGGGGAATTAGATTAGTGTGAAGATCTCCCAGTGTGTTTGCTAGAGGAGGGAGAGAATATAAGGCTATGGTCATGCTCTATTTTATACTTCCCCCCCTCAAACTTCCCCTTGAGGGATTAATTTATTAACTGAAGAAGGATTGTGCCAGGGGACAAATTTTGCCAATTATTTCCTTTCCTTGAGTACCTGTCCTCCCTGGGGTCTAATCTCCAGAGTGATTTTAATGCAATTTTAATTAGGGAAGCATCTATTGAATACCTAGTATATGCAAGACTCCCACAATAGTAATAAGCCTTTTTCTGTTTGTTAACTATAATGGTTTTCTTTTCTTTTGTATGTGTGATGCTAATCAGTACTGACCATGTCCATGGTCTCCCATTTGTTTTCTTGAATAAAGTCATCATGATGGATGAAAATGAAATTTCTGTGTAGTGAATGGATTTTCTCATTCTTTACTCTTGAACTATATTTTCCACTGTATTTTTTTTTAATCTATCCTTTCCCTTGTCTTCTTTGCCATGAAGTCTTGGTACTGGAATTGGAGTCAATAGGACTTGATTTTGAATTTGGCATCAGATACCTTATAGATATGCCAGCAAGTTATATTACCTCTGACAGCTTCTGTTTCATCATCTCTGAAATGGTGATAATCTCTCACAATATTATTGTGAGGATCAAACAAGATAATACATGTAAAATATTTTCTAAACCATTAAGTGTTTCATAAATATTAGCTCATATGATTATGTTGATTTAATTTTGTCATTTCTACTTTCTTAAGATCTTTTACAAATGCTGTCTTCCCAACTGTCAGTCATGACTAGTGCCTTATTTAGGCCCTCATCACATCTCCCCAAGTCTACTGCTTTAATCTTCTAACTGATCTCCCTGCCACACAGCAGTCTTTCCTTGACTTAGTTGCCAATGTGATTTTTCTAAGGGTAAGGTGTGAACATACCACTGCCTTTCCTTGTACCCCCATCCTAACGTGAGCTCCAGTAGTTCCCTATTACTTCCAGTATCCAATAAAAACTCCTTTGTTGGGCATTTAAAGCTCTTTGTAACCTTTCCCTTTTCTACCTTTACAAACTTCTTATGCCTCACTCCCCTCAAAGCACTTTATGATCAAGGTGTATTAGCCCACTTACAGTTACTGAGACATTCCCTCAATTTCCTGTTCTTTGCCATCACAAAAAGAGGTATTGTAAATACTTTTGTACATGTAGATCCTTTTCCATTTTTTATGATCTCTTTGGGATACAGACCTAGTAGTGGTATTGCTGGGTCAAAGGGCATGCACATTTTAATTACACTTTGGGCATAGTTCTAACTTATTCTCCAGAATGGTTGGATCAGTTCATAGCTCCACCAATAATGCAGTAGAATCCCAATTTTCCCACATTTTCGCCAACACTTATCATTTTCCTGTTTTGTCATGTTAGCCAATCTGATAGGTGTGGGGTGGTACCTCAGAGTTGTTTTAATTTCATTTCTCTCATCAATAATGATTTTGAACATCATTTAATATGATTATAGATAGTTTTAATTTCTTCATCTGAAAACTGCCTGTTCATATCCTTTGACCATTTATCAATCGGGGAATGACTTGTAGTCTTAAAAATTTGAGTCAGTTCTCTATATATTTGAGAAATGAGGCCTTTATCAGAAACACTAGTTGTAAAATTTTTTCCCTAGCTTTCTGGTTTTCTTCTAATCTTGATTGCTTTGGTTTTGTTTGTGCAAAATCTTTTTAAGTTAATGTAATCAAAATGATCCATTCATTTCATAATCTTGTCTATCTCTTGTTTGGTCATAAATTTTTCCATTCTCCACAGATCTGAAAGGTAAACTATTCCTTGTGCTCCTAATTTGCTTATGGTATCCCCCTTTATGTCTAAATCAGGTACCATTTTGACCTTATCTTGGTATATGATGTGAGATGTTGATCTATGCCTAGTTTCTGTCATACTATTTTCAGGTTTTCCCAATCACTTTGGTCAAATAGTGAGTGTTTTCACAGAAGCTAGAATTTTGGGAGTTTTCCAAACGTAGGTCACTGTAGTCTTTTACTACTGTGTCTTGCATACCTAACCGATTCCACTGGTCTATCCCTCTATTTCTTAGCCAGTACCAAGTAGTTTTGAGGATTCTGCTTTTTAATATAGTTTTAAATCTGGTATGACTAGGCCATCTTCCTTTGTGTTTTCTTCCATTAATTCCCTTGACCTTCTTGACCTTTTGTTCCTCCACATGAATTTTATTGTTATTTTTTCTAGCTCTATAAAATAATTTTTGTAGTATGATTAGTATGGCACTGAGTAAGAACATTAATTTAGGTAGAATTGTCATTTTATTGGCCTATTCATGAGCAATTAATATTTTTACAATTGTTTAGATCTGACTTTATTTGTATGAAAAGTGTTTTGTGATTGTATAGATGTACTTACTGGGTTTGTCTTAGCAGGCAGACTCCCAAATATTTTATATTGTCTACTCTTATTTTAAATGAAATTTCTCTTCCTATCTTTTGCTGCTGCATTTCATTAGTAGTTTATTGAAATGTAAATCATTTATATGAGTTAATTTTATATCCTGCAACTTTGCTGAAGGTGTTAATTATTTCAAGTAGTTTTTTAGTGGGTCCTCTAGGATTCTCTAAGTATAACATCATATTATTTCCAAAGAGTAATAGTTCAATTACTTACTTTTCTTCTCTTATTGTTAAAGCTAACATTTCATGGTGATAGTGGGTATCCTTGCTTCACCCCTGATCTTATTAGCAAAGGTTCTAGCTTATTCTCATACATAATACTTGCTGATGGTTTAGATACTTATCATTTTAATAAAAGCTTTATGTTCACTTGTGTTTTAATAGGAATACTGCCGTATTTTGTTAAAAGCTTTTTCTGCATCTATTGAGATAATCATATGATTTCTGTTAATTTTGTTATTGTTAAGGTCAATTATGTTGATAGTTTTTCTAAAATTGAAGCAGCCCTGTATTCCCACCTGGACATAGTATAAAATCCTTTTGATAAGTTGCTGTAATCTCTTTGCTAATATTTTACTTAAAAATTTTGCATCAATATTCATTAGAGAAAGTTCTCTATAATTTTGTTTGTTTTGGCTCATCTTGGTTTAGGTATCAGCACCATATTTGTGTCATTAAAGGAACTTGGTAGGACTTTTTTTTTGCCTATTTTCCCAAATAGTTTATATAGTATTAGAATCAATTGTTCTTTAAATGTTTGGTAGAATTCACTTATAAATCCATTTGGCCCTGGAGATTTTCTCTTAGGGAGTTCATTCATGGCTTGTTCAGTTTCTTTTTCTAAAATGGGGTTATTTAAGTATTTTATTTTCTCTTCTGTTAATTTGGGCAATTTATGTTTTCGTAAGTATTTGTCCATTTTACTGAGATGGTCAGATTTAAGGGCAAGCTGATGGGCAAAATAGCTCCCAATTATTGTTTTAATTTCCTCTTCATTGGTGGTAAATTCATCCTTTTCATTTTTGATACTGGTAATTAGGTTTTCTTCTTTCATTAAAAAAAATCAAATTAACTGAAGTTTCATCTATTTTATTGATTTTTCTTATGAAACTAACTCTAAGTTTGATTTATTAGTTTGATAGTTTTCTTTATTTTAATTTTATCAATCTCTCCTTTTATTTTCAGAATTTTTAATTTGGTATTTAATTGCAGATTTTAATTTGTTCTTTTTCTTTTTTTTGTCTTTATTAATGTGTTTCTTTACTTTTAGTTTACAACATTCATTTCCACAATCCCTTGAGTTTCAAATTTCCTCTCCCTCTCCCTGTACTCTCCCCTCCCCACATAGCAGAAGGCAATCAAGTATAGGATCTGCAAATACTTTCACATGAGACGTTGGTCAGGTTGTAAAGAAGGATTGTAACTGATGGAATCAACAATGGGAAAGAGGAAGCAACACCAAACAAGAAAAAGAAAGGGAGCAGGTAGTTTGCTTCAATCTGCATTCATACTCTGTTGTTTCCTGTTCTTTCTGTGAATGTGGACGTCTCTTTCCATCATGAGTCTTTTAGAGTTGTCTTATAACCTTGAATTGCTGGTAAGAGTCCAGTCTATCCAAGTTCGTCATCACATATACGTTGTATAAGTAATTGTGTACAAATTTCTCCTGGTTCTGCTCTTCTCACTCAGCATCAGTTCATAGAAGTCTCTCCAGGTAAGTATGAAGTCCGTCTGCTCCTCATTTCTTATAGCACAATAGTATTCCATTACATTCTTATGCCACAACTTGTTTAGCCATTCCCCAATTGATGGGCATCCCCCTAATTTCCAATTCTTTGCCACCACAAAAAGAGCTGCTATAAATATTTTTGTACATACAGGTCTTCCTCCCACTTCTATGATCTCTTTGGGATACAACCGCAAAAGTGGTATTACTGGGTCAAAGGGTATGTATGCAATTATTTATAGCCCTTTGAGCATAGTTCCAGATTGCTCTCTAGAATGGTTGTATCAGTTCACAGCTCCACCA
>CM053582.1:393138620-393160171 GCA_028627135.1 Pseudochirops cupreus
AGTAGAAGGTGCTAAGTCTTATGTAATCCTGACCGTGGCTCTTTAATATTTGAATTGCTTCTTTCTGGCTGCTTGCAATATTTTCTCTTTGACCTGATAGTTCTGCAATTTGACTGCAATATTCCTTGTAATTTTCATTTTGGAATCTTCTGCATCTGTTTTTCAGGTAGTTGTTTTTTTTCCATGAGTGTATTTACATTTTGTTCTGTATTTTAATTCTTTTGATTCTTTCTTTTTCTTTTTTTGGGAGGAAAGGTGGGCAATTGGGGTTAAGTGAGTATTATTTTGTTTCTTGATGACTCATGAAGTCATTAGCTTCCACTTGCCCAACTCTAATTTTATGGAATTATTTTCTTCATTTAGCTTTTGTACCTCCTTTTCCATTTGGCCAATTCTGTTTTTTAAAGAGTTATTGTCTTCAGTGGATTCATTCCTCCCCCGAAATTTGGCCAATTCTGTTTTTTAAAGAATTATTTTCTTCAGTCAGTTTTTGTCCTTCATTTGCCAAACTGTTGGCTCTCTCTTGCATAGTCTTATTTCCTAATTTTTCTTTCCTCTCTCTTATTTGATCTTTAAAATCTTATTTGAGCTCTTCCAAGAGGACTTTTTGGGTTTGAAATCAACTTGTATTCTCTCTGAGGGCAATTTTGGAGGCATTTTGACATTTTTCTCCTCTTCTGAGTTTGTGTTTTTAACTTCCTTGTCACCACAGTAGCTTTCTATAGTTAGGACTGTTATCTGTTTCTTTTTTTTGTTGTTGATTTTTTAGCTTATTTTGTGACTTTTAAAGTTAAACTCTGCCCGTGGGCCACAGTGGGTACTGTCCTTGTTCTTGTGCTGGGGCCCTGGGCCCTGGTCATTGACTTTCTGCCTAGGGAACTTGGGAGCTTGTGGCTTGCTCACCATATTGGGCTTGCCTGGCCTTGTTATACCAGTTGTTCTAGGGGTCCTAGGGCTGCAAGTTTGCCTTTTGTGCTGGGGCTAGAGGCCTCACAGCTGGCCTGTGGTGTTAGGAAGACCTGAGCTCAAATCCAGAGACTTATCAGGTAAACAGATCATTGCATCTCTATCTGCCTCAGTTTCCTTATCTGTAAAATGGGAACAATAATAGCATCTATCTCCTATGGTTGTTGTAAAGCTAGAATGAAATCTTTGAAAAGGACATTGCTATATAAAATCTCTTATTTTTATTATTTCTTACAAGATCATAAGATTTGCAACTGCAAGGCACATTAGAGACCATCTAACTAAATCTCGTCTCCTTATGGATGAGGAAACCAAGGCCCAGAGAGATAAGATGACGTGCCTAAGTTTCAGAGCTTGACCTCAAACCCAGATCTTCTGCTTCCTGATTTCCATCACCAGCACCTAAGTGTGAACTACTATAATATGGTAACCTTTCTAGAAATATTTGCTTTTTTTAAAAGAGAATTTTCGGGTTAATAATACTTGAGAAACAATAAAACTTTAATTCTGGAATTTAATATATTGCAACATTTGGATTGGAGTTACCTTTTAATTAGAGAGACTATAGAGCATATCCCAAGGCAATCAACATAAGTGATTCCCAACTCTGTTTACCACTAGGATTACTTTGGTCTTTAAAGTTCCCTATATTCATGGACTTGATTGGGCTTCTCCATTAATCCTATAGCTGATCTCTTTTTTTTGTGGCTCCTTTGTGAGAAATAGCCTCGAATAGCAGTTATTGCCCTGGATTTGTAGTTAGGATGACTGGTTTTCAGTCTCATTTTAGATATTTTAGATATTTACTAGTTGTTAGACACTGGACAAGCCGATCAGCCTTCTTTTTTGTGACTCTATTTCCTCACTTGGGTTACAAAATGTCAGAGAAGAAATTGGACTTAATCTCTGTGTTCCTATCTACCTCTTACTCTATGATCCCAAGGTGAACAATAGCATTTGGTTTGATTCAACTCTCTATCCTTCTAGGGAGTTGTGTGAACAAAAGGGAATCACATATGTACATTTTGAAAAACATCAGCTTAGGACATGAAAATTGTAGTTTATGAGTCCACAGAGGAATCTTCTTTTTATTAATTCTTTATACCACCTTTCTCTTGATTGTAGGTGTACTTGTAGTTGTATAGGTGAATGTATAATTGTATGGGTGAATGTTTGTACATATTTCCTTTCCTGTCTTCATGTCCCAGTTTTCTAGCTATGAAGTTCTAACTGTTTGTCTTTTTTTGGCTATGTTTCTCTTAGAATTTCTCTGTTTAAGTGTATCAATCTGATTTTCTTTTTACTGTTACATATACTGTAGTGTTAGGACTCCAATTTTATGAAATAAAGACAAAACTTCCATGAATTCCTAATGAACCAAAATCATTGAACATGTTTAAATTCAGATTATCCTTTTTATTTTTTGTGTGGCTCTTGGCAAATGTATACTTAACCTCCCTGGCTTCACTTTCCTCATCTTTAGAATGAAAGGAGGGAGACTCAATGATATCTAAAGTTCCTTTCAATTTCAAATCTTTTTGAATATATGAACACATTGTGATTCTGGACCTTCCCTTCTTTTATCTCTCCTACCTCCTGAGGATACCTACCTTTATTGGTACCTCCTAAAAAAAAAGAATTTAATAAGGACTGTGAATAGTTGATATATATGATAAAAATGAGAAATAATGAAATGGTAGAGGGTACATGGTAGGGCCAGAGGGTTTGGGTCACTCAGGAAAGTAAGAAAAAAGAGAATCTTCTGCCAGTAGACTCTTCAGGAATACTTTTCTCTCCTGCTACAGATCTCAGGAGTTGAGCTGCTTGTTCTCATATGCTCTGGTTGCACCTGTTGCTTTTAATTAGGGTGTCCTTTTATTCACTTGATCATGGCAGATTTGAATTTGTTTTCACAAAATTACCCCTAATTGCCTGCATGTACAGCATACTCCCAGCTCACTGGGACTTTTCTAAAGGTTTGTTGTTTAAATTGCCAAGAACAAAGGGGAAATAGAATGTGAAAAGAATCACTTCTATGCCAACTCTCCCTCCCTTCTTTTTTTCTTTTTTGTACTTAGATCTTATCAGGGAAGACAAATTGTATCTTTATACACAAAAGATGAAATGACAATTTATTTATATTTCAGAGAAAAACTTGACTGGCTAACAGGTATTTGTTCTTAGGATCTGAAATAAGGGTAAGGGCTCTGCAGGGTAGAACAAGATGGTTGAGTGTAAAAATATGAGATGGAATATTGCTTTGCAGTTTGGGAAACCAATGACAGTGATAGCAGGAGAATGGCCTTGGATATCTAAAATCTCCTCTTCTATCTATTTTCTTCCTCCAGTCCTACCACCACTTAGATGGAGTGAGAAATAGAAATGGAGTAAGAGTGAGAAGTGGTTCTAAACTACAGCTAACAAGAGGATGAAGAGAGGAAAATATTTTAAGACACCAACATGTTTATATGTAAGGAATTAGAAAAGATGAGAGTATATGTAGAGAGAATCCCAGGTTTGGAAGAAGTTTCAGAAGTCTTCTGGTCCAACCCTTACCTGAGCAGGAAAGACCACTATTTATGCAATAAGATCATCTAGCCCAGTGGTTCTCAACCTTCCTGATGCTGCAACCCTTTAATACTCGTATGTGGGCATATCTGCATGTGGGTGGACCCACCTGGAGATGGATAGAGGAGTGGTGTCTTGATTCCTAAGACTATTGAAAATATGTGTTTTCCAGTGGTCTTAGGTGACCCCTGTAACCCCTGTGAAAGGATTGTTTGATCCTCAAAGGGGTTGTGACCCACAGGTTGAGAACCACTGATCTAGCCTATGCCAAATGTCTTATGAGTACAAAGTGCTCTAAAATTTCAGAGCAGGGACTGATAATTATGGCTGGAGGTAGATAAAAGAGTGACTTAGAAAAAGTTAGCAGAAGGTAATCAGCTCAAGAAAATTGACAAAACTTCTGGAACTATTCAACTTGGGTTGTGTGACCAGGAATTTTGAACAAGTTGCAGAATGGTACTTGTCTTATCAATTTGGGTAATGAAAATAACTTATCTCTACTTCTTTAAAGCCATTTCCCCCTTCAATATTTTTGTGTCAGAATTTCTTCCAAAGCTGAAATTGTAACACGTGTTACTCCTTGAAAAGAAGGTTGCATAAAGCCATCAACATTTCAGACACCAGGGACTGAGGTAGGGGGGTATTTTTGGGCAAGGAAGAGTATCTGCTCCCCTGAAATGTCAGTTAGTGATCTACCTATTCAAATTATAGGTAATGTAGACTAGATGCTTTCAACAGAATGCAAACATTCCTTGGTGCAGTAGGGAAGGTAAACAGGAATGAGGATTTCAGGAATGTAAGAGAAAGCAGGAACAATAGTATAAATAGAAATAATAAATATGAATAATAAATGGATGAGAAATACACATAATATAGATTAACCTCTTCAATGAAATTCAACAAACTTTTATTTTACCTCTATGATATACAAGGTCCTTTGCTAGGCTTCATGTACACAAAGAAAAAAAAACCAATATTTCTTCAAGGAATTAGCAAGGGTTCTACTTGCTCAGTGGTGGTCTTCTGGGATCTGGTAGTTCTCTGTTCTCTCAGCATCTGGTGCACTGTTGTATCATTGGTATACTTTCTTGACCTTAAGGAATGGTAGCATTTCTATCCCTTGGAACTCCTTCCTTTTCTACCTTTTTGTAGTTCCTTTTTAGAATCCCCATCTCTAGCATCTGCATTCTCATGAACATGCCAATTTCCTATCTTGGGAAGCCTTAAGTGCATAAGAAAACAAAAATTCAAAGTCTAAGCATTCTATCTTGCTCACATCTCTACAACTTCTGTGGGCTTGCTCACTCCATCCTTAGTAAAGGTGACTCTCATTTGGTTGACCAAATCATGCACACATTTTGTGGACTAACTTCATGAACTTATTTATTTACAACCAGTCAGTGAGGCAGAGAAAGAGAGTAAACAAAAAGACTTACTTTTACATCTATCTATGTTCTGAGTCCATTCCCTCTCTGAAAGATTTAGTGGTTGCTTTCCTGATTCCAAAAAGCCTTTGCTTCTTAGAGTGAAATGTTGAATGGACTCAGGAGCACATGGAATTCCAGGCAACTGATAGCTGAGGAAGGGAATGAAAGGAGACAGAGAGATGATATGAGGAGCTATTTGGAATGTTTGTCCCAGGACTACAGCTTAGGTACATGTCATGGAAGATTGAAGAATCTCACAGAAACCTTTATGTCTTTCCCTATTCAAGAATCAAGTCTATTAGGTGCTCAAAATGCAGGACTCTTGGGGAGAATTTTTTAAATCTTATCTCAACTAGTTTTCCTCCTCCACATTCAGCCTTCTAAATGATTCTTGAAATACTCTAATTCCATCCTCTTAGCAAAATTGTCTTGGTTTCATGGATTTTCCAGCTCACTATCCTCCATGGGTCAGGCACAATCACAACATCAGTTTGGTAGAGTGGATCCATATTTGAGACGATCTAAAACAGATCTCTGTTCTCTGATTTATAACACCAGAACACTTAGCCATTGGAAGAATTTTCTTCTCTTTTCCATGTATAAAAACATAACGAATAATGAGTGATTAATCTTCATTAGACAATTTATAAATTGTCTCATTTTGCATCTTTCTGATGAGAGAGAACACATGCCTAACCTTCAGTGTTCTGAAGTCATCATTGGTTCCTGCATTGACTATAATTCTGTTCTTTCAATCTTTGAGAATCTTTCTAGTTCTTCAGCACCTCAATACATGTATATTTTAGGGCGGGATTAGTATTTGAGAAAATAACAAAGTTTACAGTATTTATTTGTACTGCGGTATACAATCTCATGATTTTCATTTTCATTGATCTAATATGCTCATTTTCTTATTTTCTTACATACCTACTTTGTTCAATGTTAAACTGACATAAAATTTATTTTAAAAAGTACATTTTAACTTATTTATATAGGTGTCCTTTTGAATTTTGTCTTTTCTGTTTGTAATTTAAATATTAAGTTTGTCTCCATTTAGCAACTCTTCCTCACTTTCACTCTCTTTGCCTTAATCATTTCTGATTATTTTACATTATTTTTTCAAGATGTTACATCATTTTTTATGTATGGAGAACATAACCACACATTATATCATGATTTGGGCACAACATACTTTTGCTGAAACACAATAGATTGCTGTAGTCAGAAGACCCTGAGAAGCAAGGTGGTCTAGTGGATAAAGACCTGACCTTAAGGCCAGAAAGACCTGAGTTCAGGTCCCTCTTCAGAGATACACTTTTATTATGTGATCCTGGGCAAGTCACATCATGGTCAGAAAAGTTGTAAGATTCCATGGTCATTGAAGTTTAGTAACTGGGTATGCAAAGAACATTTTTCTTGACTTTTCACTTGAGCAGAATGTTAAAGACTTAGGTGGTCCCCCAAGGGTCTCTTCTATTAAGATTCTAATGCTCTTTTCCCCAGGACTTTCCTGAGGGCTTCCTTCATTTCCCTATTGCTAAGACTGTAGATCATAGGGTTTAAGAATGGGGTGACAACAGAATAAAAGAGAGCCACGAACTTCTGGGTCCCAGTATCATTCCCTGAACTTGGTTTCACATACGTTACCATCACAGATCCATAGAACAATGACACCACAGCCAAGTGGGAGCCACAAGTGGAGAAGGCTTTTCGCCGACCTGCTGCAGAAGGAACTCTCAGCACAGCTCTCAGAACAAACATAAGTTCCCATGATGAATCCAAAAGGGGCAAAAAGGTTCAAAGAACTTAGGGTGGAACAAGTGAGCTCCATCATAGGGACTCGCATGCATGTGAGAGTTAGCAGTGGCCCAGAGTCACAGACAAAGTGGTCAATAATCTTAGGACCACAGAAGGCCATCTGAGAAATGATAATGATGGGGACCAGGTACCAGAGAAAGCCGAGTGCCCAGCAACTGATTATCAGGTTGGCGCAGAGACATCCTGTCATGATGGTTGGATAATGCAGAGGCTGGCAGATGGCTAAGTATCTGTGAAATGCCATAGTTGCTAGGAAAAAACATTCTGTGATACCCAAAGAGAAGTGGAAGTACAACTGGAGGAAGCATCCAGAGAAAGAGATGACCTTGGTCTCAGAGAGGAAGTTGACCAACATATTAGGGATGATGGTAGTAACATACCAGATCTCTAAGAAGGAGAAGTTGTCCAGGAGTATATACATTGGTGTTTGGAGTTTCTGATCCCAGACCACTGCACAGATGATGGCTCCATTTCCCAAAAGTGTTAGAATGTAGATGACAGGTAACAGTGAAAAGAAGAGCTGGTTTTCTCTATGACAGGGGAACCCAAGAAGGATGAAACCAGCAACATTATTGGACACATTGTAGATGCTATAAATATTCATTTGTCCATAAGCTAAAACAAAACAAAACACAAATTTGTTTTATTGGTTAATAAAAGAATTTATTCATAAATAGATTAGTATATTGGTAGGGAGGTTTCAGTCTCTATAGAGGCAAGGTGTTACAATGAATTGCATGTACTTACTAGCTGTGTGGCCATGGGAAAATCACTTAGCTTTTCTGAGCCTAAGTTTCCTCATCAGTCAGATGACGATAATAATAACTTTAGTCTCAGGGTCATTGGGATGGCCAATGAAATAATACATATGAAGTACTTTTCAAACCTCAAATTGCTAGACAGGGTGTTTCAAAAGTCTTAGTGCTATCCAGCTATTAAAGCTTAAACCAGCACTAAAACTTTTGGAACAACCTGTATGAACATCAGTTATTGACATTATTATATGAGAAGCTAGAGCTCCATTTCCTGAAAGTTGGGGGAAAAGATTTGCTAAACTCTTTTCTTATTTGAAAATGATCCCCAGTGACATTCATTTCAATGACTCCTCTTCCTAATCTTTTACTTTGAATTGTTATGATCATTATCTTTACGATAATTTTTCTCTTCTTGTTACAAGCTGAAGATTTGCCCAGAATCAGAAGCAGTAGTAAAATAATTTTATTTCCCCTCTGTATTCACTAAATTTGGGCTGCTCTGATGGAATAAAACCATGCTTACTGAGATGAAGTCTCAGCACCCTTCATTTGCCAGTCTTCTTAGGTACAGAATCTAGCACAGGTCCTGGTAGATTGTAGGCACTTAATTCATTCTGATTGACTGAATGCAAATATGGAGACTGCTGAGCTGGCATAATTTAGCCTTATGATAGTAATAGTCTGTATCTGATCAACTTTTCATTCATGCTACCTTTCTGATGATGGGTATGTGGTCCAGAACAGCAAGAGCCAAGTACTCAGCTCAGCACAGACACCTGAGAACCTCCTCATGTTTCCAAGCAAGTGCAAAAAAATGTCCATTGTGAGGGACTGATGCAACTACACTATGCTTCCTCAACCCGATGTTTCTTACCCTATTCTTATTCACCTTACTCTTACCAGATATATCACAGCCAGATATAGACCCATTAAAGATCCCATACTTGATATCTAGATACTGTATTCTCTTGGTCTCTTCCCATAATCTGCCTTCTTTCAATACCAAATTAGAAGGACTTCTCTTCCTCCAGTGTGTTATGGGAACCTCTTGTGGGAAGCACAAGGTACATCCTGTGCTCTCTTCCACCTTCATGCTTTCCAGGGCCTTATACTCTTTATTAAACTTACATTTTGCACCATCCCGGGCCATTTTATATGCTCTTTGTCTAAAAATCTTTTATATGAGATGATTTTCCTGGGTGGGACAAGTACAAAGACCCTCAAATACAGGAAAGAATGCAAGACAGAGTAAGGAGAATTTCAAGTTTAAATTTTGCCTCTGTTGCCACATATATGTAATTTCAATAAGCCTCAGTCTCTTCCTCTCTAAAATGGGGATAATGATAACACCTACCTCAGAGAATTTTGTAGAGATTAAATGAGATAATATGTGTAAAGTGCTTTGCAAACCTAGAAATGTTACACAAATATAAGTTATTTTGGTTGTCATAAGCATTGTTGTTATTACCTGAGGAAGAGAAACAGAACCAGTCACATTCATTAAGATTTGAGATGTTTTATTACTCTTTATAGGAAGGAGAAGTAACACTTAATATTGAGCCATAAAGGTATGGGTTCAAATCCCAGCTCAGACCTTTACTGCATAAGTTTGGACAGGAACTTTTAACCTCTCTGTGCTTCATTTTCCTTCTCTGTGAAATGAGAAGGCTGAACTTATTGATCTGTATGATCTCTTCCAGCTTAACATTTATGATTGTCTTATTCTGTATACCCTCAATGTAAACCTTTATTTCTTTCTGAGATGGAGAAAAGGATTCCACAATGCTTCATACTGTCATCAGAATGACATTCTGGTAGTAACCTTCATTCAAACACTGCTATCACTTACCTCCCAAGATCTGACTGCCAAATATGCTGCCATGATATGGTTTTTGCTTTGAAAAAGTATAATCCTAGAGACATTGAATGTCTTTGTTGCTTTTTAACCTTGCCCATCACCTAATGATATGCAGCAAAATCCCTAAAAAGGGGAATTTCCTCCTCAAAATGTAAAGGAAACTGTTTTACATGGTGTTCCTTGATCATATCCTTTCCTTTCTCTCCAGTCTGCACCTTCAGATTATTGCCTCTGCAGTAGACTCCCTTCAAGACTGATGCTGTCTTTTGAAATCAATCTTTTTCTCCCAGACTTAGCTTCGGAACGATTTCTTTCTTGGGACTTTCCTTTAGGTATCTAACACCACCCCAAATCTATTATTTCTCTCTTTGCCATATACTTTATTTCATTCAAAATTGCATTATAATTATTTGTGAACTTTTTTTTGACTAAAGTATAAGATTCTTGAGAACAAGTTCTTGAGCCTTTTACATTTTTCTTCTGATGCATCAAAGATGTTTAATAAGTATATATTGAATCAACAATATTTGTTGGAATTGAGAGGGGTTTGAGGAGGTTGGTCTTTCCCTTGCTTCAATAACTGATGCTACTTCCTTATCCTCTTGGGGTTAGAATTATTGAAAATTACCCCACCCACTTTTTCCTCTCATAGCTTACTCCCCACCCCATTTTGTTTAGTTATGAATCAAGCCCAGTGGGAGAGGACAACTGCAAATGCTTTCTTTGCTGACCCTTTGCTCACTGTCCTACCAGCAGGACAGGTTGAGTTGATGGAAAGAAAGATCTCATTTCTATATTTGTACAGCAGGAAAAGTCTTTTTCTTTAACCAACCTTGCATCTCTTTCTCCAGTATTTCCCCAAGTTCTTCAGAAATTAAATCATAATCTGCCATTTGAATGTCCTATCGCAAGAAACCAGCAGCTTCTCTGTGTTTGCTTGTTACCCAGTGAAGTAGGAAAGTAGGAAGTAGGAAATTATTTTATCTCTTCAAACAGCTAATGGAAGGCACTTGGAATTCCAATTATTGGGGCATCTTAAAGAGACTGATTCTTATGTCCTATAACTTTCCATTCATCCAGAACTTTGTTCCTAGGGTACGCTTTTCATTGAAGGTAGCTAAGAGTCATTTTTAAGCTCTTTAGTAGAAGTAAGCTGACACTCAGGAACCTGGAATTTTCTGGTACTGGCTGCTAAACATGCCCATAGTAAAATTTGGAGACTTCAAACAAGATTTTGTGGTCAAAAATCTTCTTTTTTCACTAATGTTTTTGGGGAACAGGTAAGGAAACTGACAATAATGGAAGATGCTGAAAGGATGAGGTTGCAGGATCCAATTTAGAGGAATGAGGAAAATAGAAGGAAAAAAAGGAAGATGATGAAGAGAACACAAAAAAGTGTGAAGAGAAGGAAGATGAAAAAAAAAAGAAAAAATTTGAATTTTGGAGGGTTATTAGTGACTACCAAGCACCCAGAGAGATGAGCTACCTTACCCCAAAACAGTGAGAAATGCAGATGGAATACAAATCCATGTCTTTGAAAAGATTTCTGTGCTTCTTTCCCTTGGGAAGACAAGGGAAAAGAAGAAGAGGAAGAAGAAAGGAAGATAATTTCCATGGTAGAGAAAAAAAATTTGAAGGCATTTTGGTCTTTGTTTCCTAGATCCAAAGGGAATAGTGACAGATGGTTCCAACAAGTAATAGGGAGTAAGAAACTGGGGTGGTGGCAATGATAATAGTGTGCGTCTCAATGATGCTCAATCTTAGGATGCAGAGATGAGCACCTTGGTAGTGTCTAAGGACCTGAGAAGAATTTAGATAAGTTAAGGAGGTATTCTTGGAAGGGATTTGAATGTTAGATCAGGTCCAGAGGAGCACCACATACCTGGAATCACAAGTTGGTTAGTAAGGAAGACAAGAGTGAAAGTTTGGAGAGGAAGAAGCATGTTGCTTTTTTTCACTTGTCAGGTTCAATGAGTGGTTACACCTTTTATTTCCTGGATCAAGATAAGAAGTCCCATAGTCCTCATGTTCAATCTTCTGTTTTCCTTCTACGATTGAGATTCTGAAGGTAAGAAAGAAAAGGGTCGGGATGGGAATTAGATTAGTATGAAGATATCTCAGTGTGTTTGCTAGAGGAGGGAGAGAATATAAGGCTATGGTCACGCTCTATTTTATACTCCCCCCTCCACCTTTCTCCCTGAGGGATTAATTTATTAACTCAAGAAGGACTGTGCTAGGGGACAAATTTTGCCAATTATTTCCTTTCCTTGAGTACCTGTCTTCCCTGGAGTCTAATCTCCAGAATGATTTTCATGTAATTTTAATTAGGGAAGCATCTATTGAATACCTACTATACGCAAGGCTCCCACAATAGTAATGAGCCCTTTTCTGTTTGTTAAGCATTATGGTTTTCTTTTCTTTTGTGGGTGTGATGCTAATCAATGCTCATCATGTCCAGAGTCTCCCAATTTTTTCTTGAATAAAGTCATCGTGATGATTGAGAATGAGATTTCTGTGTAGTAAATGGATTTTCTCATTTTTTATTCTTGAACTGTATTTTCCACTGTATTTTTTTTTATATATATATCTTTTCCTTTGCCTGTTTTGCATTGGAGTCTGGGTACTGGAATTGGAGTCAATAGGACTTGGGTTTGAATTTGGCATCAGATACCTTATAGATATGTGGACAAGTTGCATAACCTCTGACTGCTTCTGTTTCATCATCTCTAAAATGGTGATAATCTCTCACAATATTATTGTGAGGATCAAATAAGATAATATATGTATTGTGTTTTTTAAACCACTAAGTGCTTCATAAATATTAGCTCTTATGATTATGGTGATTTAATTTTGTCTGCCTTCTTAAGATGTTTTAAAAATGCTGTCTTCTCAACTGTCAGTCATAACTAGTGCCTCATTTAGGCTCTCATCACCTCTCCCCAACTCTATTGCTTTAACCTTCTAACTGGTCTCCTTGCTGCACAGCAATCCTTCCTTCACTTAGTTGCCAATGTGATTTTTCTAAAGCTAAGGTGTGAACAAAACACTGCCTTTCCTCCAACCCCCATCATAAAGTGAACTCTAGTGGCTCTCTGTTACTTCCAGTATTCAATAAAAACTCCTCTGTTGGGCATTTAAAGCTCTTTATAATCTTTTCCTTTTCTACCTTTGCAGACTTCTTATGCCTCACTCCCCTCAATGCACTTTATGATCAAGCTATATTAGCCCACTTACAGTTACTGTGAAACCTTTCCTGAATTTCCTATTTTTTCCACAACAAAAAGAGGTATTGTAAATACTTTTGTACATGTAGATCCTTTTCTTTTTTTTATGACAGTTTAATTGCTCTTTGGGCATAGTTCTAAATTACTCTTCAGAATGGTTGGATCAATTCACAGCTCCACCAATAATGCATTAGAGTCCCAATTTTCTCACATCTTCTCCAACACTTATCCTTTTCTGGTTTTGTTATGTTAGCCAATCTGATAGGTGTGGGGCAGTACCTGAGAGTTATTTTAACCCCATTTCTCTCATCAATAATAATTTAGAACATTATTTATGATTGTAGATAGTTTTAATTTCTTCATCTGAAAACTGCCTGTTCATATCCTTTGATCATTTATCAATTGGGCAATGGCTTGTATTTTTAAAACTTTGAGTCAGTTCTCTATATATTTGAGAAATGAGGCCTTTATCAGAAACATTAGTTGTAAAATTTTTCCCCCAGCTTTCTGATTTTCTTCTGATCTTGCTTGCATTGGTTTTGTTTGTGCAAAATCTTTTTAAGTTAATGTAATTAAAATGATACATTCATTTCATAATGTTCTATATCTCTTGTTTGGTCATAAATTCTTCCATTCTCCATGGATCTGAAAGGTAAACTATTCCTTGTGCTCCTAATTTGCTTATGGTATCCCCCTTTATGTCTAAATCAGGTACCATTTTGACCTTATCTTGGTACATGGTGTGAGATGCTGATCTATGCCTAGTTTCTGCCATACTGTTTTTGAGTTTTCTCATTCATTTTTATCAAATAGTGAGTTCTTTTCACCGAAGCCAAAGTTTTGGGGGTTTTCAAAAAGTAGGTTACTATAGTCTTTTACTACTGTGTCTTATATACTTAACCGATTCCATTGATCTATGACTCTATTTCTTAGCCAATACCAAGTAGTTGTGATGATTCTGCATTTTAAAATAGTTTTAGATCTGGTATGACTAGGCCACCTTCCTCTGTATTTTCTTCCATTAATTCCCTTGATCTTCTTGACCTTTTGTTCCTCTACATAAATTTCTTTATTACTTTTTCTAGCTCTTTGGTAGTATGATTGGTATGGTATTGAGTAACTGCATTAATTTAGGTAGAATTGTCATTTTTATTGTATTGGCTTGGCCTAACTATGAGCAATTGATATATTTATAATTGTTTAGATATGACTTTATTTGTATGAAGTGTTTTGTGATTGTGTAGATGTATTTACTTCCTCTTCAGTTAATCTGGGTAACTTATGTTTTCATAAATATTCATCCATTTAACTAAGATTGTCATATTTATTTGCATACAATTGGGCAAAATAATTCATAATTATTTTTTAAATTTCTTCTTCATTGGAGGTAACTTCACCCATTTCCTTTTTGATACTTGTAATTTGGTTTTCTTCTTTCCTTTTTTTTTTTTATCATATTGACTAAATGTCTATCAATTTTGTTGTTTTTTTCATAAAGCCAGCTCTTAGTTTTATTTTTTAATTCATTAGTTTTCTTAATTTTGATTTTATTAATCTCTCCTTTGCTTTTCATTATGTCTAATTTAGTATTTAATTGGGCATTTTCAATTTGTTTTTTTTCTAGCTTTTTCAATCACATGCCCAATTTATTGACTTCCATTTTCTCTAAATTCATCATGTATGCATTTAGGGATATAAAACTTCCCCCTAAGAACTGCCTTTGCTGAAGGCAGAGTGAAGATGGTGGTGTAGAAGCAGGAAAACTCTGTGGGCTCCCCTCATAACCACCTCAAATACCTATAAAATATGACTCTAAACAAATTGTAGAGGTGCAGAACCCACAAGGTCACAGAGTGAAACAAATCTCCCACTGAAAGCAGCCTAGCAGGTGAGCAGTAAGGGTCCATCACAGAGTGCTGGGAGCAGAGGCCAGCCCCACATGAGCCCGTGGTTTTAGCCCCAGGGTGGCCCCAAACCAGCAGCTGCAGGAGCATTTGGGAGAGTGGATCACCATCAGCAGTGGTGGTTTCCAGAATTATCAACCCATAAATGCCAAAGACAAAGTAAAAGAGAGAAGAAGGATCAAAGCATGGAATGGAAAATAGCACAAGCAGAACTCTTGCACCAAAAGCTTCCAAGAAAAATATGAATTGGTTACAGGCCATGGAGGGTTCAAGAAGGATTTTGAAAATCAAGTAAGAGAAGTAGAGGAAAAATTGGGAAAAGAAATGAGAATGATGCCAGAAAATCATGAAAAGAGAGTTAACAGCCTGACTGAAGAAAATAACACCTTAAAAAAAAATGCTAACTCAAATGGCAAAAGAGGTCCAAAAAGCCAACGAGGAGAAGAATTTCTTAAAAAGTCGGATTTTCCAGGTGGAAAAAGAATTTCAAAAGCTCAGTGAAGAGAATAATTTCTTCAAAATTAGAGTGGAAGCAAATAGAAGCCTATGACTTTATGAGAAATCAAGATACTATTAAACAGATCCAAACAAATGAAAAAAATAGAAGGCAATGTGAAATATCTCATTGGAGAAACCACTGACCTGGAAAAGAAATCTAGCAGAGACAATTTAAAAATTATTGGAATACCTGAAAGCCATGATCAAAAAAAGAACCTAGAAATCATCCTTCAAGGAATTCTCAAGGAAAATTGCTCTGATATTTTAGAACCAAAGGGCAAAATAGAAATTGAAAGAATTCACTGATCACCTCTTAAAAAAGATCCCAAAAAGAAAACTCCTAGGAATATTATAGCCAGGTTCCTGAGTTCCCAGATCAAGGAGCAAATATTACAAGGAGCCAAGAAGAAACAATTGGAATATTGTGGAAACACAATCAGGATAACCCAGAATCTAGCAGCTTCTACATTAAGGAATTGAAGGGCTTGGAATATGGTATTCTGGAGATCAAAGGAGCTAGTATTAAAACCAAGAATCACCCACCCAGCAAAACTGAGTAAAATATTTCAGGGGAAAAAATGGTCATTCAATGAGGTGGAAGACTTTCAAGCATTCTTGATGAAAAAACCAGAGTTGAATAAAAAGTTTGACATTCAAATACAAGAAGCATGAGAAGGTAAACAGGGAAAGGAAATCTTAGGGAACTTATCAAAGTTGAACTATTTACATGCCTACGTGGACAAATGACAATTGTAACTTATGAAACTTCTCTCAGTATGAGGATAGTTGAAGGGAATAAAAATGTATATATATGTATACATATGTCTACATAGGAGCATATATATGTGTATGAATACATATGTGAGTGTGTGTATGTATGTGTACAGGTATACATAGACAGAGGGCACAGGATCAATTGAATAGGAAGGGATAGAGACTGACCTTTCCTGAAGTCCTTCTAAGATGTCTTAAGCTAGAAAATTGTTTCTCTATATCTTTTTGTGGGTTCTGTCATTCCAGAATCCATTTAGATGCTTGATTTAGTGTTGCTTCCAATGAAACTGAGGAGAGCGCTGGCAGCTTCCTGGCTTTTCTCTGCTATCTTGGCTTTACCTTCAGTGTAGTTTTTAAAAGAGATGTGATGAATAATATATTTTGTATTATTTCAAAAAAGCAAATTGCCCACATAATGTGAGAACAACATGATTTATAAACTTTTAAAAAGGGAGAATAATATTTTATATCAAACACATATATTCAGTGGATATAGATATACTTTTAATATCCTCCATAAAAGTCTCTCTAAAGAGCTTTAAAAAAGTTCTTTCTATACATTCACTACTTTGAACCAAGAAAGAAGAGACACCTTGTCAGCCAGTATAGGAAAATAGGCACAATGTCCAAGGCCATCCTGTGATCTGGATGTTTCCTGAATTGCTGATACGACAACTGGGATTCTAGAGGGGAGAAGGAGTTCTTATTAGAGGACTCAGGATGCTACATGACAGCAGATTTCAAGCTGTACTTGGAATTAGGAAGCCTTGACTGAGTTCAGATCCTGCGTCAGTGACTCTGCTGTGTCCCTAAATTTTCTCTTCTGGGAAATAGGTAATAATAGTTCTTTGTTAGATCAAATGAAATATGTAAAATAATTTTCAACCCTTAATGTGCCATGTACATGCTAATTGGAAGATCAGGTAAGGTATACCTAATATCTCTGAATTCTTGGTTACCTCAGAGGTAAAATGAAGGAGCTGGATTTGATAGTCACTAAGAACTTTACAAAATTCCGTTTTTCTTCCTCTTCTTTACCTTTTTTCTTTGTTTTCTATTCATCATCTTCCTTTTTTTCTTTTCCTTTCTCCTTTCCTAATTCCCCTAAGTTGGGTCCTAGAACCTCAACTTTTCAGCCTTTTCCTTGATACCCCCAAACATTTTTTCTTTTCTCCCCCAAACATTAGTGAAATGAGAGCAGATTCTGAACCACAAAGTATTCTTGAAAGTCTCCAATTGTTACTATGGGTATGTTTAGTAGCTAGTGCCAGAAAATTCCTGGGTCTCTGTAGGCTAGCTTACTTCTACTAAAGAGTAACATATTCAAAGAACTCTTAAGCTACCTTCAGTACCCTTGGAGGCAAGTTCTGGATGAATGGAAAGAGTTGTAGGATTGTTGAGTCAGTCTCTTTAAGAGTGACTCAGGAAATGGAATTCCAAGTGCCTTCTGTCAGTGAAACCTTGCATCTAGTTCTCCAATATTTCTTCCACTATGTCCTTTAGAAATGGAATCTGAATCTGTCAACTGAATGTCCGCTCACAAGAAGCTAGCAGCTGATTATTTAGGTGTGGTTCTTAACCAGTGGTATTCTTCCTGGTTTCTTGTAGTAGGAAATTATTTTATCTGTTCTAATCACTGGCACCACTGTGGGGGTCCTGACTGGTGAAAGCCATAATACACAGTAAGAAGTGAAACCCATAAACTTAAAATCTGTGAAAGGTGGAAACCTTGATATGGAGATCTATTAAAAAAATCATGACTTAGATACCGGATCATATTTTAGACACTTAGTCATAATGTAGATACTGTTGACTGATGAAAGCCTTATCATGGACACAGTGGCATGTTTATGACTGTACATAATCAATACACAAACCTCTGTTTGAGCATAATATTGGCTTAACACCCAAGCTCCTTACTAAGCAGAAAACCCCAAATATACATCAATTAGTAATGAGTACTATATGGCTCCACCTTACTTTGATTTCTGTAATTAGCACTGGGCTTTCCTGGGGTCTTTGCAGGGATCCATTGAATTGTCTGTAAGCCATCTCAGATTATCCCTGTTTGCTAGTATTTATAATAATTGATTAAACTACTACCTATCATCATTCTGGAGCTCCTTGGCCTCTTCCTTTAGTAGAGAACTTGGAGGGAAATGGGGAAATGCGGAAATGCAGGATTCACTAGGTGGGGGAATTTTGGACCCTACAACCACATACATTGGAATAGCAAAGTGGCCAGCAAAGAAGCCAGGAGTGAAAGACTGGAGAGGAGGAAGTATCTTGGTTATTTTTTGTCAGGCTTAATTACTGGTTACAGTCCTTTATTTACTCAAACAAGGTGGGGAGTCACATAGTCCTCATTTTCATTCTCCTAATCTAGTACCATTGAGTTTCTGAAGGGAAGACTACAAAGAGTAGGGAGTGTAATGACATTAGTGTGAAGATTTCCCAGTGTATTTGATGGAGGAAGGAGCAAATAGACGAGTAATCTCTATCATTTATTTCTTCTTCCAACCCTTCTCCTTGAAAGATTAATTAGTTGTCTTGGTAAGAGCAGTACCAGTGGACAAATTGTGCCATTATTTCCTTTCCTTGAGTACCTATCTTCCCTGGGGTCCAATCTCCAGAATGTCTAAAACATTTTTAATTAGGCAAACATTTTTGAACACCTACTCTGTGCAAGGCTCCCTTAAAGCTAACGATTCCTTTTCTATCTGTAATGTAATAATTTCCTTTTCTTCTTTTCTTTTTGGTGATGTTAATCAGTGCTGGTCATGTCCAGGGTCTTCTCATTCTTTTCTCAAATAAATTTTGATATTGCTAAAGACTATCTTTTTAATATAATTTCCCAGTTGTGACATTATATATCTGTTTACATTTTGTGTCCTGCTCCTTTTTTCACCTCCTACTCCTAGAGGTAAAATAGTAGAGGGCAGAGACTACTTGGTCTGTGTTTTTCTATTGTCATGTCCCAGCACAATGCCTTGCACGTTGTTGGCATTTGAAAATTTATTCAATTAAATTTAAATTGAACTGACAATTGGAGATGACCCAAAATAGAAGGGGCTGCTTCAAGCAGTAGTCAGTTTGTTATAATGAAGGTATCTTAGTAGAAGTTGGATGGATGCTTAGCTGGAAATGTAGAGCAAATTTCTCTTCATGTATCACTATATACTATATCATCTGTGGTGGTACTTCCAAATCTGATATTATGTAATGCTACAAATAAAGGGTCTAGAGTTTAAAAGAGTTCTGAAGTTCCTGCCTCTTTCACTTATAACCAATGTGAAATTCGGCAAGCTGCTTAGCTTCTCTGCCCCTCATTCTCGTCATCTATAATATGAAGGGTTTGGACTAGATGGTTTCTAAAGTCTTTTACAGATCTAAATCTATGAAAATCACAAATAGAGAGAGTTGGGAGGAAAGGGGAAGAGTATCAGTGAAAAGATGACAATAAGATGTATGACCAGCAGCCAGAAGATCAGAGATTAGAAAAGAATCTGGAAGGGAATTTAGAGAATAAATCCAGTTTACTAATTTTTCAGAAGAAGAAAATGAGATCCAGAGCTACTAGGTTACTTGTCCAAGATCACTTAAATAGGTATAGAATAAAATGGAATTGTGGTTTGGCAATTATGTGGAGGGAAGAAGAAAGAAAGAAAGAAAGGACATTGTTGCTTTATCAACAGTATTTCTTTAATATCATTAACCATTTATTGGATATAGCATTGTTTTTGGTGCTATATTTATATATATAAATACATATATATATTTTTGGGCCTCTCTCCCTCCCCCTCCACTGAGTTACCCATCTTAGGGGATGATTCTGCCTTGAGGTCTGCTCTCCTGATTGGTGAGTCCTGACTTGAGATTTTGCTATTTCTTCAGAGGCTCTGGCCATGTTGCTCACTTCACTTACAACTAATCTCACTCTCTGGACTGCTCCTCTTTCCTATCAACTGTGTTGTCCTACCTGGGTTTTCTCCTTCTACCTGACTCCTTTTCCAACTCCCCTTTATTATTTGTCTTCCACTATTAGAATGTAAGCTTTTTGAGGTTAGAGTCCATCTTGTTTTCTTATATTTGTATTCTTAGCACTGAACACATAGTAAACATGTAAATGTACTATCTTTGTTGAATTGAATTCTAATCATGTCGCTCTGTATTGAACATCACCAAGTAGGCAAAGGTAGAAAATGTCTTGAATATCATTGAACTTTTGAAAACCTTTTTCTTTTTGCTAAAAAACTTCTCTAGAAGAGAAGAGAAGGCTTAGTAGGAAGGCATGAAATCTCTGCTTAAGTATTTGAAAAGTAGATGTATAATACAAAGATTCAGCTTGTTCTGTTTGGTCCAAGAAGACAGAACTAAGAACTAAGGGTCAACGTCATAAAGAGGCAGATTTTGATTCAATGTAAGGAAAAACTTCAGAACAATGAGAGACTCTTTTCTCATTGGACCTCAGTAAATCAAACTTTACTGCCAAGCAGTGAGTTCTGTATTGATAGAGATATTTAAGCTGCAACTGGGTAACTGATTGATGAGGATCTTACAGATGGAATTTCTTGTCAGGTACAGGCAGGAATGAATGCTGCTGAGGTCTCTCTCAGATCTTGAGTTCCATGAAATCGTTGGAAAGTGTAATCATGGGAACACAAAAACGTACAAAATACTAAGCATATCAAAGGGAACAAAATCCTTTTTACTATAACATCTCCAAGAATACTCAATACCCATTTTAGCTAATGTGTTTTTTTCTTCTAAAATGTATTGATATATACTGTTTTTGTATCAACTTAATTTCCAATTTATCTCCTCTAAACTCCACCTAGAGAATCATCCCTCAGAGCAAAGACTAAAAAAAAAAAGAGTAGAAGTGGTTCAGTGAAATTAACCAACATGTCAATTGAATTCAGCATTATATGAAGTGTTTCACATTCATAGTTCTAGATAATTGCAAAGAAGGGAGGATTGTGCGTTCTCATATCTCTTTTTTTTGGCCAATCTTGGTCATTAAAATTATATTTATGTTTCAATTTTTAATTTTTTTGATCTTTCTATATAACATACTCTTACCAGCAAGGGGATTTTGATTTTGATTTTCTTCATTTTTGGTGAGACTGTATTTGCTTTGTGCTACTGGATATAACTATGCCAGACAGTCCCATTTCATTAGCTTAAGCATACACAAAGTGACTTCTCTTTCATGTTGCTGCTCTGTCTTCTTAAAGAGTAGCTAAAAGATTCACAGTAGATACTACTAGAGAGAATGTTTCTAAAGTTTCTGCCATTGTCAGGTCACAATCAGTGAGGTAAATTGGTTAAGATAATGTTGTTAACAAGGGAGACAGCCCTTTTCCTACTCCTATACTGCCTTCAGACAATGTGTTAAAAAAAGGATATCCAGAAACTCTGGATTGATTTCTCAATTGGTCAAAGTAATTTCTTGGGGATATGGGGGAAAGGGAGGGTAATACTAATTGGAAAAACCAAGACAGGTTTCATAAAAGCAATGGTGACACCTGAGTTGAACATTAAAGAAAACTAGGATTCTATAAATTGGCGATGAGGAAGGGATATTTTCTAGGAATGAGGTACAGCTTAGGGAAGGGGGAGTATTGTTTAAATTTTATTTTAGTTTGCATCATTTATTTCCACAAGATTTTGAGTTACATATTTTCTCCCCCTCTTTCCCCCACCCACTGCCCCAAAACAGCCATCCCAGTGTGTCCCCCCTCCCCCAGTCTATTCTC
>CM053582.1:393160671-393195870 GCA_028627135.1 Pseudochirops cupreus
ATTTTTGCCTTTCTAGATTTCAGGTTACTCACCAGGTGGAGGTTGGATTAGATGATTTTTGTGGTCTGTTATAGCTCTGATTTTCTTCAATTCTATTATTATATGAGAAAAACTATGTAGGCAGGGACACATTATGGATCAAGAACATTGGGCATCTTTCAAGGAATGAGCTCCAGCAGAGGTTAACTGAGTGAAGGGCAATTCTTTCTGCACATTTTGCCTTTGGTTTACTCTATAAAGTTCACATGAAGGGGAGCTGGCTGAATAAACTGAGAGGTTGTTAATTTTTTAGAAAGTACCTTGTTACCCTATAAACAAATTTCTGATTAGCCATCTTCCTGTCCTTGAAATCAGGCATTTTTGTCCACAGGGTCTTTGAAGTCCTTTTATTGTTGACATTTTATGGTTCTATCATTCTATGCTTTAAAGTAGTTCAGTTAAGGCAATGTAAAGCCAAGCACGAGCAGCTCTCCAGAAGAATGCTGCTGTGAACAGCTTTTCAAGGTTCTTGTTACACAATATAGTGAACACTCTATTCAATAACAAATCAGAGCAAAACATTCACAGAAATCAAGGTACACCATTCACAATGTTACAGCATATCACAGATAATCAAAATACAGCATTCACAGCAACTTATTACAGAAAATGGCCACCTAGTTTCCACTACAGTGGTCACAAAATTTTGGACAAAGACCAATCATTTAGTAACTCAGTCATTCAATTATCTCAATCATTCAATCATCCCTAAGGAAGTTTGACTCCTTAAAGGACACCAAGTACAATAGTCAAAATTATCCACGCATGGGGCACACTAAGTTAACTCAATGAGTCACTTATTAAGTCATCAATCACTATTCTATCATCAGAAAATACACAGGCCCTCCACCCCTAGGTCACTAGTAAATTACAATTTCTCAGGCAATACACAGTATCCAAGTAAAGTCTTCTTTCAGCTTAACTTGGGGTGGTCTCTTGGATTCCCTGGATCCCCTTCCATGGTCCCAGATCCTACCTCAATTCACCAAACTGTCACCTAGGTTCAAAGGCAGACAGCTCCCAGGTCCTCATCCAGCTCTCTATGCAGTCTCTGTTCCATGCTGAAGCTCACAGTGTCCAGTCCACATCAAATCCTTCACAATCTCTGTTCCCAGGAAGTCAAGGCTTAACAAAGTCACCAACAGATTCATACAAAGTACCAGCATCACAGTCATGCTTCCTCAGTCTTCAGCAGCTCTGACTGGCCCTTGGAAATCCTCAACAACCTCAGCATCTCTGGTTGGCCCTCAGCTTTGACTGGCCCTCAGAACTCAGAAGTTTCAGCTGGTTCCCAGAATCAAAATCACTTCATCCAGGTTCTCCAAACCAAAATCATTCTCTCCAGCCTGGGCAAGGCTTTCCTCTTCAGCCTCCTGTTACGGGAATCTGAAGATCTTCCTTGCCCCTAGGCCCTTTGCTTAAGTGGCTTAAGTGACTCTGAGAACCTTCTCAGATTTGAAACTATACTCTCTCCCCTAATAGGCTGAATGTGGTCACATGGAGCCTGTGGCGGGAGGCTCGTTCTTTGGGAATGCCCATGCCTTATTACTTTGTGATTGGGCAGTGGGTCAAGAGGGCTGTGACATTCTCTGAGCCAGGAGAAAGCTATATATATGCCCTGATATGAGGTTTTGCTTTGGGGCTCACTTTGAGAAGAGTTAGGTGATTTGGCCAGACAAGACTCTGGGCAGCCATTGTGCTCCCTGGCTTTGAAAAACCCAGATGTTGGTGCTTCCGTCTCTGGTAACTGACTAGGTATGGATGTAATGATCAGATGGCTGGAAGCCCGTTTGCTGATCTGTTTCTTTGTCTGCTTGTAACTTCTGCTTGTTAACTTGTGTTTGTATTCTCTGAAGTTTAGGGTGCTGACTTTTTCCCCTGAACTAGGTAAATGATATATGTTTGATTGATTAAAGTGAGATTGTTAACCCATTTTGAGTTGCTTTCCTTTAGAAAAGCAGATCTAAGAACCTGTGCTAGCAGCCACCCTGGGTATACTAGGGTGCTTGCTGATACACCTCCCCAATGCCAGTGGCTTCTGTCTCCACAGTGCTTGCTCCAAGAAGATATGATTGATGCAGCAGGGGCTTCTCCTTATACACACACTGCATTAGCTTCCTGTTTCAACCAACCCCTTCCTGTTACACCAGCAACAGGGATTCATACCTTCTGTTTCTTTAACAGAGGCTTGATTAATTGCTAAGTGCTAAGTACCTGTTACCTTTGCCAATACAAAGGGATCTTCAAATTCAAATTTCATTACCATTATAGGCAGGAAGTTCTTTTTTGGATGAGTCTAACAAATGGATCTGAGCCTAAGTGATTAAGTGATGTTGTGTGTGTGTGTGTGTGTGTGTGTGTGTGTGTGCCAGTATCATTGAGTTAGTTCAGAAATAAGAGGAAGATAAGGATATAAATAATAGGTTTGGCAGAAAACCATATAAAAAGAAGATGATAAAGAAGTTAATATAATGTGATTGAATTTGGGCTGAGAAACGGGAAAATAAGAGATGAATTTTCAGAGGACTCTTTGATGGATGAGATTTTTTTTGATTGTAAGGGAATATTGGCTCCCATCAGCCATCAACCTTCACAAGTAAATTAATAGAGATGAGGAATAATTGTTTTTAATGGACTTTAGTGTAATATAGTATGTGTATGTATGTGTATGAAACACCTATTTCACAAGTTTTCCAAGGCTTCCATCTCCAAGTCCAGGGTACAGTTAGAATATTAGTTAGATGGGAAATAGTTCGTTGTGGTACAGCAGGACTTGTATCTTTCTTGACCGACTAGAAATGAAAGAAGGAAATTTGTTTCCTTTGGTAATGGACAAGGAGATATGTCAATTTTGAAAAGCACACACCATCTACTCAGTTCTCCAGTATAGAACTGAAATATGATTTTCCCAGCAATGAAAACATGGAAGAGTCAAGATAATCTTCTCTTTTAAATGTCACCTTCCTTTAAACAAACACACACAAAAATAGGACTTTTGAAAGAGAGAGAAAAAGAGCTTATCAACACTCACTTAAGGTGTTTATATTCAGTTCTAGAGTTTTGTCCAAGAGCCCTCTGACCTAGCTCCTTTAAGGCTGCTTTCAGTGTCTGGCTCTTATGAGAAAGGTCAGTCAAATTTCTGCCCCTGACAAGAAGATGGGCTCAGGAGAATACAGCAGTCTTCTGATAGTTACTCTCTCTATTTATAGTGGATCATTTCCGCCTGACACTTTCACCAGAGGTGTACCAGGAGAAATGACTGATTGCCCTCGAGGCAGATCAATTTTACTTCCAGTAAGTTTTGATAAGGAAGACTAAACAAATCAACAAGACAACAAAACTTACTAAGTTTGGATTCTGTGGAGCAATGAAACAAATAAGTGATATGGAAACAAGAATGCGTACCACATATCCAAGGAGGTAGTGTGGAATAACAATAACAACACACCTTTTTATAGGTAGTGCAAGTTTTGATTTGTTTGCACTTGTGACTTCACTGGTGTAGGGAATGACCCATTTTTTTTCCCTCTATCTGTCCCTCCTTCAATGTATTCCGTCATTTAGTTGTATATCTTCAATTAATCATTTTAGAGTGTTGCCTGGTGGCACTGGGCTGTTAAATGATTTGCTGATGGTCATCCACTTAGCATGTGTCAGAGACAGGATTTGAACCCAAGTCTTTCTGACTCTAAGACCAGTCTTCCAGCCATAATGCCACATTGATATTCAGTACTTGTTTGAAAATGTATGTATTATTTTCCTCTTTTTACAGATGAGGAAACTGAGATTCAGATAGATCAGATGACTTTCCCCAAATGATGCATCTATGAAGTATAAATGTTAGAATGCAGGTTTCCTGAACATGGACAATATGTTGAGATTAACTGTAAGAAAAATACCATATTTCACTGCATAATTGTTGCACCTTGGTTTTTTTAATCCAAAAATTAGTTTATAACCTTTCATAGCATAATTATCGAACAGTATAATTCTGTTCATTATGCCCCTTAAATGGTAGACAGAGGAGCTATGTATTCACCAGTGACAAATGGATATGCATTTATCTATAGCACATTGGGAGCTGATACTAGAATGAATGTGTATTCTCAGTATTTGATTTTAAAATATATCACAAGTATTCTGTGCATCCTAATCTTGCGCCAATGACAGTTTAGTAATAAATGACTTTAAAGTAATACCAGTATAACACAAAAACTTCCTGTAATGGTCATACCCCACTTTTTAATAAAGAAAATTTGGCATAAAATCTGGGAAGATTTTGCAATGAAATACAGTAACAATGATTTGTGTTACATAAAAAAGCTGAAAGAAATAATGACTGACATTAAGATTTGGAAAATATTTTGCATAAAATATCTCACCTGATCCTCACAAGAGACTTGTGAGGTAGGAATTAGTCTCATACCAATGTTAAAAATGAAAAGACTGAGGTTCAGAGGTAATGTGATTGCATCAGAGTCTCACAATTGATAAGGGTTCTAAGTCCAGCAAGCACTCCTTTATGCCAAGTTACCTGGCCTCTAATACTAGCTGTGCTATTAGCAATCAGTGTCTAACACTGAGTAACTCTCAGAGTCTCATTTTTCATATTTGTAAGATAAGAGAAGTGAGGCTTGATCCTTTCTTCTTCTTCTTTATTTCCACTTCATGTTGTGAAAGAAGAATCAGAACAAAAGGGAATCACCAGGAAAAGACAAAGAAAATAGTATGCTTCAGTCTGCATTCAGGCAACATAGTTATTTCTCGGGATGTGGGTAGTACTTTCCATCATGAGTCTTTTGGAATTGTTTTAGATCATTGCATTGCTCAGAAGAGCTAAGTCTAACAAAGTTGGTCATTGTACAATATTGCTGTTACTGTGTACAATGTTCTCCTGGTTCTGCTTACTTCACTCAGCATCAGTTCAGGCAAGTCTTTCCAGGTTTTTCTGCTCATCATTTCTTATGGAACAATAATATTTCATTAAGTCACATAACACACCTTTTTTCTGGTTGCTTATCTTTTTATTTAGCTATTTCTATATTTATTTGTCTTTTTTTGTAGTTTTCAGCTTTCACAGTCATAAGATTTTGAGGTCTAAAATTTCCCCCCTCTTTAGGATGGCATGTAATCTGATATAGGTTATACATGTACAATCATATTAAACACATTTCAACATAATGTCAAAGTGAAAGAAGAATTAGAGTCAAAGGAAAAAACCATGAGAAAAAAAAGCAGTAAAAAAGAGAGAAAATAGTATACTTCAATGTGTATTCAGACTCCACAATTCTTTCTATGGATGTCGATGGTATTTTCCATCATGAATATTTTGTAATTATTTTAGATCATTGCATTGCTCAGAACAGCTAAGTCTAAAAATGTTGCCATTGGATGGTGTTGCTATTACTGTGTAGAATGGTCTCCTGGTTCTGCTCGCTTCAGTCAGCATCAGTTCATACAAATCTTTCCAGGTTTTTCTGAAATCCACCTGCTCACCATTTCTTATGAAATAATATTCTATTACATTCATATACTGCAACTTGTTTAGTCAATCCCCAGTTAATGGGAATCCCCTAAATTTCCAATTCTTTGCCACCACAAAAGAGCTGCTATAAATATTTTTGTACATGTAGGTTTTTTCCTTCTTTATTATTTTTTTGTGATGTGGATCTAATAGTAGTATTGCTGTGTCAAAGGGTATGCACAGTTTTATAACCCTTTGGGCCTAATTCTAAACTGCTCTCCAGAATGGTTGGATCAGTTCACAACTCTACCAACCATACATGTGTTCCAGTTTTCCTGCATCTTCTCCAACATTTATAGGCTTTGATAATTTCTGAGGTCCCTTCTAAATCCAAAATTTTATATCTTTGAGTCATGTTGATATATTAGTCATTTAATGTGTATGGCATCAATAACTCTTGGGACAATGGCATAACTGCCAGGAAACCTAGCACATTCTGATCTAGGAAATTGTGATGAAGAAGAGTTTCATATTTAAGTGACTCTTTTTCAGGTACTGCCTACATTTATATGGATTTAAATGAGCCTAGGCCTGGGTTAATTCTTTCCCAACCCATTCTGTATCTTTCCTCTCCTAACATATGAGAGCCTGGACTAAATGTCATGCCCTTGTGAATTCCCAAAAGGGATAATTTATCTCCTTAAGCTAAGAAGGCAGAAGGATGTTGAGAGATGGCCAAGGATTGCTAATAAATATTTATAAATATATATTGAATAAAACATTTTAAAAAGTGCTTACTACGTGTAGAAAATTTGGGAAGGGGGAGTGATATGAAAAACATTTAGGCTACTATCCTTGATGCTGGCTGATATAATTTACATGACTATTCCTACATCTTTTGTCCCTACCAGTATATTTCTTTTTCACCTGCTAATATGATATAGGTGCAGGTTGTATTTGACCCTTATATACTATGCTAGAATAAGTTGTCCAAATGGGTTCATGCACTATCTTCCTTAAACCTAAGGAAGCTATAAGTTTACTAATTATGCAATCAAAAAGGGCAATAAATGAGTTGTTCACTGGGTATCAAACCACCAAGCAAATGGTTCCACCAAAGTTTCTCGGGTTATTTGCCTAAACATATTCTTTTAAAAAAACCGCATTATTCCCAATGGCCACCAGAGGGAGACCAGCATACATAAATTCTGACTACTCTTCTCACCACTGAAACCCAGTTTCCCCGCCCCCCCGCCCCCATTCTGAGACCAGGTTCTAAATATGGCTTCAAAAGTATTTTTAAAACTTGTTTGAATCTATGGTGGCACCTCTACCCTACATATGAACTTGTCTTATCAGTCAAACAAACCTCAAAATTCCAAAAATGTATGTCCCATTTTGTGGTTACTCAGCATATTAGAAATAGAGAAGTTGGGAGGGGGGAATGATTAAATGAAATTGCTTTTTATGGAACAAACAACCCACCCTCCTTCCCAAACTCCTCCTAGCTGCCCTCAAATTCTTGGTTGCCTCTGAGAAGTCCTGAATCACACACACAAATATTAGTCATACATAAAACATAAATAAAGAGAGAAGTCTGGGTCTAAACTTTAAAGTTTAACAAGAAGGACAATGGGAGGTCAGGTTCCTGGCTCTGGCTTACTACTACTTAAGCTTTCATGATGAATGACAATCTTAAGCACTTTGGAACCTGTCTTGATCCAAAATATCTCACTGTGGAGAAAATCCATCTCATTTCTTGGTTCCTTTGGAGAATTTGGTGATAACCCACTTAGGAGTTTCTTTAGAACAGTATCTCTTCTGTATCATGGAACCCTTTGGAAACTTGGTGAAACCAAAATTGTGTAGCCCTACTCAGAATACTGTTTTTAAACACATAAAGCAAACAAAATTATAATGGAAACCATCCCATTGAAACATATTTACAAAAAATATAGTAAGAAAAACACATACATAATTTCACAGGCCTCAGCTGAAAAACTTTTGCTCAAAAATCTTCTATTATCTGTCAATTTAGATTCCTTTATCTGGTGTTCAAGGTCTTATGAATTTGGGTACTGCCCTTCCAACTGCATTCCATATTACACCTGTCTAGACATTTAATTCTCCAGTCAAGAAACACTATTCTTTGACGCGTAAAATGTACCTTAAATTGCCCTACTTTCATACCTCTGTCCCCACGTTTCCCTATGCTAAGAAAGTCTTTCCCCCCCTTTGTTTATATGGCAAAATAGTATCTTTTTCCATTAAGATGCTTTAAAAATCTTGCAGGTAGCAGAGTAATAAGGCAGAAATAGCTGGGTTTAGAATTAGTAGGCCACTTAAAAAAAATCTTTTCGCTTATAAGACTTTGTTCATTCAAATACTCTGTTCCTCTGGTTCCTCATCAGTAAAATGAGAGGATTGGACTCATTGTTCTCTAAAGGCCTTCTGGTTCTCAATCTGCGCTCTTGTGATCTTAGCTCATTCATGGATTGAGTATTTTTCTTTGATTTTCCCAGTTGATCTCACCTAAGATATGTAGTATTCCTTATTTTTAGGGGCTCAGTTCTCTTATGGGATTAAATCTTTTTTTTTTTTTTAGAAAGAAACAGAAACCCTTCCCTTTGTAGCTGTGCAGGTGGAAGAAGACACTATGGTGAGATCAGTGAGATAACATTTATTAATTGATCCACTGGGTGAATTACAGTAATGGGAGGAGTAATTTATTTCTTAGAATAAATTTTCATTGCTATGACATCACAACATCCTTCACTCTTCAGCTCCTTGTAGTGATTCTCTATTGACTCTATAATAAAACAGAAATTTCTTAAACTTTTGTTTTGACTCTCCATAGACTGAATCCCAAGTGTTCTAGATTTATTTTATGTTAATCACATTAGCATTCTTTGTGAGTGTCAAATGAGATATTATATATAAAGTCAATTGAAAACCTTAAAGCAGTTTATAACATTTTTACTCTCCAAATTATCTACATTTCAGCTCACCTTGTATTTGAAGCTATTTTCTGAATTCCTACTTTGTCAGTTAATTCTCTGTTATACTAAAAACTTGTGGAATAAAATTTTCTCATTTCTTGTGTCCTTTAAGGACTTTCTGGGACAACACACTTAAGAGTTTCTTTAGGGATCCTTCCTATCTTTGTGGTGAAGTTTGTAGATCAGGGACATGAAGAATGAAGTAGAACAAGGCAACAAACTTTACATTCCAGACTGCTTCTCAGATCTTAGACTCACATATATCACCTTGACTGAGTCATAGAAAAGAAACACCACAGTGTAATAGGAAGCACATGTTGAGAAGTCTTATTTCTTTCAGACCCTCAGTGTAACTCTCAGGACATATCTAAGATCAGTGATATTTGTCAGTGGAGGTAGTCAAAGGTAAGCTGTATAGTATAGAGAACTGTAGAGACAAGTATCTTAGGGTCTTACAGACTCTTTCTCTGGGAACTGTAGAGAATGCAACTCAGTTGGTGACATTATTACCTTACTACAAGTGGTGCCCACACATATTCTCACTTGGCATGTTCTCTAGTCATGTGTCCTGTCAGTCCCTCTGGAGGTATGAGTCCTTGTGGCAGAATGTACCCGTATATGTATAAGGGAAATCTTTTGGAATACTTATCTTATTAGTCAATTAGATGCCTTTTGCTCTTAAATAATATGCTCTCTGGTTGGTTGGTAAAAGAAACACACCAGTGGGGGCTTATGAACAAAGGAATTGAGTGGATGCTGAAACCATGTGCAAAATATGTTTTAAAGTTTAGCTAACATTAAAACGGTCCCAAGAGAAAGAGGGGTATATAGATATATTATTATTTTAAATCAGGTAATACTTTGGATGTGCCACTAATGAAGTAATATGGAACCATTTAATTATTTATGCATTTGCAACATCAGAAACTGATATGATTTAATCCCTCAAAATGACATTAAATAAGAGGCATTACCATTTACTTTACTGCTGTACCCTAGGGATCATTGAACCTTGTAGCTGCAGCCTTACATTATGTGTTGTCTCCCCCATTAGCATGTGAGCCTCTTGAGAGCTAGACTCCTCTATTTTCTACTTTTGTTCTACTAGACTTTTCTACTTCTTTTGTATCCCAAGCTTGTAGCACCATGCTTTGCATATTGTAAGCATTATCATTCACTATTCATTCAGTATTAAAATCATCAAAGATGTAAGGTACGTTGTGGTGTGTAGAAGATTATTACATTCAGAAGAGGTATAAAAGAAAAAAGACAACATAGCTTTGATCTGAAAGGGCCTGGTATCCTAAAGAAAGACACAATGAACATGGAGAGATTCATATTTTATTATCAATGAACACTCATCACACCAGCAGTTAAGGGACACAAACCCAGACTTAAACCACACACAGAAGACAGTACTAGAGTAGGAACTTCTTGGGTAATGCCAACATTAAGAAGAGACGATTAAGCACCAGATTTAATTGAATGATAGTTGCCCTGTCACAATGGGTGACTGAAATTATTTAGCTAAGATAGCTTTCTTATGAAATTCCAGGTACTTTGGCATGGCATAGAGTGAAGTCCAGACCCAAGGCTTATAGATATATTTTTTTTTGGGTGGAAATTGTAACAAAAAAAATAAAAACCCTTTTATCTAGTGTTTCCATCAATGCCCACTCTGGAGGGACGATCTCCATGAGTCATCTTGGAGAAGCTCAAATAAGCAACTATTATTTTTGATAACATGCATGTGATGAGACTGTAACAGTGTAGCCGGTAAGAGGAAATTTCAAGTGAAAATGAAATGTTGAAATTTGATAGTACCCAAACATTTAGAGGGATAAACATATATATTATGCCACTTTTGTTTCCTTGTACTTGTGAATTTTATAATTTCTGTAAGATCCCCATCACATAGAATGATGTACATTTATTAGACTAGGGCTCTTAACCTTTTTTTGGTGTCATAGGTCTGACTGACAGTCTAGTGCTTAGGGACCCTCTCTCAGGGAACTGTTTTTTAAATAATTGAAGGAAATGCTAAATTTCAATTAGAAGTTAAGTGAAAATCAACATGTAATTTGTTTCCCATTCAACCTGAAATCTATCCATCTATCCCTTGGGGATTCAAGTTTGAGGAAAACCATATTAAATGATGCCAGCTTCAGGAATTATAGAAGCAATATTTGATATATGGATTTGTGAGATAACTTGCAAAAACAGGCAAGGCAGAGTCAGACTCCTCTACTCCTTCAATCAATCAATATGCCCCCAACTCTCAATGTGAAGATACAGAAGTGAAGACAAAGAGATAGTGCCTCATCTGCTAAATAATTAAGATTCAAGAAAAATTTGGAATAGAGACCAAAAAGAAAGGAAACAGGGAAAGCAACCCAGGAAAGGAGATTTTAAAATAGAAAAGCAGGAAGACTGAGTCACTGTGGGTATCATCTTCCCTTATAGATGTTTCTTGCTTTATGACAGTGTTGGAATATATACTCACAGAAGAGATGTGAGCCACTTTTTCTGCCTGGTTCCCACTAGCTCTAAATTATAATGTCCCCTTCTTCACTGCACAAAGCACATATGCGGGAAGAGGGACGAAGACAGCCTTGTTTCCCTCTAATAAATGTTCAGTCAATAATGGAAAATATATACCATGATCTATTGCTAAACTGAAATCAAACAGAAGCACTGATATCCATTTACACGGCGAAAAGAGCAAAGTGTTTCAGCTTAGCTGGGAAGTGGGAGGGACTGAAGAGCCCACTTACCTTGTAAGAAACTAAGCATTGTAGAGAAAAGAGGAATGATGCTCATACTTGGTAGGAGCCCCATTTTGCAGGTCCTGAATTTGATTCTGTATTTGATTCCTGACTGAGAAACATAAAATCTTTCCTCAAACCTAACCATGAGGTTTCTTTGTGTTTCACTGGCCATACAACTTGTAAACTGAACTCTTTTCAAGAGTTCTAAGAAGCAGGGGAAGCTAAGTGGTACAGTGGATAGAACTCTGGATCTTGAGTCAAGAAAACAAATTCAAATCCAGTCTGTGACCACTTACTAGCAGTATACTCTCCAGGCAAGTCACTTAAATTATGTCTATCACAGTTCCCTCAACTATAAAATAAGAGACAATAATAGCATCTACCTCCCAGGGCTGTTGCAAGGATCAGATGGGATAATAATTATAAAGCTGAATTAGCACAGTGCCTGGCACATAATAAACACTTAAATTCTCATCCCACGCCTCACCCCACTTATCCCCTTTCACATTAATCACAGAATTATAGTAATGTTAGGGAACTCAGTGGCCATCTTATTTAAGCCAAATACAAAAGCAACCCCCACTATCACCTACCCTGCAAATAGAGAGTCAAGGAGTGAAGATCTAAGCATCCCTCATATGTCAGAATGATATTCAAACTCTCCCCAGGATTTTTCTCAGGGCAGTCTTAAATTCCTTATTACGGAAACTATAGATAATGGGATTGAAGAGTGGAGTGGCAACTGAGTAGAACAAAGTGATGAATTTCTGCATCTCAGGTTGGCTGGCTGACCCTGGGCTCACATACATTATCATGATTGAGCCATAGAAAAGAGAGACCACAGCTAGATGGGAAGCACATGTAGAGAAGGCTTTCTGTCTTCCTGAGCCCTTGGGCATTCGGAGCACAGCTCTTAGCACTTGGGTGTAGGACCCCAGGATGTAAATTAAGGTGATAAAGGTAATAAGGGTACTGACAGCACCACAGGTTAGAGTAGTTTTGGGGACAGGGGTACATGATAAAGCTAGCATTGCCCCTAGATCACATAAATAGTGATCAATGATATTTGGACCACAGAAGGGCACCTGGGAGAGGAGAGTGACAGGGGTCAGTAACCAGAGGAAGCCACCCACCCAGCATGCAGACACCAGAGTGGCACAGAGCTTCCCAGTCATAATGGTGGGATAGTGGAGTGGATAGCAAATTGCAACATAACGATCAAATGCCATGAGAGCCAGGAAGAAGAGTTCTGTTGCACATAGAGAAAGAAAGATGCAGAACTGGAGGATGCAGCCATTATAGGAGATGGTCTTGGTCTTGGAGAGGAGATTCACTAACATGTTGGGCACACTGGAGCTGATGTAGCAGATCTCAAGGAAGGAAAAGTTGGCCAGTAAGATGTACATGGGAGTGTGGAGCTGCTGGTCCCACCACACGGCACAGATAATTGTCCCGTTTCCCATCAGTGTCAGTGCATAAATAATGAAGAACAACACAAAGAGAAGGATTTCTATTTCTTGGCTGCACGAAAAGCCTAGGAGGATGAACTCGCTTACAATCTGAGAAATGTTATGAATGCTTAAGGTGGTCATTTCTTCATCACCTTTAAAATGAACATTAATTTGACTCTCTTTAGTATTTACATATATATATATATGTGTATATATATATCTCTCAGTCTCTGTCTCTGTCTCTGTCTCCCTTTGTCTCTGTCCTCAGAGTTTTGCGGAATAAATATTTTCATATTTCAGGAAATGGTTCCTCACATGAGCAATATGCCATGTGTTCTAATGCATATATGTCTGTATGTATGCACAATAAAAACATGTGTGTCTATATATGTGTATATCTATATATGTAGTGTGTATGCATGTATGTATATGGAAAAAGAACTTTTCAGATTGATGGGAACACTCAGAATTCAGGATTACCTCCATGCCACAATGAATACCTGAGGAAGGATTCACTTGAGTTATCTAATTCTGTCGCTTCAAATACTGCTTCTTTCACAGGAGCACATTGTAAATGATGTAATGAGAATATTTGGAAATTTGGAAATGAAAGAGCTCATTCTCTTTAATTGCTGACATGTTAGAGAAAGTCAGCAACAGTCACTGAGGAGGAAAGAAAATGACATCACTTGAGTCATTCAATCCAATCATCAGAGAAGGAGAGGTTAATTTCTGTAGTGTTATTAATATAAGACTCTGCATTTTAGGTTAAAGTATAAAAACTGAGGACCATAGATTAAGAGCTAGAAAAGACCTCATAGGTACATAAACCCTTTCATTATTTAGATGAAAAAAGAGAAGCCCAGGAATGTTGTTATTTGCACAAAATTGCACAGATATTAAAAAGTCAAATGCAGATTTGAACCCATTCCACTGCCTCTCCTCTTTTCTACTTTCTCATACGCTTTCTTCATGCAAAATTTTTCCCTTTCCCAAACAAAATTGCCTTTCTTTTGGTGTAACTGATTTCATCTATATGTTAGGACATGTCATTCAGATGAAAGTGTGAATGAGAATAAAGAATAGAGATTACCTTTCAATTTCATTGCCATAGGGAACTCCCTGAGGCAATTTTCCATTTCCATTCCCTTTCCCAATACAGACAAGCACTTTCACTGCTACCCTTCATCTTAGGTTTTATTGGCTTAAGGACAACTCTTTTTCCAGTCTGCCACACTCTGTATCTTCATAACTTTCCTTTATTTTTTTTTTTTATCAATTTGTTCCGTGTAGCCACACAGAGACTGTCTTGCCCCTTTTCTTTTGTGCGTTTAAAATCACTTGGCCAGTTATGTTATCACTGGCATAACAGAAGCTGAGATATGCAAAGAAGAAGGACAGGTAATCAATAATTTCATCTCTGAGTTCAGATGGCAACTGTCACTTTTTAATTATTACCAATGTGTGACTTTGGGCAATTGACTTAACATCTTTGGACCCCAGTTTCCTTATCTTTAAGATGAAAAGATAGTATCAGTCACCTCTGAGATGTCTTGTAGCCCTAGACTTATGATCTTATGGATTTACCAAAGTTTTAAGCCATTTTGTCCCTGCTCAGTGTGACCATAAGCAGATACAACAAATCTATTACAGAAGGTAGGCTTTATAAATTGCAATCTGGTAAAAGAATGAGTGGGTCAAAGGAGGAAGTAGTTTCATATCTGGCAGACTGAACATGGCAGGAACTGCGAAGCAAGGATATAGTGACATTCAAGTAAAGTGTGTGTTTGATGCTGGAGTGAAAGACTTGGGAAGAGAGAGTTAAAGTTTAGGAGAAATATAAGCGCCTGAAGAAAGAGGAGCTTCCTTGCTTGAATGCAACATTAATGAGAGTGAGGAAATCTCAGTTCCAATAATAAATTCATGCAAATGAGACTACAATAAAGGCAAAGGAAGTTGCTTAATTCATTTGCAACCTGAAATGAGGCATATGTCCTATTATGACCTTTGAGATATTTTATAAGACTCATCATTAATTCCAATGTAAAATTCAGAATTTCATCCGGATTGGAAAGCCCCCTATGGTACATCAGGAGGGTGGAAAAGTTTGGCAATCATACTTTTTTTGTTTTTGTTTTTCAGGTAGGTGCAGGGATTATGCCATCTTTCCTAGCCTTCTAGTCTGAAGGTGTATTTCCCATTCCTTTTCTGTAATATAGAATAAAAATTTAGTTCCCCTAATAGGTAAGATTAAATAATTATGTGAAAAGAATAAGGACCGCATATTTATAGATAGAAGCTTTCTAGTCTAGCTCCCATCAATTTACAGATATGGTAACTAAGGCCCAAAGCCAAGGTCACACAAGTACTAAATGGAAGACCTGAGACCTGAACCCAGGTCGTCCGAGTCTCTGTATAGTCAAGTACTTTCCCCCACTACATCACACTGCTTCCCTAAAGTAGCATGGTCCTTTCCCATGGTCCTTGCATTTTATACTGTATGTCACTGAGATATAGAGCTCATTACCACTTACCCCAGCAATCTATATCTAGTGTTAGATATAGCAGCTTCCTATGCTCCAGCCCCCTAAAGGAGTACCAGCATCTGACTTTAATTAGAAGCACTTTTATTAGAAGAAATTTCCAATTAATAAGACAGTGTCCTCTGGAAGTTCTTACTTTCTTATTCTTTTCTATTCCTGCTTGCTTTTACCCTTTTGGGACTTCTCCAGAGGAGCACCAGGAGAAATTACTGATTGCTCTCTTGGGCAGGTAGATTTTATTTTCAATGAGTAGTGATGAACAAAATAATGAAACTTAAATCAGCATTACAAGAAATCAGTCCCTCCTTCCTTCCTCTTCTCTCCATCCCAGTCCTCCAGTACAGAATCACAAGGGGACCAGAGAACATCAAAGCTAACAGAGACGAAGAGGTCATCTAGTCTAATTCCTTCATTTTTTTTTTGATGACAAAATTCAAGTCCAGAGAATGGGAAAGACTTGCCCTAGCTAGTAAGTGGCAGGACTAAGATTGAAATGTGGGTTTCCTTTGCTTCTTTACTCTAAAGCTCTTTTTGCTTTCAAAGAAGTGCTATGGAGTCAAAATGCCTCTGATAAATGAAGGAGGTAATAAGTAATCTTATATGGTTGACCTAGATGAGTAGTAGGGAATCATGTTTCAATTTTTTGCAGCTCCTTTTTGGAGGATTTAGATGTTCCTGCAAAAGAAATATGCCAATCAATAGTGCTAAAAATAATTAGACTTTTAAAAATTGCAGGCATATTTTACTTTACACAAGGGAGAATGCATCATCTAGGGGGCCATTATTGGGAGGTTGGGTGGGAGTTAGGGGGGGATATTTGGGGACTCAGCCTTGGGTACAATCATCCTCAGCCAGGAGGAGGAAGGAAATGATGATCCAGGTGAAATACACTGCACTACCTTAGTACCAGGGTATGCCAGGTTTTCAGTAACTCCTCCACGTTTTTGCTGAGAGATGCTTGTCTTATATAATGTGATTTAATAGCAAGGTGGCAGAAGGCCAAATACTTTATAGGGAGGGGTGGAGTCTCATTCAGGTGAATCTTATTGATTTCTCGTCTATAATATTATAGGCTAGGAAGTGCTAATCTTATAGGAAGTGAGAGGTTTTTAGCTTGATTGTTTCCAGTCATAGAACATTTTTGATGGGGAGGAAGTAAGGGTTCCAGAAAAAGGGGCAGAGTAGAGGTTTTAGGCAGGAGGAGTATCTCCAAAACATGAAAAACAAAAGGGAGTGGAATAAATGGACCAGGTTCTTTAAACCTGAAAGTTTGTATTCCTATACTAATATTGGTAGAAAGATAGATTAAGGGCATTTTGAGGAAGGTCTTTACACCTTTATAAAAAGTATATATTTATCTTGAAAATAATGGGAAATAATGAAGGATTTTCATCAAGGTCATGATAGACTGAAGTGGTACTTTGGAGAAATTAATTTGTCAGAGTGTGTAGTAAAGGTGGTACAGAAGGAGAGTGGTTAAGAACAAGGAGGCTAATTGGGAACCTGCTGCAATAATGGCATGAGGTGATATGAGCTTGGCCTATGTTGGATGCAGGAATGAAAAGGAAGAAGTTTTTTGAAAGCCCATAAGAAGTAAGAATTAACAAGAGTGATATGTTGAATTTGGCAAGTGAGGGATAACGTGTTACAAAAGATGACAGATATTTCAAGCCTCAGTTTTTAGAATAATGCTATTTCTCTAGACATATAGAAGAAATTAAAAAGAGATTAAGTTTTTTAAAATAAAGTTGTCAGTTACAATATTAGATACATGTTAATTTTGACATCCCCAAGGGAATTTCAAGTAGGGACATGTGTGACAAATCAGGACTGTAGATAAAAAGATGTGATAGTCATGTTTTTTGTCACATTTGGTCACAGAAAATATCATCTTACAGTAATAGAATTTCAGAGTGGAAAGGGATCTAGTTGTTTTTCAGTTATTTCAATCACGTTAACTCTTCATGACCCCATTTGGGGTTTTCTTGGTAAAGATTCTGGAGTGGCTTGCCATTTCCTTCTGGAGCTCATTTTCAAGATGAGGAAGCTGGGGAAAATAGGGTTAAGTGACTTGCCAAGTGTCACAAGCTAGTGAGAAAAAGGGAGAGAGGAAGGGATAGAGAGAGAGAGGTAACATCCCACTTTTTACAAAAAAATTGGCATAAAATCTGGGATGATTTTTTGATGAAATAGAATAACAATGATTTGTGTTACATAAAAAAGTAAATGGAAATAATATCTGACAATAAGATTTTGAAAATATTTTGCATAAAATATCTCACCTGTTCCTCACAACAGAATTGTGAGATAGGAATTAGTCTCATATTCATTTTACAAGTGAAAAGACTGAGGTTCAGAGAAACTATGTGACTGAATCAAAGTCTCACAACTGATAAGGGCTGGAGACAAGATTTGAAACCAGGTCTTTGTGACTCCAATTCCAGCAAGCTCTCCTGTATATCAAGTTACCTGGCCTCTGGTTGTACCTGTGCTATTAGCAATCTGTGTCTAACACTGGGTAGCTCTCAGAGCCTCATTTTTCCCATTTGTAAAATAAAGGAGGTGAGGCTTGATCATTTCTTTTTCTTCATTTTTAAATCTGTGCTTCATCTTGTGAAAGAGGATTCACCACCTAAGGGAAAAATCACCCTGGAAGAAAACAAGAAGAAAATGGTACGCTTCAATCTGCATTCAGTTCTTTCTCTGGCTGCAGATAACATTTTCCATGACTAGTCTTTTGGAATTGTTTTAAATCATTGCATTTCTCAGAAGTGCTAAGTCTAACAAAGTCGATCATTGTACAATGTTGCTGTTACTGTGTACAGTGTTCTCTTGGTTCTACTCACTTCGCTTAGCATCAGTTCATGCAAGTCTTTCCAGGTTTTTCTGAAACCCACCTGCTCATCATTTCTTTTCTTTTTCTTTTTTCTTTTTTGCTTTTTGGAGGGGGGAAGGGAGGGCAATTGGGGTTAAGTGACTTGCCCAAGGTCACAGGCTAGTTGTTTTTTTTTTAAGTTGTGTGAGGCCAAATTTGAACTCAGGTCTGCCTGACTCCAGGGTCAGTGCTCTATTCACTGCACCACCTAGCTGCTCTGATTTCTTATGGAACAATAGTATTCCATTAATTCATATACTGCACCTTTTTTCTGGTTGTTTATCTTTTTATTTGTGTATGTACTTATTTGTTTGTTTTTAGGTTTCAGGATTTACATTCATAAGATTTCGAGTTCTAAAATATCCCCCCTCTCCAGGATGGCATGAAATCTGATATAGGCTATACATGTACAATCATATTAAACATTTCCACATAATGTCACGTTGTGAAAGAAGAATTAGAGCAAAAGGGAAAAACCATGAGAGAGAAAAAAAGCAATAAAAAAGAGAGACAAAATAATATACTTTGATCTGCATCCAGACTTCTTTCTCTGCATATGGATAGTATTTTCCATCATGAGTATTTTGTAATTGTTTTAGATCATTGCATTGCTCAGAAGAGCTAAATCTAACAAAACTGGTCATTGCACAATGTTGCTGTTACTGTGTTTCTGTTCCCTTCACTCAGCATCAGTTCATGCAAATCATTCCAGGTTTTTCTGAAATCCACCTGCTTTCCATTTCTTATGGAACAACATTCCATTACATTCACATATGACAACTTGTTCAGTCATTTCCTAATTGATGGGCATCCCCTCAATTTCCTAATTCTTTTCCACCACAGAAGAACTGTTATAAATATTTTTGTACATGTGAGCCCTTTTCCCTTTTTTATGATTTCTTTGTGATGCAGACCTAGTAGTGGTATTGCTGGGTCAAAGGGTATGCATAGTTTTATGACCCTTTAGGCCTACTTCCAAATTGCTTTCCAGAATGGTTGGATCCGTTCACAACTCTACAAACATGCATGTGTTTCAATTTTTCCATATCTTTTCCAACATTTATAGGCTTTAATAATTTCTAAGGTCTCTTCCAAATTCAAGATTTTATTTCTCTGAGTTATGTTGCCATATCAGTCATTTAATGTGTATGGCACCAATAACTCTTGGGACAATGACATAACTGCCAGGAAACCTAGCACATTCTGATCTAAGAAGTTGTAATGAAGAAGAGTTTCATATTTAAGTGGCTCTTTTTCAGGTACTTCCCTGCATTTATATGGATTTAAATGAGCCTACGCCTGGATTACTTCTTTCCCAACCCATTCTGTATTTTTCCTCTCCTGACACAGGAGAACCTGGACTAAATGTGAAATCTCAAAAGGAAGAATTTGTCTCCTTAAGCTCAGAAGGCAGAAGGATGCTGAGAGATGGCCAAGGATTGCTAGTAAGTGTTTAGAAATATATGTTGAATAAAACATTTTAAAAAGTGCTTACTACGTGTAGAAAATTTGGGAAGGGGGAGTGATATGAAAAACATTTAGCCTACTATCCTTGACTAGTAGTTTTAAAAATCTTGCTGGCTGATATAATTTACATGACTATTCCTACATCCATTGTCCCTACTAATATATTTTTTCTTCACCTGCTAATATGATATAGGTGTAGGTTGCATTTGACCCTTATATACTATACTAGGATAAGTTGTCCAAATGGGTTCAAGCACTATCTTCCTTAAGCCTAAGGAAGCTATCACTTTATTAATTATGCAAACAAAAAGGGCAGTAAATGAGTTGTTCACTGGGTATCAAACCATCAAGCAAATGGTTCCACTAAAGTTTCTTGGGTTACTTGCCTAGAAAAATTCTTTTAAAAAACCGCATTATTCCCAATGGCCACCAGAGGGAGATCAGCATACATAAATTCTGACTACTCTTCTCACCACTGAACCCCAGCTTCCCTGCCCCCCCCCCATTCTGAACCAAGTTCTAAATATGGCTTCAAAAGTGTATTTTTAAAACTTGTTTGAATCTATGGTGGCACCTCTACCCTATACGTGAACTTGTCCTATCAGTCAAATAATCCTCAAAACTCCAAAAGCATATTCCATATTTTGTGGTTACTCAGCATATTAGAAATAGAGAAGTTGGGGGAAAAATGACTAAATCCTTTTTTATTGAACATGCAACTCACCCACATCCCCAAACTCCTCCTAGCTGCCCTCCAATTCTTGGGTGCCTCAGAAAAGTCCTGAATCACACACACAAATGTTATTCATAAAACAGAAATAAAGAGAGAAGTATTAGTCTGGAATTTGGAGCTTAATAAGAAAGACAGTGATGAGAGAGGTCAGGTTGCTGGCTCTGGCTTACTATGACTTAAAGTTTCATGATGGATGACAATCAGTTTTTTTCTTTTAAATTCATTTATTTACTTTTAGTTTACATTTAGTTCCATAATCCCTTGTGTTTCAAATTTTATCTCTCTCCCCTCCACCCCCATGGTGGCATTCAATCAAATATAGGTTGTACAAATACCTTCACATTAAATATTAGTTAAGTTGTGAAGAAGGATTATAACCAGTGGAGTGAACAATGAGAATGAAGGGGCAAAACCAAACCAAACCAAACACAAAAGAGAGATAATAAGTGGTTTGCTTCAGTTTGCATTCCGACTCTGTAGTTCTTTCTCTGGATGTGCATATTCCTTTCCAACATAAGTCTTTTGTAGTTGTCTTCTAACCTTGTATTGCTGAGAGGAGCACAGTCTATCAAAGTTAGTGGTCACACATATGATATATCTGTAATTGTGTAATAAGTTCTGCTCTCCTCACTGAGCAGCAGTATATATAAGTCTCTCCAGGTTATTATGAAGTCTGTCTGTTCCTTATTTCTTATAGCACAATAGTATTCCATTACATTCATATTATTGCAACTTGTTTAGCCATTCCCCAATTGATGGACATGCCCTTGATTTCCAATTCTTTGCCACCACAAAAAGAGCTGCTGTAAATATTTTTCTATATACCAGTCCTTTTCCTACCAGCATGATCTCTTTCGAATACAGCCCTAGAAGTGGAATTGCTGGGTTAAAGGACATACACTTTTAAAAAATAGCTCTTTGGGTATAGTTTCAGATTGCTCTCCAGAATGTCAGTTCAGTTCACAACTCCAGCGACAATGCATTAGTGTTCCAATTTTTCCACATCTTCTCCAGCATTTATCATTTCCCTGTTTTGTCATCTTAGCCAATCTGACTGGTGAGATGTGGTACTTCAGAGTTGTTTTGATTTGCATTTCTCTAATTAATAGTGATTTAGAGCATTTTTCCATATACTTAAAGATATCTTTAATTTCTTCCTCTGAAAACTGCTTGTTCATAGCCTTTGACCATTTATCAATTGGGGAATGACTTGTATTCTTATAGATTTGACTCAGTTCTCTGCATATCTTAGAAATGTGGCCTTTATCAGAGACACTGGTTGTAAAAATTCTTTCCCAATTTTCCAGGTCCCTACTGATCTTGGTTACCTTGGCTTTATTTGTACAAAAACTTTTCAATTTAATGTAATCAAAATGATCAATTTTCCATTTCATAAGGCTCTCTAACTCTTGTTTGGTCATAAAAGCTTCCCTTCTCCATAAATCTGACAGGTAAGTAAACTATTTCTTGCTCTCCCACATTGCTTACAGTATCAGCCTTTATACCTAGATCGTGCTCCCACTTAGATTTGATTTTGGTAGACAAATGTAAGATATTGGTCTGTGCCCAATTTCTGCCATACTGTTTTCCCAGCAGTGTCTGTCAAATAGTGAGTTCTTATCCCAGAAACAGGGGTCTTTGTGTTTATCAAACAGTAGATTACTGTAGTCATTGACTGCTGAGTCTCATGTACCTAATCTGTTCCACTGAGATGGATGACAGTCTTAAGCACTTTGGAATTGTCGTAATACAAAATATCTCACTGTGGGGAAAATTCATCTCATTTCTTGGTTCCTTTAGAGAATTTTAGTGATAACACATTTAGGAGTTTCCTTACAGCAGGACTTCTTAACATATTACATATCATGGAACCCTTTGGCAGCTTGGTAAAACCAAAATTTTGTAGCCCTGCTGAGAATATTGTTTTTAAGCACAAAAATAAAACAAAATTATAATGGAAACCATCACATTGAAATATATTTACAAAGAATATTGTAAGAAAAACACATACATAATTTCACAAGCCTCAGCTAAAAAAGTTCTGCTCAAAAATCTTCCATGGCTCTCTATTGACTATCAATTTAGATTACTTTATCTGGCATTCAAGGCCTCATGAATTTGGGCACTGCTCTTCCAGCTGCTGCATTCCATATTACACCTGTCTAGACATTTAATTCTCCAGTGAAGAAACACTACTTTGACATGTAACATGTGCACTATATTCATTCTTCTGTTCCCACTTTTCCCTATGCTAGGAAAGTCTTTTTTTCCTCTCTCTTTATATGGCAAATTTCAACCTGGTTTTTAAGAGCCACCTCAAACACTAACTCCTCCAGGAGGCCTTTCCTAATCTCTGGTTATTCAACTTATCTCTCAGTTATAACTTTTAAAATGCACTTACACAGTATGTCATATTACAACTGTCTGTGTTAGTATTTTTTTTGATAAAGATGCTGTAAAAATGTTGATGGTACCAGAGAAACAAGGCAGAAAGAGCTCTAGATTTAGAATTAATAGGCCACTTTAAAAAAAATCTTTTTGCTTAAAAGACTTTGTTCATTCAAATACTCTGTTCCCCTGGATTCTCATCAGTGAAATGAGAGGATTGGACTCATTGTCCTCTAGTTCTCAATCTGTGCTCTTATGATCTTGGCTCATTCATTGATTGACCTACTTTTCCTGGATTTTCCCAGTTGACCTCACCAAAGATATGTAGTATTCTTTATTTGTAGGGGTTCAGTTCTCTTGTGGGATTCACTCTTCTTTTTTAGAAAGAAACAGGAACTCTTCCCTTTGCAGCTGTGCACGTGGAAAAAAACACCATGGTGAGATCAATGAGGTAATATTTATTAATTGACCCCTTGGGTCAATTATAGTAAAGGGAGTCATTTACTTATTTATTTTGCTTTTTGGAGGGAGGAGGATAGGGCAATTGGGGTTAAGTGTCTGAGGCTGCATTTCACCTCAGATCCTCCTGACTCCAGGGTCAGTGTTCTATTCACTGTGCCACCTAGCCACCCCATTCACTTCTTAGAGTAAATTTTCATTGCTATGCCTTCAAAACTACTCCTTTACTCTTTAGCCCCTTGTAGTTCGTCTTCTGATCCAAACACTCTAATGGAACTGTTTTCTTCAAGGTCGCCAAAGACTTCTTAATTAATGGTGATAGTTCTTTTCAGTCTATGGTAAAGCTTCTTTTGCATCTCTGTAGTATTTGGTATTGTTGATCCTACCCATCTTCCCGGATACTGTCCCTTTGGTTTTTGAGAATGCATTTTCTGGTTTTTTTCCTACCCGTCTTTCTTGGACTCCTTTGCTGATTCTTCATCTTCCTCCCAGCCTCTAAGTGATGGTATTTCTCAAAGTTCTGTCTTAGGTTCTGACATCCTTGTCTTGGAAGTCTTATCCATATTTATGCACACACAACACATACATACACATTTTATAGTTGATATATCTAAGATATCTACAATACTAAACTCTTATCAGAAAAATTTGATATAAAATTTTTTCCCTATTCAACCAATTTCCTTCTTATTCCAGGTGGATTAATTTTGTCTTTATAGAAGCTTTTCAATTTCATATAAAGTCATCTATTTTGTCTTTTATAATTGTCTCTATCTTATGTTTGATGAAGAATACATCTCCTATCCATGGCTTTGAGAGATATATGATCTGCTTTTCTTCTAATTTTTTATAGTATGATCTTTAATATTACAGCCATGTTTTCATTTGGAATGTGCTATTGAAAATGAAGTTAGGTGTTAGTTCAAACCTAATTTTTGTGAGTGTTTTTCATTTTTTTCAGTAGTTTTTAATCAAATAGAGAGTTTTATCAAATAATGGTGAGGGAGGGGGATAGGCATCCTTGATTTACTTCTATATATATTGACAAAGATTTTTGTGTCCTATTGATTCATTATGAATAACATCCCTTGCATTTCTCTCCTCTCCAGGCAGAGCCATCATTCCAATTCAGGTAGTCATCACCTATTATTTGAACTATTATGAATTCAGTCCCCCTTTTTTTAAGGTCTACTCTCTTGTCCATCCTTCCCACTATTGCTAAAATAATATTCTTTGCTCAAAAACCTTCAGTGATTCCATATTGACTCTACAATAAAACACAAATTTCTTAAACTTTTGTTTCTGCCCACCATAGCCTGAATCCCAAGTGTTCTAGATTTATTTTATGTTAATCATATTAGCATTGTTTGTGAATATCAGATGAGATAATATATGTAAGGCCCATTGAAAGACTTAAAGCACTATTTAAGTTTTTTACTTTCCGTGTTATTTATATTTCAGCTAACCCGTATTTGAAGCTGTTTTCTAAATTCCTACTTTGTCACTTAATTCTCTGTTATACTAAAAACTTGTGGAATAAAATTTTCTCACTTCTTGTGTCCTTAAGGGACTCTGTAGGACGACCCACACAAGAGTTTCTTTAGGGATCCTTCATATCTTTGTTGTGAAGGTTGTAGATCAGGAAGTTGAAGAATGAAGCAGAATAAGGTTACAAACTTTTAAATTCCAGACTGGTTCTCAGATCTTAGGCTCACATACATCACCATGACTGAGTCATAGAATAGAGACACCACAGCGTAATAGGAAGTACATATTGAGAAGCCTTATTTTGTCCAGACGCTCAGTGTAGCTCTCAGCACATAATTGAATTCAGTGATATCTGTCAGTGGAGGTAGTTAATGGAAAGCTGTATAGTATAGAGAACTGTAGAGCAAAGTATCTTGGTAGAGAATGCAACTCTACATTGATAGTGACCTTACTACCTTACCACAAGTGGTCCTCAGTTGTGTTCTCACTGGGCATGTTCTCTAGTCATCTGTACTCTTGGCACATGTCCTGTCAGTCTGTCTGGAGGTGTGAGTATTCGTGGCAGAATGTACCCTTATATGTATAGGGGATACCTTTCTGAAAACTTATCTTGTTAGTTAATTAAGTGGCTTTTGCTCTTAAATAATGTGTTCTCTGTTTGGCTGGTAAAAGAAACACGTCAGTGGGGGCTTATGAACAAAGGAATTTACTGGAAGCTGAAGCCATGTGCAAAATATGTTTTAAACTTGAGCTGACATTATAGGGGACCCAAAAGTAAAGAGGGATATATAGATATATTATTACATTAAATCAGGTAATACTTTAGATGGGCTACTAATGAAATACTATGGGGCTATTTAATTATTTATGCATTGCAACATCAGAAACTCATATGATTTAATCCAGTGGTTCTCAACCTGTGGGTCATGACCCCTTAGTGGGTTGAATGACCCTTTCACAGGAGTCACCTAGGACCATCAGAAAACACATATTTCTGATGGTCTTAGAAACCAAGACACCGCTCCTCTATCTGTCTCCAGGTGGGTCTGCCCATATGCAGATATGCCCACATATGAGTGTTAAAGGGTCATGGCATTAGGAAGGTTGAGAACCACTGATTTAATCCCTCAAAATGACATTAAATAAGAGGCATTACCATTAATTTACTGCTGTACCCTAAGGATCATGGAACTTTTCTATGTGACTTGTAGTTGTAACCTTACATATGTGTTGTCTCCCCAATTAGAATGTGAGCTTCTTGAGAGCTAGACTCCTCTATTGTCCACTTTTATTCTACTAGACTTTTCTACTTCTTTTGTATCCCTAGTTTGTAGCACCGTGCTTTGCACATTGTAAGCATTATCATTCACTCGTTCATTCAGTATTAAAATTATCAAAGATGTGAGATACACTGTGGTGTGTAGAAGATTATTACATTCAGAAGAGGTATAAAAGAAAAAAGACAACATAGCTTCGATCTGAAAGGGGCTGGTATCCTAAAGAAAGACACAATGAACATGGAGAGATTCATATTTTATTATCAATGAACACTCATCACACCAGCACACACAGAAGACAGTACTAGAGTAGGAACTACTTGTGTAATGCAAACATTAAGATGAGACAGTTAATTAAGATAGCTTTCTTATGAAATCCCAGGTACTTTGGCATGGCATAGAGTGAAGTCCAGACCCAAGGCTCATAGGTTTTATTTTGGGGGGGGGGGAGTTGGAAACAAATCAAAACTCTTTTATACAGTGTTTCCATTTGTTTCCAACAATGTCCACTCAGCAGGGAAGATCTCTACTGAGGAGTCATCTTGAAGGAGCTCAAATAGGTAATGATTATTTGTGAGTTTTGATAATATGCATATGATGTGACTGTAACAATATAGCTGGTAAGAGGAGATTTCGAGTGAAAATGAAATGTTGAAATTCAACAGTACCCAAACATACAGAGAGCTAAACATACATATTATGACATTTTGTTTCCTTGCACTCCTGAATTTTATAATTTCTGTAAGATCCCCATCACATAGAAAGATGTACATGTATTAGATCAATGCTCTTAACCTTTTTTGGTTTCTTAGATCTGATTGGCAGTCTAGTGCTTAGGGACCTTTTCTCAGGGAACTTTTTTTTTTAAATAATTGAGGGAAATGCTAAATTTCAATTAGAGATTAAGTGAAAATCAACATGTAATTTGTTTCCCATTCAACCTGAAATCTATCCATCTATCCCTTGGGGATTCAAGTTTGAGGACAACCATATTAAATGATGCCAGCTTCAGGGCTTACAGAAGCAATACTTGATATATGGACTTTGTGGAATAACTTGCAAAAACAGGCAAAGCAGAGTCAGAGTCCACTACTCCTTCAATCAATTAATATGCCCCCAAACTCTCAGTATGAAGATACAGAAGTGAAGACAAAGAGATAGTGCCTCATCTCCTAAATAATGAAGATACAAAAAAATTTTCAGTGATTTTAGAGTGAAAAAAAAGGAAACAGAGAAAGCAACCCAGGAAAGGAGATTTTAAAATAGAAAAGCAGGAAGACTGAGTCACTGTGGGCATCACGTTCCCTTATAGATATTTCATGCTTTCTGCCAGTGTTGGAACTTAAACTCAAAGAAGATATGTGTGCCACCCTTTCTGCCTGGTTCCCACTAGCTATAAATTATAATGTCCCCTTCTTCACTGCACAAAGCACATATGTGGGAGGAGGGACGAAGACAGCCTTGTTTCCCTCTAATAAATGTCCAGTCAGTTATGGAACATATGTACTATGATCTACTACTAAATTGAAATCAGACAGAAACACTGATATCCATTTACATGGTGAAAGGAGCAAAGCCTTTCAGCTTAGCTGGGAAGTGAGAGGGACTGAAGAGCCCATTTGCCTTGTAAGAAACTAAGCACAGTAGAGAAAAGAGGAATGATGCTGATACTTGGTAGGAGCCCCATTTTGCAGGTCCTGAATTTGATTCTGTATTTGATTCCCGACTCTGAGAAAGATAACGTCTTTCCTCAAACCTAACCATGAGGTTTCTTTGTGTTTCACTGGCCATATGACTCGTAAACTGAACACTTTTCAAGAGTTCTAAGAAGTAGGGGAAGCTAAGTGGTACAGGGATAGAACTCTGGATCTTGAGTCAAGAAAACAAATTCAAATCCAGTCTGTGACCACTTACTAGCAGTATACTCCCTAGGCAAGTCACTTAAATTATGTCTATCGCAGTTCCCTCAATTATAAAACAGGGGCAATGATAACATCTACCTGCCAGGGCTGTTGCAAGGATCAAATGGGATAATAATTATAAAGCTGAATTAGCACAGTGCCTGGCACATAATAGATACTTAAATTCTTATTCTCCCCCATCCCGCACTTACCCCCTTTCACATAAATCACAGAATCATAGAAATATTAGGGAACTCAGTGGCCATCTTATTTAACCCAAATACAAAAGCAATCCCCACTATCACCTACCCTGCAAATAGAGAGTCAAGGAGTGAAGATCTAAGCATCCCTCATATGTCAAGATGATATTCAAATTCTCCCCAGGACTTTTCTCAGGGCAGCCTTAATTTCCTTGTTACGGAAGCTATAGATCATGGGATTGAAGAGTGGAGTGGCAACTGAGTAGAACAAAGTGATGAATTTCTGCATCTCAGGTTGGCTGGCTGACCCTGGACTCACATACATTATCATGATTGAGCCATAGAAGAGGGAGACCACAGCTAGATGGGAAGCACATGTAGAGAAGGCTTTCTGTCTTCCTGAGCCCTTTGGCACTTGGAGCACAGCTCTTAGCACTTGGGTGTAGGACCCCAGGATGTAAATTAAGGTGATAAAGGTAATAAGGGTACTGACAGCACCACAGGTTAGAGTAGTTTTGGGGACAGGGGTACATGATAAAGCTAGCATTGCCCCTAGATCACATAAATAGTGATCAATGATATTTGGACCACAGAAGGGTACCTGGGAGAGGAGAGTGACAGGGGTCAGTAACCAAAGGAAGCCACCCGCCCAGCATGCAGACACCAGAGTGGCACAGAGCTTCCCAGTCATAATGGTGGGATAGTGGAGTGGATAGCAGATTGCAACATAACGATCAAATGCCATGAGAGCCAGGAAGAAGAGTTCTGTTGCACATAGAGAAGAAAAGATGTAGAATTGGAGTATACATCCATTGTAGGAGATGGTCTTGGTCTTGGAGAGGAGGTTGATTAGCATGTTGGGCACACTGGAGCTAATGTAGCAGATCTCAAGGAAGGAAAAGTTGGCCAGTAAGATGTACATGGGAGTGTGGACCTGCTGGTCCCACCAGACAGCATAGACAATTGTCCCGTTTCCCATCAGTGTCAGTGCATACATAATGGAGAACAACACAAAGAGAAGGATTTCTATTTCTTGGCTGCACGAAAAGCCCAGTAGGATGAACTCGCTTACAATCCAAGAAATGTTATGAATGCCTAAGTTGGTCATTTCTTCATCACCTTTGAAATGGACATCAATTTGACTCTCTTTAGTATTCATACATTTATATGTCTCTCTGTCTCTGTCTCTGTCTCTCTCTCACTTTCTCTCTGTCCTCAGAGTATTGTGGAATAAATATTTTTATATTTCAGGGAATAAGCCCTCAGATGAGCAATGTGCCATGTGTTTTAATACATACATGTATGCACACATACACACAATACAAATATGTACGTATATGTCTGTATGTGTATGTTTATGTATGGATATATGTATATATGTAGTGTGTATGCATGTATGTATTTAGAAAAAGAACCTTCCCAGATTGACGGGAATACTCAGAATTCAGGATTACTTCCATGCCACAATGCATCCCACAGGAAGGGCTTCACCAGAGTTCTCTAATTCTGTTACTCCAAATGTTACATCTTTCAAAGGAGCACATGAGAAATGATGCAACGATAATCTTATTTTGAAGTGAGTGAGCTCATTTTCTTGAATAGCTAACATGTTATTGAAAGCAACAGTGATTGAGGAGCAAAGGGAATGTTGAGGTCACTTGAGTTACTCAATCCAATCATCAGACAAGGAGAGATTCATGTCTATAGTGTTATTAATGATAAGACTTGGGTTTTTGGTTAACATAGTAAAACTGATAACCATGGATCAAGAGCTAGAAAAGACATCATAGGTCCCCAAACCTTTCGTTTTATAGATGAGAAAAGAGAAGCCCAGGAAAATTGTGATTTACCCAAAATTACACAGAAATTAAAAAGTCAAATGCAAATTTGAGCCCATTCTCCTGCCTCTAGAATTTGACCTCTTTCTCCTTTCTCACCTACTTTCTTCATGCAAAATTATCCCTTTTCCCAAAGTTGCCTTTCTCTTGGGGTAACTGATTTCATCTAGGTGTTAGGCTATCTCATTCATATGAAAGTGTGAATGAGAATAAAGAATCGAGATTGCCTTTTAATTTCATTGCCAATTTCATTCCCAGAGTCAGTTTTCCATTTCCATTCCCTTTTTCCATACAGACAAGCACCTTCACCACTACCCTTGAACTCAGGTTTTATTGGCTTAAGGACAACTCTCTTTCCACTCTGCCACACTCTGCATCTTTATAACTTTCCTTTATTTTTTATCAATGTGTTCTGTGTAGCCACACAGAAACTGTCTTGCCCATATTACTTTGTTTATTTAAAATCACTTGGCTCAGTGTCTGGCATAACAGAAGCTGAGATGTGCAAAGAATAAGGATAGGTAATCAATAATTTCATCTCTGAGTTCATATGGGAACTGTAATTTTTTAATTATTACTATATGTGTGACTTGGGGCGATTGACAATGTCTTTGGGCCTCAGTTTCCTTATCTGTGAGATGAATAGGTAATACTATGTCATCTCTGAGGTCTTTTGTAGCCTTAGATTTATGATCTTATGAATTTACTAGTGTTTTAAGCCATATTAGTGCAATCATAAACAGATGCATCCAATGTATTACAGAGTGTAGGCTTTATACATTGGAATCTGACAAAGAGAATTCACCAGAAAAGGGCAAGTAGTTTTATGTTCGGTAGACTGAGCATGGAAGGAACTGAGAAGGAAGAATATTGTGACATTCAAGTACAGTGTGTGTTTGATACTGGAGTGAAAGGTTTGGGAAGAGAGAGCTGAAGTTTAGGAGAAATATAAGTGCCTGGAGAAACATCAGCTTCCTTGCTTGGATGGAGCATTAATGAGAGTGAGGAAATCTCAGTTCCCATGATAGCTTCATGCAAGTGAGACTACAATAAAGGCAAAAGAAGTTGCTTCACTCATCTGCAACTTGAAATGAGAGATATGTCCTCATATGCCCTTTGATATCATTTTATAAGAGTTATCATTAAGTCCAATGCAAGAGTTTCATTTAGATTAGAAAACCCCTAATCTTACAGTAGAAGGGTTGAAAAGGGCAGGCATCATACTCTCTCTTTTTTTTTTTTGTATGGGAACAGGGATCATGCCATCTTGGTAGCCTTGTAGTTTGAAGAGGCATTTCCTATTCTTTTTTCTAATATGAAAGAAAACTTTATTTTCCCTAATGAGTAAGATTAAATAATTACATTAAAAGAAAAAGGACCACGTATCTATAGATAGAAGTTATCTAGTTCAACTCCAATCAGTTTACAGTTTACATATATGGTAACCAAAGCCCAGAATGGTAAGGTCATACCCAAGGTCACGTAGATACTAAATGGAAGACCCCACACTTGAACCCAGGTTCTCTGAGTTCACGTAAAGTCAAATTCTTTCCCCCAGAACATCACCCTGTCTCTCTAAAGTAGTGTAGTCTTTCCCTGTAGTCCTTGCATTTTATAGAATACAGAGCCCATCACCACTTACCCCAGCAATCTATATCCAGGGTTAGATAGCAGCTTCCTATGCTCCAACCAACTAAAGGAGTACCAGCATCTGACTGTTATTAGAAGAGGTACTATGGATTACTGAAAGAAGACTGTTTTCTCTGGAAGTTCTTGCTTTCTTATGCTTTCCTATTCCTACTTGCTTTTCCCCTTTTGGGACTTCTCCAGAGGAGCACCAGGAGAAATTAGTGATTACTCTCTTGGGTAGGTAGATTTTATTTTCAGTGTGTACTGATAAAGAAAATAAAAGAACTGAAATCAGCGTTACAAGAAACCACTCCCCCCTTCTGTCCTCTTCTCTCCATCCCAATCCTCCAGGATAGAATCACAGGGGACCCGAGAACATCAAAGTTTAGAGGGACACAAGAGGTCATCTAGTCTAATTCCCTCATTTTATTTACTGATGGCAAAATTAAGGCCCAGAGAGTGGAAATGACCTGCCCTAGGTCAATCAGCTAATAAGTGGCAGGCCTGGGATTGAAATGTGCATTTCCTTCGCTTCTTGTCTCTAAGACCAGTGCTCTTTCTGCTTCTAAAGAAGTGCTATGGAGTCAACATGCACCTGATAAATTAAGGGGGTAGTAAGTAATCTAATATGGCTGGCCTAGATGAGGAGCAGGGAATCATATTTCAATTCTTTGCAGTTCCTTTTTGGAGGATTTAAATCAGACCCACACAACATACCACCTGGGGGCTCCTTTGGCAGGCCACAAGCAGTCCATTGGCTGTATATTGTGCTTTCCTGATTTAGATATTCCCACAGAGGAAATATGTCAACCAATAGTGCTAAAAAGCATCAGACTTTTAAAAATTACAGGCATAATTTATTTTCCCCAAGGGAAAATGCATCATCTGGGGGGCATTATTAGGAGGCTAGGTGGGAGGTAGGGTAGGATACTTATAAACTTAGCCTTGAGTACAACCAACCTCAGGCAGGAGGAAAAAGAAAATTGATGATCTAGGTGAAAAACACTCTACTACCTTAGCACCAGGATACGCCAGGTTCTGGCTGACTCCATGTCTTTGCTGAGAGATGCTTGTCTTATAGAACGTGATTTAATAGCATTGTGGAAGAGGGCCAATGACTTTGTAGGTGGAGTCTCATTCAGGTGAACCTTATTGATTTCCTGTCTATAATATCATAGACTGGGGAGGCTAATCAGATAGTAAGTGAAAAGTTTTAAGCTTGATTGTTTCCTGGCATAGAACTTTTTCATGAGGAGGAGGTGGGAGTTCCATAAAAAGGGGCAGAGTAGAGGTTCTAGGCAGGAGGAGTATCTCTAAAACAAGAACAACAAAAAGCAGTGGAATAAATGGGCCAGGGCTGCTAAACCTGAAGGTTTTTTATTCTATACTAACATTGGTAAAAAGATAGATTAAGGGCATTTTGAGGAAGGCCTTTATGCCTTTATAAAAAAAAATATATATATATATATATATTTATCTTGAAAATAATGGGAATGAATGAAAGATTTTCATCAAAGTCATGATAGACTGAAGTGGTAATTTGGAGAAATTCATTTGGCAAAGTGTGTAGTAAAGGTGGTACAGAAGGAGAGTGGTTAAGAACAAGGAGGCTAATTGGGAACTTGCTGCAATAATGGCATGAGGTGATATGAGCTTAGCCTATGTTGGATGCAGGAATGAAAAGGAAGAAGTTATTTGATAGCCCATAAGAGGTAAGAATCAATAAGAGAGGTTGACGTGTTGAATTTGGCAAGTGAGGGACAACATATTATAAAAGATGACAGATATTTCAAGTCTCAGCTTTTAGAATAATGTTATTTATCTAGACAAAGAGAAGAAATAAAAAAGAGATTAAGTTTTGTATAAAGATGTCAGTTATAATATTAGATACATGTTAATTTTGACGTCCCCAAGGGAATTTCAAGTAGGGACATGTGTGACAAATCAGGACCGTAGATGAAAAGATGTGATGATCTGTTTTCTCTGATTTGGTCAGAGAGTATCATGTTATAGTAACAAAATCTTGGAGTGGGAAGGGATCTGATTGTTTTTCAATCCTTTCAATTGTGTCTAGTTCTTCATGATCCCATGGGGGGTTTTCTTAGCAAAGATACTAGAGCTATTTGGCATTTCCTTTGGGAGCTCATTTTCCAGATGAGGAAACTGAGACAAACAGGGTTAAGTATCTTGCCCAGGGTCACACAGCCAGTGAGAATGATAGAAAGATAGATAGATGAATAGATCAATAGAGAAATGAGACACAGAGAGACAAAGAGACAAGGACATGAGGACAGGAGAGAAAAGAGGGGAGGGTGGAGAGAGAAGACAGAATATAGAGGAAAGGGGGAGGAGAGACAGGGGACAAAGAAAACAGTAGGAAAGCAGAGTTTTGGTAGGGAAGAAGGTGGATTTGAGGAAGAAAGAAGGCAAAAGAGTAGAATAAGTGTGTAGTTGAAACAATATTGGTTTGAAGTAATAATAGTTCTGTCAGTGTTGGGCTTTATAACTTGGAATAGGCAATTTTTCCCTTTCTAGATTTCCATTGACTCACCATGTAGACATTGGATTAGATGATCTTTATGGTCTGTTACAGCTCTGTTTTTCTTCAGTTCTATGACCATATGATAAGAAATATCTATGTAGGCAGGGACATATTTTGGATCAAGAGTGTTAGGTATCTCTGAAGGAATGAGCCATAGTAGAGGCTAATGGACTGAAGACCAATTCTTTCTGTACTTTGGTTTACTCCCTAAAGTTCACTCCAAAGGGGCAGGCTGAATAACCTGGGAGGTAGTTAAATTTAAAGAAAGTAGCTTGTTACCTCCTTCCACCCTGCAAACAAACCTCTGATTAGTCATCTTCCTATCCTTGAAATGAGGTTGGGGGATTTTTCTAAGATCCCTTTTTAAGTCTGGTTCAGCATAGGGCAATGAGGAGAATGCAGGATTTGGAGGCAGAGGAATTGAGTTTGATCACAGCATTTAATGTTTCTGGGCCTCAGTATCCTCGTCTACAAGAAAAAATGGGGGGTTTAGACTGGGTGACCTCTAAGAAATCTTCCAGTCATATCTATGATCCTATGGGTGTGCTCCCCTTTCCCCATCTCTTCTTCTTTTTTTTTTAAATTTATTTGTTTATTTACTTTTAGTTTACAAGATTTAGTTCCACAATCCCTTGAGTTTCAAATTTTCTCCCCTCCTTCTCCCCCCGTCCCTGCCATGGCAGCATGCAATCAAATTTAGCAGTGGTTTTCAACCTTCCTAATGCCATGACCCTTTACTACAGTTCCTCACGTTGTGGTAACCCCCAACCATAAAATTATTTTTGTTGTCACTTCATAACAGTAATTTTGCTACTGTTAGGAATCTATCTGATATGTGGGATGCATTTTCATTGTTACGAATTGAACATAACCCACAGGTTGAGAACCGCTGAAGTATAGGATCTGCAAATACTTTCACATTGGACATTAGTCTGGTTGTAAAGAAGGGTTGTAACCAATGGAGTGAGCAATGGGAAAGAAGAAACAAAACCAAACATGGAAAAGAACGATAGCATGTGGATTGCTTCTGTCTCCATTTAAACGCTGTTCTTTCTAGATCTTTCTCTGAATGTAGGTATCTCTTTCCATCCTGAGAATTTTAGAGTTGTCTTATAACTGTGCGTTGCTGAGAAGAGTC
>CM053582.1:393196370-393212813 GCA_028627135.1 Pseudochirops cupreus
AAAGAGATGGTTTTGGTTTCAGAGAGCATGTTGGCCAACATTTTGGGTACATCAGAGTTAACATAGCAGATTTCTAAGAAGGAGAAATTGGCCAAGAGAGTGTACATGGGAGTGTGGAGCTGCTGGCTTGACCACACAGCACAGATGATGGATGTATTCCCCATGATGGTGAGGATGTAAATGATGGAGAACAACATAAGGAGAATGATTTGAGTCTCTTTTTGACAAGTGAAACCCAAGAGGATAAACTCACTTACTGTCCCAGAGATATTAGTGACCCCTGAGATCTTCATTTGTCTCTTATCTGTGGAAGTAAAAGAAAAAGTAAATATCTGAAGACTGTTTTGGCCTTCCACCCTCTCTCCCTTTTTCTCTCTTCCCCTGCCTCTACCCATCAATGTTTTCCCTCTTCTGTCCCTGATCTATTATTCATGATCCTGAAGTTGTGCTATTTGACAAAAATAACCAGAAGAAATTGTATACTTTAATGTAGCTTCCAGAGTTTTATGACCTACTCTAAGGAGTTGCTTGGACTCTGAGAAAAACTAGCTTGACAAATTACATAGGAGAAATCTCACAGTCTACTGTTGCATATGCACATTCTTTAAAGCAAAACCACAATAGATACATAACTACCTTCTGAAATACAGGTCAGAACCATTCTCCATCTGTACTTGGTTCTTCTCAGAGTACCATTTCATTCCTTACACACATACACATATAGGGAGACATGAACCAATCCAGAGGCTTCCATTTACTTCCTAATTCAGTATCTCATTTCCATGAAATCCAAGATTGTAAATGAGGAATTCTGAAGTGAATAAGTGTTGTATAATTACCATATCTATATTGTTACATCACTAAGCCATTGGTACTATTTAAATCTTCTGACTAAAGCATATTGGAGTGATGTCAAAGACTGAAAATCTACTTTCAAATAGCATAATTAATTTCATTGAAAGAAATAAAAGGGTCCTATGACCCCAAGTTGTACCTCTAAATGTTATTATCCATCTCCCTTTTCATTTATTTATTTATTTATTTGATTTAATTTATTTACTTACTTTATTTATTTACTTATTTTTTCATTAATTCATTCATTCATTCATTCATTCATTCATTTGTTTGTTTGTTTATTCATAATGGAGACCAGGTAAAAGAGTATTCATGAAGTGCTAGAAACAGTGTTCAGAGCTTCTGGACTTCCGATTGCAGGTGCCTCAACAGCACTTTTTATTATATAAAAAAACAACATAGCGTCCCAAGAGAGGAAAACCAAACATTTCATATCCATTTTTGGAAATGTTCTGCAATTCCTAATGCTGGCACTGCCATTATCAAGATTCTGAAGTTTAAAGGTAAGTGAAATATTTTCCATTCAGGTGGTTTTAAGAAGGTACTTCAAATTCCCATCTGGTCTTTATATTTCTGGCTCTTCTAAATATAGTCGCAACCTCCCAATGTCTTGGTAGGTCACATTTATATAGCATTTTAAGTTTTACCAAACATCAGGAGAGGATTCTGGGATGACGGCAGAGTAGGTCAGAAAAATCTAGTCTTTCCATATTTTCCCCATGAAAAAGACAGAATATCATCTCAAAACGAACATAGAGCAGCAGAAATAAATAAAATTCAGGGTAAAGCAATTATTTTCTTTAGAAAACTTGATAGAACCTTTGGAAAGACTAGACTAGGGACAGATGTTTGTGGGATTGTGGTACAAACATCACCAGGAAGACTTCACTGAAGTAACAAATAACACGACCAGGAATCATCAGTACCAGAAAGCAGTCTCAGCCTCAAGAACTTTCACTTCACAGACAGTGATGGGTGTTGGTCTGCTGAGTAGGGGAATATTGAAGGATCCTCCACTGTGTTTGGATGCTAGGCCCAGCTGTGTTGACCAGATGTGCCCCTGGGCTATAGTTGTGGGTGAGGAGGAGTGAGCACATGCTCCATGAGTGCAGTAGCAGAAGAGAAGGTTCCCTGTTGACTATGGGCACTTGCAAGAGAGTGGAGTCCCTGGTTTCCATTCCAGGGCAGAGGGAAGAACTGAAGTTGGCAGTCACGGGAGAAACTGCATGGAGCCAGAGTGTTGGTAGGATGTTATGGCTAGAGGCCCTATTTATGGCCTAGTGGTAGAGAGGAGTGCTGAATATTGATCCCTGGACAGAGCTCAGGAAATAACAATAAGAAAGACATGAGGCCTTGGGCACCATTTCCCATACCTTGAGACTAGAACCTGATTATAATAATGTGCTGCTAAAATACAATAAAATAAAAATGAGTAAGTAAAGGAGAAAGAACCCAACCATAGACAATACTATAGGGAGAGAGAAGATATGGGTTCACATTCCTAGGAAGATAGTGAAGTTAAGAAAGCCACTCCTACTTCTAAAAGAAATGTCAGATGACCACAACCCTAAAAAGAGTTCTTGGAAGAACTCAAAAAGGACCTCAAAAATCAAATAAGAGATATTAAAGAAAAATTAAGAAAAAATAATAACAATTCAAGAAAATCAAGAAAATTATTAAAAGAAAGTCGAGCAATTGAAGAAAAAAGATCCCAAAAACTTAAGAAAATACCACCTTGAAAACTAGAATTAGGCGAGGGGAAACTAGGAACCTTGTTAGACACCAAAAAATAACAAAACAAAATCAAAAGAATGAAATTAAAAGAAGAGAATGTTAAATATCTCATTAGTAAAACAACTGATCTAGAGCACAGACTGAGGAGAGACAATATAAGAATGGTTGGAATGCCTGAAAGTATTGTTTGAAAAGAGAGTTTTGGTACAATATTACAAGAAATTATTAAGGCAAATATCCACTGATCATCACCTGAAAGAGATCCCAGCAGGAAAACTTATAGGAATACTATAGTAAAATTTCAAAGCTCCCAGGTTAAGGAGAAAATATTGGAAGCAGCAAGAAAAAAGCAATTTAAATATGGAGTACATAAATAAGAACTACTCAAGACCTAGCAACTACTACACTGAAGGACTGTAGGTCTTGGCATACCATATTTCACAGAGTGGAAGAGTTGCTGTTACAACCAAGGGTAACTTGGTTTCCAAGTTGCTTGATAAAAAATTTGGTAGCCAAGTTTCAAAGGTCCTAGATCAAAGTAAAATATTACAAGTAACAAGAAACAAATGATTTAAATCCCATAGCAGTGTCTACATTAAAAGACCATAGGTCTTGGAACATAATATTTCAAATAGCAAAAGAGCTGGGGTAGCAACCAAAAATTCCTTACTCAGAAAAGTTGAGTATAATCTTGAAGGGGAAAAATGGATATTTAATACACTGAAAGATTTTCAGGTATTTGTGACAAAAGACCAGAACTCAATGGAAAAATTGATAGATAAGATCTGGGAGAAACAAAGAAAACTAAATATCAAAGACCAATTTAAGGGACCCAAATAAGGTCAAACTGTTTTACTTCTTATGTGCGAAAATCTTATCAGTACCATTAAGACTGTCATTATTATGTGGGTAGTTTGAAAGAAATGCTTGGACTGAGCTGAGTTTGATGGATTTATCCTTAAAAAAAAATAACTAAGTAGGGACAGGTAAAAAGGAGCAACTGTCTCATACAAATGACACATGAAAGGAAGAACTGATACAGAGGAAGCTGGTGGGAGTGGGGGGCTGGTAGTGCGGGAACTTTGCTATCATCAGAACTGGATTAAAAAAGGAGAACCATATACATCTAGAAGGCTACAACAATCTTCTAAATTTATAAAGAAATGAGAGGGTGAGGAGACAGGATAAGGAGAGACTTTTAGAAGAGTGTGTAGATTAAGAATTTGAAGGGTAAGGGGAAAGGATAAAGGAGGGAGTCTTTAAAAAGGTTCAGATTAGGAAGGTAGTGATTAGAAGAAAATTAGACTTGTGAGGAAGGATAGGGGAAAAAGAAAGACTGAGAAAGATAATAGTGAGGAAAAATAGATTGGAGGGAAATACACAAATAGTAATTACAACTTTGAATGTGATAGAATGAACTCATAAAATAGAAAAGTGTAGCAGAAGGGATTAAAAACTAGAATTCAACAATATGTTGTTTAAAAGAAACATTTAAAAATGAGAGATACATACAGAATTAAAATAAAGGGCAGGAGCAGAATTTATTATGCCTCAGCGGATGTAAAAGAAAAGAAGCAGGAGTAGCAAGCATGATCTCTGGCAAAGTTAAAATAGATTTAATTAAAAGGATAAACAGGGAGACTGCATTATGATCAAAGGTACCATAGACTATGAAGCTATATCAATACTAAACCTATATGCACCAAATACTGTAGTATCTAAATTTTTAAAGGAAAAGTCTAATAAATTGCAGGTGGGGATAGTAGTACGGTAATAGTGGTGGACTTTAATCTTTCCCTCTCAGAATTAGATAAATCTAACAAAAAATAAGTAAGAAAGAAGTCAAGGAGATGAATAGAATTTTAGATAAATTAGATAGTATAGATATCTGGATAGAATTTAATGGGAATAGAAAGGAATACAATTTTTCTCAGTGATACATAGCACCTTTACCAAGATTGAGCGTTTATTAAAATTTGATAGTTGAAGGCAGAAATGTTAAAAGTATCCTTTGCTCAGATTCAATCTGGCCCTCATCACAAATGCTCAGATTCTATCTGGTCCACTTGTCAATACAAGTGGCACAAATGCTCAGATTCTTTAAGTGTCTACCCAATATGGTAGATGTTTAAGAAACTTTGTTTTACCCTGACTGAAAAAAAAGTATCCTTTTCAGATCACAGTGCAACAAAATGATATTTTATAATGGACCAGGGAAACATAGATTAAAAAGTAATTGGAGAGTAAACAACCTAATTTTAAAGAATGGGTGTGTTAAAGAACAAATCATAGAAAAATAACTTCATTAAAGAGAATGACAATAATGAGACAACATATCAAAACCTATAGGATACAACAAAAGCAATAATCAGAGGAAAATTTATATCTCTAAATGCTTATAGCAATAAATTAGAGAAAGGATAGACCAATGAATTGGGCATGCAATTAAAAAAAAAACTAGAAAAAGAGCAAACTAAAAATCTTCAGTTAAACAGTAACTTGGAAAACTTAAAAAAATAAAAGTGAGATTAATAAAATTGAGTGTAAGGAAACCATTGAGTTCATAAATAAAACTAGGAATATGTTTTATGAAAAAAACAATAAAATAGATAAACCAATGGTTAATATGACAAAAAAGAGAAGAAAACAAAAACATTAGTATTAAAAATTAAAAGAGTAAATATACCAATAGTGAAGATGAAACCAAGGGAATCATAAGGAGTTATTTTGCCCAATTATGTGCCAATAAATTTAACAATTTAAGCGAAATGGAAGAATATTTACAAAAACATAAACTGCCTAGATTAAAGAAAGAGGAAATAGAATATCTAAATAAACCTGTTTTAGAAAAAGAAATTAAACAGGCCATAAATGAGCTTCCTATAAAAAAAGCACCAGGACCAGATGGATGTACAAATGAATTCCAGCAAACATTTAAAGATCACCTATTTTTAATATGAAATAAATTATTTGGAATAATGGACAAAAAAGGGACCCTACCAAACTCCTTTTATGAATCAGATATGATACTGATACCTAAATCAGGAAGAGTAAAATTACAGATCAATTTCATTAACGAATAGGGATGCAAAAATCCTAACCTAAAATATTAGCTATGAGATTACAACAATATATTACAAAGATTGCACATTGTGACCAACTGGGATTTATGCCCGGAATGCAGGGATGGTTTACCATAGGGAAAGCTATTAACTTAGTTAATTATATCAATACTTAAAGTGTTATAAATTATATGATTATGTCAACAGATGCAGAAAAATATTTTTGTAAAGTACAACACTCATTCTTGAAAGTATAAGTATGAATGGATTTTTCTTTAAATTGAAAGGAAGTATTTATTAAAAACATCAACAAGTGTTATTTGTAATAAACATAAGCCAGAAAGATCAGGAGTGAAACAAAGATTCCATTGTCACCAATATTATTTAATATTGTATTGGAAATCCTAGCAATAAAAGTAAGAAGAGAAAAAGAAATAGAATGTTCAATGAGGTAATAAAATACTCTTTTTGTAGATAATATGATGATATATTTGGAAAGTCCTAAAGACTCAACTAAAAAGTTTGCTAAAATAATTCGTAATTTCAGCAAAGTAGCAGAATACAAAGCAAATTCACAGAAATCACCAGCATTCCACATCACTACCAAAACCCTGCATGAAGAGATAGTATGATATGCCCCATTTAAAATAACCATGGACACTATAAAATAGCTGGAAATACACCTGCCAAAACAAACCTAGGAAATGTATGAACAACATTATATAAAAAACCCTTTTCTACAAATAAAATCGAATTTAAATAATATGAGAAATGTTCATAGTTCATGGGTTGGCAGCCAATATAATAAAAATGATAATTTTACCTAAATTAATCTATTTATTCAATGTCATCCCAACTAAATTACCAAAAAATATTTCATTGAACTAGAAAAAAATAATAACAAAAATTAATTTGGATGAACAAAAGATTAAGACTATCAGGAATGAAAACATGTAAAGAAAGTCAGTTTTAATTACCAAATCTTAAACTACATTATAAGGCAGTAATTATAAAAAATATCTGGTCCTGGCCAAGAAATAGAAGGGTAGAGAAGTGGAAAAGAGTAGACGTACAATATACAGCAACAAATGACTATAGTAACTTTATGTTTGACAAGTAAAAAGACTTAGTAAAAATTGTTTGGAAAGCCAAAAAATCTGCCAGAAATTGGCCATAGACCAATATAAGGTCAAAATGTATATATCACCTAGATGTAAAGGGAAATATTAAAAGAAAATTAGGACATGGAACATATTACCTATCAGACTTATGGATAGGTGAACAACTTATGAATAAATAAGTGATAGAGATCAGTGTGAGGTATAAAATGGATAATTTCAATCACATTAAATTAAAAAGGTTTTGTACAAATAAAACCAAAATATCCAAGACCAGAAACAAAGCAGAAAATTGGGAGGAAATTTTATAGACAGTTTCTCAGATAAAAGTCTCATATCTCAAATATATAAAGAACTTTGTCAAATCTATAAGAACATAAGTCATTTCCCAGTTGATAAATGGTCAAATGATATGAGCAGATATTTCTCTGGTGAAGAAATCAAAATAGTTTATAGTCATATGAAAACATGCTCTAAATAATTATTGATTAGAGAATTGCAAAATAAATGAACTTTAAGATATCATTTTGTGTCTCTCAGATGGGCTAAAATGATAGAAGGGAAAGAGACAAATATTGGAGGGAAGTAGAAAAATTGTGACACTAATTCACTCTTGATAGAACTGTGAACTAATCCATCAATTTTGGAGAGTAATCTGGAATTATACCCAAAGATTTATTAAACTGCCTTTATCCTTTGACCCAGAAATACCTCTATTAGGTCTATTTCCCAAGATCATTAGGGAAAAGAAAAAGAACCTATGTTTTAAAATATGTATAGCAGCTCTCTTTGAGGTGGCAAAGAACTGGAAAGTGTAGACATGCCCATCACTTGGGGAATGACCTAACAAGTTGTGGTATATGAACATGATGGAATATTACTATGTTAGAAGAAATGACAAGTTGATGAGTTTACAAAGACATGGATAGTTGTGCATGAAATAATGAAGAGTGAAATGAGCAGAAACCAGGTAACAGTGACAAGCCACAATGTTTTAAGGACAATTTTGAGTGATTAAGTCATTTTCAGTATTATGAATACCCAAATTAACGATATGGTTACACACATATATACATACTTGTGTGTAATGGTAACCATCTTTAGGGTTGGGGGGGGAAAGAAGGAAATACATAAAATGTTAATGATAGAGAATAAAAGAAAATCTAGATGGAAGCACAGAAAGCAGAGCAGCTTTGAAAATCATATATAGAGGCAGCTGTGTGGCACAATGGACAGAGTGCCAGGCCAGGAGTCAGGAGGACCTGAATTCAAATCCAGCCTCAGACACTTACTATCTATGTGACCATGGGCAAATCACTTCACCCCAATTGTCTCGCTTCCTCATGACAAAGAAAATAATGTATAGTACTTGTCATATAGTTTTTCAGAAAAAGTAAACAGTATGAAATGTAAATTCATGGTTTTATGATGAATTCTCCTTTTTTCCTGTGCTGTATATATGGATATTTTTGTCTTTATGTATTTAAGTTCAAAATGAATAAAAAATTAAAACAAAACAAAATTACATACATTATCTCATTCAGGCCTCACAATAACCCTGACAAGTAAGAGTTGCCATTACTCCCTTTTTATTGCTAAAGAAAACCAAGGCTCAAAGAGGTAAAACAATTTTCAGAGACTCATAAGCCTAACACTATATTCATTATGCCATCCTGTCTCTGATTTATGCAAAAATCACTAAATGAGAATCAATGCCATCCAAGGAACAAATGAAAAAGATATAGAAAGAGATATGGGGAGATAAAGATTAAGAGAAAAAAAAAACCAGAAGAAAATGAAACCTCTCAATTTCATGATCATGGTGGCTCTGACTACTTTCAAGCCTGGACGGTGTCACTTCAGAATGATGAAGAAACAGTCACAGCATTCACAGGAAAATATTACTGGAGTTGACTCCCCCAATATCTTAGCTCTACCATGTTCTTTTTTTCTGTTCCATTTATCCTCTGGTCAGTAGCCTTAGGAATCCCCCTTCTTGACTTTTCCCTGATTATTCTAGATTTTATTAGCTCAGTTTCCCCTCTATTTTTCATCACTGTTTCATTGCCGTGTTTCTGATTCTTTTCAGAACAATTTAATTTGAATCACATAAAATAAGAACAATTACCTACAAACTTACAAAAGGTTAATCTCTTTTCATGCTTGACTGCTTGCCACCCAGAGTTCATGGATGACGAACATCTCACTGTCTCTCTAGAAGATAAAACAAGCAAACAAAACCAAAAATACATCCACAGATAATTTTGCCCAAGTTTTACGTCTTCAAGGATGCAGTTCTCTCAAGGATCCCATATAGGGAAGAATGATCCAGAGAAAATGGTAAGTTCATTTTTTAGTTATCTCACTAGTAATAGTTATAATAATGTATGTAATCTGAAATATTGATGTAATCTGGATATAACCAGTGAAATTTGGGTTACCTTTTCATAACAAAATAGGTATTGACATAATAGCAGAAAAGTGATTTGACCACACACACATACTTACATTCCTTGAAATAGAACATACAAGGGTATCTATCTGCTTAATGATATATCTCGTCCATTATTTATCTAATTTCCAGTCATAGTTCACTATCTCCGGAGGCTTTCCTTCTGAATCCGTGAGAGAAATAATTGTGTATCCTGCAGTACCTGAGGGGAATTTGCTTAGTTTTTTTTTAGTGAAAGTCATTGTTTTATTCTTTCAGTAAAATGTATCAAGTGTCTCCAATATAAGATGATGAAACATAAAAGTTCTTTCTCATCTGACCTTGAATGATACTGCTAATATCATTCAATTACCATTTATTAAGCACTTACTGAAGGCATAACCGTATGATAAATGTTGAGTTTATAAAGGCAACAAACAAACAAACAGATGGACAAATGAATAAGTAAATAAAGTATAGTCCCTCCCATGAAGCTTACCTTTTTACTTAGGATCACAGAAATCATCAGACCCTTTATGGCATGACCTTCTGACAGACAAGGGTTATCTCCTGAAACAAAGACATGATTTCCACATGGTGCAGCAGCAGTGTCTTAAAAACTTATAATGATCTCAAATCCTGAAAGATTTCTCACCATTTTGTGGTGCCCAATGTAGTGCTTACGTGCACGATTTTGTTGAATTCAGAGTTTCTGATCTCCTTGTTAACCACGAATTCAAGGTTACCCCAATTTCGTAATATAAAAATGGTGACTTGAATAGAAAACTGCTTTATACCGTGCCGTAATGCTTGTACCCTTCTCTTCGTAACTCTCCCTCCCCTTTTTAATTCTAGCTCTGAGAAGAGCAATTGAATTAATATTTGAATTTTTGGAAATTTTATGTCAGTTTTGCCGATCAGTATAACTCCTATCATCATCTTTGTGACATCCTCATTCAAAAACATCCCCCCTGGCCATTGCTTCTCCCTCTTACTTGCTTATATTTGTAACCTCATTGCTTAGTATAGTGGCTGGAACTTAGTGCTTAGTAAACAATTTTCATTCATTAGTTAATTCATAGTTTATTTTTTGCTACAAGCCAATCAGCAAGAGACATATTATTCATCTTAAGTTTAGGGAATTGATTATCTAAAACTGGGGTTCTTAATTTTTTTGTGTCATGGATCCCTTTGCTTGTGTGGTGTAACCTATGAACCCCTTCTCAAAAAATGCCTTTTTAAAAAATTGTAGTTGAAAGAAATGCTAAATATAAATTGGAGGTTCATGAAGTTGCAGTTTTTCCCATTAAAGTTCAGAGACTTCTTGAAATCTGTCCATAAACCCCTTGAGGAGGATCCATGGGCCTCATCTTAAGAACCTCTGGTCTAAAGAAAGTCTTAGTAGCCAAATGGGCAAAACATGCTTCCATGAGGATAAGACCTAGAAGAAGTCATTGTATGCTTCTGTGAAAATTGTTCAGTTCTACCCAGATATGGTTCAACATGGATGTGTTAATAAATAAGTCTGTAAGATGTCCAGTTCTATTACAAAAGGACTCTTCTGAAGATGTGAAAAAATAGAGAGAAGGATATTAGTGTGACATTAAAATTCTATGCCATGAAATCTTCAGATTGGTAGAATTTTATCATGGGATTAAACACAAATCTGAGAAAGGCATGCAAAAATATTTCATATATGTGATTTTTTTTAGTCTTCATCAAGTCTACCGCAAACATTGCTACACGCCAGAAACTGTGCTAAGTGCACAGAAAGGCACTAAGATGCAAAGAAAGGCCAATAGGGTCAGCACTTTCAAAGGGCTCACAGTCAAATGTGGATACATCATACGAGCAACTATGTGTGAACAAGCTATATAGAAGAAAAATTGAAAATAATAAAAGAAGGAAGGCACTAGCATTGAGGGAAAGCTTCTTGCAGAGGTGAGGTTTTAGTTGAACCTTGAAGGAAGCCAGGAATGCTAGGGTGGCAGATACTAGGAGGGAGAATATTCCAAATAATGGGGACAGAGAATCAAAATACATGGATTCAGGAGAGGGCGGTGTCTTGCACACAGATCAGCAAGGGGGGAAATGAAATTGGTTTATTCAGCATTTTTGTCAGAGAGATTCAGCTTTGTTTCTGCATTAAATACTTCAAATACACAATCTTGTGAGGAAAGGTAAACCTGTCCCCTAAAACATCACTTTCTTTTTTTAATTTTTAATTTTTAAAAAATTTATTTATTTACTTTTAGTTTACAACATTCAGTTCCACAATCCCTTGACTTCCAAATTTTCTCCCCCTCCTTCTCTGCCTCCCTCCCCTCCCCATGGTGGCATTCAATTCTAAATAGGTTCTACAAATACCTTTAGAATTAAACAATAGTTGAGTTTTAAAGAAGAATTATACCAGTGGAGTGAACAATGAGAAAGGAAGGATGAAACAAGACAAAACACAAAAGAGAGAGTGCAAGTAGTTTTTCTTCAATCTGTATTCAGACTCTGTAATTCTTTCTCTGGATGTGGATAGCCCTTTCCATCATGAGTCTTATGGAGTTGTCTTATAGCCTTGCATTGCTGAGAGGAGCCCAGTCTGTCAAAGTCAGTTGTCACAGATATGATGTGTCTGTAATTATGTACAAAGTTCTCCTGGTTCTGCTCTCCGTACTAAGCATCAGTTTATGTAAATCTCTCCAGGTGATTATGAAGTCCATCTGCTCCTCATTTCTTATAGCACAATAGTATACCATTACATTCATATACCACAACTTGTTCAGCCATTCTCCAACTGATGGGCATCCCTTTGATTTCCAATTCTTTGCCACCACAAAAAGAGCTGCTATAAATATTTTTGTAGATATGGGTGCTCCTTTCTCTTGTATGATCTCTTTGAGACATGGCCTTAGAGGTGGTATTGCTGGGTCAAAGGGTATGCACATTTTTATAGCCTTTTGAGCATAGTTCCAGATTGCTCTCCAGAATGGTTGGGTCAGTTCACAACTCCACCAACAATACATTAGTGTTCCAATTTTTCCACATCCTCTCCAGCATTTATCATTTTCCTGTTTTGTCATCTTAGCCAATCAGACTGGTGAGATGTGGTAGCTCAGAGCTGTTTTGATTTGTATTTCTCTAATCAATAGTGAGTTAGAACATTTTTTCTTATACTTACAGGTATCTGTAATTTCTTCCTCTGAAAATTACCTCTTCATATTCTTTGACCATTTATCAGTTGGGGAATGACTTGTATCCATATAAATTTGACTCAGTTCTCTATCAGACACTGGTTGTAAAAATTCTTTCCCAGTTTTCCACTTCCCTCCTAATCTTGATTACATTGGCTTTGTTTGTACAAAAACTTTTCAGTTTAATGTAGTCAAAGTTATCCATTTTGCATTTTATAGTGTTCTCTATCTCTTGTTTGGACATAAATTCTTTCCTACTCCATAAATCTGACAGGCAAACTATTCCTTGCTCTCCCAGATTGCTTACAGTATCAGCCTTTATACCTAGATCGTGTGCCCATTTAGACTTGATTTTGATATGTGGTATTGGTCTATGTCCAATTTCTGCCATACTATTTTCTATTTTTCCCAGTACTTTTTGTCAAATAGTGAGTTCTTATGGGTTTATCAAACAGTAGATTACTATAGTCACTGACTGTTGTGTCTCATGTACCTAATCTATTCTACTGATCCATCACTCTATTCCTCAGCCAGTACCAAGTATTTTTGATGACTGCTGCTATATAATACAGTTTAAAATCTGGTATGGCTAGGCCACCTTCCTTAACATTTCTTTTCATTAATTCCCTTGTTATTTTGGACCTTTTGTCCTTCCAGATGAATTTTGTTCCTTTTTTTGTAGCTCTATAAAATAATTTTTGGTAGATTGATTGGAATGGCACTAAATTGGTAAACCAATTTGGGTAAAATTGTCATTTTTATTATATTAGTTTGACATAGCCATGAGCAACTGATGTTTTTCTAATTATTTAGATTTGACTTTATTTGTGTGAAAAGTCTTATAATTGGGTTCACATAGTTCCTGGGTTTGTTTTGCCAATTGATAGATTCCCAAATATTTTTTAATGTCTACAGTAACTTTAAATGGAATTTCTCTTTCTCTTTCTTGATGTTGGACTTCATTAGAAATCTATAGGAATGCCTTGAATTTATGTGGGTTTATTTTATATCCTGCAATTTTGCTAAATTTATTTGTTATCTCAAATAGTTTTTAACTTGATTTTCTAGGATTCTCTGAATAGATCATCATATCATGTACAAAAGAGTGATAGCTTAGTCTCTTCTTTGCCTGATCTAATTCTTTCTATTTTTTTCTTCTTTTATTGCTACAGCTAACATTTCTAGTTCCAAACTGAATAAGAGGGGTGATAGTGGACATCCTTGTTTCACCCTCAATCTTATTGGAAATGCTTCTAACTTATCCCCACTACATATAATACTGCTGATGATTTTAGATAGATACTACTTATTATTTTAAGGAAGACTCCATTTATTCCTATACTTTCTAGTGTTTCTAATAGGAATGGGTGTTGTATTTTGTCAAAAGCTTTTTCTGCATCTATTGAGATAATCATATAGTTTCTCCTAGTTTTGTTGTTGATATGATTGATTATACTAATAGTTTTCCTAATACTGAACCATCCTTTCATTCCTGGAATAAATCCCACCTGATCAAAGTGTATTATTCCCATGATAAGTTGCTGTAGTCTTTTTGCTAAAATTTCATTTAAAATTTTTGCATCTATATTAATGAGGGAAATCGGTCTTTAATTTTCATTCTGTTTTGTCTCTTCCTGATTTAGGTATCAGTACCATATTTGTGTCATAAAAAGAATTTGGTAGGATTCCTTTTTCTCCAGTTTTCCCAAATAGTTTATAAAGTATTGGAATCAATTGTTCTTTAAAATCACTTTTTGTTACCAAAAAACAGGCTTTTCAATTTTCTTTTTCCATTGTAACACTGAATAATCAAATGTCTAAGAAAAGGCAGGAAGACTATCTCATAGCTAGTATATCTTTCACATTATCATTGAGACCCCAAATCAGTTTCAGTATCTATATGGATATATTTCTTTTATCATTAACATTATTATTAATTGAGATGTAGCATAGTATAGCAAATAGCTACCCTCAGAGCAGACATACCTCTGGCACTTATTGACTATGTGATCCTGGGTGAATCACTTAACCTGTGTGTAACTAGTCTTCTTGAAGACTCCTTGAAATTCTCCAGTCTTCTTGAAGACTGGAAAAATAGGAAGGGGACAGATTATAAGATCTTTAAAAGCAAAGCAGAGTATTTTCTATTTGATCCTGGAGGTAATGAATGAGTTAACAGAGTTTATTTAGTAGAGGGCTGACATGGTCTCATCTGTACTTTAGGAAGGTCATTTTAGGTTCCTTTTGAACTCCTTTGTTTAGTTTTTAGAGATTGGGAAACACACAAGTTGAGTGATTCATCCAGGATTACATGGTCTATAAATGCCAAAGGAGAGCTTGCTCTGAAGGTAGCTATTTGCTATACTTTGCTGCATATCAATTAATAATAACGTTAATAATAAAATAAACTCTACCCATATAGATACTGAAGTTGATTTGGGGTCTCAGAGATGACGTGAAAGATATACTCGCTACTAGATAATCTTCCTGCCTTTTCTTACACATTTGAATACTCAACATTACAATGAAAAAAAAATTTGAAAAGACTTTTTTGTTTTGGTAACACAAAGTGATGTTTTAGGGGTTAGGTTTATCTTTCCTGAGAAGACTGTGTGTTAGATGTGTTTGATACAGAAACAAAGCTAAATCGCTCTGACAAAAATGTTGAATAAAAGTTAGAAGTGTGTGGGACATTCATATAGATTAGCAGATAAAAATTATTTCACTGAATGTTTATATAAACCGTTGAATAAAAGGTCACCTGATCTCTTTTGGATATGAGTCAGATATTCTAGATGGACCTTTTATCTCAAAGAAGTAACAGTAAGGTCTGTAACAGTGACAAAACTGAAAAATTTGGTCAGTCGAGGTATTTGTTGATAATTGACAATAATGACAAAGTAAGCATTTTTTTTGGATATTTCTATCTTCTTTTCTACATTTTATTTCTTTAAACTCTTCATTTTCTTTCTCTAAACCCTTCATTCTGGATCCTTTATTTTTAATCAATGAAAAAGTATGATTTCTCCAAAGGATTTTTGTAGCTTAAAAGATGATGCCTGAGATGAGTGTAACAGTAATTAATTTAGCTTAATAACTAAGGGCTAACTACCTCTGTGAAAGAAACAGAAGGTGTGAACTCTGCCTCCTGTTGCTGACATAACAGGAAGGGGTTGGCTGAGACAGGAAGCCAATGTGTGTGTGTGTGTGTGTGTGTGTGTGTGTGTGTGTGTGTGTGTGTGTGTATTTAGGAAGAGCCCAGAGAAGAGACAGTCAGAATCAAGATTTTTTATTCCTGGTGGAGGAAGCAGATTTGGGAGCTGGGCTGCTACTGGACTGAGAACTGAATTGGAGTTTTCTATGAGACCAGAATCTGGTGAAGGCTGAAGTTGCTGCTGAGAAGGCTGCCTGGAAGGCTGAGAAGGCCACCTGGAAGGCTGAGATTTTTTCTAGGTCCTAGGGACAGCTGAACTGCTGGAAGACTGAAGAAGCATGACCAGGATAAGACTTTGTTTGTGGCTTGGTTGATCCTTGAGTTTCAGCAACAGAAGTTGTGAAGGTTTTGAGATGTTCTGGACCCTGTGAACTTCAGTGTGTAGCAAGAACAGCTTAGAGGACTGGACGAGAACCTGAGAGCTGTGTGCCTCTGAATCCAGGTGACTGGTGGATTCAGGTAGGAGCTGGGACCATGGAAGGGGATCCAGGGAATCTGAGAGACCACCCCAAGTTAAGATGAAGAAAAGGCCTCTCCCTGGATATTGAATTCATGATGAAATTGAAGTTTACTAGAGACCGAGGGGTGGAGGGTTTGTGTAATTTTCTAATGATTGTATTTAGTGATTAACAATACTTAGGGACAGATTGCTAGATAAGTGACTGATTAAGTTAATCTATAATTGTCCCATGAGTGGAAGATTGATTATTGTATTGTGAGATGACTGAATGACTGAGGAGGCAAACCTCTTTAGGGATATCAGATGATTATTCTTTTGTTCTTTATTCTAAATACTGTGACCACTTTGATGAAAACTATGTGGCCATTCTAATGTTAAGCTGTT
>CM053582.1:393213313-393232958 GCA_028627135.1 Pseudochirops cupreus
TTTTTTTTTTTTTAGTTGCATGGCTGGTTCATTGTTCTGCTCTTTCACTCTTTTATTGATGTATGTCTTTAGACATATAAATTTGCCTCTAAGTTCTGCTTTGAGTGCATTCAACAAAATTTTGTATATTGTCTCATTATTGTCATTCTCTTCAATGAAATTATTGTTTCTATGATTTATTCTTTGTCCCATTCATTCTTTAGGATTAGATTAATTTTCAAGTAATTTTTAATCTATGTTTCCAAGATCCTTTATTGAATGTAATTTTTTATTGCACTGTGGTCCTCAAAGGATACATTTAATATTTCTGTTTTTCTGCATTTGTTTATGAGGTTTTCATGCCCTAACACATGGTAATTTTTTGGTGATGGTACGGTGTACATTTGGGAAACAGGTATATTTTTTATTTCTATTCAATTTTCTCTAAAGATTTATCATGTCTAACTTTTCTAAAATTCTATTCACCTCATTAACTTTTTTCTTATTCATTTTATGGTTAAATGCTTCTAGTTATAACAGGGGTAAATTGAGGTTTCCTACTAGTATAGTTTTACCATTTCTTCCTGTAACACATTTAACTTTTCCTTTAAGAATTTAGATGCTATGTTGTTAGTACTTATGTCTAATTTTGATATTACTTCATTGTCTATGGTACCTTTATCAAAACGTAGTTTCCATGATTATTTTTAATTAGGTTCATTTTTGCTTTTGCTTTGTATGAGATCATGATTGCTTCCCCTTTATTTTTTCAACTTCAGTGGAAACATAATGGATTCTGATTCAGCCTCTTATTTTAATTCTGTGTGTGTCTTTCTTTTTCAAGTGTGTCTCTTTTAAAGAACATATTTTTGGATTCTCATTTCTAACCCATTCTTCTATCAACCTTCTTTTTCATGGGTGAATTCATCCAATTAATATTCAGAGTTATGATTGCTGACTCTATATTTTCCTTCATTCTCTCTCTCTCTCTCTCTCTCTCTCTCTCTCTCTCTCTCTCTTTGTCCCCTGTCTCTCCCTCTCCCTTCCTTAATATACCCTCCTCCTCTTTGTTTTTTTGTCTCTTAGTTCCTTTTTGGGCAAAACAGATTTTTACACTCAGTCGATTGTGTGTGTATGCGTGTGTGTGTTCTTCCCTCTTTCAACCAATAGAAATAAGAGTGAGATTCAAGTGTTTTCTGACCTTTCACCCCCCCCATTTTCTGACCCTTCACACCCTCCATTATAAAAACTCTTCCTTGCATATCTGTTTTATGAGAATTTTCCCCATCCTACCTCTCTCTTCCTCCTTCACTCAGTACATCCCTTTTTCTCAGCCTTCTATTTTTCTTTTGAAATCATCCTAAATAACACGTTCACACCTACGCTTTCTATCTAGGTAGATTCCTTCTAACTGCCCTAATGACAATACAGTTCTCAGAGGTTATATGTATTATTTGGAATGTAAATAGTTTAGCCTTATTAAATTTTTCATGTTTTCTCATTTATGTTCACCTTTTTATTCCTCCCTTTAGTCTTGTATTTTAATGCAAAATATTCTATTAAGCTCTGTTTTTTATTAGGAATGCCTAAAATTCTCTGTTTCATTAAATGTCATTCCTCTTTCCCCTTTTAGGATTATACTCAATTTTGCTGAGTAGATTGTTCTTGGTTATAATCCTATCTTCTTTGCTATCCAGAATATCATATTCCCAACTCTTTGCTCATTTATCATGGTAACTTCTAAAACTTATGCAACCTCATAGTATTCCTCACAGTATTTGAATTGTTTCTTTATGGCTGCTTTCAATATTTTCTCCCTGACCTAGGAGCTCTGGAATTTAGTTATATAATTCTTGGGAGTTTTCATTTTGGGATCTCGTTAAGAAGGTGATTGGTGATTTCTTCCCATTTCTATTTTTCCCTCTGGTTTGAAGCTATCTGGGAAGTTTTCCTTTATAATTTCTTAAGATATGATGTCTAGATTTTTTATCATGGGTTTCAGATAGTCCAATAAATCTTGAATGATCTCTCCTTGTTCTGTTTTCTAGATGATTCTTATGAGATATTATACTTTTTTTCTATTTTTGACTTTGTTTTATTGTTTCTTGGTGTCTCATAGAGTTATTAACTCCCACTTGACCAGTTCTAATTTTTGAGGAATTAGTTTCTTCATTGAGGTTTTATACTTCTTTTACCATCTGGCCAATTCTATTTTTAAGGAGTTCTTTTCTTTAGTATTTTTTGCAACTCTTTTACAAAGCTGTTAATTGTTATTCAAAAAATAATTTTATTATATTGCTTGTATTGTAAATAATTCTTTCCCCAGTTTTTCCTCCACTAATTTTATCTGATTTTTAAAATAAATTTTTTTTTCTTTTTAAAAGATCTCTTGCATTAGTACTTCTAGGAATTTTTGTTGATCATGTGCCCAATTGACATTTTTCTTTGAGGCTTTTCTTATAGATGTTTTTACATTGTTTTCTTTTGAATTTATGTTTTGAACTTCTGAATCACCTCAGCAGCCTTTTATGATCAAGTTCTCTTTTGCTGTTTGTTCAACTTTCTAGCCCATTTCTTGAACTTTATGTTAGAACTCTGGGGAAGGAAGGGCACTATCCAAAGTTTTAGACTTTTTCCCTTGCTGTTTTCACAGCTAGATCTGTGGGCCTATTAAATTTTTGGCGTCTCAAAGGTGGTGTGATGTGGGGAGAGCTGTGGTCTTTAGCTCCTGGACTACACATAGGTCCTTGCCTAAGAAAGGTTCCTGGCTTCTAATGACTACAACTTCTCTTCTCCCTGGAACTGCAACCTAGAAATATGGTCCCTGCTCTCTTGTGATAGCAAGCATTCCTCTGTGCAATGGAACTGAGACCCTAGAATTAAAGACCTTGCTCCTTGCAACCACAAGTGTTTTCACCCTGGAAATGTGACTCCAAATGGCACCTAGTCCTGTGTCTAGTGCTAGCACAGAAGACTTCTGGAATCTCTTTTTGACCAGATATTTAATCCCTACTCTCTCTGGGAGGTGAGAGCTCCTGGTACTACTGCTGTTACTGCCGCTCCAAAGGCTCACAGCTGCTTTCTCTGCCATACTGTGCTCCCAGCAAGCCCTTATTCCAGTACCACAGACCCCTCCTTTTGAATTCTCAGTTGTCCTTGGCCAAAAAAAAAGTCTCACCCTGATCTTTTGTTGATTATGTTGTTTAGAATTTTATTTAAGGTGTTTCTTTTTTTCTTTTTATTAATTTTTAGTTTTCAACATTCACTTTCACAGGATTTTGAGTTCCAAATTTTCTCCCCATCCATCTCCTTCCCCTACCCCAAGACAGTGTGCATTCTGATTACCCCTTCCCCCAATCTGCTCTTCCTTCTATCACCCCTGCCCCCCATGCCTTCTCATATCCCCTTCCCTTCTATTTTCCTGTAGGGCAAGATAGATTTCTATGCCCTGTTGCTTGTATATCTTATTTTCCAGTTGCTTGTGAAAAGAATTTTTAACATCTGTTTTTAAAACTTTAAGTTCCATATTCTCCTCCTCCCTCCCTCCCTCACCCTCATTGAGAAGGCAAGCAATTGAATATAGGTTATACATGTATAATCATGCAAAACACTTCCATAGAAGTCATGTTGTGAAAAATTAACTATATTTCCCTCCATCCTATCCCACCCCCCATTTATTCTATTCTTTCCTTTGACCCTGTCCCCCCTCAAAAGCATTTGCTTCTGAATACCCTCTCCTCCTATTTGCCTGCCTTCTATCACCACCCCCATCCCCTTTTCTCCTACTTTCCTACAGGGTAAGATAAATTTTTATATCCAGTTGAGGTGTATGTTATTCCCTCTTAAGGTGTTATTTCAAAGTTGTTTAGAGGGGAATATGGGGAAAATATATCTAGAATACTTCCTTTTCTTCACTATGTTAGATTGCTATCTAAATAAATGTGTTCTTTAGCTATTGCTCAGAAGGCCCTGCAACAATCCATTTAATTTTTACAGAGTTTCAGGTTTTATTTTCCTTTATTTTGTTGTAGCCGTTATATATATTTGTTTCCTGGTTCTGCTTATTTGGGAGCTATATCAGTTCATATAAATATTACCAGATTTCCCTGAATCCATATTTCTTTTTTTTTTTAACCATTTCTTACAATTCTGTAACATTTCGTTATATTTATGATTTGTCCAGATATTTCCCAATTGATGGGCATTCGCTTTTTTCCTATTATTTTCTTCTATATCTGTATCTGTACTACTGAAAATCTATACCACTGAGGGGTGTTTCAGAGGAATAAAACATCTTGACCAAGGCCACACTGTCAGTGAATAAAAGTTGAAACTGAAACATAGGTCTTCTGAATTCTAATTGAGTATTCTTTCAAATATAACTCACCATATATCTTTCCTTATTATTTTGTCTTTTAATGTCAAAGTATTCTAAATGTATGTGTATTCAATCTGAAAACAATCATGGAACTTTACGTTGCTTAATTATAACATATGCATATACATATATGGAAAATTCAGTTATTTCAAAGAGTATTCAATTCAATCATTTTTCTTCAACAGGTATTAACTTACTACCCTTTACAGGCAAGTCACTGGGCTAGGTACTAGAGTTAAATGACCTTCCTACATTCATATGCTTCCATATATCTCTGAATCATAGGATAAAAGGTTCTGGCTCCTTAGTGAAGTGCTATTATATGTTCCTCATCACAAAGGATGTCTTCACTTTTACATGTAAAAACAATAAGAAAGAAAAAAGCTACACATCTCTCTTACTTATCTTAATCTTGATCCTCACTAATGATCTCAGAAGGTTTCATTTCAGCTGCCATGAAGGAATAACTACTTATGCCTGAATGTTTTCCATTTTCCTTGATGTTTTTGAAGATAGTCAAATCTTTTTGTGGCACCATCTTCCCCCCCCCCTTGCCCCATCCCAATGAATTCTGTTACCATGTGGTTTTGCATATTGTAGGAAGTGCTTAGTAAATGCTTTTTTTCATTCACTCATTAATTAATTAATTAATAATGAAGCATCAACTTCTGACAGATACACACACACGTGCATACACACACATTCCATTGGATTAAAGAAATTCTTTCAACATGGCATTATATTGATGTCTTGAAGGTGTGCTATGACTCTAAATCCTGGGGTCCACTCCTCCCTTCTTGCTGTTCAAAGAGGAAGTTTAAGGATTTTCTGAGTCCTTTCCCAACCACTCATTATATAGTAGAAAGATCCCTGGCTATAGCTCAGGATATCTTATTTCAAGACCCTGCTCAGAAATTGCTACTCTGGAAACCTTAATCTCCATATTTGTAAAATGGGGACTTTAATACTTATACTGGTTCCTTCACAGAGTTATTGATAGAAAAGAGCTTTGTAAAAAATTTAGGTTGTATAGAAATATGAAATATTTTAGTGATGCTTAGCATTTAACACAATAATTTATGCTTGATATGCTTTATTTTTTAAAAATAGCACAGTTCACTGGGTTGTATGCTGTACTATATGCTGTATTATAATTCTCTCTGTTACCTATGTTTGAAGAAGTCCAGATAGTTGGTCTTTTTGGCCAAAAATCAAGGAACTATTATTTTCTTAGGAACAATGACTTTCATCATATATATGGTGAATAAATGAGAAGGAATTAATATTTGAAAGACTAGAGACTCATAGCTTTTTAAGGTTGTGAGGTTTTTTGGGTCAGCATGGTGGCTTTGCAAAATCAATGAAACTTCAGTAGCATGAGTACAGTGTCTGGACTTGGTAGTTAATGCAGATAATCTAATAAAGTCACTCAGCATTGACACCCTGGAAAAAGTTGCTTCACTTTAGGTCAGACATGTGGTCAATAGGTTTATTAGGTTTCATCCTGGAGACTATAATGACATTGTCTCTGTGTGTGTATAGCTATATATTTATGCTTATTCAGTTATACCTTTAAATGTTAATTCCCCATAGGGAGGCCAAATTAATTTCTTGTTTCCTGTCCAATGAGACCCCATCATTACTATCTAATAATGAAAATGAGAGGCAGAATGGCATGGTGAATAGAGAATATTCCTCAAGATTAGTAAGATTTGGGTTCAAGTCCCGTTTTTTGCATGTACTGATTGTGAGACCCTTGGCCAATTCAGTTCCTTAGGCATCTCTTATAGACCATACACATTGAACAGAATTTCTGATTTACAGTGGTAGAATGTGGAATTTACACTGCATGCTGTGAGTTCTCTACTTTAATGTAATCACAAGTATAACCCCTACTCCCCACCAAAAAGTGTGCATATGTTAATGGAAAAACTAGCTTATTGTTTTGCAGGATTCTTCCATATCTTTTATTCGTTTAACAGCTTCTTGCCTATATTCCAGATGTGCCTACAGATGGATACAGAAAAGAGTATTTAAAAAATTGAAACACATTTAATAGTGTTAGGACAGAGTCAAGTTCATACACAGTTGAATGAGTCCTAGGCATAGCCTGGGAAATCTGACTCTTCTATTTCTAGCCATAAAGAAAGTATGAAATACACATTCCAAGGATATTATAATGAGTAAAAATAGTGTTGAGTTTTGCTGATGGCCAGGTGGTATGTAGAGTGTGATGCCTCTTTGAAAATATGTCACTGGGACCCTGAGAAACAATTGTCCCACTTTCCTGGGTGTAGTGACTTAGACAATTAAAAGTCATCAGAATTTAGGAAGTCTTCTGAGTCTATTCATATTGTTGATGATGAAGATCATCATGAAGACAATGTTGATGGTGTAGAACCATTTCATTTTTCATGTCCCTTAGGAAACTCTTGTGATAGTCCCCTCAAGACTTTTTTTAAGGCGTCCTTCATATCTTTGTTTCGAAGACTGTAGATCAGGGGATTGAAGAATGGAGTTGCCATGCAGTAGAACAAGGTAACAAACTTCCTCATTCCAGGCTGGTTCTTAGACCCAGGACTCACATACATCACCATGACTGAACCATAGAAGAGGGATACCACAACAAAATGAGAGGCACATGTGGAGAAAGCCTTATTTCTTCCTGTGCCTGCAGGTACCTTTAGCACTGCTCTCAGGACACGGCTATAGGAACCCAGAATGTAGAGGAAGGTAATGAAGATAATGAGAGAACTAACAGTAGCACATGTCCGAGTAGTTTTGGGGACTGGAGTACAGGACAGAGCCAGGAGTGGCCCTAAATCACAAAAAAAGTGGTCAATAATGTTTGGACCACAGAAAGGCACCCGTGACATAAGAATTGCAGGAACCAAAATAGAGAGGAAGCCACCCAACCAGCAGAAAAATACCAGCTTGGCACAGAGCCTTTGGGTCATAATGGTGGGGTAGTGTAGAGGCCTGCAGATGGCAAGGTACCTATCAAATGCCATCGCAGACAGAAAGTAACCTTCAGAGGCACACATTGAAAAGAAGAAGTAGAACTGGAGAAGGCAACCAGCAAAAGAGATGGTTTTCTTCTGAGAGATGATGTTGGCCAACAGCTTGGGCACATCAGAACTAACATAACACATCTCTAAGAAGGAGAAGTTAGCCAGAAGGAGGTACATAGGTGTATGGAGCTGCCGGCTTGACCACACAGCACAGATGATGGATGTGTTCCCCACAATGGTGAGGGTGTAGATCATAGAAAATAGTACAAAGAGGAGGATCTGAGTCTCCCTGCGACAGGGGAAACCAAGTAGGATGAATTCAGTCACAGTACGGGAGATATTACTGGTCTCTAATGATATCATTTCTCTCCAGTTTGTAAAGATAAAATTTCAGTTCTATACAATGAACATTTGCTAAGTGATGACTACGTGCAAGGTCCCTGGGAGAAAAGTCATTTTTTAGTATCTTTGTGGGGGATGAGTAATCCTTGATTTTTTTGATAGCTGTACTATTGGAACACAAGCTCTGGCTTATTCTACCAAGTTGACTAGGCTTCAACTTCAGGCCCAGTGATGGACTCTGTTAGCTAAGCCCTGGCATTAGAGCTAAGTTCAGAGACATTTTGCCACATTGACCACAGGATGACAAGTTTTGAGGACGAAGTAACTCTTGGAAGCCATGTCATGGAGGGATTGTGATCTGTGTCTTTGAAGGGAATGTTGAACTCATATTGATGAAACTGTAGATCTTTGAAATAATGAAGTATTCATGTAAGGCATTGTGCTCAACCCTACAGATAAAAAAGTGAAGACAGTAAGAATCCAACCAATTAGCTTGGGCTGTGCATTTGATAGAATGCTGTACCTGGAATCAAGAAGACCTGTGTTCAAATACAACTTCAGGCAGTTGCTAGCTGTGTAACCCTGTGCAAAACTCCCCCAGACTCTATTTCCTCACCTATAAAATGAAGATAGTAGCATTTAACTGGGCTGTGAGAATAAAATACAATATCATAAAAACACTTTGAAAACCTTGAAGGACTCTATAATTATTAACTCTTTAGTAAAGGGGAAAAAGAAGGAGCGGGTAGATAGGAAGAAAACTAGGAGAGTGGGAACAAAACAAAGAGTGGTGTCCTGAAAGTCTAGAAAGAAGAGAATATCAAGGAGGAGAGAGTGTTCAGCAGTGTCAAAGGCCACACAGAGATCACAGAAAATGTGGATTGAGAAAGTCATTGGATTTGGCAACTAAGAGATCATTATTAACTTTGGAGAGAGGAGTTTTAGTAGAATGATAAGATTAGAAGCCAGATTGTAAGGGATTAAGAAGAAAATGAAAAGAGAGAAAATGGAGGCACCTCTTGTAAATGACCTTTTTGAGGAGTTCAGCTATCAAAGGCAGAAGAAAAATAGAACTATAGTTAACAGGGATAAAAGGATCATATGGTTTTTTCAGAATAGGTGAGACATGGGCATGTTTCTTAGCAGTGGGAAATGATCCAAAGGAGGGGGAAAGATTGAAAATAAGTGAAAGAGTGGGAATGATGGGGGGAGCAATTTGTTGAAGGAGATGGGATTGAATGGATTATGTAAGGAAAAGCACAGGGAAAAGTGAAAAGCCAATAGGTGATGGTCAGATAAGGGGTTTTCAGTATTCTTAAGTTACGGAGATATTTGCGTATGATGGCAAGATTGAGGGTATGGCCATTTTTGTGTGTGGCTGACGTAGGGTGGAAGAGTATGTCATGGGATATGAGTAGGTTGAGGAACTGAGTGATTAGAGTAATTGAGAGAGAATCAATGCTTATGGTGAAGTCCCCTAGTATGAGAGTAGGAGTGGGGAGGAAAGAAAAATATGAGCCAATGATCTATCTACTATGAGACTGTTTTCTTCTCTGGATATTGAAAGATTTCATGTTATATTTTTAAGCCCTTTAAATTTTAGTATTCACAAACCCATATTATGCCACCTTAGGTATAGCTGTTCTTTTTATAGTTTCTACACTCACATACATTCAGGTAAAACCCAACATAGTTTCATTACCTTTTTGCTGTAAAGATTAGTTTCTTTCCTCTTAGTCCCAAGAAATTACATTTCAAAATGTTGGTTCTACAAATAGATCAGAACTGTGTCAGTGTTACACCTTGTCTGCAACATCATTAATTGTTGGTGAAAGCATGGTGATGAAGCCAGGTCCATAGTTCTATTCCTATCTGTGCCAATTTGCTTCAGGCAGAGTTTAGTCTTAGTTCCTTAACCCACAAACGACTTAAACCTGGAGAAAACATCATAGTATGAGTCTTGAGGCCCAGGCTCTATAACACAAAAAGTTTCAGAAGAGTTCCCAGTGATAAATCAATCAATCAAGTATCCCTTGAGTACCTACTATGTAATAGTCAGTGTATTAAATGCGGGGGATATAAGTATAAAGAATGAAATAAGATCAAGCTTCTGGCACCAACAGGAGGGAAGAGAATAATTGAATTTTGTTACAAGGCAGAGGTTCACTTTGTAAAACCTTGCCACATCATAGTGGTCTATGGAGGAGGATTAATGTGAGTTAAGGGTTAGGGGTTAGCCTTCTCTGCCATTTGTTTATCTGTTACCTCTTTAAGGTTCTTAGTGTCCTAGACCATGGTGAATGTGGAAAATCTCTTGTGTCTTGTGCACAATTCTTATTTTCGAGAAGCTTGAGCGATCAAGAAAATTAAAGGAAATGTCTAATCTTCCATCTTGTTGGCCATAGGACTTGGAATCAACAATTCTATTCTAAACTCTTCTAAACATTCTAAACCTTCTAAACTTTTATGACACTGTTAGTGTGGCCCCATGATTTCATTTATTACAGTCTATTTTTTTTTTAACAGAGTGAAATAGTTGATATACATATAACAGAAACCAACAAAGGCCTAAAGGAAATAGAATGTCAGAAATAGAAGAGACCTTAAAAAAATCATCCCATCTGCCTCCCTTATTTTGGGAACGTGAGATACAGAGTGGTGAAATAATTGTCCGAGGTCAATTGGCTAGCTAATAGAAAAACTGAGACTTTCATAAAAATCTCCTGCCTCCCAATCTCGTGCTCTTTTTACTCTAATACCCCACAGATAGACACTAGTGTTCCCTAAGATCAGAGACCTAAAATGTTATCAAACTCAGAATTAGCAACATATATTTCTTCTGCTTTCCTTTCTTCTGTTCTTAAGGATATGCATTTACCTATGGTAGAGTGGAAAAGATGCTGGGTGTGGAGTCAGAGGAGCTGGCTTTGAATTCCAGCTCTCCCTCTTACGATTTGTGTGATTTTTGACAGGTCACTCCACCTCTAGTTTTCACCTCTATAAAATGAGAAGAAGGAACTAGGTGAACTTCAAGGTCTCTTCCAGCTCAAAGTTTATAATCCTCTGATCTATGATGCTTGGAAGGAGTGTTGACATCTAGTTGTCGTGGTCCTGTCACTAGCTCACAGTGCTACCTTAGGCAATCTACTTTACCTCTCTGGGCCACAGTTTCCCCATCTGTAAAATGAAAAGATTGAACTAGAATGATAGGAAGGTACTTAGAGTCTACTTAGTACAATTCCCTCATTTTACAGAAGAGGAAACTAGGAGGTTAAATCCTAGTCACAGTGATCACACAAGGTCACATAGCTAGTAAGTATCCAAGGTAGGATTTGAAGCCAGGCACCTCTGACTTTAAGTCTAGCACCCTATATATTATTTCCAGACTTAAAAGTCCTATAGTTCATTGAAAAGAGTTAAAAAAAAACCTTACAACTGAAGTGGATAATCATCACTTTATAAATCAAGTTTTAACTTGCCACTATTATCCAACATGAAATAAAGCATTCTGGGAAAATGTCTCTCTCTCTCTATATATAAATACACACACTCACACTCACACACACACACACACGCATATATATATATATGCACATACATGTGTTAATGTGTATATGTATGTATACATATACGTGTATATATACATGCATGTACACGTGTGTGTATATACACACATACAGTCCCAGATTATTTTTATATATATGAATTTATATTTTATATACATATACACTTATATACACTTATATTTGATATACATATATTTATATGGCATTCACAAACTTAAAACTGTGAAAAATAAACCTTGGGTCTAAATTTTCCTGTAATTTGAATCCATATATATTTATTTTACAAATACTTATGCATACACATGCATGTGTCCCCCAATAGAATATAAGCTCCTTGAAGGCAGAGACTATTTCCTTTTCAACTGTGTATGTCAAGCACCTAGCACTATGACTGACAGGTAGCAGATGCTTAATAAGTGCTTACTGAGTTATTGTTCGATAGATGTTGATTTGAATTGAATGAGGAACAATGATATATTTTGCCCCCCCCTTTTTTTTTTGTTAGCTGAAGTTACCACTTTTGACCACAAGATGGCACATTGGCACATCAGACTGGAAAACTACCCATTTTTGGCTTTCCTAGGAGTGTATTTTGGCCTTTTTCTGAGGAAAGCTAGGGGTGTGAATGAGTAAATTCAGTTGCTAAGAGACAGAGTATGGAGAGTTTTTTGTTTATGTGTTTTGTTTTTGTTTTTTTGGGTCAAATGAGGAGATTGGTGAGATGTAAAGGAATGAAGAAAAAACCACAACACCCATTTCTTCTGAAGCTTCAGTACCGCCATATGTGATACTTGACGCATGCTTCTTCCAGAACTCATCTTTCACAGCTGCCAGTGATTTAACTTCCTATTCATGGACTACTTGATGTACCAGATATGTGTACTCCCATTCTCTAGTTCCTAGATGTAGCTCTGGGCTCCCAAGCTTTAACCTTGTGAAGGCAAGAATGACTTTTGGAATTTTTTGCTAGGTATGTCATTCACCTCTGCCTTGTTGTCAGGCTTATTCTTAGTTATAGATAGTTCCACACTATTAGCCTCTCATGGTTAGCAACTAATTTTACTAGAATTCCATTTTTTCTTTAATGCCAAGAAATAGGCTCCACACTCTTTGGAGTCCTTGACTTCCCACTCTGACAAAATTAAGATGTAGTTTATTCTTTTTTTTATTCTTTTGAAAGCCAGGAATTTTGGTAGCAGAATGATATTGTATTGCCCAATCTTTCAGTCTAATGTTTTCTGTATTTACATCTACATTAACACATAGATTTCTCTATATAGGCCAGTTGCCTTTTTTATATTGCATTCTTATTTATGAAGAGAATTTCATGTCTCCAACAAAATGGTTTTTATTTTAAAATTTTAAAAATTACATTATCTTGCTTGATTCCTCTCTGCATCCATGATAGTTATTGGAATACTCAAAATAGCATCATTTTAAACCTTGCAGAATCGCCACAAAATCATCAGCAGTACAAATATTCGTCACATTAATATATATTGTCTCCAAGCTCATCACTAAACATCATATCCATTGGCAATCTCGCCTTTCCTGCCAGATTTTAAATTTTATGATTCTGTAATTATGAAACAGTGCTATTCACAGGGAGAAAATGTAGAGATCTGTTATTTTTATGAACAGCATGGCTGTATACAAATTTTGAAGAATGGATTATCTGTGGACACATATAGTTCACTCAGTGAATGAATGAACAAAAAAAGCATTCTTTAAGTGCTTATGTTTTGTGTATATACTAAGAGCTGTAGACACACACACAAAAGTCTCTGCCCTCAAAGAGCTTACATTCTAAAAGGGGGGGGTACAGTCAACACATACAATGGAGGAGTGGTCAACGTGTTTTCTTCAACTTGATCTCATAAGGAAAGCCATTAATTTGTTCATCATTCTCCTCTCCTCTTGGGAAAATAACCTGACTTACATTGTATATCGTTTTTTTTTTTCCATTCTCAATAGCAAATATTCCAGTGAACTTCTATTCATTATTGATAGTATGAAATCATCTCTACCTGGGCATGGCTTGGCTTCTTGAATTTGATACATTTCATTATTTATTCTCTGAACAGGTTTTTTGACATCTTTGTGGGTTCTATAAACTTCCTGACTCAAATGACTATTTTTGCAGCCAGACTTTGAATTCTCAAAGATTTGAATTCTGTCTGTAGGGATGCATCTACCAGTTCTGCATTACCCCTAATGACAGAACAATGTTTGAGTGGATTGATAACTTTCTGAATTAATTGTCTGTTATACCTCATGAAGACAGACCGTTTTCCCATTGCCTTGGAAATAATTAAGATGATATTTATCAGTTTCCCTATCACTGCCGCCAAAAAAGAGACTCAAATCATTTGTTCTAATTTTTCCAATAGCAGACATTCAAATCTGGATAATAGATGTTCAAGCTTGTGTTTCAGCACAATAGTACTTGTCTATATTGGGAGACAATTTCTTTTTCATCTATCTGTGTTAGCTGAATTGTTCAGGGATTGTTTCCTTCTGAAGGCTTCATGTCTAGTTTGGTGAAGGCTTTATCATGTAGCCACTTTCTTCAACTAATGAATCAAGCACTTTGATCATAACATTTAGAACTAGAAGGGGCATTTGAAATTATCTAGGTTCACTAGAGGAAACTGAGCCCCAGCAAGGTTAAGTTACTTACTTGAGGTAACATAGGTAGTTAGTAAAAGAGCTAGAATTCAAACTCCAGTTCTCTGACCGTTTTTCTTGTACTTTCTTCCCCTACACTGAATACTATTCATCTGTTTTATTGCAGATCACTTTGCCCTGGCACCACAGGTATGTACAGAAACGTTATGCAGTTAAAGATAATGGCTATGTATGCTTACATTTTGACTTTGATAATTTCTGTCTGCATTCTATCAGAGTAATGACTGTGGGAACAGAAGCCCCATTTAGTCTTTGCCATGACCCTTCACTCATGGTTCATATCATGGAACCCCTATGTCAGTGGTTTTCAACCTTCCTAATGCCGTGACCCTTTAATACTCGTATGTGAGCATATCTGCATGTGGGCACACCTGCCTGGAGACCAGTGTGTGTTTTCCGATGGTCTTTGGCAACCCCTGTGAAAGAGTTATTTGACCCCCCAAAGGGGTCGCGACCCACAGGTTGAGAACCACTGCCCTATGTGAAATACTAGGGAAGCTAAGTGGTGCAGTATATAGAGCATGGGGCCTGGAGTCAGGAAGACATGAGTTTAAATCTGACTTCAGACATTTACTGGTTATGCTGACCCTGGGCAAATCACTTACACCTCTGCCTCAGTAAAATGAGCTGGAGAAGGAAATGGTAAACCAATCCAGTATCTTTGTCAAGCAAACCCCAAATGGGGTCACAAAGAATTAGACATGACTAAAATGACTGAACAACAACAAACACAGATTAATAATAACTGACCATATGGGACATTTAAAAAAACATCATATTTAAACATCACAACAACCATGTGAGGTTAGTGTTATCATGTATCCATTTCAAAGGTAAGAAAACTGAGCTTGAGAGAGTTTAAATTAGTAAATGTCAGAATTAGGATTTTAACTCAGGTCTTCCCTACCCACTCCAACTATAGTATAACGTCCATTATGCCACACTGCCTCCTTGTATATCCTAGGGCTTACATTAACCTAGTTTGGGCAGAGTATAAATCTATATGAGTTTGGACAAGTCATTCAACTTCCCTGTGATTCAGTTTCTTTCTTTGTAAAATGAGTAGGCTGGATGAGATGTGCTCTCAGGTCTTTTTTAGCTCCAGATCTTTGACTCTATGGTACTAGCATCCTATGTGCTTGAACAAATTGTCCTGGCAATGGGAGTATTCACTTTACATGTCTCACCACTCTCTTGGGTTCATCTTTACTGACTCTGTATCTAATTGTCCCTCTTTCATTGTATATCTGCTGAGATAGGTTTCTCAGATTGGGGCTGCTGATGGATTGAGGTAGCAAGGTATCCTCTGACATGAAAAACAAAAAGAAAACCAACCTCAAACTCTATGCAATATGTATGATCTCTCAGACTCAAGTTTCAGATGTGGAAAATGGAGATAATTGAATTTCTCATAACTACCTCAAAGGGTTGTTGTGTGTAAAGTGCTGGGAAAACTTACAATACCTATTGCTACTATTATCACTGGCATATTTTAAATGGAATTAAAGAAGTATTTATTAATTTACCTATATCTTTGGATTACTCTGTATTTGTTACTTTGTGCCCTGTGAAGATAGGAACCATGTCTGAAGTATATTTGTAGCTCTCCCTAACACCTTGTCCATTAGTAGGAATTTAATAAGGTTGAGTCATTCATTCATGTATGTTTATGTTTTCTATTTCTTTGGTTAAAGTTGTAATATGACACAATGATTAGCACGCTGGGCTTGGTTTCAGGAAAATAAAGGTTCAAATCCTATCTGATATTTTAAACCAGCTCTGTGACTTTAACATCTAATATCTCACATCTCTGTGCCTCAAGACACTTTCTGGGACTTACCTATTAAGTTACAGATAGGTCTGACTGAGCCTTTCACTTATATGGTCATGGTTTTCATAAATGAAGCAGAAATCACTCTTCATACATCTGGACTTCACGGTGGATCTTAAATCTCCAGAAATCCTATACCAGGATGTTTCTGTGTTGAAAGATGGATCTAAGGATAATCATATACATTGACTGATGGGGCATAATTTTAATGAAAAATGCATCTTTAAAATATTCAAATAATTGAAAGTATGCTATTCATATAATAGTCTATGGTAGAACCTTTGTCCTTTTTACTCAGAGGAGTTTCTTTTGTATGTATTTTTTTTTCCTGGAGAAATATTTTTAAAATTATAGGCACAGAAGCTGAAGGGAAATGAGTGTGGCTGTGTGTATGTATAAAATGTTTTCCTATTGTTTTTTGGTAGGGAAGGAGAAAGAGACCTTCTCATCACTATATGGATGCTAGATGGTACAATGGATAATGCAGTGGGAGAGGAGTTAGTAAAACCTGATTTCAGTTCTGACCTCAGACACTTACTAGCTCTGTGACTCTGGGCAAGTCATTTAACCTGTTTTTCTCAGGCTCTTCATCTGTAAAATGGGGCTAATAATAGCATCTACCTCCAAAGGTTGTTATAAGAATCAAATGAGATAATATATGTAAATAGCTTAGCACAATGTATAGCATATAGTAGGTGCTAATATATGCTTGTTCTTTGTCTTTTCCTTCTGCTTCCCTAATATCTCTCACCCCCAGCAACTTAAAGTCCTACTTATGTTGTATATAACTTAACCAATGTGAGAGCTATGTGGAGTCAGGAAGCCTCATCTTCCTGAATTTAAATCTGGTTTCAGACACTTACTAGTTGTGTGACCTTGGGGAAGTCACTTAATGTTGTTTACCTCAGTTTCCTCATCTATAAAATGAGCTGGAGAAGGAAATGGCAAACTACTCCAGTATCTTTGCCAAGAAGAACCCCAGATGGGGTCATGAAGAGTTGGGCATGACTGAAACAACTGAACAACAACTACTATGCCTGAGATATTTTTCAAAGCAATCATTGATTAGTTTGGCAGAGTGTTACTTCAGTTTCAAGTTTCTTTTTGTATATTTTTACATTGAGAGCAAAAAAAAAGTATTAGTCTATACCTGTCTCTATACCTTAATCTGTACCTTTCCTTAAATTTTTCTTCCAAATGTTGTATCCCACTGGTTTCTGAGTTTTTTCCCCCATTTTCTCTTCTTTGAATGCTGATGGTGTTTCCACACCACCAGTTCAAGTACATGATTAGATTTTATTTCATGGTAAGGGGATCTAGAATTTGGTCAAAAATGCCGTCCCATGGTACACTCAGTTAACTTAGCTCAGTTATTAAATATTACATGACCCCTTCCAGCCACCGTTTCTCCAATGTATCAGCCATTTCACCAATGTAAGCCTTTAATTATAGTGAATATTAGGTGAGAGGGTATGGATGGGAAGGTACTAACATAATATCACTACTGGAAAAATAAATGAAAGTTAAAGTCTTCCTAATGCTGGGTCAGTGGCATCAGTTTTGTATTAAAAGGATGGCACAATAGCTGAGACCAAAATGAGACTAAAACAAAGAGCTCAACATTAGACTATAGTTTGGAAATAAAAGTAGGAAAATAACAAGTACCATAAATCAAAGGTCAAGATCTAGAAGGATCTTCAGTTTTGAAAACTTCAGTTTTGAAAAACAATCTTGGGGCAGCTGGGTGGCACCATAGTGGATAGAACATCAGCCTCGGAGTCAGGAGGACCTGAGATCAAATTTGACCTCAGACATTTACTAGCTATGTGACCTTGGGCAAGTTACCTAACCCTGATTGTGTTTAAAAAGAAAAGAAAGAAAAAAATAAACATCTCTTTTGAAAGTGACATTGAGGAGAAATGGTGACTGGAAGAGGCCATGTATTATTTAATAACTGAGCTAAGTTAACTGAGTGTGCCATGAGATTGCATTTTTTTTAACCAAATTCTAGATCCCCTTACCATGAAATAAAATCTAGTCATGTACTTGAACTGATGGTGTGGAAACATCATCAATGTTTAAAGAAGAGAAAATGGAGAAAACTCAGAAACCAGGGGGTACAACTTTTGGAAGAATAATTCCTTTCCTGTCTAAATTTCATCTAGTAGCATCAGAAACTTAACCTAAGAGAGTTGTAGGTCAGGACATACCCTGAAAGATCCTTCATTCTGTTTGGAATGTAGCTCTGTCATTCAGGTAATTAATCATTTCTTCAGAAGAGTTATGGAAAGAGCTAGAGAAAGATGTAGGGCCTCAAAGAAAAAGAAGAGAGAGGAGGTGATATCACTCTCTATTTCCTGACCATTGTTGTTCTAATTGTCCTCCTGCTTTGGCTGTGCCTATTAAGGATACTGATGAGTTGTCCACACCATTTACTAGAGGGGCAAAAGGGGATTACTTTCTTCAGTGTCTTTGTCAATGTCACTCTGTTCCCTCCAAAATTTCATCTTTGTCCTCCAGGTAAAACACAGAGGAATCTAATTCTTATCCTTGCTTTAGGGATCACAGGTTCAACCAGAATTCAACAAGCCCACTTTCCCCTTGACTTTTTACTGCTCTGTCATTGCTATATTTCATATTTTTAAAGATTATTTTAATTTGCATTATAATGGGTAAAATATTGTTATATTTTACCACTGACTCATCCCTTATTAATCCTATGCAGAACATTGTGTGTGTGTATGTGTGAGTGTGTGTGTGTGTGTGTGTGTGTGTGTGTGTGTGTATGTGTATAAAATCTCCCCTTGTCAGGGAACAGAAAATAGGTATGAACTCACACTACTTTGATAAAACTTTCGAATTCATATATTCCTAGCTATTAAGAAAACAATTTTCCTGACAATACTCTGTAGGAAATTTTACAAATAAATTACTTTGTTTTCTGTCTAGTAAGGTACATTTGATATGAAATATACACATAATATCAAAGCAATTTTGTGTGTTCCTACTTCTTTTTGATAATGTCATTTATAATGAAGTAAAAATTGAGAGAACAGAGAAATGTAATACATACTTACATGTCTTGAAACAAAACCTGAGGTCCTGGGTTTCTGGCTCATCTCTGAAGTATTGTCGTTTGTTTTTCATTCAAAGGGACAACTTCATCTTTAATTCATAAATGAGAAGAGTGCCAGGCAACTAATTATACGTTTCCTCTATTACTTATCTCATTCTTGGCCATGCCTTCATTTCTCTAGAGATTTCACCTCTGGGGCAGTGAGAAAAATAACTGTGTGCCATTGCAATGCCCGAATGTACCTTGTTTTCAGTGATGATTATAAAAATGATAAGCCCTCAAGTCCTTTAAAATATGTATAAATATATATATGTATATATATATGTATATATATATATATAAATATACATTTAACATATGATTTTAGAACTTTAAATTTTAGATTCTTTCCCTTCCTCCCTTGTCATCCACCCCTACTGGAAAGAGAAGCAGTTCAATAAAGGCCGTACATGTGTAGTTATGCAGAACATCTCCGCAATGGACATATCATGTAACACTGACGATATTTCCCTCCTTTCTATCCTGCCCTCTCCTTGTTCTAGTCTCTGCTTTGTCCCTGCCCCTTTACAGAAGTGTGTGCTTCTAACAACCCTCCCCCCCAAATTGCCCTCCCCTCCATCCTCCCCCCTCTCATCCCCTTCACCCCTACTCTCCTGTAGGCCAAGATACCCATTTCAGGGTGTATGTCATTCCTTCCCTAAGCCAAATTTAGTGAGAGTAAGGTTAACCCATTCCCTTTTTGCCCTTCTGTTCTTCCCCTCTATTGTAACAGTT
>CM053582.1:393233458-393258322 GCA_028627135.1 Pseudochirops cupreus
GTGAGGGGGGAAGACATAGGAGAGAATAGATTGGGGGAGGGGGGATACAAAGGGATGGCCGTTTTGGGGCGGTGGGTAGGGGAAAGATGGGGAGAAAATTTGTAACTCAAAATTTTGTGGAAATGAATGATGTGAACTAAAATAAAAAATAAAATATTTAATAAAAAATAAAATAAAATAAAATAATTGCAGACAATATAAAATTCTTGGGAGTTTACCTGTCCAGGTAAACCCAAGTATTTTATGAACACAATTACAAAAACACTTTTCACACAAAGAGATCTAAACCATTAGATCCAGATAGACATAACTAGCAATTTTAGTGCCCTGGACAGGTGGCACAAAAAAGGCACTCAGATTAATCCTTCAGGATACTGCTTAGAGGCTAGTGAAAGGAGGATAGGGTCAAGCTGAGAAGAACACTCCCTAGAGTATGGAAAGGGTGGCAGGAAGCTGGCATTACAACATTAATATCTGAAGTATCTCTCCCATCCCAAGACCAGGGAACACCCAATTACTCCCTCTTTTGGTAACTGTCATAGTGTTTCTGTATTCAGGGACCATGAAGCTAGCTAGGTCTCTGATCTTGCTCTGGAAACCACACATCACCTTGTTAAATTATTCCTTTGGGTACCTAGTTCCTATCTGACTGGCTCCAGGTCCCCAAAGAATAAACTTCTTGGTAACAACCAATGGCACTAGTTAGTTCATTGTTACTCCAGAGCATAAGTTTCTGTATATCAAGTGGTAAGGAACCACCATCCTCTGCTGTAGATGGGGAAGGCTGGGTGTCTACTCTCTGCCTTCCCCACAGCCTGCAACTTCTCCAGGACCTGGCCAGCAATCAATAGATGGGCAAAATGGTGTTGCTTTATTGACACTGAGAGGGACTACTGGGTATGTGAGACAAAGGATTGATTACGTTTTTAAGTATGTTTATATAGAATGCTTAGATGGTAGTAAGGGAAGCCTAGATTCAGAAGTTTCCTGGAGGAAGAGACGGGAGGGAAGAGTCAGAGAGAAAGACCATTTATTCTGCATGTGTGTGTGTGTGTGTGTGTGTGTGTGTGTGTGTGGTATGTAATGAGAGAGAGGGGGAGAGAGAGAGAGAGTGGGGGGGTGGGGAGGTGGGGAAGAAAAAAGCCTGGAGGAATGGATAGAGAGCTGGCTTTGGCGTCTAGAGGATCTGGGTTCAAGTTCCTTCTCTGGCATATACTGGCTATGTAAAACTGAGCAAATTAGTTAAAGTCTTAGTGCCCTCAGGCAGCTCTCTAAGATTGAAAGTTTTAGAGCAATTGGCCATTGTATTGGTAGAGAGAATTTCCTTACCGGGGGTTCCTTAAACCACTGAAATTATAAGAAAAAGTAATTATATGTGCATGTACATGTCATATGCATGCTTATGTACACATATATGCACAATTCATTACATTTATATACATAAATATGCACCTAAATTGACCTATTTTTCTGTGCTTAGAGGGAATTCTGCATATGAGTGTGTATATATAATATGCATACATATATATATATATACACATGTATACACACATTCAATATGATAGATGGATAGATAGACAGACAGACAGACAGACAGATAGATAGATAGATAGATAGATGGATGGATGGCCAGATAGATGAAATAGCTAGGTGATAGATAAGTAGGTAGATAGATAGATAAAAACCTAATTTAATGTTCCCAGATCCTTGGTTGAGTCAAATCAACTTTAATGACTCTAAAAATTTGAATTCCTATTAGTTCTTGAGTAGGGTTTGGAGACAATCAAATTTCTCAGGACATTAGATGGTGGGTCCTCAGAAACGTACAGTGTGCTAAATTTGGGATAAGGGAAAGAGATACACTATTCTGAAGGAAGAGGAGGAGGCACTAGCAATTATCTGAAATATGAAGAGAGGGAAAATGTGGGCAGCTCAAAGATAAGGAAACTTGCTAGAATGTAAATGGTTGTAGGGGTGAACAGAGGTTAGGGGGTGTGGATAGTCATAAGAGGTGAAAGGAGGCCCAGAAAACCCAACCTCCTGAAGGAATGAATTTTGAGATCTATTGACTCAGTGGATTGAGGAATTTGCAGTGATTAAGGAATTAAGTTTGGGGCAATTTTATAAATATCCCCCCTAGTCATTCCTAAGGATGCTCTTGGCCAAGTCCCAAGGACTACTTGAAGTCTTTGGAGAAGGCAGATTGCTAGAGTGCCTAATGGGTTGATTCAATGCTAGAACTTGAATTAGAAACTACATGAGAGTGATGAGAATACTACCAAAAGAAACAAGAATTAATGCTTGATGGCTCCCTCAACTCACCAGGCTAATTGTTACCTTTGACTCCACCAATCTTCATTCCCTCCCTAAATTTCAGGCAAGATGATCACTGATAACAAACTTTGTGTAGTTAGGTATTAAGTGGGGGAGGGGGTCTAAAAGTCCATATTATGATGATATCCCTCCCTTTCCATGTGATTATCCCATATATAAGGGGGGTGACATTGCATATAATTGAGACTGGGTACTATTAATGCACCTTTTTTGTTCCATAATAATCCCTGAGAATTGGATGAGAGAATCAAGATATGCTTTTCAGTGCTAATAGGTTTTTGTGCTGTTGCCCTACTATAAAGAATCCTCGTGGGAGGTGGGAGAAGAAAAGCTCAAATATACACATGTATACACACAAACTTCAAAAAAAAATACAGAGTCCAGAGAACTGTAGGCTGATATGATCTATCACTGAGTCACTGTCCCTAAAGTTCTTAGGGGTCTCAATATCCCTGTCTATACAATAGAGGTAATTTTATAATCTCATGGGATCTTAAAGCTAAGAAAGACCATCTCAGATCCCACCTGAGACACTAAATAGTTTTGTGACACTGGACCAGTAGCTTACCCTTTCTAGGCCTCAATTTCCTCAACTGTAAAATGAAGGGGTTGAACTTGATGACCGCTTAAGGTCATTAAATCTTCCAGATTTAAATCTGTTTGTTCTTTTGTTCATATTTTACTGATGAGGAAACTGAGCCCTGGAGAAGTGAAGAGAATTACTCAACATTATTCAGGTAGTAAGGAACAGAGGAGGTATTCAAATCTAGGTTCTCTGATATAAAGTTCGGTGCCCCTTCCATGGCACTACAGAGATCTCAGAGGATAAGATTAATTAAATTATCAGAGGGAAATGCTTTGTTTTCCAGAAATTAAAAAAAAATCAGTTCAAGTTGATTTTCAGGTCCTGTTGTGTTTTCTTTGTTGGGTCATAGACCTATGAGCATATATCTGTTGTTTTCTCTTCTTCTCTTTTTCTCATATATCTCTTGATCCTTCTCGATGATTGTCTTTGGCCATCACATCCCTTTTCATCAGTTAGAATCATTGAACTGGAAAGTATTCTAGCCCCTTCAATTTAATTCGATTCTGTTCAATTCAAGTCAGAGCAATTCAGCAAACATTTATTCATTTTATGGTTGTCAACTAAGGCCCAAGAGGATAAATGACTTGCCATTAGTTACTTAGCTAATTAGTGATAGGAGCATGACTAGAACACAGGTATCTTGGATAATTATCTAATAGTATCATAGAGTTAATGCTACAAGGTATTTTGAAAACCATCCAATTCATTTCCCCTTTATTTTACAAGTGAAGAAACTGAGGACCAGAAAGTCTAAATGATGTTCCCAAAGTCACACTTTTAGTAAGTGACAGGATTTGAACTCAGGCTCTCTATGCCACATCCAGCACATTTTCCTTTTTTCATGGCACTAAGTTGCCTCTTGTGTATTTTTTTCTTTTGCTCTTTTGATCTATCTGACACCAAATCTATTCATTTTAATGTGTCTCTCTTCCTTTTTAAAACTTTTCTTCTCCGTCAGGACTTGCATTCAGGTCCTAGTTTTGTCACTAACTGTGAAATTGACCAAATTTCTTAATCTCTTTGCACCTCAGTTTCTGCACCTGCAAAATAACTAAATCATAGGGTTGTTGTGAAGACCAAATGTGATGGAGAATGTAACGTTCTTTGTGTACTATGCATTTTTATATAAATGTCAGCTATGATTACTGAATCAAATTCAGTAGTTGTGTCTGTTGGCTAGTGTTCTTGGATAGGCCAATCCTGATATGATCTTTTGGTCTAACTCAAAGACTCACAGCCTATTCAAGATGTAATACTGGAGATCATTTGGGTGAATTCCTTCATTTTACAGAGAAGGAAATCTTCCTTTTGCTTGCATTTTCTTTCTTTCCATGTGCCATGGATTAAAATACCCATAATATGGTAATTGCCCTCAATATCATTCTCTGAAAAAGAGTTAATGCTTTCCTTCCCCAGGATTAGACACTTGATAAAATCCTACACATAAAGAAAGCTGGAGGATATGACAAAGCATCTGGAACCCTCTTGGTAGAAAGAAATGCCAAGTTTTCATTTTATTTATTTCATTTGGCATGAAAACAGTCTTGTTGATCAAACCATTTCAGACCAATTTGAGTAGGTATTTTTTCCCCATTAAATGATCTGAAAGCCTCATTGCCAACACTATGACCCCTAGAGACCAACTATTTTCTGTTTATCCTCAGAAGAGGGACAGGGTAGATGTCTCCCTCCTTCTCTAGTATTCTCCTTTATCTCTGCCAAGAAAGCTCATTTCTTCCCTTCTCCTTCTTCCACTTTTCCCAGAGACCCAGTCACGTGGTTTATCCAACACTCTGACCTTCTCTATATTAGTCCCAAAGAAGATGCTCCAAGAATTTCCTTCAATGGGACCCTGTAGCCTTGGCCGTGGAAAGGGGCCAGATTGAATCCTACTTCTTTGACTTCCATAGACTCCCTGGGGGCTCCTGGCCTCTTCATTAATGTCTTCATCTGGGAGAAGGCAAAGTAGAAAATTATTAAGCATATGAATATTAATTAACAAGTACAATATCTTGGTTTATTTTGTCTAACATATACATCCAGAGGCAGTCTGTGATTATTTTTCCAGACTGTTGAGATTACTAGCACAACCTTTGTCTAGGCAAACACCAAAAGCCCAGCCAATCCCACTGGGGCACAATTGGATTGTAGATAGGGATACATCTCAACACTCTAGTTTCAGATTTTTCCCAGTGCAATGGCTCCCATATGGAGGTAGAGAGTTCACAATTATCACACTTACAAACTTGGCATGGTCTTGGTGCTTGAAGTGCTCTCCACTATTCATTTCCAAATGCCCTATTAGGAAAGCTTAAATAGAATTTGAATTTTCTAGGTGCTCCTATTGCTTACTATCCAGAAACTGGTGTCTGATTTTTTTTTAATGAAGCAAAAATTCCTTTATTTATTAGTTGCTTACATGATGAAAATAGGTGCTTGGTTTTTTGTTTTGTTCCTTAACAATTGATCTTCAGTTTTTTGGGTTTTTTTTGACTTTGAAGTCTTAGGGGAGACATGATGATTTTCATAAAGTCATCTTCTATGAATGGTTTCCTAGCCTTATCTCCTCCAGGAAAAAGGAGAACATTCCACAAAGAATGCAATGAGTGAAACCAGGATTGTCCTTTTGTTTTCTGTGTTTATCGCAGCCCTTTTGATGGAAGTGGTTATTGCAATAGACCAAATACCAAAGGAACCCTTATACCTATGTTAGGGTCTTTGAAAGCAAATGCAACTCTCAGTGAAATGATTTTTTAAAGCAGTATTTCAGACTCACATTTAACACTAAAGACCAAAGTGCTGTCCAAGATAAAATAAAATGTCAGTGAGGCTAAAGCTTTATCATACTTGAATCTGGAGTCCATTTTTCTTTAATACACTAGATCAGTGGTTCTCAACCTGTGGGTCGTGACCCCTTTAGGGGTCAAACGACCCTTTCATAAGGGTTACAGGGGTCGCCTAAGACCATTGGAAAACACATATTTCCAATGGTCTTAGGAACTAAGACGCTGCTCCTCTATCTGTCTCCTGGTGGGTCTGTCCCACATTCAGATACGCCCACATACGAATATTAAAGGGTGGTGGCATTAGGAAGGTTGAGAACCACTGCTCTAGATGATCTATGATTTTTATCAGGGTGGCCTTTCCCTTGACTGAAGTATAAGATGTTTATCTACATACTGCGTTTCTTCAGAAAGGAGTTTAAGTTGGGTTTTAAGTGAGTGTCCTTAGAATGGTGAAATGCAGTTAAAACTGTAGTGTCTATTAAATTAAAAAAACAATAACATTGTTTTGTTGTCTTTTGAAGGAGTAAAGGAGAAGAAAAGAAAAATAATATAATATTATTACACGGTTCCTTTCTTCATGGAGCTTATAATCTAACATGGAAGATGTGACACATATACAAATATGTAGTGTAATAATTTTATCATAATATGTAATATTAAATAATTGCATTATAATAATTATAGTGCAGAATATAAGAGCATCAGGCAGACGTTAAGTTCTATGTGAGGTCAGAGGAAGAAAAAAAAATTTTTTTATTATGGAGATCAGGAAAGGCTCATTGGAGGAGGTGGCATTTAATATGCATCTGGAAGGAGGGAAAGAATTTCAAAAGGAAGAGTTTGAGGGGAAAGAATTCCAGACATAGGGAACAGCAAGAACAGAGAAATGGAGGAAGGAAACATTGAATTTGTAGAAGGGACCCTAAATAGGGCAACTTAGCTAGAGCAGAGCACAGCATGAGGTGAATAAAGTAAAAGAAGGTCCAAGAGGTTGACTTGTGCAAGTCTGTGGTAAGAATTTTACATCCCATAGGCCAGTGACCTTTAAAATTGGGGCTCTGGCCACTTGGTGTGCCATGGAAGAACCCCAAGAGGTCTGTGATCAACCAATTAGAATATAGAAAAATTCCCTAGTATTGCAAATCTCGAAGCTTCTTTGTAAAACAATCTCATGTATTCTTATTCTACAGCATTTCCCATACTCTACCATTTCTCTTTTATATATAAACTCCTGACCTTCCCCTTTCTGAGCTAACTTAGTCCCTCAGGTCAGTTATAAACCTAATTGCTACCCAGACACCTAGAGCAGCAGCTACTTGGGTACCATTAGCATACTACTTATCTATCACCACTCTAGTTTAGAGCCTCATCATCTCTCTCCTGGACTGTTGCTATTGGCTCCTAGATGGTCTCCCTGTCTTAAGTCTCTCCCCTCTTCAATACATCCTCCATACACTTGCTAAAGACATTTTCCTTAAGTTTAAGTCTCGTCATGTCTCTCCCTATTTGGTAAACTCCAGTGGCTCTCCATTGACTCTATCACCAGGTATTATTTAATCTTTATCTCATTATTTTAAAACTTATTTTGTGTAAAGTTTATAATGTATATAATGTCCAGTATATTGGTATGCATATACAACTTAGAAATAAGTAAATATAAACATATTGGGGCTATGCTTAAAAAATTTTTAGAGATAGAATAAATGAGTTTGCAAACTATCACTATAGGCAATGAGGACCCACTGAATGGTTTTGAATAAAAGATTGACTTGGGCAGACCTATGCTTCAGGATTAAAGGAGGGAAAGAAAGGAGAGGGGAAGAAAGGAAGTAAGGAAAGAAGAGGAGAAGGAAGAAGGGAAGAAAAGGGGAGGGGAAGGAAGGAGGGGAGAAGAAGTAGATAAAGCAGGAAGAGAAAGGCAAAGGGAGAAGGAGATTGAAGGGGTAGAGAAAGAAATGAAAATTTAGAGGAATGAAAAGGAATAGGGAGAGAGCATAGGAAGAGAAGAGAAGGAAAGAAGGGAAAGAGACAAAGAAGAGAGGTTCCAGGAGGGGTCTAAGGACAAAATTTTGAGGAGCATCCATTCTGGGAAGTTGGGAAGAGGCTAACGGATCAGCAGAGGACACAGAAAAAGAAAGAGCAGTAAAAGAGGTAGGTGGAAAAACATAGTGATAATATGTTTTTACATCATACTTAACATTTTCAAAGCACATTTTATACTTTTGTATACATTTACATACATTTGGATTATAGCTGTGTATATACACATGTACATTCATACACACATCCATACATCCATACACACACACACACACACACACACACACACACACACACACACACACACAATCTGTACTTCCAAGGAGCTTAGATTTAAACAGGGAAGAGAACAAGTCCATATAGAAGTATTCTCAGAAAGGATTCTCCGGCTATGGAAATCTTCTTCTGTTAAGGCCCAACATAGGTGCAGTCTCTTCCATGAAGCTTTCTTTAAACCCCTCTCCCCTAACCCATAGTTCAAAGTGATTTCCTTCTGTTTATAATTTTTATAGTACTTTGTCTGAATTTCTCCTCCATTCTTCTATGAAAAGTATATAGGGACTACAGAATCAAAGATGTTGAGTTGAAAGTGACGTTATGGCCATCTAGTACAAAGCTCTCATTTTACAGATGAGGAAACAGGTTTAAAAAGGTCAAATTGTTTACTTAGAATTTCAGTTGTTTACTTAGAGTTCCACAAGTAGAGAGACCCTACTTAGCAGAGCTATTCAATACAGGTGCTCTTACTCTTCCTACTATATAACAATCAGATTCTGAGGGAAAACAGGACAGAAGTTATCAACTCCTCCTGCTTTAGCCAGCCTTTTTCAGTCATGCTCCAAAGTGGATTTGTACAGACAGGGGGACCTGACAGATCAAAAGGGATCTTTTCAACACAGTGCCACAATGTCATCCAGACATTTTGTAGGTTTGAAAAGTGGGGTTATTGTCAGGGTCTTGGACTAGGCACTAAGCAGTATGATAAGTGCTAGAAATAATTTTCTCAAAGTAGAAGCAACATGGCACATTGGACAAAAGATAGGTTTTGGAGTCAGGAAGATCTTGGGCTCTAGTCTTGACTCTGATATGCTCACTCTGTGACTATGCTCAAGTCCCTTAACCCCTCAGTGCCCTAGGCAATTTTCTAAATTTATAATGATTGCATGGAAAAGAACTTATTAAGCACCTCCTGTATGCCAGGCACTGAACTAGGGGACAAGGAAACATACAAAAGTGAGACAGTTGCCCTCCTCATGGAGCTTATATTCTAATAGGGGGAGATAACATATTTTGGTGAACAGTAGTGAGAGAAGGGAGTTTTGGCTCAAAAAGATAGAGAGATTGTAAATGGAACCATAGGGCAGTGACATGCCATGCTTTTCCAGTACCAGTAGTAGTAGTATTTGTATGGTGGCAGGAGATATGGCTAGATGCCCACAGCAGTAGGCTCTGGTTTCCTGGTGGGTTGCTGCTGACAGACGTAAAGCAGACCCTGTAGCTGGCTAGATACTGTAGGTTTTATAACTTTGTACTCATTCATTCACTAAACAGGACAGCTCAGTTCTAGAGTGGAAAGTTCCAAAACTGGATAGATTAATTGACCCAGAAGATTAATTGGTCTGAGTTGGGTTTGAAGAGGTGATGTTGTCCGGAGGTTAAGTCCTGAGACTTACTATTGCGGGTGGGGAGAAGTAGTTTAGTGGCAGGGCTAAGAGCAAGTTACCATAGTAGCGACAGATTTTACAGTGAACTATTGCTGGATGGGATGTGAAGCATGACATAGGTGCTAAGTTACATAGGAGTTGCTGATCTCCAAATTTGTCAGTAGAAGGACTTTTTAGATTGGGAATTTTCCACTTGATTGAAAACACAGACAAAACAAACAAAAAATCCTGAAATGCAAAATTCAGTTTACTGTTTAGGCTGACCTCATCTGAAAGACAGCTGAGGCATATATGTAAAGGCTTTGTGCTAGTGGGTTGAGTGCAGCTGGTTAGGGTCTTAATTCCTAACAGAACTGAATAGTTCTTGGTACCTTGTAAAAGAGGTAAACCCATTCAAAAAGTGACCAGCAGATGACAGCAAAGAGAAGCTCAGCAGATACTCCTGTTTCTAACAATGGCATCTCAAGAAGACATGAACATTTCTATAGACAGTAAGACATTCTAGAGGAGAAAAAAATCCAACAGACACATTCATTTTGAAACATAAGTTGTCCTGGAAATGAGTCTTTTATAGATGTACCTTTTCAAGCACATTCCCTGACCATGTGTGTTCCCAGTATATGTTCTCTGATAGTGTGATTACAGTAAAGAGAAGGAAAGGTTGGAGACTTTCTTGTAATTTATTTATGTTGTTAAATTGGTTATCTTTTGTTTTAAATTAAAGTATCCTTTGTTGACTGGTAAAAGGAACAGTTTGATGAGGTTATAATTTTATGTGAAGGCAGATCTAAATAATGTCTTCAACCTGGGGTAGCCTTCAGGAGATCTACTTGTAAAGGGAGCCCCAGGTATTGCTATATCTGAAGGCTCTCCTATGAGAAAGGTTCATGCTAGTTAAGGTAAATGGCTTGCGTGTCACTTATTTTGGCTTTTCAGAGGCTTTATTTGCAAGCTTTTTTGGTTCCTGTATGATTTTGTTAGAGAGCTGAGTTAAAGATAGATGAATTGTAAAAAGCAGCATTAATAGAATAGAAAAGACCTTCTGATCTTTCTGTTCTGGTCATTGACACAAAGGTTACCAAAAATACTAACTTTTATAAGACAGATAATTTTTATGTAATACAAAAATAAATTATTGTGAGCGATCCTTATAAAAGTCTTTTTTTAAATAAATTTTGAGAAAATGTTTAATTTAGGGGTGGCAAAAGGGTGCCCTGACTGTTAAAATTTTGACTTACTAGAGAACAATCAATAAGTATTTTTAAGTGCCTAGTATGCACCAGATGCTATGGACAAAAGGGAAAACATGAAATAGCACCTGGTGTCAAGGAGCTTCATTCTGTCAGGGGAGGCGATATGCACATGTAGACAATATAATATGTATGTATATACAATATAAATATGACAAATTTGCAGAGTGGGAGGAGGCATTAGGGGCTGAGGTGATTTGGAAAAACTTAAAGTAATTTGAGCTTAACTTTGAAGGAAACTGGGGATTCTAAGAAGTAGAGGCAAGGAAGGTCTTCCCTGTCATAATCCTTTGTATATCATTACCTTGCATTTATTCTCTTTATATTTATTTTGAATATGCTTTCTCCCCATTAGAATGTAGGGATTTTTCTTTCATTCTTTATAGGACATAGTACCTGGTACATTAATAAATGCTTAGCAAATAATTGCTTATTGTTTAACTGATTCTGGGTGGGGGGAGGGGCAGTCTGTGCAAAGTCAAAGAAAAAGGAGACAAAGTGTCTTATGCAAGAAACATCACGTAAGTCAGTTTGCCTGGACCACAGAGTGAACATAGGGAGATAATGTGTAAAGAACCTGGAGTGAAGCCAGATTATTAAGGGCTTTAGATGCTAAACAGAAAAGTTTCTATTTGAACCCAGAAGCAGCAGGAAACTCCTGGCATTTACTGAATAAGAGAGTGGCATAATCAGAGCTACACTTTTGGAGAAGCACTTTAGCAACTATGTGAAATGAGTTGGAGAGGAGGGAGATTTATGGTGGGAAAAACAATTTGGAAGCCCCTGCAATACTACAGGCGAGAGGTCAGGAGGGTTTGAACTAGGGCAGTAGCAGTATTGATGTAGAGAAGAGGATGGATTCAAGATTGCTGTAGAGGCAAAATCAGAAACTCTTGGCAATTGATTATATAATCAGGGTGGAGGAGAATGAAGAGTTGAGAATGACTCTTAGGTTATAAGCCTGGGCAGTTAGGAGGATGTTGTCCTCAACAGAAATAGGGTTGTTTGGAAGAGGCATGGGTTTTGGGTCAAGATAATGTGAGTTCAGTTTTGGACACAATGAGTTTGACATGCCTACCAATTTGCAATGCCAATTATGCACATGGAAAATTAGTGCTCAGGAGAGAGACTGGGACTGGATAAATCTGGGTCATCTGAGACTTTCCCTTAATACAGTGCCTGAAACTGTCCAAAGTACCTTTGCAAATACTATCTCGCTTAAACCCCTACACAACTCTATGAAGTAGGTGTTAATGTTACACCCATTTTATAGTTAAGGAAATTGAGGCAAACAAAGGTTAAGCAACTTACTCAGGATCACATAGCTAGTAAAAGTCTGAAGCTGGATTGGAACTCATTACTTCCAAGCTGCCTTTAAACTATAACATAGAGTTGTTGCAAGTGGCCATTACAAAAGCGTTTTTTTTTTTAAATAAAATTTGAGAAAATGTTTACTTTAGGGGCTGACAGAAGGGTGCCCTGGATGTTTAAATTTTGACTCACCAAATATCAGTCGATAAATCAATAAATCTATTTAATATCATCATATTTAAATGAATAAATCAGTATTTAAATGCCCAGTAGGCACCAGAGGCTAAAGATAAAAGGACAAAAATGAAATAGTGCCTGGCCTCAAACAAACTCTATGAGGGAAGTGCTCATGTTAAATCCATTTTACAGTTGAGGAAACTGAGGCAAACAAAGGCAAAACAACTTACCCAGGGTTACATAGTGAGTAAGTGTCTAAAGCTGGATTTGAACTCAGGCTTCCTGCTTGCCTTTAAACTATAATTGAAGCTACTGGAACTGATGAAGTCATCGAGAGAGTGTAAAGAAAGAAAGGGACCCAGAACACTCATAGTTAGGGGCACAGGTTATGAAATAGAATTAAAAATATTGAGTTCTTAACTACGTGCCAAGCTCTGAGCTAAGCAGTGGGTATACAAAGAGGAAAGGGAGATGATCTCTGCTCTCAGAGGGTTCACATACTAAGTAGGGGAGTCACATGTGGTGGAGTTTAGCTTGAGAAATACTGCATGAAAGGTATAGTCAAAATACTGCAGGAGTCTTAGGACATAAAAGATTGCTTTCTACTGGGGAGGATTAGGCAGGCATAGTGGAAAAGATCTTTCTTGAGCTGGAATTTATATGTATACCTACATCGTTAAAAACTCTTTGTGACCTGATAGTTACTGCATTGTTTTCTGTTGTGCTTATACATGAGTGATTGTATTTTTCCTGACGATGATAACAGCAATTTCCTTGAGTACAGGTAAACCTCATACATGTATGGGCCAGTGGGTGTGTGAGAGAGTTTATATCATTTGTTAGAGGACATTAACATAGGTTAGTCTGATGCCACGGTTCGGGTTAAAAAGAAAGAGCTATAGCAGGACGTCCTAATAATACAATTGTTCTACATAAAATCATATGTAAATTAGAAATACAGGTCTCCGAGCAGTTTCTGTTTAGGGTCAAACTATCTCTGGGGAGCAGACCAGGCCACACCAATTCCTATTACACTAAAAACTAGAGATTCTAGAGTGGTAAAGCTTTCCAAAATGGCAAAATATAACTATAAATAAAATATGAAAAAGCAAGTTACTCCATAGACTATTCCGCAAATGTGGAACTTCCATTTGAAGTTATCTCTGACATTTATAGAAGTTTTCTAAAATAGAAATGGGGCAGGGAGATATGCAAAGTCACTGATTATTTTAGTAGGAAGTCGTTATATAAACCGAGTGCTCATCTGTGACTCACAATATTACTGATTTCACTATCTGGGTGTTTCTTAGATTGACCATTTACCCTCTTCCTACATTAGCTTATCTATCTATAAAATGGGACTAAAAAAAAAACTGTGCTGTTTTCCTGTAATCTCATAATGGTGGTATAGATTTGGCATTTCTGGGAAAAGAAGTAAGAAAACAACAAACTGTTTCATATTTGATATTATGAATCATTTTGATTTCTTTGTTTTCCTTAGTTATGTTACAAAAACTAAAGTGAAGAAATGGAACCTGAGAATTACACCAGAGTGACGGAATTTGTCCTCACAGGGCTATCCCAAACCAGGGAGGTGCAACTGGTCTTATTTGTTATATTTCTCTCCTTCTATTTGATAATCCTACCAGGAAATGTTCTTATTATTTTCACCATCAGGTTTGATGCCCACCTGACTTCACCTATGTACTTTCTGTTGGCAAACCTAGCCTTCCTTGACATCTGGTATTCCTCCATAACAGCCCCTAAGATGCTTGTGGACTTCTTTGCAGAAAGGAAGATCATCTCCTTTGGGGGCTGCATCGCTCAGCTCTTCTTCCTGCACTTCGTTGGGGCCTCTGAGATGTTCCTGCTCACAGTGATGGCTTTTGATCGTTATGCCGCCATCTGCCGACCCTTGCACTATGCTACCATCATGAACCGGCGGCTCTGTTGTGTGCTGGTGGCCTGCTCTTGGTTGGGTGGTTTTATCCACTCCATAATCCAGGTGGCACTTATCATCCGTCTGCCATTCTGTGGACCCAATGAACTGGACAGCTATTTCTGTGACATCACGCAGGTGGTCCGCATTGCCTGTGCCAACACCTTCCCAGAGGAGTTGGTGATGATCTTCAGTAGTGGGTTGATCTCTGTAGTGTGTTTCATTGCATTACTCTTGTCCTATGCCTTCCTCCTGGCCATGCTCAAGAAGCACTCAGGCTCAGGTGAAAGTACCAGCCGGGCTGTGTCCACTTGCTATTCCCACATAACCATTGTGGTCTTGATGTTTGGCCCATCCATCTACATTTATGCGCGTCCTTTTGATGCTTTCTCCTTAGACAAAATAGTATCTGTGTTTCACACTGTTATCTTCCCCTTACTGAATCCCATCATCTACACATTACGTAACAAGGAAGTAAAAACCGCCATGAGGAAGATGACTAACAAATACATCTTATGTAAAGAGAAGTGAGTGGTCACGAGCATCCTCCCACTGAGTCCCAATGAGATTCATATTTCCAGAGTACACAGCCCTTGTTGTGCTATTATCTCTTTTGCCTTTTAACTGGCTTCTTTGATCTAGGGCCTTAAACTTATATTATTTCCTTTATTTTCTTTTTGAAATTTATTTTTAGTTTTCATCATTCATTTCCCAGAGATCTGGAGTTACAGATTTTCTTTCCATCTCTCCCCTACCCCCACCACAAGATGGCAAGCATACTGAATACCCCTTCCCCCAGTCTGCCATTTCTTATATCCCTCCTAATCTACCCATTACTTTACTGTAGAGCAAGATGGATTTCTATACCCTATGGCCTGTATATCTTATTTCCCGGATGCATGTAAAAAACCATTTTTTTAACAATTGTTTTTATAACTTTGACTTCCAGATTCTCTCCCTTCTCCCCTCCTCACCCACTCCCACTGAAATTGAATATACGTTATACATGTGCAGTAATGCAAAACATTTCCATTGTAGTCATATTGTGAAAGACTAACTAGTTTTCCTTCTATCCTATCCTGCCTCCCATTTATTCTATTTTCTCCTTTGACCTTGTCCCTTTACAAAAGTGTTTGCTTCTAACAACCCTCTCCTCCAATTTGCTCTCCCTTATATCATCTCCTCTCTTATCCCCTTCCCCACTACTTTCTTGTAGCGTAAGATACCCTATTGAGTGTGTATGTTATTTCCTCCATAAGGCAATTCCAATGTAAGGTTGACTCCCTTTCACCTTCCTGTGCTTCCTCTCCATTATAATAGCCTTCTCCACTGCCTTTATTTGAGATAATCCACTCCACTCTATCTCTCCTCCTCTCCTTCTTCCAATATATTCCTCTCTCACTTCTTAATTTTATTTTTTTGTGTCATCCCTTCATAATCAGCTCACCCTGTGCCCTCTGTCTGTGTATACATGTACATACTATTCCCTTAATTTCCTAAAACGAGAGCAGAAGCATAGAAATAGAAAGGATCTTACCACTCAAAATAACCAGGCAGGTTGTTTCCAGAATCTGTCACAGGGTAAGACACCCACAAAATACCATCTTGTGATATGTGCAAAGAATGAAATTGATTCTTGGGGTTCTCCTTTACAACTTTCACTCTTCCCAGAGTGGAATGGAAACTGAAGGCACACCTATCATGAGCCAACTCAAAATAAAATCACTTAGAACAAATTGAGTAACTTCTTTTATATATGGTCTCCACATTCTATTGTATTGCAAAGCAAGACATGAAATTCAGTTGTTTTTCAGTCATGTCTGACCCTTCATAACCCTATTTGGGGTTTTCTTGGCAAAAATACTGGAGTGGTTTGCCATTTCCTTCTCCAGTTCATTTTACAGATGAAGAAACGGAGGCAATCAGTGACTTGCCCAGGGTCACACAGCTATCTGAGACCAGATTTGGACCTAGGTCTTCCCGGCCTAGGCCTGGTACTCTATCCATGTGCCACCCAGCTGCCTAGAAAACTGTGAGCATAGCTACATAATAATGAGACTGATCCTCTTCCCTCTCATCCTTCTTTCCTTCTTCATCTACTTCCCTAAATAATTGCCACAACCAGTATGATTTACAAGAAGGTAAAAAGAGGTTGAAGAAGGGACTCTGAGAATAGATTCTTATCTCATAGACCTCTAGCATTCTTCAAGTAATTTTGCACTAGAGCACACTATTTTTTCCCCTGCCTTATAACGTAAAAATGATAGAAACATATTTTGTATTTTCTGCTCCTTACTTCCAAGTGAAATAAAGTTGAATGCTATCATTGAAGCCATTAGGATACTTTCCCATATAGCTAATTTTTAGCGGATATGCAAAAGGCCCTAAAGTATGGATTACCATATCCCAGTGAATCACCCCACTTCCCTCTCCTTGGCCCCAGGACAGTTATACTAAGCAAGACTCAGAACTGGAAATGTAGGTTAGAAATCTTGAGTCTTTGGAAATGTCTTCACAAAAGCTGACTGGTTATTTCAATGGAACAACTAGTTTGCAACCAATCACTTACTCAAAATGGCTGGACTAGCCTATGTGCACAGATATAGGCTTAGTCTTCTGCTAAGACAAAGTGAACTGGTTGTCCGCTGAATAAAAAATACTCCTTCCACATATTTTATATTGTGTGTGTAGGCACTATACTCTATATGCACTATATACTCTATAGAATATATAGAGTATATGGGCATATGCATGTACATATTCATATGTATATGTGTACATATGAATGCATATATACGTATATGTGCATATATATGTGTATACACTCATAGCTCAATATTCTCCATTGGAGGAGATGAACTTTTAGGGAAATATTGTGTCCCACAGCTAATTCTGTTACTTTGGCATGAATACAGTGCAATAGAAATTATCAGAATCTCTGAGACTGCATATCTCTGGTTATAGGTCCTATGTTACCTCAGGGACCTGTGAGTCAGGTTGGAATGAAGATGATACTGTCGTATGGGAATTGTCTGCTACAAAGATCTGTTAACTTCCTAAGATCCAAGTGGGTCAGTACAATGATGCAATTCCAAGGAGGCTTTTCTTATAGGAAATGAGTGGCACAATTTGAAACTGTGATGCCCAAGTCTCAACGAACTTAATTTCCTATCAAAAGAAAATGAAACAATTTTTTTCCTCCTTTATATTTCTGTTTCAATGAGAAAATGACATGGAAATGTCTTTTTTTAAAGACTGCTTATTGATGATAGAAATGATAGCCTGCATCTAGGCTTTTAATTCCAACTATATCCTCAGAAAATTTCCATTTCAGAAATAATAATAACTGACATTTATACTTGGCAGGCTAAGTGGAGGGGGGGAATAGAGTTCCAGGCCTGAATTCAGGAAGACTTATTTTCCTGAGTTCAAATCTGGCCTCAGACAGTTACTAGTTGTGTGACTCTGGGCAACTCATTTAATCCTCAGTTTCTTCATCTGTAAAATGAGCTGGTGAAGAAAATGACAAATCACTCCAGTATCTTTGCCGAGAAAATCCCAAATTGGGGTAGCTAGATAGAAAAGCACTGGCCCTGGGGTCATGAGGACCTGAGTCCAAATCTGACCTCAGACACTAACTAGCTGTATGATCCTGGGCAAGTCATTTAACCCTGGTTGCCTCAAAAAAAAAGAGAAAGAAAAAGAAAACTCAGAATGGGGTCACAAAGAATTAGACATAGCTGAACAAATAGCCTTTCGACTCCAGCCCCAGCACTCTGTCCACTGTTCCAGTTAACTGTTGTCTTTTGTTTTCCTTTTGTCACCCATATTTTATCCAATTTTGGTGAAAACTCCCCTATTATACAGATTTCTTGAACGTTGGTGTCACTGTAAATTGATAGATGAGATTTTGTGTAATCCACTGATCCACCTAGATGCTGAGAGAAGACATGCATACCTGAAAAAAAAGTAAAAATTGATATTACTCTTATTACAGATTCCTCCTACTTATGCTTAGGAAGATGCTCATCTGAATCCAGAAAGGAACTCTAACTTGACAAGGTTGTTTTCCCCCCAACCAGTTATTGTTTGTCTTTGCTGCTATCTGAGACTGCACAGGATGTCACTACTACTCCACCCAAAGGGCTCTATATTACTCATACATTCACTGTCACTTTATTTTGTTTCTGACAATAAAGAACTGCCTTCTCAGAGTAATGATGACAGCTCATGTTTATATAGCATTGAATGGTAGCAAAGCACTTAATATAATATTTCATTTTCTTAAATTTATTGTCTTCATTTGTGTGACTTTCTTATCTTCAAAGATTTCAGGGACTTAACTGTCTTCTCTAAGTTGAGTAAGTATGCTTGCCATGTCATTATAGTAGTCACTGATGAAAAATTAATCCTGAAAAGAAGAGCTGACCTGGAAGGATACCACCAGGAATTTCAATAAACATATATTCCTTACAAAGGTCTGGCTAGATCTTTGTCTAATGGAGTTTCAACTATCATTCTAATAATTCCCAATACAAGTATTCTTCAGGGTTGAATTAGTCCCAGATGACCACAGCACATTTCTTATCACGTCACAAGAAAGCATGATGGATTAGGAGTCTAGGGGAAGGCAATAAAGGGGAATGGATATTTGCAAAGCAAACTCACAGATAACGAATTAAATCTGGGAGCACAACTATATCTTCACAGCAGAGCCGATTACTTTTATAAGAGGGCAGCAGGAGACAAATGGAAGGGTGATTATTTCTGGTCATCTTTTACATTTGCTAGAAACACACTTGCAGAAAGAAATAGTAAGTAACAGAAATGGTTGAAATAGGAAGGGTTTTATATATGATGAGGTGACTTCCGATTTAGGATGCTTTGGGATGGAGTCAGAGTTACTGTAGAGAAAGTCTTATGTGTGGGTATTTAGGTAATTGAGGTGTGATTTCAGGAGTCTTCTCTAGAAGCCCCTATTTCTCTCAGCTGTTGCCCTATCATTTTCTCCTGGTACTCAGAACTCCTTTTATAGAATTTTATATCACAATCAGAGACAAGATATTATCACGTAAAAACTGAAGACTCAGAGAAGCGGGACTTGACCATAGTGATATAGTGAAGAAGTATTAGATTTGAGACTTTTAGACCTAGACCTTTTGTTTCAACGCCACTGCTTCTTTTTAAAGGGTTCTTATCTTTTTTTTATACCATGTACCACTATGGACTCCATTTCAAAACAATGTTTCAAAATTCACCAAATTAAAAAAAATCTGGAGTCAGGAGGACCTGAGTTTAAATCTTGCCTTAGACACTTACTAGCTGTGTAACCCTGGGCAAGTCACTTAACCGCAACTGCCTCTCCCCACAGAAAAATGAAATGCACCAACTAAAATAAATGGAATTACAAAATTACCCAATTACTGAAGTATGGTTATCAAAATAATTTTAAAAATCACAGTCTCTAGGTTAAGAACCTCTGCAATACAACAAAAATACTGGTAGCAAAAGTGGTACCAATAGTAGCAGCAGCAGCAGTAAATTAGTAGGTTTTCTTCTATGACCACTGAAAACCTCCCCACCTCCCCAACTGAGCCAGGACAGAAGCAAAGGCTCCACATGGGAAGCAGACCTGGGGATAGGGGAGTTTGAGTTTGTCTCATAACCCTTGGAACCACATTGCAAGGACCAGTTCTAGTTGATAATTAAGTGGTTTCATATTTGTCTATGTGTTTAACAGCTGTCTATAACATGCCTATCCTTGCTTTCTGAATGGATGGAAAACTCTGGTGAACACTCTTTGAGACCCATAGTCACAGAATAAGGTAAAGAAATACAAAAGTAAGAAAATGAAAGAATCAAAAAGAGAGTAGAGTGAAGAGAAATTAAAAGAGTGGACAGGAAAATAAGGGTGGATAAGGGGTAGAGTAGCAGAAATTATAGTTTTCATCCTCAAATACTTCAGTTTCCACCCTCTTCAGAGACATATTCAACTTCAGTTTCTTTACCAGTAAAATAGTAAAGATGGCCAGACATGCTCTGGGTCTGATATTCTGTAGTTCAATAGCATATTATGCTATTGAACTTTTCTTTGCTTTTCCTTCCTTCCTTCCTTCCTTCCTTCCTTCCTTTACTTCCTTCCTTCCTTCCTTTACTTCCCTTCTTCCTTCCTTCCTTCCTTCCTTCCTTTACTTCCTTCCTTCCTTCCTTTACTTCCCTTCTTCCTTCCTTCCTTTACTTCCCTTCCTTCCTTCCTTCCTTTACTTCCTTCCTTCCTTCCTTTACTTCCCTTCTTCCTTCCTTTACTTCCTTCCTTCCTTTACTTCCCTTCTTCCTTCCTTCCTTCCTTTACTTCCCTTCTCCTTCCTTCCTTCCTTCTTCCTCCCTCCCTTCCTCCCTCCCTTTCTCTCTCCCTTCCTTTCTCCCTTCCTTCCTTCTTTCTTTCTCATGATCTTGACCAGCTCAATTGAACTCCTTAAGTCTCAGTTTCCTCATCAGTAAAACAAAGGGGTTGTAACAATTCTAGAGGCAATGTGGTGAAGGTGAAAAAACATGTCAGTTTTGTAGTCAGAGGACCTGGTTTCAAATCTCACTTCTGACACTTCGTTAACCATGAAATCATGGCAAAGTAACTTGACCTCTCTAGACCTACAAAATGAGGCTATTATAATAGAGAACATAAAGTTCTATTCCAACTCTAAATCTCTGATATTATGATACCTTTCAGTTCTAGGTCTATGATGCCTAGATGGGGAGAACTCCCAGTGTGGAAACTCCTTTCACCAATGTAGATCAATAATTTATTTTTAGATTATAGTCTTAAAAAGTTGTTTGTTTCACTAACTTGGTCACACAGTTGGTATGTATTAGAAACAGGACTTGAAAATGTTTTTCTAAGTCCAAGGCCAGCATGAATTCACTGTGCCATGTTGCCTCATAAGTGTTGGTTGTCATTATTATTTTTAAAGATTCACAGGTATTATGTCGTGGAATGCCAATATTTTATGAAGATTTCATAGGAATTATTTCCAATTTCTCTCTCTATTCTCCACCCTCCATTGCCATTTTCCAACATTGACCTTTGGAGTCCTAATCTCTTCTTTCTTTTACATGTTCTATAGCATATTTAAAGTTACAAATATGTCACAGAATAGAATAGCATGAGTAGCACTTTTGTCTGTTAAAGACTGTTTGGTACATATGTCAAGGCCATACCCAAAGTCTGATCGTTCCCATAATGACTTGGGCTCCTTTTTTGGGGGGGGACATTATTTTCTAAACCTAGAACAGAATACTATTTCTATTTCTAAACCATCCATATGAAAGATTAACCATGAATTAGAGTAGTAACTAGGGTTACTACTAGTCATCAGTTTAATGGAGACATCTATCTCCATGGTCCTAGTCTCTGTCCATCTCCCCACTAGGAATTTGGATTCTATGCCCAGGTTCTCTTGTTCTGAGAGATGACCTTTCATCTTAATTTGAGGTACCCAGGTCTCCAAGATACTTACAGACCCCCTCCTCACCACAGTCCTGTGGAGGTATTCTCCTTCCTTCTTGTTTCTCAGTCCTCCTTCCAAAACCCCTTTATGTGTTAATCTTCCTTCACAAAAATGTAAGCTTCTTGAGATCAGGGATTTTCTTATTGGTTTTCTTGTCTGTTGTATCTTTGGTACTTATAGTGTTTGACACTTAGTCCATGCTTAATAAGTAATCTCTTTGTCTATCTTTCTATCTGTCTGTTTGCCTCTCTCTCTCTCTCTCACTCTCGCTCTCATCTTTCTATTTCTCTTGCTACTTGTTTTATGAAACTCAAAAATTTTAACAACACAAGGATAGAATGGCATAGTTTGTAGCCTTTATCCTGAGTAAAATTAAGAAAGAGGAATGAAAGCACTCAAGTGTTGACGTTCCATTACTAATCTGCATACATTCATCTACTCATTTGACCCTCAGAATGAATCTATGTATATGCATTTTACAGATCCCCATTTTATAGATGAAGAAATTAAGGCTGAGAGAGATTAAGCATGGGATAGGATATCTGAGAAGGTAAAGGACAGAGCAGTGCATCTTACATTTTATTGAGTCTGTAGACCTTTTAGCTGGGAGCAGAGTCTTTGAGATGAAGTGACTTGATCAGTCACATTACCTTGGTAGAAGTATGGTAATTGTGGAGTTCAATCTTGGACTCATATTTTCTGTGTGCTCTGCACATTATTATACATTGTTGTTAAAAATGAGTTTAGAGATAGAAGAGATCTTGCAGGTCCATCAGTTTAACCATTTAATTTTACGTATGCAGATACTTCAGTCCAGAGATTAAGTGACTTGTCCAAGGCCATACAAATACAACATAGAAGTGGAATCTTAAACTATATCCTCTCACTCAGTAAAATGTCTAGGAAGATGGTTAGGATCCAGGGAGACTAGACATATAAGAAAATAAGCCAAGACAGGGAGTCAAGGATCCAAACACCAAATTTAGGAATCAGACTGGGAAGGGAATCAGGATCTAGGCATGCTATATGAGTACTAGAAAAAAGGCACTGCTAAACAATTGATCTTAATAGCTGAAGTAAAATTTAGTATTTTTCAGGAGGTTTTTGCTCTGCAGGTGCCAATGCCTGCCTGTGGGCCTCCCAAAGTCCAAGATTGAGAAAGGTGAGTAAACACAGCTCATGAAAGGAGAATTATGGTCATAGAAAAGGGCAGATTCTGACAAAGTATATGGTGGTGGTGATGGTGGGTACAATCACTGAATCTCAGAGTTTTAAGGAGGTTTATAAATCATCTATTCTAATTGGTACCCAATAAGAAAAGCATTCTATTATATCTCTAAAAAGTGGGAATCCAGCTATTGCTTCACGACTTACAGTGAAAGAAGACATTGACTTTTGAGAAAACAAAACAAAACAAACAAAAAATTAAAATGAAAACAAAACAAAAAAACCTATTCCACTGTTGAACAATTCTAATTGTTAGGTACAGCTCAGGGGTACAATGGATAGCATTCAACTTGGAGTTAGGAGGATGCTTGTCCAAATCCTGCCTCAAACACTTACTACCTGGGTGACCCTAGGCAAGTCACTTAAATATTCTCTTTGCCTGTTTCTTTTTTTTTTTTGGACGGGGGAAGGCAAGGCAATTGGGGTTAAGTGACTTTTCTAAGGTCACACAGCTAATAAGTGTATCCTGTGCCTGAGGCTGGATTTGAGCTCAGGTCCTCCTGACTCCAGGGCCATTGCTCTATTCACTGTGCCACCTAGCTACTCCAACCTGTTTCTTTATACATAAAATGGGGATAAGAGCAAAATCTGTTTCACTGTGTCGTTGTGAATATAAAATGAGGTAGTACTTGTGAAGCATTTTGGAAACCTGAAAAGCACTATATAAGTGGTAACTATTGTTATTGTTAAGAAAAAAACACAATAATAATATAAAAAAATAATAAATTGTTCCTTTGATTGAAAATCCTTTTTTGGCTTTTAAAGCCTGTCTTACCATGGCCCTTTCTTGCCTTTCCAGACTTTCTAGTCCTTATACATTCCTATGTACTTTTCAAACCAGGACTACTGGCCTCCTTGCTATTCTTCACATTGGATTCTCCATCTCCCTACTCTGGCCATTTTCACTTGTTGTTTTCCCATTCCTAGAGCTCTCTCCCTCTTAATCCTAGATTTTTCTGGTTTTCTTTAGGGGCAGTTAAGATTTCTCCTTCTGCAAGGTGCCTCTCCTGATCCCTTTTAATGCTAGTGTCTTACCTCTGCACTTACTTCCAATTTATTATGTATATGTTTTGTTTGTACATATTTGTTTACATGTTGTCTCCTGCGTTAGACTGTAAGCTTCTTGAGAACAAAGACTGTCTCTTACCTTTTTTTAATATCCCCCAGTTCCTGGTACATAAAAGGTGTCTGATAAATGTTTGTTGTCTGCCTCTCTACAGTTTAACACATTGCTTCTAGTTCTGTCTTTTGAGAAACAAAGAACAGAGCAATTTGTCAGAGTTGAGACCAGGATGGTAAAACAGGTTTCCTATATAATACCTAGAATGTCAGTGTTATTAAAATACTTTTTTATTATTAGAGAAAAACTATAGTATGAGAGAAAGTGTCTGAATTAACTATAATAGCTTTTCACCCCTCAGTATTCTCCGGGTTGAGTAGATGGAGTTGGAGAACAACACAGTGACTGAATTCATTCTTCTGGGGCTAACTCAATCTAAAGAGATACAACTTTTGGTCTTTGTACTGATCTTCTCATTCTACATGGTCATCCTTCCTGGGAACTTTCTTATCATCATCACCATCAGATCAGATCCTGCTCTCACAGCCCCTCTGTATTTCTTCCTGGGAAATCTGGCTTTCTTGGATGCTTCTTATTCTTTTGTTGTAGCCCCCAAGATGCTGGTTGATTTCTTGTATGAGAAAAAGACCATCTCTTATCAAGGGTGCATCACCCAGCTCTTCTTCTTGCACTTTCTTGGAGTAGGTGAGATGTTCCTCCTTGTGGTGATGGCCTTTGACCGCTATATTGCAATCTGCCAACCCTTACGCTATGCGACCCTCATGAACCACCAAATTTGCTATGTGTTGTTGCTAGCCCTGTGGGTTGGGGGTTTTGCCCACTCCATTGTACAGGTGGCTCTCATTGTCCATCTTCCTTTCTGTGGCCCAAACCAGCTGGACAACTTCTTCTGTGATGTCCCACAGATCATCAAGCTGGCCTGCACTGACACCTTTGTGGTGGAACTCCTAATGGTGTCCAACAG
>CM053582.1:393258822-393283390 GCA_028627135.1 Pseudochirops cupreus
GCCATCTTCATTTACACGCGCCCTTTTAGGTCCTTCCCAGCTGACAAAGTGGTTGCCCTTTTTCACACTGTCATCTTTCCCTTGCTGAATCCTGTGATTTATACCCTGAGAAACCAGGAAGTGAAGGCCTCTATGAGGAAGTTGGTGAACAGGCAGGTTATTTGTAGAGCAGAATGAAGAAAGGGCATTCACTACCATTCATTCACTACCACTATGTCCTCTACTAATTTGGTGCAGAAAAGCTAATCATACAGTGCAAGGACATAGAATTATAAAAATCAGAGTACACTAAAAGGATGCCATGCTCATTGCATCCACAGAGCCAAAGACATGGTTTGGTCTAGATAGAACAAAAAGTTGGTTTAAAGACCTGGGAAAAGGGAAGAGAGGAGGAAACTGGTAAGTTTGTTGTATATATGACTTTATACTTATAAGTTTACTTGTGCTTTTGATACTATTGAATTTTTAAAAATCTTATTTAGTATTTTAGTTTCCCCCAATTACATGTAAAAACACTTTTTAATATTCATTTTAAAAACTTTGAGTTCCAATTCTCTCCCTTCCTTCCTTCCCCCGATCCCATTGAGAAGGCAAGCAATTCAATATAGGTTATCCATGTACGATCATGCAAAATATATTTCCATATAAGTCATGTTGTTAAAGAAAACACAGACAAAAAAACTCAAGGAAAATAAAGAAAATAAAAAGTATGTATTCAGACACCATCAGTTCTTTGTCTGGGGATGGACAGCATTTTTATAAGTCCTTTCAAGTTGTCTTCGATCATTGTATTACTGAGCATAGCTAAGTCATTCATAGCGGATCATCTTACAATATTGGCTTTTCCTGGTACATTTCACTTTGCATCAGCTCATGCAAATCTTTCCAACTTTTACTGAGAACATCCTGCTCATCCTTTCTCAAAGCACAATAGTATTCCATCACAATTACATGTCAGAATTTGTTCAGCCATTCCACAATTGATGGGCATCCCTTCAATTTCCAATTCTTTATCACCAGAAAGGAACTGGAGAGTAGAGTTTGTACATATAGGTCCTTTTCTTTCCATTTGTTTTTATCTCTTTTGGGATGCAATCTGAGTAGTAGCATTGCTAGGTCAAAAGGTTTTGTGGCCCTTTGGGCATAGTTCCAAATTGCTCTAAAGGATGGTTGATTTGGTTCATAACTCCACCAACAGTGCATTGATGTCTCATTTTCCCCATATCTCCTGCAACATTTGTTATTTTTCTTTTCTGTCCTATTAGCCAATCTACTAAGTATGAGGTAGTTCCTCAGAATTATTTTTCTCACATTTCTCCAATCAATACTGATTTAGAGCATTTTTAAAAATATGTCTATAGATAGCTTAGATTGCTTCATCAGAAAACTGTTCATATCTTTTGATAGTTTATTATTTGGGGAATGGCTCTTATTTGTTATATATTTGACTCTGTTCTCTATATATTTGAGAAATGAGAGCTTTATCAGAGAAACTTGCTTCAGAATTGTTTTCACAGTTATGATTGCTAAATATATTTCCCTTCATCCTATTCTTGATTTTTTAAAGTCATTATCTTCCATTTGCTCCAATCTAATTTTGAATGAATTATTTTCTTCAGTGAGCTTTTGAAGTTCCTTTTCCATCTGATCAATTCTTCTTTTTAAGGCATTCTCCTCAATGACTTTTGGACCTCTTTTGCCATTTGAGTTAGTCTATTTTTTAAGGTGTTATTTTCTTCAGTATGTTTTGGGTCTCCTTTACCAAGTTGTTGACTTGTTTTTCATGATTTTCTTGCATCATTCTCATTTCTCTTCCCAATTTTTCCTCTACTTCTCTTACCTGATTTTCAAAATCCTTCTTAAGGTCCTCAAAGACCTGTGACACATTCACATTTTTCTTGGAGGCTTTTGATGCCAGAGTTTTGACTTTGTTGTCTTCTTCTGGTTCTACATTTTGATCTTCTTTGTCAGCAAGGAATTATTCTATACTTTGATTTCTCTTATTCTGTTTGCTCATCTTGCCAGCCAATTACCTGACTTTTGAGCTTTTTGCCACAGTAGAACTCTGCTTTCAGAGTGGAGAGAACTGTGCCCCAAATTTCTGGGGTTTTGTGCAGCTGTTGTCAGAGCCTCTTCTTGGCACCAGCCTCAGAACTGTGAAGAGGACTCCTCCACATCCGCCACAAGCTCTACCACACCGGCGCTCCTTCTCACCCTAGGACTGCCACCTGAGACTGTGACTCAGATCCAAGCAGAGAAAAGCAAGAGAATCCTGCCTCAGCGCCAGCAGAGAGATTCCTGCAATTCCCCTCTGGTTAACCACTTGGTCCCCCCACCATCTGTGGGCCTGGAGCTTCGGAAGAGGCTGCCATTGCAGAAGTTGCAGCTGCAGCCAACTGCACAGCCCCAAGGGCAGGGGCCAGAGTGTGCCCTTCTCTCGCCCAGTTCCAGCAGAATTTTCCCACTGACGTTTTACTTTCTCTTTGGCATTTATGGATTGAGAAATCTGGACACTGCCACAGCTGCCAGTGATTCAGTCCCCTGAGGTCTGCTCCAGTTGGTCTGTGCCTCCTGTTTGTGCAGGCCCATGTAGGACTTTGCTTCACTCCCAGCTTGGTGTGACAGACCCTTCCTTTTCACTTACCAGGCTGACTTCAGTTGAAAGTGTATTTTTCACTCTGTCATTTTGTGGGTTCTGTAGGTCTAAAATTTGTTTAGCGTCTTTTTTTTTTTGTTTCTTTTGTCTCTTGGAGGAGGTCAGGCAAGCCAGTTGGGGTTAAGTGATTTGCCCACGGTCACATCGCTAGTAAATGTCAAGTGTCTGAGATCAGATTTAAACTCAGGTCTTCCTGACTCCAGGGCCAGTTCTCTATTCACTGTGGCACCTAACTGCCCCTAGAGTCATTTTTTTTACAGGTGTTGGAGGTAATTGAGGATGCGCTCAAGTTAGTTCCTGCTTTTGCTCTGCCATCTTGGCTCTGCCCCTGGATTTCTGTCATCTTGGCTCTGCCTCCAGAGAGGATTGAATTCTTTATGAGGCTTTAACAATCCCAACTACTAGTCCTGGTAGTGCTACATTTATAAATTAAGGTAAACTGAGAGACAATGGTCTGAGTATGACCAATTTACTAGTTAGGCCAACAACAACCAATAAAGTGCTTCGGTGACCTCCCTCAATAACCAAAGAACCTAGATAGAGCTTACCAATTTTAATATTATGTTGGCCATTATAGAATTGGGTAGATTTGGAAGACAATCCAATTGGTTACAGGGTAGACAGCATCATGGGAGTGAAGAAAATATGATTGGATATTTTAAAGAAACTGGGCTAGTATACTCACATGAGACTAATGATCACCCCTCTCTGACAACTGAAAAATGTTAATTTCGGGAGGGGGCCATATCAGTATCTTGCAGACCTTGTTAGTAGACTCCCTGGTGCCTAGAAGGGTTTGTTAAAGAGGGAGGTAAGACCCTTCTTAATTGTCCAAGGACAAAGACAGACAGTATACTTTTGAGGGGATGATAACATGTTAACTTATAACTTTAAACTAACCCAGAGGAAAAACTGACTCAGTTATAAAATGAATACAACATAAAAACAGTTAAACTCAAAGAACAAAAACTAGAGGTAATATTAATTTTGATATTTTTGGTATTTTCAATAGTATGGCATAGTGGATGGACTTGGTGCCAAGAAGAACCAGATTCAAATCCCATCTCAGATGGTTACTAGGCATATGGAGATAAACAAGTCACTTAATCTCTGAACCTTGGTTTCCCTTTCATCTTTCAAATGGGATGATTTTCCCAGTAGTCTCATACAATTGTTTGGGAGATCAAATAGGGAAAATGTCTGCAAAACATTTTGAAAATTTTAAATACACTAATCACATGTCACTTATTACTACTGTTACTATTCATTAAAATATTCCTGCCATCAAATATGAGGTGCTACCACTTAGTTGGTGACATGGGTCCTAATATCTAGCAGCCATGCTTGGATGAACTGGACATCGAGATGTTACAAATACTGCTTTTATTAAATCTGATTTATACATGATATGAGCTAGCCTATCATTCCTTTAAAAAAAACTATCTTTAGTGAGTCTTTTTTGTTGTGTCTGTTTTATTAAAATCTAACAATAATGAACTATGGCTGAATCCAATTTCTGCATCTCCCACTAAGGTCACACCTCTTAGCTATGAACATGTACTAGGTTCAGTTTTGGGAGATCTCAGCATCTAAAGTGAGAGGTTAAGGTATCTTTTTTCAAACTTTCTAGCTCTTTACATCCTTCACTTAAGAGTCCCAGTGAGAATCACTGATTCATATGTAGGGTCTTCCCAAAGAGGGAGATAGAGATGTACAATACAGATAAGGTATATGATAGCTATTTTTTCTCTCCCAGGAGGTTGAGATTTCATCAAACACAAAATCATTTGTGGGACTGTTCAATTATAATTTTTTATGTCATCTCAGTTCTGTACTGTCCAAATAATTCCCTTCTTGTCTATGTCTGTTGGTAAACCAGGTCAAAGCCTGGAATTCCTCCTGTTCACAGTCATTTTCTTTAAGAGGTTGTAGTTACAGAATATTTTTCCTGCTACCAGTCAGCTCCAGCTGAAGGGCCAAGGACCTCGGGACCTCTTGAGCTCACAAAGTCACTTCCAAGATTGGAAACCACCATTTCAGGGTGACTGCCCAGTCACCTGTACTCAGGAAAGGACAAAACCCCCTCAAAACCCTACAACAAGACAAATCAGAAGAGGCAACCCCTAACTCAGGCTCAGGTCCTTTGCTTTAGACGCCGTGTTCAGTTTAGTTGCTATACTGAGAAGTTGGAGGGACGGAAATCCAACCCCTCTGCACAGTTTCATGGAGAAGCTTAAAGGATTCATAATCACTAAGCATATAAGTAAAGAGTAGTAAAGAGCAGAATCAATCACTTGTTAAGGTTAGCTGAATTAGACAGTCTTGGGGCTCAGTGACTAAAAAGGGTATTGCTTTGTCGTCGTAAAACAACAGTCTCTCAGTGTTGTCATATTTGTCTATAGAATCTGGCTAGGAATCTATGCTACAAATTCCATGTAATGGGTCCTGATGAGCCATCTCTACACACAATCCATGGGTTGCAACCTAACTGACAAAAATAAAATTTGCCAATTAAAAAAAAAAAATAAGAGGCCAAAGTCTAGGTATCTTGCCCATAAGCAATAGAAAGCTATCTTAAGTCTATAGTAAATAGCCGTTTAAGATTTCCAAAGCACTTTCCATCTTGTCTCATTTGATTCTCCCAACAGCCCTTTGAAATAGGTGTCATTACTACTCTCATTTCATAGATTAGGAAACTGATTTACAGAGAGATCAGTTGACTTGCCCAGGGCCTGACGCAGAATTCAAACTTCCTGACTATGTCTAGTGCTCTACTGACAACAGTTTCTTGTAGAGAGTCATAGTGGAAAGAGTGATGGATTTGGAGTTAGAACGATGAATTCAAATCCTTCCTCTGACGTTTATTTAACTGTGTGACTCTTAGCAAGTTGGTATTTCCTAGCTGCAATTTCTTCATCTGTAACACGGGGATGATAATAGCACCTACCTCACAAGACTGTTGTGAGGATCAGATGAGATCGTATGTCTAAAGTGCTTTGCGGAATTTAAAGCACTCCATGAATGCAAGTTATTGTTGTTATTATTTCATGTCTTCTCCACTCTCCTTCAGCTTCTCATCCTTTCTGTCCTGTAACAACAGCTTCCTTACTGGATGTGCTGCTGTTAATCTCTCTTATTTCCAGACCATCCTTCCCATAGCTGGCTGACAAAATAATCTTCTCCATATACAAGTCTATCCATCTCACTCTTTCTATAAAGGACCTTCAGCAGCTCCCCACTGGCTATTGGATAAAATGTAAAGTTTTCAACTTGGCATGTAAGGCATCTTAAAGTGCTCCAACCTACCTTTCAAAGTTTTTTTTTCCTTCTGTTGGCCTTCATAAATTCAAACTCCAGATAAACTGAATAACTAGTTGTTTTTTTTCATTTCATCTCATCTTAAGCTCTCCTATCTTTCTGTATTCACACAGGATATATCCTGTGCATGAAATATCTTTCCTATAAATCCCAGATCAGGGGCCACTTCGTACATGAGACCTGCTAGATATCTGCAATTGGAAAAGATTATAATCACATCAAATCTTTTGTTGTTGTTGTTTTTGTTTTTTGCTTTTTGGAGAGGGAAGGTAAAGCAATTAGGGTTAAGTGACTTACCCAAGGTCATACAGCTAGTAAGCATGTCAAGTGTCTGAGGCTGGATTTGAACTCAGGTTCTCCTGACTCCAGGGCTAGTGCTCTATTCAGTGCACCACCTAGCCACCCCTCATATCTTTCTAGTGTACTTTATCTATATCTTTCTTTGTCCCTACATCACTATACCTTATTTTTATACTTAGTTGTGTAAATGTCTTATCCCCTCTTTAGACTGTTTGCAATTTTTTGTCATCTTTGTGTTCCTGGCATAGTCTCTTGCACGTAGTGAGCAATTAGTGTGTTAAATGTTATTGCATTACAGAACATCTAATTTCAAATATGTCAATAAATGAAATTAGCAAATATTTATTAAGCATCTGACATGTTATTTCTCTAAAGAGGTTATCACATTTTAATGTAGGATCCCTATAAATACAATAACATCTGCTCTTTTTAAAGTAGCAAAATGCCAGAAGCTAAGGGGGCACTATCTATTGGGGAATGGTTAAAGAAGTTATGGTATGTAAAAATAACGGAGTATTTGTTGCAATACAAGAAATGACATGAACAATTTCAGAGGAACCTGGGAAGACCTCTTTGACCTGATGCAGACCAAAGTGGGCAGAACTGGGAGAACAATTTATGTAATGAAAACCAAAATGTAAGGAAAATATCTTAAGAGAATGATTTATAACATCAGGATTGTAAAAGCAAACAGTTAAGAACTCCGATTCACCATGATTCCATAGGGATAAAAGAGAATGAGGCTCACCTCATGGCAGAGAGAGATGATAAAGAAAATACGTCTAATAAAAAATGCATTTTTCATTGGGCCTTTGTGGGAATTAGTTTTGCTTTTTGAGGCTTATGTGACACAAGAATTCTTTCCTTCCTCCTTTCCCTCTCTCCCTCCCCTTCAGTGGATAGGAGGGAGGAAAAAGAAATACTTCATGATTGAATGAAAAGAAAAACAACTTTGAAAAACTTTAGAACTCTGATCAGTGTAATGACTACAATTCTAGAATGCCAAAGATCATGTGTGTTGTCTTCTTCCAAGAAGATGATGGACTTAAATTGGAGATTGAGATCGACATATTCAGACATGGACAATGTGAAATTCATTTTTTGACATGCATATTTACTATGTGATTTCTCTTTCTTGTTATTGCTTAGTGGGATGGGAAAAATAATTCTTACTAATATGGAGAATGTTAGAAATTAAACTGTGGGGAAGAAATATAATGTTATAAGAGAAGAGATATTTTATAGCTGTGTTTTAAACACTGTAGCCAGATCCACGCAGAGATAGTTGGAGGCCAAGAAGCTTTTTGGTGTCCCTAATATTTAATAACTGACACTTTAACTATATTTTTTACAACCCTGGGAAAAGCCTGCTAAAAGCTTTAATAACTCCCACTGCAGACTGTGTGCAGTGTTTAATCCCTGATGTCCAAAAGGTTACTGCCTCCAGCTGGTTATCACTTCAAGACAGGAATGAGTATATATTCACATCCCAGCATCCTGTTGCTAACCAGAAAATATTAATGTCTTCAACAAGTTGGTGGTTTCTGGAGTATATGCTGCTTCTAATTCTCCTTGCATATCTGGTAGGTATAATAGATGGCAGAAGTTTGCAAGACATGGAAAGGGGGCTGTGGTTTATTTTAATAATCTGACAACTAAAATTTGGTCTTGATACTGAAAGAATAATTTTTAGGTATTAAATATGAGCTTGCATGCAAGTAGAGAACAATGATACCCATTGGAGAAAAGGATCTAATCTGGCCACCTGTCCAGGTTGAGCAGATAGCAGCCCATAAGGAATGATTTGAAGGTCACCCAAAGGCCTCTTGGCCTTCAAAGGCTTCCTCTTAGGCCTATCACAGTGCTGGAACTATCTTGTTATTCTTTTTATCTTTAGTGCCTAGCATAGTGCTTTGCACATTAAAAAACTAGATCTGTGATTTCTCTAATATGAAGAAATGCAGGTGAAGAAACTCACTCTGGCAGTGTGGGCAGCACCCATTCTGCAGCTTACAGTATCAAGAAGTAGCTGAGGTATTGAGAGGTTAGGTGACTTATCAAGGGTCACAAAGACAATCTGTGTCACAAGTGAGATTTAAACCCAAGTCTTTCTGACTCTAAGGCTGGTTACACCATGCAGCTCCCTCATATGTACTTTGAATAATGTAGATCTTAATTTCAGCTGAATAATTAATCCAGCAAAGAAAAAGTGATTCGGGTTTTTTTTTTCCTTTCATAATAACTTAAATATGAGTGTATGAATGGAACCAAAGAATGTCAGAGCTAGGGGTAATATTACTGATAAGTTAGTTCAATATCCTGATTTTGATAGAGGAAAAAATTAAGCCTCAGAGACACAGTGTTCTCCCACCTATCCTTGCTCCCTTCCACCGGAAAGTCAAAGTCAGTTATTGGGGCAGCTAAGAATGAATGGGCAGAAAGCTGGCCTCAGAGTCAGGAAGATCTGGGTACAAGTCCTGTCCTGGACCTTGGACAAGTTATTCAACCTCTAAGCAACTTTCAACAATTTTATTAAGTGCAGAGAAGGTACTGACCTGCACAAGTAATGGGAGTTTCTTTATTTGGTCATTCTCTTTATCAATGAAACCAAAGGTCTAGTGCTGGGGTGGGGAACCTGTGGCCTCAAGGTCACATGTGGCCTCTAGGTCCTCAAGTGCAGCCCTTTGACTGAATCCACACTTCACAGAACAAATCCCCTCTGTCAGAGAAAGGCAGGGGCATGGATGGAGCTAGAACTTAGTTCTCCTCTCTCCCTGGCTACTTATTTGGTATTTATAGTTTCTCCAACTTTTCAGTCACTTATTCTATATTTACCTTAGGTATTTTTAAGATAGAAAGTAAAAATTTATATTTATTAAAACATCATTAATTGTCATTCAAAGAAGCAAGGTGAAATAATTGAATTTGGAGATCTCTTTCAGTTCTAATCTATGACTCTTTGAAATTATTCATTTGTTGCTTGAATTCTTAAATTAAATCGTACAGATGAGGAAAATGAGGTCCATAGTGGTTATAACTTCCTTAAGTTGTTCTTAAATTGTGTGGACATCTTTTTGCTCAGAGTTGAAATTAGGCCCAGGCAAAGGTAGGTAGCAACTCAGAGAACACCTTCAAGGAGTACAAGGAAAGAGAGCTTCTAAATATATATATTTTTTAATATAAATGCCCATATTTTCACTGTTAGAAAAAAAATCTCTCTGTGACATTTATTTTGTGAGAACTCTAAAATAAAAAGAAACCTCAAGAGGCCATCTAGTCCCACTTACTCCTTTTATAGTTGAGGAAACTGAGGCCAAAAGAGGTTGAGTAACTTGAGTATAAATATCAGAGGCAGGATTTTAACTTGTGTCCTCTGAATACATTATGTAGCTTCTTCATAAAAGTCAATGATTCTATGACTCTGATACGCTTTAGCTTGGGAAAGATCCAGGTCCCATAGTATCCACACTTTCTTCTAAAGTTACAGAATCAATCCTGTTTGGGAGTCTAAGCACATTATTGGTTCAGGTTATATGAAATGGCACCAGAACCTGAGATATATCTGTAAAAGCGTGAGGCAAAAATGTGAAAAAAGATGTAAATACATCAGAGAAATGAAAAGATATTTTACCTCCTCTCAAAGAGATGAGATCTAAGCTCCTGTTTTCGGACATCGTATGGAATTTGGTTAACTGTGTTGACTAACTAATCCAATAAATAAAGACAATGGTATTCTATATAGCACTAAGAAATGAGGGAACCTGGACAGTGCTGGTAACTAGAAAAAAATGTAAAATAAAACCAACTCTTTTAAATGCAAACTGAATTTTGTACCCGTTAGACATAATTAGTTTTGTGCTTTGTGATGTAACAATTTCTGGATATAAAGTCAGAGAGTCTAGGTAGGAATTTCACTTGTTACCTGAATGACCTTGGGTAAGTCATTTCCCTGGGTCTCAGTTTCCTTATCTATAAAATTAAGAAGTTGGACTAAATAACCTCTAAGGTCCCTTCCAGCTATAAATGTAGAGTCTTTTGGTCTTTGATCTTTGGGGAGAGAAAAGTAAATACAGACAATGTATTTTTTATATTTTTTATTTTATTTTTATATTTTATATTTTTTATATTTTACTATAGGTGATATTTCAGTTTAAAAAAGTTTAATTTAACAAATATTTCACAGAATGTTACAGCTCAGATACCCTAGAGATTGTAGTCTCGTGATCTCGCAGAGAATTAAGTGATTTGCTCAAAATCTCACAGTAAATAAATGGTGGAGCCAAGGCTAGAGGCCAAATCTTCTGTGTTCTAGTCCAATTCTTTCTTCTCTATCATACTTTTTCCCTCTTACATTCCTGCTCTGCATGAAGCATTATACTGGGTGTTAGGAATGAAGTGTTAAAATTAACTAAATAAACAAACATTTTAAAAATGAAAGTGACAGTAGCTTGTAATCTAAGAGATGAAAGATGTAGACAAATGACTATAATGCAAGTCAGAAAATGATTAAGTATACTGAAGAATTTCGAAGAGCCACTCCAGCCACTGCTAGAATTAGTTAAGGGAAGAGTGATGGCTCTACCCTAAGGGAATCAGAAGAAAGTGTTCTGAAGGAGGCAGCACCTGAGCTGGGCCTTGAAGAAGGAAAAGGACGTCAATAAGTAGAAGTGGTAGGCCATTTTATTGCTTGCACAAAGGTGCAAGGGTGGGAGAGGGTACAACAAGGATGAGCAACAGTGATGAGTTTAGCTGGAGTATGGTGTATAAGGTTAGGATGGCAGGTCCGGATCAAAATTTGGAGAACATTGAATGTCAGGAAAGGTGTTTGCCTTTTATTCATCATAGGATCAAGACTCTAGATCTTAATAAAATTACCTTACAAATTAATCCTTTAATAAAGGGATTTGTTCTGTGAAGTTTGGATTCAGTCAAAAGGCTGCACTTGAGGACCTAGAGGGCTACGTGTGGCCTTGAGACAGCAGGGTCCCCAAACATGATCTAGAGTCAGAAGAGACCAAGTTGATCAGTTAGCCCACTATTTTCATCGAATAGACAAGGAAACTAAGACCTAGGTAAGTTAAAGCAACTTGTCCAGGGTCACATAAGGAATGAGTTATAGAGCCAAGATTCAAACTCAGTCTTCTGACTCCAAACTGAACATCCTTTTGACTCTTTTTTTTTCACTTTTTTGTTTTGAGTAACTCTACTTTTCTGCTTGTCTGAGGGTTAGTGTTTATTATTTTTTGAGATTTTTTAGTTGTCTATGTTCTGAAATTCCTTGTGCTCTACAATTTAAATGTTTCAATATTTTTTTCTTTTTGGGGGGGAGGGGAGGGGAGGCAGCCCTATCACTATCTGCCTCTACTTTCACTTCCCCTCATTGAGAGTAAAAGGAAAAACAAATCCCTTGTAACCACTATACACTGTCAAGCAAAACAAATTCCCCCATTAGCTGTGTGACTCACTCTTCACCTTGAGTCTATCTCCCTTCTCTCAGGAAATGAGTAGCATGATTCATCATCAATACTCTAGAATTATGGCTGTTCATTTCACTGATCAGAGTTCTTAAGTACTTTAAAATTACTTTTCTTCAGAGCATTTTTGTTATTGTATAAATTATCTTGATTCTACGCATTTCACTTGATTCAACTACTCATCAGAGAAATCCCTAGATTTCTCTAAAACCATACTTTTGTCCTTTCTTATGGTGCAACAATTTTCCATCACATGCATATTCTTAAATTTACCCAGCCCTGCTCTAATCAAGGTTCCCCTTTCCTTACTTCCAATTTTTTTTTTTGCCGCTACAAAAAAAGCTGCCATAAGTATTTTTGCAAATATGTACTTTTCCTCTCTCTTTGCTTTGTTTGCTATGTAGAACTAGTAGTGGTATTGCTGGATCAAAAGGCATGTATAGTTTAGTAACTTTTTGGCATAGTCTCAAATTGTTTTAGGGAATGGCTATTTTGATTTGCAATTCTACCAATGGTGCATTAATGTACCTGTTTTCCTGCAGCCTCTCCAACAACTTAATTTTCTTTTTTCTTTTTTTTTTTTGCCATATCTATCAATCTTACGGAGAAGAGATGGAACCTCAGAATTATTTTGATTTACACTCTCTATTTATTAGTGATTTGGAACATTTTTTATATGGTTTCTGATATTTTCCTCAATAATAAATTACAGCCTGATCTCTCCATACTTATAAATTGACTTTTAAAAAAATCCCTAATGTTTTGTTTTCTTTTCATTTGTCTCTTCCTAAAAGTATATTGAAAGGGAGAAAACATATTACTGATTATTTGAGTCTCAGTTGCCTGAGTCCTGGTTAATTAAGTTTCTATAGTACATAACATCTTTACCACATCATGAGCAGCAATATCAGGATCATTCTTTCAAAAATGGTTGTAGTTTTCTTAGATTTTGTCAACTGTGTTCCTTTTGTTCTTTACAGGTTGCTTTATAGCTATGTCTGTGAAATCAGTGGAAGGAACCAATTACTCCAGGGTGTCTGAATTTGTATTGCTGGGACTAACTGATTCTCCTGAGCTTGAGGCTTTTTTCTTTGTGGTATTCTCTGTTTTTTATGTGATGACTATATTAGGCAATTGTCTCATTTTGGTTACTGTTATATCTACCCCACAACTTCATTCCCCCATGTATTTCTTGCTCAGCAACCTGTCTTTTATTGACATGTGTCTTTCCTCCTTTGCTATACCTAAGATGATCATGGACTTTTTCACCCATCATAAGACCATTTCTTTTGAAGGCTGCATATCTCAAATCTTCTTCTTGCACCTCTTCACTGGCACTGAGATTGTCTTGCTTATCTCCATGTCCTTTGACAGATACATTGCCATATGTAAACCTCTCCGATACTCAAACATTATGAGTCAACGTGTGTGTGTGGGCCTTGTGGTGGTTTCCTGGACAGTAGGCTTCCTTCACACAATGAGTCAGTTGGCCTTCACACTCTACTTGCCTTTCTGTGGCCCTAATGTTGTAGACAGTTTCTTTTGTGACCTCCCTTTGGTCATTCAACTTGCCTGCATAGATATCTATGTCCTAGGGCTCTTCATGATTTCAACCAGTGGCATGATTGCTCTGGTCAGCTTCCTGCTCTTGCTCACCTCCTACATCATTGTCCTGGTCACTATCAAGAAGCATTCTTCCAGTGGATCATCAAAGGCACTTTCTACTTGTACTGCACATTTCATAGTTGTGTTCATGTTCTTTGGACCATGTATCTTCATCTACGTGTGGCCGTTTACCAACTTTCTTGTGGACAAAATTCTCTCTGTATTTTATACCATTTTCACACCTTTCTTGAATCCGCTTATCTATACTCTGAGGAACCAAGAGGTGAAAGCTGCCATGAGGAAAATGACCAACCAGTATATTAGTTTCCGGAAAACTGAACAGTTTCCAAGATACCCTGTGCAATGAAGGAAACACTTATCTGTGACCCAATATCATCTGTTTTCCACCCTTAGAATAACAATTATTTTTTTTAATCCAGTAGCCATTCATTGAATGCCTACTACATGAAAAGGTTACTATACTAGAGCTGGAAGAGAATTTAAGATTATCTAGTCTAATCATTCTGTCTTAAAGATGAGAAACCTGAGGTCTATAAAGGTTAAAAGATGGCACTCTACAGTTATAACAGAGTCAGGATTAAAACCTATCTCCTGTCATATCTCCTTCTATGGAACCACATTGCCTCTGCTATTATCAATTACTGTGGAAACACAGAAACTTGGCTATTCTTGTCAAAAACATTTTTATAGCATCCATCTACATAGAAGAACCAGGAACTTCACTCCTTGCAATTTAACTTAGAGTTGTGATTTCTTCAGACTGGAAACTTTGAGTCAGTAACTCCACCAGCCTAGTATTTTAGTATCTTGTCATATTGAGAACAACAGTTTGAGAGTGTGTAAGTTTATGTTCACACATTTTCTAGCTTTATGACCTTGGGCAAGTGTCTAAATCTTTCTAAACCCCAAATATGTCATCAGTAAAGTGGAAATAATAATGCACTACCTACTCCACAGGGTTGTTGTAAGCAAAGTGCTTTGTAAGCAAAGCATTTACATAAATGTGAGCTATTATTTAAAGTTTAGATAGAGTCAGAACTAGCACAGGAAAGACAGGAATCGACTTAGAATGTGATCCATGGATGTGTACAACAAATGTTTTAAAATATGAATTTGTAGAAATGCATAGTTTTAATGTCAAAAAATTCAGCTCTCTAATGACCATAGAAATTTATTCTGTATAGTTCCATGAATTCCAATGAAGGTTCAAAGCCTCTGGCGGACAGTCACAAAACAGCGGCAGTTAATCATTACATAATGTATTGGACAATTTCTAACTAATATTAGACGTATGCTTAATCAGAAAGCAAATGGTATATTCCAAAGGCCCTTTTTGCAATGTACTTCATGAATTCCCACATTACCAATCACAGGCCTCTAAAATGTGTAATGGGTTATTTTTTTAAATTCAATTTTATTTTCAGTTCCAAATTGAGAAAGCAAGAAATACAAAACTCATGACAAATATGAAAGAAATCAGGCAAAAAGATTTCTGCATAAGTCATGTTTTTAAAAAGCAAGAAAAAAGAAGAAATATACTTCAGTCTTTTCTCTGAATATACCAGTTCTCTATCTGGAGGCAGATAATATTTTTCATTATGAATCATTTGAAAGTGTGGTGGGTCAGAGTGTTGATCAGTTACTAAGTCTTTCATAGTTGATTATCATTGCAATATTGCTGCTTCTATGTACATTATTCTCCTGGTTCTATTCACTTCACTTTGTATTAATTCATATAAGTCTTCCCAAGTCTTTCAGAAACCACCCTCTTCATCATTTCTAACAGTATAAGAATGTTCTATTACATCATATACCATAACTTTTTTAGTAATTTCCTAATTGATTGTAATGCCATGCATGAGCAGTTTCCCAAAAGAACGCTAGTCTGAACAGCTTTTAAGTTCTAATTACACAGTATAGTGAACACTCTATTCCACAACAAATCAAAGGAAAACATTCACAACAAATCAAGATACAGTATTCACAACATTACATCTTATCACAGAAAATCACAATATAGTGTTCACAACAGCTTATCATTAAAATGGCCACATAGTTTTCACCAAAGTGGTCACAGTATTTAGAACAAAGAACAAAAGAACAATTCTCTGGTATCCCTAAGGAGGTTTGCCTCCTCACTTAATCATTCAATCATCTCAGAATACAAATCAGTCTTCCTCTCGTGGGGCAACTAGATTAACTTAATCAGTCACTTATTTAGCAATCAGTTACTAAGTATCACTAATAACTAAATACAATCATTAGAAAATACACAAACCCTCCACCCCTAGGTCTCTAGTAAACTTCAATTTCATCACAGCATTTAATATCCAAGGAGAGGCCTTTTCTTCATCTTGACTGGGGGTGGTCTCTCAGATTCCCTGGATCCCCTTCCATGGTCCCAGCTCCTACCTGAATCCACCAAACAGTCACCTTGATTTAGAGGCAGACAGCTCCCAGGCCCTTGTCCCATCCTCTGGACAGTTCCTGCTACACACTGAAGTTCACAAGGTCTAGTACATCTCAAAACCTTCTCAATTTCTGTTCCAGGGAATTCAAGGATCAACCAAGCCACAAACAAGCAAAGTCTTAGCATCCCAGTCATGCTTCTTCAGTCCTCTGAAAGTTTGGCTGACCCTAGGACCCAGAAGAAATCTCAGCCTTCCAGGTAGCAGCAGCACCACTGGCCTTCCTGACAGCAGAAGCAACACTGGCCTTCCAGGTGGCAGCAGCCACTTTGGCCTTCCAGGAAGCCTTCTTGACAGCAACTTCAGCCTTCATCAGATTCTGGTCTCAAGAAAATCCTCTCTCAGTTCTCAGTCAGCTTCCAGATGCTCACTGAGAGAAATTCTTTCTTTCTATCCCCAGCAGAACAGTTTCTCCCACCAGGATCTTGTCAGGAGAAAATTCTGAATGTGCCTCTCTGGGACTTTTTTAATATACACAAACACACATTGGCTTCCTGTTTCAGCCAACCCCTTCCTATTATGTCAGCAACAGAGACAGAGTTCACATCTTCTGTTTCTTTCACAGAGGTTTGATTGGTTACTGAGGACTAAGTACCTGCTTACTTGACATAACAAAAAGGGGCCTTCAAATTTAAATTAATTACCATTACATTGATGGGCATCCCCTCAGTTTCCAATTCTTTGCCAATACAAAAAGAGCTGTTTCAACTATTTTTGTACATATAGCTCCTTTTCCTCTTTCTGAAATTCCAGTACTATACATGTTGTTTCAGGGAATTTGATTTAAAGTATTTTTTTGGACTGTGTACATTATGGACAGTATATTTTCAGCCTGGTAGAGCTCTTAGATCAAATACTCCAGTATCTTCCAAAGTGGGTTTTGCCAATCTGTAGTATTTCATTTGATACAAATAAGGGTTCTGTGAGATTCTGGAGGCACAAATACATTTTCCTGCTAAAATAGTAAGTGTGGTATAGCAGAAAGAGCACTGGAGATGGAGTCAGAGGGTATGAATTTAAGAATCCTCTCTGTTACTGCCTACATTTCTGGGTCTTGTTTTCCTCATCAATAAAATGAGGGAATTGAACCAGATAATTCCTAAGGTCCCACCTAGTTCTTGAAATATGAAATGATAACTCATATTTCTAAGGCTCTTTACTCACAACTCTGCAGGGTAGGTAATAAATTGTTAATGTAAAAATACTAAATACATGAAACAATGTTTCATTATGAAAATATGCCTAATTCTCTCTATCCTAATCCCAGTTTTTTCTGACCCAATTTACTTCAGAAATATGCCATGGGACTCCAAGACCAGCATTTTGGGGATGTCAGTATATTTCAGGCCTAAAACTTTTCTGTGGTCCAATCACTTTAGGAAATACAGACCTAATCTAAACTCCAAAGGGTCACACAGAACTGGGTAGTAGCAGAATCAGCACTCGAACTCAGAACTACCAGCCATAATCTGGTGCTCTTTCCATATTCACCTTTGTAAAAACCATGTAAAATATGCATCATTTTAAAAAGGATAATATCCAGTTTAGAAAGACCATGAAGTTTCACCTCAGTCTTTGAGCATTTTAATTTCTAAAATTAGTTTTCAAAAATTTCCAAGAAAAGAATGGCAGTGCCAATATCTACCAGAGCAAAATCATTACAGAACCTTTTTCATGACAATGTTCTGTTGATCTAATTAGCTGATGTGTGCCTTGATCAAACAGATGTTATCTTCAGTTCATGTAAACAGCACTAGTAAATTTTATATTGTGTGTAGCTAGTTGGATTGACTAACCATAAAGATGGCACACTTCTGTGATCTTTTGCATATTCACAGACAATGAGTGCACTGATAACATCAAAAATTCTTTCTCTTTTAAAGAGAGTAATTGGAAGCTAGGGAGAAATGGACATAATACAGTGTTATAACTCTATAGTTTAAAATGATGTTTCCTGAGATTATTGAATGTGAGACTCACAATTGGTTGAGTATTGTTTTCATATTTGAGAAATAAGTAGTGGTAACAACAACTTGTGATTTTGCCTAAGGTCACATAATTATTACATGTATTACATTTTACATACCTGAATTGTTTTGTGAAGTATTACATTTTCTGAGTTTAATTTTTTTTTTAAACAAGTCCTCCAGTCTCATATTTTTTCTGCTAGACTACAAATATTTACTCATGTCTCATGGCCAATCATAAATAGAATATAAAGTGAGTGGAAATGTTATGTATTTGTCTCATTCTTTTTTTAAATAGTATTTTATTTTTCACCCAATTACATGCCAAGGCAATTTATAGCATTCACTTTTACAAGATTTTAGGTTCCATTTTTTTCTCCCTTTTCCCCATCTCTTCTTCTGAAAATGATAGGCAATTTGATGTAGATTATACATGTAATATTATGCAAAACCTATTTCCATATTAGTCATAGTTGTGAAAGAAGAGACAGATCAAGAGGGAAAAAACAGGAAAAAGAATAAAGTAAGCTAAAAAAAAATTATGCTTTGATCTGCATTCAGAGTCCATCAGATTTTTATCTGGATGCGGATAGCATTTAACTTCCTGAGTCCTTTGTACTTGTCTTGGACAACTATGTTGCTGAAAAGAACTATAATTCATAGTTGATCATCACACAATGTTCCTGATACTGTGTACAATATTTTCCTAGTTCTGCTCATTTCAATTTGCATCAGTTTGTACAAGTCTTTCCAGGATTTTCTCAAATTTTCCTGTTCATCATTTTTTTTTTTTTTGCACAATAGTATTCCATTACATTCATCTACCACAGCTTGTTCAGCCATTCCTCAATTGACTGGCATCCCCTCAATTTCTAATATTTTACCAACATGAAAAGGGCTGATAGAAATGTTTTTGCCCATATAGATATTTTCTCTTTTTATATGATCTCTTTGGGATAGAGACCTAGGAGTAGTATTACTGGATCAAAGGGAATGCACACTCTGGTTGTCCTTTGGGCATAGTTACAAATTGCTTTCTAGAATGAATGGATCACTTCACAACTCCACCAACAGTACATTAGTGTCCCCGTTTTCCCACATCCTCTCCAACATTGAACATTTTCCTTTTTTGTTGTATTAGCTAATCTAATTGGTGTCAGGTGGTATATTAGAGTTGTTTTAATTTTCATTTCTTTAATCAAAAATGATTTAGAGCACTTCTTTATATGTCTTTAGATTTTGCTTTCTTCATCTGAAAACTGCCTGTTCATATCCTTTGACCATTTATCACTTGGAAAATGGCTTGTATTCATATAAATTTGACTCAGTTCTTTATATATTTGAGAAATGAGGCCTTTAAATTGACTGCAAAGATTGTTTCCCAGCTTTCTGTTTTTCCTTCTAATCTTGGTTGCATTGGTTTTGTTTGTACAAAAGCTTTTTAATTTACTATAATCAAAATGACCTATTTTATATTTTGTAATGCTGAGTCTTGTTTGGTCATGAATTTATCCCTTCCCCATAGATGACAGGTAGACCATTTCTTGCTCTTCTAATTTGCCCATGGTGTTGTAACAGTAATCAATTTAGCAGATACTTAGCCCTTAGTAACTTAGGGAAGGTATGAGCTCTGCTTCCTATTGAGAGGGTGTGAACTCCCCTGTTGCTAACTTGGCAAAATGGGGTTGGCTGAGACAGGAGGCCAGTGTGTATATAAGAAGAGGTCTAGAGACAGAGAGACAGAATTGGGAATCTTCCTCTTGGTGGCTCCTATTGGAGGAAGCAGTATTGTTTTAGCATCTGGGAGCAAGGCTGCTGGACTGAAGAACTGAGTTGGAGTTTTTGAGAGAAAGAGAGAGAGAGAGAGAGAGAGAGAGAGAGAGAGAGAGAGAGAGAGAGAGAGAGAGAAAGAGAAAGTTTCTCTCCCAGCATTTGGAAGCTGGCTGAGAACTGAGTCGAACTTTTCCTGAGACCAGAATCTGGTAAAGGCCACCTGGAAGGCTGAGAGGGCTTGCCTGGAAGGCCTTCTGGAAGGCTGAGATTTCTCCTGGGTCCCAGGGCCAGCTGAACTGCTGGAGGGCTGAAGAAGCATGACTGGGATAAGCCTTTGTTGGTTCCTGGCTTGGCTTATCTTTGAGTTCCTGGCAACAGAAGTGGTGAAGGGTTTGAGATATGCTGTACCCTGTGAACTTTGGTGTATGCCAGGGACTGCCTGGGAGCTGTCTGCCCCTGAATCCAGGTGACTGTTTGATGAATTCAGGTAGGAGTTGGGACCATGGAAGGGGATCCAGGGAATCTGAGAGACCACCCAGAGTCAATATGAAGAAAAGGCCTCTCCTTGGATATTGAATGAGTTTACTAGACATTGAGGGGTGGAGGGTTTGTGTAATTTTCTAATGATTGTATCTTGTGATTAATGATACTTAGTGACTGATTGCTAGATGAGTGATTGATTAAGTTAAGATTGACCCATGAGTGGAAGATTGATTATTGTATTGTGAGTTGATTGAATGATTAAGTAAGGAGGGTTTTCTCCTTAGGGAAACTAGATGAACCTTGTTCTAAATATTGTGGCCACAGTAGTGAAAACTGTGTGGCCATTCTAATGTTAAGCTGTTATGAACACTATATTGTTATTTTCTGTGATAACATGTAATGTTGTGAATATTATATTATGATTTGTTGTGAATGTTTGCCTTGATTTGTAATGGAATAAATGGAGTGTTCACTATACTGTGTAATCCAAATCTTAAAAGCTGTTCACAATAGCATTCTTTTGGGAATCTGCTTGTGCATGGAGTTACAGGTGTCACACTTTATTTCTAAATTGTGCACCTATTTTGATCTTCCCTATTACATGGTCAATCTTTCTGTAGGTGTCATGTGCTGCTAAGATAAAGGTATATTCCTTTCTGTTCCCATTCAGTTTTCTCCAAAGGTCTGTCATGTCTAACTTTTCTAATATTCTATTTACCCTCTTTCTTTTTATTTTTTCTTCCTTCTTTCATTCCCTCCTTCCTTCCTTCCATCATTCTTTCTTTCATTTTATTTCTTGAGTTCTTAGAGAGGCCAGTTGGGGTCCTCCAGTAGTACAGTTTTACTATTTCTTCCTGAAACTCACTTAACTTCCCCTTCAAGAATGTAGGTGCTAAAACATTTGGTGCAAATATGTTTAGTATTGGCATTGTTTCATTGTCTACAGTACCTTTCAGTCAGATGTAGTTTCCTTGTCTCTTTTAATTGGAACTACTTTTGCTTTAACTTTGAGATCAGGAATGCTATCCCTTCTTTTATGCTATCCTTTTCTTTTTAACTTTAGCTAAAGCAGAACAGATCCTCCTCCAGCTCTTGATCTTTCTGTTTGTCTCTCTGCTTCAGGTGTATTTTTTGTACAACATATTGTAGGATTCTGGTTTTTGACCCATTCTGCTATCTACTTCCATTTAAAGAGCTCATCCCATTCACATTTACAGTTATGATTACTGTGTTTCCCTCTTATCATATTCTTCCTCTTGTGTATCCTCTCTCCTTTCAATCTTTCCCACCTCACCAATGTTTTGCTCCTGTCTACCACCTCCCCTGATCTGTCCTCCCTTCTGTCAGTTCCCCCACCACCCCTTTATTTCCTCCTCTCCTACTTTCCTGGTGGTCAAGATAGATTTTTATGTTCCACTAATTGTATATATGATTCCTTCTTTGAGCTAATACAGATAAGAATAATGCCTGTTGCCTACCCTCCCATCTTCAGCTCTACTGTAATAGGTCTTTTGTGCTTCATCATGTGAAATAATTTACCACATTCTGTCTCTCCCTTCCCTTTATACCCAGGGTACTCCTTTTTCTCATTCCTTTTTTATGTCATTCCCTCAAATTCACTTTATATCCATATCTTCTATGTATATTCCTTCTGTCTGTACTGTTACTGATATAATTTTTGAGAATTACAGTGACCAATAACCCTCATCCTCCCATGTAGGGAAATAAATAGTTTAGTTCTATTGAATCCTGTAAGCTTTTTTTCTCTTTTTACTTGTTTATGCCTCCTTGGGTCTTAATATTGGAGGCCCAATTTTTGTTTTGGGGAGCTATTCTGTAGTTGTTTGGAGGTGAATATGGGAGTTTTACAGCAATTTACTGCTTTCTCCACCATCCTGGATCCCAGAAGTCAAAATCTTGCCTGATACTTAACTATGATTTTGTTATTCTTTCCATTCATAAGATCACAAACCTGACATAACTTTTTTGAAGTTACTTTGGGCACTCCTTCCTCCTCACTCCCTCTTCAAAAAGAAAACACAAACCATTTGAAAGCAATCCTTGTGGAAAAGAACTTCTTCACACTTATATTAGTTCTAGAGTTGTAGTCAAGAGTAAAATATAAGTTTCTTAAGGACAATACTTTTTTTTCCTTTTGTATTTCAAATTCTAGGAGTTAGTATAGTGCCTTGCACATTGTAACTTCTAAATAATTACTTGTTAAAATGAATTTCAGTGCTGTGCCCATACTCTGCCTTTCCAGGTTGGTAGAAGTTTCCAGTTTCTGCTCCCCTGGAAAAATATCAGAGAATTCAGGTTCACCTCTATCCTATGATGAGGTCATAAGAATAGAAATTTAATGAAGGACCTAAAAAATACAACAGGCAAAATACTTCCCTTAGTTTCTTTTGAGAGTAAAACACTTTCTGCAGCATTAATACATTTAATCACCAAATCTAGGGCTTTGGTGATTCCAGAACAATAGCCTATGGAAAAAAAATTTCATGTGATGGTTTAGAATTACGGAATATGGTACTAGTGTTGAAATAAAAAGAGATATGTTCTATTTTGAATTTTGAAATTGACTTATGTTAATCATTACTGATCAGTATCTGGTACCCTTATGTAGTTGATACAAACATGGATTGTTTTGGGAAATAGTAACATTTTGGGGTTTCTCATACATTTTTGAAAAAAAAAAGTTGACAGCAGGATTGCATGAATCAACAAGTGAGGTAACATACAGTGTCTCCAATACATTTGGCTTTTGCATTATTTCAGTTCTTCCAAAGATCTGGGATTATATGTGATGGGTTCTACCTCCCACTCTGCAAGAACTTACCTGGTCCTACTGCCTCCATGCTCTTTGACTTTGAATCAAGTGTATATACTTGCCTGATATTTTGTGTGCAGGTATTATCACATCACTTCTCTACCTGCAATAACCCTCTCTTTCGCTTAGTGAACTGAGTATGAACCTCCATGTTCAAGGTACTCTAAACACGTCCATCAACAACCTTCAGACACATTTAGACATTTATGTTACTCCCATCACACAACCCATACTGCTATAATTGTTTCACAAACATTCTATTCCTTATACTTGGAATGCCTCTCACACCAAGTAGTGTTCTGTACCTCCTTTAAAATCTCACAAAAGCATATTTATACCTGTTATAATGGAATTTTACTGAGCTAGTCTCTAACCTGGGAATACTTGGAGCTGCACAAAGCAGACCTAGAGACAAGAGTGCCGGTAATAAAATAGAAGTTTAATTAATTAGTTTCAGAGTGAGGAATGCTCTCAATGCTGGAGTAAAGACACAGCTTATATACATAAATCAAAAGCGGGAAGGGTAGAATACAAAACAATCATTTCTAGGTCCTGAGTGGTTTCCACAACAACCCCACAACACAGGTGTTTGGAGTCCTGTGCAAACAGCATTGCTTCAAGTCCTTGGAGGTCGTTACTTGGTGAGTTACAGGACCAGAGTTCTGTGATGGGAACAGGTTCTACAATCTTTGATTCGATTAACTGAACATATACAGGTGCAAGAATGCAGTGATTGTGAGAGCATTGTCAAGGGTTTCATTGATCATTTCAAGCTGCGTTGTAAGTTTCTGACTTACAAACAAGAGGCATTTCTGAGAAATCTAAGTTATCAGTATGTTCAGTACACATACCATATCAATTAATTTCCTTCACATTCCCTCCTTTCAATAAAAGGTTGGAACAACCCTGAAGATGAAGGAATAAGATTTATTTGAAGCATGATTTTGATTTTATGTAAGAATAAGTCAAATAAATATAAAAATAAAAATACAAAAAAATGTGTCAAATAAAGAAGACAAAAACATCAGGATAAATAGAAATTTGCTATAAAAGGAAAAAAGAGTTATTATATAATGAGGGAAGGGTAACTCTATTAGCTCTGCTTGATTCCAAGCATGAGTCATATCTGACAGCCAGTCATGTAGTCGCAGAGTGTTAAAGGCCAGGTTCAGGATTAACCAAGTAGATAGAGGACTAAACACCTAATCGGGAAGATCTGAGTTCAAATTTGGTCTCAGACACTTAGTATCTTTGTGACTCTGGGCAAGTCACTTAACCAGTTTGCCTTAATCCACTGGAAAAGGAAATGGCAAACCACTCCTATAACTTTGCCAAGAAAACCCCATGGACAATATGGTCACAGGGTCATGCCGAGTTGGACATGACTGAACATACACTCTATTTAATTAATACACCACTTCACAACCTGGCCATAATCTACCTTTCCAATTTTGTTATACATTACCCTATTTCTCAAACTTCACAAACCACTGCCTAAAAAGAGGCTGCTAGGTTGCTAAGTAACTAGATTCTGTCCTTCTTTGAATATTACAAGGATGCTCTTTTTGGCAGTGGTTTCTTTCATCCTCTTGGACACAGCAAGTCATAAATAGTGATGGAGATTGTTCAATTTTTACAAGAAAAATATGAAAGAAGCTACAACTTATGAT
>CM053582.1:393283890-393303028 GCA_028627135.1 Pseudochirops cupreus
AAATCCTGGAAGAGGGCCTTGCTGATGTTTTCAGGGGTTCTGGGACTGTTCTACAGGCAGAGAGTGACTTGATGAGGACACTGGCTATGGCTTTGTTGAGCCTTGTCTCCCCAGGAACTGAGATTGCTGAGGGCTTGCCTCCAGTGAAGGTGAAAGAAGGACCTTTCCTTGGGTATTCAATGCTGAGTATAACCTTGTAACTTGAGGGTGGATGGCCTTTTGTGTTCTCCTGCCGCTTTTGAGATTCAGGGGTGGGAAGCCTTTGAGTTTTCTTTGTGCTCTGTGATTGACCAAATGAATGTACTTTGTTTATATGATTGGAGACTAATCTCCATTTGAGAAGAGACTTTTGACTGACTAAATGAATGTACTGTCTAGGGGTGGAGTAGTACCTGGACTGAATTGAGAACTTACTTGCTAAAGGAATAAGTTACACTGTATTTTGACTTTCTCTGTTCTGTGAATGTTTGCTGAATAAATGGGGTTTACTATGCTGGTAATCCGAACCTTGGAAGTTGCCTTTGCTTGGCATTACAGCCTCTAGGTTTTGAACTGCCTCAATCCTATCTTCATTCTATTCTGTCCTCCACTTATCTGCCAAAGTGATTTTGTGAATTTCAGGTTTGACCATAATATTCTTCCTATTCAACATATCAGTGGCTCCATATTACCTCTAGGATCAAATATAACTTCCTTTTGTTTTTATTAATTAAAGTGCTTTACAACTTGCTTTGACCTATTTTTCTGAACTTACTATGTATTACTTCCCCTTCACACCCTACATTTCAGTCAAACCCTTGTATGCATGCTTTTGCTGACTGTCTGCCATGCCTGGGAAGCATTCCCTCCTCATCTTTGCCACTGAGAATCCTTTGTGTTCTTCAAGATGAAGTTGAAACACTACCTTTAATGTCATGCCTTCCCCAATTCTTCTGGGTACTAGTGTATTCTCCCTCCCCAATTACCTCGTAATTATTTTAAACATATACCATATATACTTACTGATATGCACATGTCTATTCTGATAAAATTTAAGGTCCTTGAGATCTGGGACCGTTTTATTTTAATCTTTGTTTCCTCAGTGTCCAATATAACGTCTGGCATATAGTAACCACTAAATCTGTTAATTGACTGATTTTGTCCAATTCCTTCATTTTACAGGTGAGGAAACTGAGGCCTACAAAAGGTCCCATTGATTACAGGTATTGAGTATTGGTGCAAAATTTGATAGTCATTTAGTACTTAATAACTGCTTGTTGATTTGTCTAGTCTTGGACTTCCATGCTTCCTCCTGAGAGGATTAAATGAAAGTTGATCCTCTTTTCAGTGACCACCCACTGAATCTCTCACATCCATCTGAGACCAGTGTTTTTTATACTTTAGGGAGCACTTGAATTATTCTCCCATTGTGCCCACAGTAATGCCAGATTAGCTGTTTTAATAACTCCCATTGCAAGATGAGTGCTGTCTCTATTCCCAGTTCCCCACAAATACCATTTTGTCCACTGCTGTTAAACAAGTAATAGTTCGACTAGGACAGGTATTTAAAAATCTTTCCATCATACTACCGGGCTGAAGACTACTTGATTGACTATAGTGTGATCTACTACTTTTGATCTGGTAGGTAAAGACATTTTCCAAAGTATTTGCCTTCCAAAAAATTAAAGGTATGATGAATGGGCAGGAGATGGTGAAAAAATTATAAAACAAAGAAGGGGAATGTTAATCATTGTGATGGGGTAGGTGAAACCAACATCCGATTTGGAGTCAGAAGACCTGGAATTAAATTTGAGCTCTTCCACTTCCCTGTATGATTTTAGGATATGTCATCTTTCTGATGTTCAGCTTATTCATCCATAAAATGAAGGGGCTGAGATTAATGATCTTTAGGATCCCTTCCAGCTCAAAAATTATCTGATTCTTTTGTAAGATTTGATGTTAGTTTTTATTCCCTTCAGAACATGTGCTTATTGTATCAAAATATAAAGGGATGGGTGAAATAATAACAGAGTTTAAAATATAGATGTTGGGGCCCAAATGAAGAAATGAGACTGAAGAAATGAAGGAAATTACCCAAAGTCCCACAACTGGGCAGTAACAATACCACAACTGAAACCAATCCAACGATGTTTCCATTGCACTATGCTCTCTATAAAACTAATTCTCATCATGCTGTCAACTGGTTTCTAATCAAGCACTTGTAAAAGAAATGTGAGGAGCCCCATATTCTGGAAGTTGATGAGCTTTCTGGAGGGTAATCTTGTCTTTAGAAATCTGAGCCATTGTCATTCCCTTTATGAGACCATTATCTAGTGCTATCTTATTGTTATTTTAGGAAGCAACCAGTATAAGATCAAATCTCAGATAGACTTATCTCATATTGAATTCCAATATGTAGAAAATAATGTTATTGTGACAGCCCAGAATGCTTGGCACAGTACTTGGCACATTGTAGGTACTTAATAAATATTTGTTCACTGATTTGCTATGGCATATTAGAAAGAATGGTGAATTTTAAGCCAGAAGATCTGAATTAAAGTTCTAAATCCACTTTTATCTAGCTCTGCTATTCTGGGTGGATCACTTAATTTTTTCCCCCAAAAGTTTCTTTACTTGCAAAATAAGAGTATTAAACTCAATGGCCTCTAAAGTTCTTTCAAGTTCTAATTTTCTGAAATTACTCTTCCACATAGTTCTGCCTAGAGGGTAGGAAAAAAGTTCTTTTCAATATTGATAATCATCATAGTCAGTCATCATAGAATCATAGATGTAGAGCTAGAAGGGACTTTAGAGGCCATCTTATTTAAACTCCTCCTTTTATAGGAGGAAACTGAAGCTCACAGAAATTAAGTAATTTGCCCTGGGATCTCATAGCTGTCAGAAACAGGATATGAATGTGGACTTTCCTGGTTCTCAGTCCAGCACTCTGCTATACTCTTCTGTGGACATATAATATAGCTCTGGTCAATACATTTCAGGAAGGACAGTTTCAAACAAGAGTTATGTATGCTTACACTTAGGTTAAAAAAAGAACCAACTTCACAACTATAACATGAGAAAGTATGGATAGGAAATTGTCTGAAAAAAAGGGTCAGCTGTGTGATATAGTTGCCAAGGAAATTAATTTAGTGTTAGATCGTATTTAATGGAGTATAGAATTCAGGAAGAAAGAGGGCCTAGTTTTCATATATTTTACCCATTGTCAGAAAATATCTAGACTGCAGTGGTTCTCAACCTTCCTAATGCTGCGATCCTTTAATATTCATATGTGGGTGTATCTGCATGTAGGCAGGCCTGCCTGGAGACAGATAGAGGAGTGGTGTCTTAGTTCCTAAGACCATCAGAAATATGAAAGGGTCATTCGACCCCCAAAGGGGTCGTGACCCACAGGTTGAGAACCGCTGATCAAGAATATTGTGTTCTATTCTGGGTGCCTTATTTTAGGAAAAATATTGAAAAGATTGAGAATATCCAGAGAAGGGTGAAAAGCCTTGAGTTATTGGCAAATTATGATTAGTTGAAGGAATTTAAAATGTTTATAATAAAGAAGAGATGACTTTGGGGGACCATAATAGCTTTCTTTAACTAATTGAAAGATTGTCAATGAAAAGATGGACTAGACTCCATTCCTCTTGGTTCCAGAGAGCAGAGCTAGGAGCCAGTGGATAGAAATTAGAAAGAAGCCAACTTAGGCTTGACTGAAAAGAAAGATTTAAACAAATAAAGGTGTCTCAAAGTGGAATAGATTGACTTAGATTTCCCCTCAAAGTAGTTTTCAAGCAAATGAGGGATGATCTTTGTTGGAGACCATTATAGAGGTGATTGTAGTTTTAATATAATCTGGACTAGAAAGACTCTGAGCTCCCTTCCAACTTTGAAATTCTATGATTCAGAGTGGTAATCCATAATTTTATTTACCCCATTTTAGTAAAAACTTCTTTTATGATCTCTAATATACTATGTAAATCCTTATAATCAAATTCTCCAAACTGAAAAAAATAGTGGGATTAGAAAGAATATGATTTATTATATTTTGTAAACCACAATAGGAAATATAAATCTGAGCTCTTCTCTCTAGTTAACAAATGGGAAGACTACTCTATTCTCTGGCTTCCTTTTCCTCTCCAGTCTCAACCCAGTAGTTAGCCATTTCAACTCTACATTATTCTCTGCTTTCAAGTCCCTTCCCCTGTGTCCTATTGCTGCTCTTCTCTTGAAGACTGGATTACTCCCTATTGTCTGCCTCTTCAACTCCTATTCACAAAGTGCTAAACAAAGTTGGTGGAAATCCTACAACTGCTCTGCCTGGGTACGTCACAAATTCATGTTATCCAACTTCACCTGGACTGTCACTACAGCAAAGCAGTTCTTTTATTCTTCCCTAATTTCCTCTCTCATTCTATGAAGAAGCCATTTTATACCTTATCTTCCCTCCCGAGCCCCCCCCATCCCCTTCCTTTGATGACTCATCATCTACATCATACTCCCTAAATGTAATTCTCTAACTTGTCACTGTCCTTCCTAAGATGTATCAATCAGAACTGAACCCAATGTTCCAGATGTTGTCTGATCAGAGTGTTGTACTGATGACCAAGAAGGCCCGGGTTCAAATCCTGTTTCTTACACTTACCAGCTGTGTGACCCTGGACCAGTTATTTAACTTTTGTAATCTTCAGTTTCCTCATCTCTAAAAGGAGAGGGTTAAACTAGATGGCCTCTAAAAAAAAACAAAAACTCTATCTATTTGTTTCCAGAATAATGTGATGATTAGTAAATTAAATTTAATTTTATTGAATATTTACTGTGTGCTTACATTGTGCTAGAGGTACAAACATCAGTAAGACACAGAAAGTCCTTGCACTTAAAAAGTCTCAGCAATGTTAGATGGCTAGTAATTTGCCTGATCAGAGGAGACAGTGTGGCATTTTGGAATGGGCACTAACTCTCAAATTATATAATTGATATCAGGAGGTGGGGGGGGGTGCTGTTAGAAAAAAAAACATTGATTTTGATATCTGAAAATATGGATTTGGATAGTATTTCTGTCTTTTACTGTCTGTATGAAGATTGGCAGGTCACTTGATTTCCTAGACTTTGGTTTGCTCTTCTCTATAATAAGGGCTGTGAAGTAGATAACTTGTCAGATCATTTCCAGCTCTAAAGCAATGATCCTGTGCTTTCACCCCACTTCTTAACTTCCAAGTTAATTTTGGCTCATCTTAAGATATGGTACTTTAATTGGCTTACTCAAGGTCCCATGGCTATATTTTGGCATCATCCATTAATATCTGCTCAAAGGAATCAGATATGGTTTTGGATTTAAAAGTTAAACTGCAATTGGAGCTGACTTGCTATTTGGTTGTTAGAGAGTTCTGCTACAGAAAAGTATTCTATAAGGAAACTTCAGATGATCAAAAAGGTTAACAACTATAGTACTTTTCATAAATTCTTTCTATAGTAGATTTTTATTATTTTGGGGAGTGTTGTTGAGTGTCTGGGTAACTGTTACTAAAATTCTATATGAATACTTGGAGATTAACTGGATATGTGAAATGAGGGAGAGTGAGGAGTCCAGGATAATGTCAAGATTATCAACTTAACACACTGGAAATATTGACAGAAAAGGAGAGTTTGGAAGAAGACTGCGTTTAAAAAGAAAGATAATGAGCTCAGTTTTAAACATGTTAAATTTAAAATGTCTTGAAAATATCCAGTTGACATGTCCAATAGGCATGTGGCAATAGGGAACTCAAGCTAGGTAGAGAGACTAAGGCTGGATATATAGAACTGGGGATGGGAGCTTTTGAGGTTACTGAAAGGGTAGCGGAGAAGAAAAGAGGGCCCAGTACAGAGCCTTGGGAACAGCCACAGTCTGGGGGTATAAAGCGGATGATGAGGTATGGAAGGAGACTTAGAAGAAGCAGACTTGTGGACTAGGAAAGATGAATATCATGAACACCCAGAAACAAGAATATACATGAGGAAATGTAATTTAACAGGATCAAATGCAGCTGATACACTGAGACAGGTGAGGACCAAGAAAAGACCTTTGGATTACATAGTTGAGTTATGACTGGTAAGTTTGGAAAACATAATTTGTGTTGAGTGATGAAGATGAAAGTAAGATTGCAAAGAATGGAGGAGTAATAAGATTAAGTGGAAGCAGTGAATATAGAGAATTTTGACTAAGAAAAGGAGGAGGGATATAAAATGATAGCTTGAGGGAATGATATGGTCTATTGAAGGTATTTTAAGAATGGGAGAGACTTGGGAATATTTGAAGACAAGAAGCCAGGAGGCCACTGATAGGCAGAGTTTGAAGATTTGAGAATAAAAGGAGATTATTAAGGAAGTATTCTCCCTGAAGAAAGGTAATGGGATGAAGTCCATATGTAGTGGGGCTAGCCTTGGCATAGAGAAGGCCAATTTTTTTGTCATAAACTGGGGGAAAGAGGATAGAGTTGGGAATGGTGCCAAGGGTATTTGAAATGAAGAGAACAGAAGACGGGGTTTATGTTAAATAGCTTCATTTTTTTTTCAGTAAAGAAGGAAACAAGTCCTCAGTGGTGTAGGGTGGGTTGTAAAGGGCTTTAGGAGGGAAAATAAGGTTTGAAACTAGTTTCTTCAGAGAATGAGGTAGGGCTTCAATTAGAGGGGAATAAAAGGACTGTTTTTGCTTCAGTGAAGGCCCAGGTGAGGTTAGATAACATGAATTTGTGATGTACCTAGATAGCACAGTTGTAGGGTTTCCTCTGACTTTGTTCAGCAGTTTGAGTGAATGGAGGAGGCAGATAGTGGGAGTGACCCTGTGCTGGGTTTAATCACGAGAAGACCAGCAATAGGAAACAGGGCAAGGAATTCAAGAGCAGAGGCCAGTACAGAGATGAAATGGCTAACTTTTGGGTTGAGGCTAAAGGAGGAAAGGGAAGTCAGAATAGGAGTGATGGCTTATAAAGGCACTGAGGGATAGAAGGAAAGGAAGTCTCAGTGAGGTCAGAGAAAAGGTGGAGAAGGAGAGAAGCATAGGAAGAGGTGGAATGATAAGACATTATGGTCAGAAAGCAGAATGTCAGACTTTCTAATTAGGGAAGTGGAACTCTTTTGTGTAATGGCAAGATCTGGTGAGTGACCATCGCTAATGTGACTGAGGTAAAGTGGATAGTTTATGGGGCTTAAGGAGATTAGCGAAATAAGAAGTTAGAGAACCAGAGGGAGCATCTACATTAATAGTAAAGTCTCCTAGTATAATGGAAGGAGTTGGGGAAAGAAGATGGTGAACTAGGGGCTGAACTCCTTGAGAAAGGAGGCAGAATGGTATGGGCATCAATATGCTACAGCTGTCTTAATTATTTTTGGGTAGAAGATTTTAATTGTGTGTATTTCAAAGAAGGAAAGGTTAAATGAGTGAAGGAAGCAAACGGGGAGTCTGGGAGTGACAATGGGGAATAAGGAGCATTCCAGTCCCTCCTCCAGAATGAATAGGATGTAAGGAGTCATATGAAAGAATATACAGACAGCGCTAGTGAAGATAGCCAGGCACGTCAGAGGTCTGCCAGGTTTCCCTGAGAGAAAATACATGGAAAGAGTGAGAGAGAAAAAGGTGCAGGTTGAAGGGGAGATTGTTTTATTTTGAACTGGAGTTCCAGAGAGCACGGAGGAAGGAGTGGGCAGGTTGGATTAGGATATAGCTGCGTTTAGTTGAGGAGGATGGCGATGAGAAAATATAAAGAGAGACTAGGGGACTGTTTTCTCTAAAATAGTTAATTGGAAGAGGGATAGGGAGAAAAATGGTATACTCCTGTCAGTGTTGAAGTTGATATTATTGCTAGATGTTTAAGATCCGTTGTGAGGTTGTTGCTGTGCCTTTGGGCTGTTATTGTGAGACCATAGGCTCTTTTTGCCTCCTGTTTGTTCTCACTCCAAGTTTTGGGTCAGCTTTGCCTCCTCTCCAGTTGTCCTTTTCATCTGTCTACCCTAGGGTACTGAAGGTGATTGCAATGCCTATAGTAAATGGCTGGACCAGATATCTTTCTGGGTCTCCTTCTCACTCTCTCTTGACTTTATACTTAGGGAGTATAGGACAGTAGTGGCTCAACTACCTCTCTCTCTCTCTCTCTCTCTCTCTCTCTCTCTCTCTCTGTCTCTCTGTCTCTCTGTCTCTCCATTATTTCTTTCTCTCCAGTCCAGTTCCCTAAGGGGTATACAATGGCTGCAGTGGTAACTGAAGCAACTGCTAATTCTCAGTTCCCTCTTCAACCTTCTTTACACCTAATGCTGAGAAATTTTTGCTAATGGGGGTAGCAAACCTTAGCTGCAAAAGAAGAATTTCATATAGCATCTAGCTGATCCTTCATCTATAGCACAAAGCAGGCTGTAGCAGCATCGCTTCTCCTAAAGTATTCTACTGAGGCAGCACATCATGGTGACAGCCACTCCAATGTGCCAGTTGTCATGGCTAAATCATTTTTTAGTTTACCTTCTCTTCCATTCCCTTCCCTTCTCTCTTCCTTTGTACTCCTCCTTCTCCTCCTTCTCCTATATCTTATGATTATTTTGCCATTTCATTGGGAGCTTATTTGCTTTTCCCTGGTGCTTATTATTCTGAATGAACCACAAGGAATTCACAAACAGGGGTGGAGCAAGATGGTAGAGTAAAAACAAGAACTTTTCTGAGCTCCACTCCAATTACCTCCAATACATATAAAATATGACTCTAAACAAATTTTAGAGCTACAGAACCCACAAAGTGATAGAAAGAAACAGATCTCCGCTGAAGGCAGCCTGACAGCTCGACAAGAAGGGTCTATTGCACCAAGCCGGGAGCTGAGCGCAATCCCACGTGAGCTCTGCAATCTGAGATCTAGGGTGGCTCCAACCAGCATCACAGACTGGCCAGAGCAGACTTCAGGAAAGTGAATCACCAACAGCTGTGGCGGTTTTCATACTTCTCAAACCATAAACACCAAAGAGAAAGTAAAAGGTCAGTGGGGAACTCTGTTGGAACTGGGTGACAGAAGAGCATAGTCTGGCCCCTGCCCCTGGGGCAAGAGGTGGAAAAGGCTCAGCAGCTACAGCTGCTGCTCAGTTGCCTCCTGAGCACCTGGCCAGCAGATAGTAGAGGGACCAAGTGACCTTTCAGAGGCTAATCACACTTACTTTCACCTGCTTGGATCTGGATTGCAGTCTTGGGTTGTGGCCCTGGGGTTTGTGGCCAGTGTGCCAGAGCTTGAGGTGTCTGTAGAGAGGGTGCCCTCTTCATAGCTCTGACAACATTTGCAAAAACCCCAATGATTTGGGACATAGCTCTCTCCGTTATGGAGGCAGAATTTTATGGTGGCAAAGAACTCAAAAGTCAAATAATTGGCTGGTGAGATGAGCAATCAAAGGCAGCACAATCAGACCATAGAATCCTTTTTTGGGGACAAAAAGGATCGAAACATGGAGCCAGAAGAAGTCAATGAAGTCAAAACTCTTGCATCATAAGCTTCCAGGAAAAATATGAACTAGTTACAAGCCATGGAGGAGCTCAAGAAGGATTTTGAAAATCAAGTAAGAGAAGTGGAAGAAAAATTGGGAATAGAAATGAGAATGATGAAAGAAAATCATGAAAAGTGAGTCAACAGCCTGATAAAGGAGACCCAAAAAATACTGAAGAGAATAACATCTTTAAAAAATAGACTAACTGAAATGGCAAAAGAGGCCCAAAAAGCCAGTGAGAAGAATGCCTTAAAAAGTTGAATTGTCAGATGGAAAAGGAATTTCAAAAACTCACTATAGAGAATAATTCCTTCAAAATTAGATTGGAGCAAATGGAAGCTAATGACTTTATGAGAAATCAAGATACTATAAAATGGATTGAAACAAATGAAAAAATAGAAGGCAATGTGAAATATCTCATTGGAAAAACCACTGACCTGGAAAATAGATCCAGGAGAGAGAATTTAAACATTATTGTACTACCTAAAAGCCACAATAAAAAAAAAGAGCCTAGAAATCATCCTTCAAGGAATTCTCAAGAAAAATTGCCCTGATATTCTAGAACCAGAGGGCAAAATAGAAATTGAAAGAATTCACTGATCGCCTCTTGAAAAAGATCCCAAAAAGAAAACTCCTAGGAATATCACAGCCAAATTCCAGAGTTCCCAGATCAAGGAGAAAATATTACAAGCTACCAGGAAGAAACAATTTGAGTATGGTGGAAATACAATCAGGATAACACAGGCTTTTATACAGAGATCGAAAGGCTTGAAATATAGTATTCCAGAGTTAAAAGGAGCTAGGATTGAAACCAAGAATCACCTATGCAGCAACACTGAGTATGATGCTTCAGGGGAACATATGGTCACTCAATGAAATAAAGGACTTTCAAGTGTTCTTGATGAAAAATCCAGAGCTGAACAGAAAATTGGACTTTCAAATACAAGAAGCAAGAGAAGCATGAGAAGGTAAACAGGAAAAAGAAATTGTAAGGAACTTATTAAAGTTGAACTATTTACATTTCTACATGGAAAAATGATAATTGTAACTCAGGAGACTTTTCTCAGTATGAGGATAGTTGAAGGGAATATCTATTTATATATGTATACATACATACATATGTATGTATAGGAGGGTGTATGTGTGCATAAATACATATGTAAGTGTGTGTATATATGTGTACATGTATACATAGAGGGCACAGGATGAATTGAATATGAAGGGATGATATCTAAAAAATAAAATTAAGAGGTGAGAGAGGAATATAATGAGAGAAAGAGAAAAGGAGAGATAGAATAGGGTAAATTATCTCATATAAAAAAGGCAAGAGAAAACTGTTACAATGGAGGGGAAGAGCAGTAAGGTGAAAGGGAACAGGTCAACCTTACTCTCATTGAATGTGGCTTAAGGAGGGAATAACATGCACACTTATTTGGGTATCTTACCCTACAGGAAAGTAAGGGGAAGGGGATAAGAGGGGGAATGATAGAAAGGAGGGCAGATTGGGGGAAAGGGTAGTTAGAAGCACATAATTTTGAAAAGGGACAGGATGAAAGTAGAAAATAGAATAAGTGGGGGGCGGGATAGGATGGAGGGAAATATAGTCAGTCTTTCACAATATAACTACTATGCAAACGTTTTGCCTAACTACACATGTACAACCTATATTGAATTGCATGTCCTTCCAGTGGGGGTAAGTGAGGAGGGAAGAAGGGAAAGAATGTGGAAATCAAAGTTTTAAAAACAAATGTTAAAAAAAATTGTTTTTTTTTTACATGCACCTGGGAAATAAGATATATAGGCACTGGCAATAGAAATCCATTTTGCCCTACTAGAAAGTTAGAGGGAGTATGGGGGACGATGTAAGGGAGAGAAGATCAGGGGAAGGGGTACTTAGTCGGCTCTCTATCTTGGGGTGTGTGTAGGGGAAAGACAGGGAGAAAATTTGAAACTCAAAATCTTGTGGAAATGAATGTTGAAAATTAAAAATAAATTTAAAAAATGAAATTCAGAAACAGTAAAGGAACAATGCTGTTGTGCTTTAGTTTCACCAATGTGGAATATACTTTATATTGGTTTTAATTCAGCACAAATGAACAGATAGAAATGTCATTTTAAAACAAAAATAATAATCATGAACAAGAAAAACTTGTGCATTCCAGCTAACTTTAGACAACATCTGGCAGTGTGATGACTTCCTCCTGGGATGTGAAGGTGCTTCAGTTCTTGTGAGAGTAAAGTTGATAAATTATGAAGAATAAAGTCTTAAACACAGGGTTATCATTCCCATGGAAAAAATATTTATTTATCTCTGCTTCCTTTTCTATGGAGAACAAAATCTTAAACATGAGATTGTAATTTCTATGCCAACATTACTTATCTCTGATTTCTTTTCTACAGTCCTTTGCCTGTGCCCCGAGACAATGGATACAGGCAATAAATCTACTGTATCTGAATTTGTGTTGTTGGGACTCTCCAGTTCCTGGGACCTGCAGCTGTTCTTCTTCATGGTGTTTTCTTTGTTTTATGTGGCAACAATGGTGGGCAACTGCCTCATAGTCATCACAGTCATCGCTGATTCCCACCTTCATTCTCCCATGTATTTTTTGCTCACTAATCTGTCTGTTATTGATATGTCTCTAGCTTCCTTTGCTACCCCCAAGATGATTACAGACTATTTCACTGGACATAAAACTATATCTTTTGATGGCTGCATCTCCCAGATTTTTTTCTTGCATCTCTTTACTGGCACTGAGATTATCCTGCTAATGGTCATGTCCTTTGATAGATATATTGCCATATGCAAACCCCTGCGATATGCAACCATTATAAGTCCCCGGGTGTGTATTATGCTTGTAGTGACTTCCTGGGTGGTGGGTATCATGCATTCAATGAGTCAGGTGATATTTGCTCTTCACTTGCCTTTTTGTGGCCCCAATGAGATAGACAGCTTTTTCTGTGACCTTCCTGTGGTATTCCAGTTAGCCTGTGTAGATACTTACATAGTAGGACTCTTCATGATCTCCACAAGTGGCATCATTGCTCTATCCTGCTTTATCCTCTTATTTAACTCCTATGTTATTGTTCTAGTAACAATCAAACACCATTCCACTGGGAGGTCCTCCAAAGCACTTTCCACCTGCACTGCCCATTTCATTGTAGTCTTCATGTTCTTTGGGCCATGTATCTTCATCTACATGTGGCCATTAAGCAGTTTCCTGGTGGACAAGGTCCTCTCTGTGTTTTATACTATCTTCACCCCCATATTGAATCCAATAATCTATACCTTGAGGAACCAGGAGGTGAAAACAGCAATGAGAAAACTGAAAAATAGATATCTGAATTCCAACAAGATACTACAATCACCTCATTACTCCTAATAGTTAAGATGATGCCATTTCTGGACACCTTAACAGATCTTATCCTCTTATTTTCTGAGTTATTATTGTTCAAATGCTTATTGCCAAATCACTTGTGAGGAAATACTGTAATTATTTTTAAACATCTATATGTTCAAAATGAAGAGGTTTTTTTTTAAGTTCTAAAGGGAACCCTTTTGGCCTTTGTAAGTAGGTAAAGCAAATATATGATGGGGAAGGTTGTGATAAAAAATAAAGAGAAAATAGGAGATGGGAGCATACTGCTTTTACCAACTCCATATTCTATCAGGTCTCAAAAAGAACTATAAATACAATCACAAGAGCTCAATTGGAATCCAGCCTATGATACTTTCTAGCAATGTAAATTATTAAGCCTGGTTTTTATCTTTAAAATGGGTAAATATTCTCTGTCCTGCGTACATAAAAATTTTGTTGGTGATTATCAAATAAGGTCAAATGAGATATGAAAAAGACTTGTAAATTTAAACCATGACAAGAATAGAAGTTATTATTAGTTAATTATTTTGTTTTTTCCTGCTATGACTATTCAGGAAAGAAGAACAGAAAGCCAAATTTCCTAGGACGGCCTGGGGTAGAGTAAGAAGTAAATGTCTTGAAAGAACTCAGGAAGCTTCTTAGCACATTCTGTGTGTTTATAACACAGAGATGAGGCTTGTGAGGCTTATAAGGCTTATTTCTGATAAAGCTGAGTGGCTAAAGTGATTTGAAATCTTTTCATAACAAATGATTTTCAATAATCATGGTATGTTAATGGTGTAAAGTATCTTGTAAAATAGCAAATTAAGTCTCTTTATCAGTCAAAGAAACTGAGACCTGGAAAGGTTAAGTGATATAATTAATAAGGAACTAAATCACAATTTGAAGCCCAGTCTTTTACTCTAAATCCAAGGTTGTTTTTTTTTTCCACCAGCTACTCCATATTGCCCCATGGGAAGGTAAACCAATATTAAACCAATATTTAATAAAGATATATGGCAATAAATGAGTTAAGTTAATGGAAAATAGGACTTAATTTTACCCTTTATTTCTTCATATTTAATTGTAATCAGTATTCTTCTAGTGCCATTATTTACGTATATGTAATTAGTATGGAGTTAAATAGTCATTGTGTAGTTTAATGGTTTTTTTATTATTACAAAAACAACTTTATAGGTGGAAAATTAACATAATTTGTTTTGTTTTTAAATTCTGAGACCTTGGTTATTCATACCTAATACAATGGTCTTAAGTTACCTGGAGTACCACTGCACCTGGTGACGGTTACCAGACTATTAACGTGAAATACAAAATTTCAGGTGGGAATAATTAGTTTTGGTGAGGGACAGATAGCATAACATTGATACTTGTTGGATAAAGACTGAAGGTTATTTCCTAGATGACAGAATTAAGAAATGACATTTTTGCTTGTTTATTTGTTTGTTAAGGTCAAATGTGTCGTGATTGATGGTCCAAAATGTACCCGAAGAGAAACAGTTCTGGTGCAAGTACAGAATTCCACAGCATTTGCAGCAATTTCTAGAAGGCTGTTGTCTCCTGAGTATGAAGCTGCTATTGGGGCGATAAGGAGCTGTCCAGATGAAGCTCATTTAGGGGAAATTGGAAGGCAGTTCACTGTTCACCCAGGCATAAAAACCTACATATACCTGTGAGGTTCTGGGTATGGCAAATTGTCTTAAATTCTTTGTTAAAAGCATGCTTTTTCTATTCTTCTAGATCTTCCGATTACCTCTTTTCATGTTTGTTTACTTGTCCTTTACATTTTGTTCTCTTCTTCCACCAACAAAGCTTCTGATCCAGACCCTAATTCCCTTCTCTGGTTCTATCTGCTGTTTGGTAATTCATCCCTACAGTAACTGTCTCCTGGCCCTGAACTGCCAAATTGTCTGTTTTGGACCCTTTCTGAGAAGGACCTTTTTGACTACTCCCTGGATAAAGAAAAGCCACATTCTTCATCATTGGGAATTTCCAGTTTCAGCACATGACTCTTCCACCCCTCTCCAATCCCAGGGGTGGGATCAGGGTAGTATTACACTCTGAATACAGGTTAATAGTTATTTTTGGAGCCACTCAGCAGATGTAGACAAGCAGGTTTTTTGACTTCGTTCATTACCAGTGACCAATGAAAGTAAATGCTTTGATTTTGTTCTCAAGCCAAATGGTTATGGCAAGGAGGGGATTGTGTCTCTTCATTAGTGGAACCAAAGACCAAAAAAAGACTCCAGACTTTGTGTATAGGATATTATGATCTGAAGCCAATAGCATCATCTGATGCAAAGAGAGGGAACCAGAAACTACAGTAGTAATTAGAATGAAATTTAAGCATTCGATAAAATTGTAGTATAGTGATATAGATATAGATGAAGATATAGTTAGATTTTACATAAGAAAAACCTGGCTTCACATCTTGATTGTGTGGCTTATTGTCATATATAACTTTGAATAATTTAACTTCTTAATTTATTTGAGTAATATTTAACTTTTCTTCTTAACTTCTTTGGTTACCTTTACATTTAATGACTCTCAACCTTCAGTTTCTAATCTACAAAATGGACTACACTAGATGTTTTTTGTTTGTTTGTTTGCTTTTTGGAGGGGAGAAGCAGGGCAATTGGGGTTAAGTGAGTTGCCCCAGGTCACATGGCAAGTTTTTGTGTTAAGTGTCTGAAGTCAAATTTGAACTCAGGTTCTCCTGACTCCAGGGCTGGTGCTCTATTCACTGTGCCACCTAGCCGCCCCTAGACTAGATGATTTCTAAGATTCCTTCCAGCTTTAAATTCATATTCTTAATTCTGAAATAAGGATTAAGATGGAAAAAATGAATAAATCTTTTGGATAGTCAATCTCATGCCTTTCTTTTAAGGTTGAGATTAATTTTTTAGCTTAATTTTGTCCTTAGTTGTCTGGGTAAATATGCTAAGAATTGAGTAATTTGTATGTGTTTTAAACTTAAATTGTTATTTTCTAAGTGACTGTTTACAAGAGATTTTTTATCTAGTTAAGAAACAGTTTTGAAGGTCACCTAAATTCTGTTGTTATGGTTACGGTTATAATCTTACTTGAGGGTAGGAATGTTTTCCCATGAAGACCTTTTCTGTACCTACTTAGGGAGGGGGAGCCTATTGTAAAGGAAGAATTTTCACTTTATTTGAGGAGAGAATTGTCAACACCCATTTCTTCCTTCAAATTTGGCACAACCCTATCTAAGCAGCAGCATTGTATACTATACTGCCAAATGTCAGTCCTTGAGAGATGTCTTCAGTAACTGCCATAAAAAATGTGCTTCAGAAAGGGAATAATTGCTCATTTCAACAGTGTTGTACTTTTTCCTGGAAAAGTAATTTAAATTTAAAGCACATCATTGCTGGAACCAACTAGGTATTCTCTCTTTCATCCAACCATAGGATCATCTAAAAAAAGTTCATCTCCCAATGCCCCAGGCAGGCACGCACCTAGAGACCCCATTGTGAGAAGTAAAAATCGTCTTAAATCTTTTTTAAAAAATATGTTTTATGGTTCCCTAATCTTCATCCCTTCAAATCTGTCTACAAATGAAGTTAACTTTACATGTTCTCATCATTCTATTCATTTTCTATTTTTGAAAACTTTAACAAACAAAGAGAATGTGGTGTCATGCAATGATCAATGACCTTGAGCTTGAATCCCTTTGTACCTTGTGCAACATACTGTCTGAATGACCTTGGGCAAATCACATAATCACTCTGGACCAGTTTGTTCATCTGTAAAATGGGGGTACTGGGTCTCTAATGTCTCCCTTTTCTGTAGACTTATGGTTCCATGATCTCATAAGCCTAGGTGTTTATAGAATGTAGGCCAGATGTGATGGGTCAACCATTACCATTTGTTCTTCCCCTGGGGTCTAGCCTACCTAGATAAACCTTCTGCCCATTTTCTATGCATGTCTGTGCCAATGGGTTAGGTTTTATGTGTGTCAGCACATTTATGGTGATTGCAGGTCCTGGAAATTCTAAGCCTGTGGATTCTTTCTTTAGCAATATACCTTCACAATCCAAAACTTGCTTTAGTTCCTGCCCTGACTGTTAATCTAGGGATTCATTCCCAGTCTGAAGTAAAGGAAAGGAGGCTAAGCAGGATACTGTGAAGTTGAACAGAGTTCCTTCTTCAGTAGAGTGACTGTATTTGAAAAGAATGAATACTACTTTTCATGGTGATGGCATGTGGTTCATTAGCCTTTCCTTTCTGAAACAAAACTGATCACAAAAAGAAAGGAGATAAATATGAGACAGTGAAGGAGACGATTCTAGGAGTAGCCTAAAATGGTATCAAAAACCTGTACAAAACCAGTTTGCCCCCCCATCAGTTATTTGCCACATTGGTTATTTGTTCCTTTTTTTGCTTCAAGACTGCCCCCAAACCTTGTATCCTATATTCATAGGCTCATAAGAATATAATGATGGATGATGGTATAACCAAAATTTTAAATGCATACAAACTGAATAGTAATTATGTATATCACTGTGCTTGATCCTATACAGGAATTGCTACAACAAAATTCCTGCTTTATAGGAATATGCAATCCAAATAGTCAATACCCATGTATATTACAATAAGGATTTTATAGCTAAATGGTTGTTGAGTACTATATAAATACATAATACATTATAATAATACATAATATACAAGTAAACAATTATACATAATACATCATACCAATTATACTATCATACTAGTACATAAATTGACTTGTTCACCAGGACTTTTCCTTTCCTGTTTGTGTCAAGACAGTCACACCTGTTTCTTAATCAATTTGCCAATGGGTTATTGTTCTTTGTTTCCTTTGATACAGATTTAGGAAGATAGATCCTGAACCGTGTGGATTTGACCCAGTTTCCTGCTGTGTTAATCTTTAAGATAAAAATAAAACTTGAAAATGTCAATTTATTAATCTATAATGAGACATATCTGGCAAGGTAGATAGTTTTACCTTGGCACATGACACTTCCTACCAGTAGGCAAGTCCATTTAAGATGACAAAACACATATTTAAAAGTTGATTGATGAATCTAAGATTAGAACAAATGGAGTGATATGTTCTTAAGGAATATTTCCACCCAGTTAGAGAATCTCAGTGAGGTAGCATTGGCATAGGAAAGAGGGCACAGCCTTGGAATCAAGACCTAAATTCAATCCTGCTCTGATATGCACTAGTGGTATGATCCTGGCAACGTGCAAATCATTTAATCTTTTAGTGCCACGGACAACTCTGTAAGCATATCCACTAACTATGAAAGAGTTTTCCACCTGCATTTGTGGAAGGAACTTCCACATCTAATTTTCTGCACGGGCATTTTCAGTTCTCTGCTTCTTTTTTGTTTGTCTTTGTGCTGAATTTATTTAGCTCTTAAAGAAGAAAATGAAGATATCATATTGTTATTTTATTATTGTGTTTTTCATAATCCATTTATCTTTTTGTTTATGGAGATAGATGCTGCATCTATACTTAATGTGACACTTCTCTATTATTAAATACGAATTGTTAAAGAGAATCCATATGAATAACTTTATTAAACAAAGGCTATCCTCGATATATCAAGAAAAATGAATGTACAGAATATATAGAGACAAGAATCCAGCAGGTGAGATGGACGTGGGTGGGCTGCAATTTGCATGGTACATAAATATTTATTCTATTTCTCCATTATTAAATATGAACATGGGATTGTTAAAGAAAATCCATACGAATAATTTTATTAAAGAAATGTAAGACTAAAAAGAATAGGTTAGTCTTAGAGAGAGTAGGAGATAACCAATGGGCAATATACATTCTTCTCCCTTGGTATCCTTGATATATCAAGAAAAATGAAAGTTCTGTATAGAATCTATAGAGATAAGAATGCAACAGGTTAGACAGACATGGATGGACTACATTCTGCGTAGTTGGAGGAAATACCTAAGACCACAAATCCATTATAATATTGCTTCATTGTCTGTCATGCCCTTGTTATTCAGTCATGTCCAACTCTTCATGACCCTGTGGACCATACTGCCCATGAGATCTTTTTTTTTTTAAATTTTATTTTAGTTTGCATCATTCATTTCCACAAGATTTTGAGTTACATATTTTCTCCCCCTCTTTCCCCCACCCACTGCCCCAAAACAGCCATCCCAGCATGTCCCCCCACGCCCAGTCTATTCTCTCCTATGTCACTTTTTGGTAGGGCAGGATGGATCTCCCAACCACAGTGCCTGTGTATCTCAAGTTCCAGTTGGATGTAGTCAAT
>CM053582.1:393303528-393316392 GCA_028627135.1 Pseudochirops cupreus
TCAAAAGTCCTGGGCAGTTCCAACGGGCTCTTAGCAGTCTTTCTCTCAGCAACTCAGGCTCCACGATGCTGGATACTGCTCTCCCAAAGTCCTTCTGGCCTTCTCTAGGCTTGGGCCTCTCTCCCAATTCACAGCTCCTCCCAGTTCAGCCCTCTCTCTTCATGTCAACAAGTCCATCGCACAAGTGGGATTCACAAGCTCTGGGTTTTAACACTCAACCCAAAAACCAAGCCAATACAGTGGCATCTCCAAATTCCATTACCATTACAGAGGCAACTAGGGGGCTCAGTGGAGAGAGCACTGGCCTAGGGTCAGATCTGAATTGATATATGGTTATTAGCTGGGAGAACCTGGGAAAGTCTCTTAATTGTTGTCTGTCTCAGTTTCTTTCCCCAACTGTAAAATGGGGAAATAAAATAAAAGCCGTACCTCCCATTTAACACAATGTCTGATACGTAGAAGGCACTTAATAAGTGTTTGTTTCCCTCCTTCATTTCTTCAGACTCTTAGTCAAGAAACACTTATTAATCACCTACTATGTGCCAGATATTGTGCTACAAAGAAATGTAAAAGATAGTTCTTGGGGCAAATAGGTGGTGCAGTGAATAGAGTAGTGGCCCTGGAGTCAGGAGGACCTGAGTTCAAATTCAGCCTCAGATACTTGACAATTAGCTGTGTGACCTTGGGCAAGTCATTTAGCCTTAGCCTTTACTTAGTCTTCCCCCCTCAAAAAAAAAAAGATATAGTTCTTAACGTACAGTCTAATGGAAGAGATTAACACTCAAATATAATAACCATATACAAACAAGATATATTCAGGATAAATTTAAAATAATCAACAGAGAGAAAGCATTAGAATTAAGAGGGATCAGTAAAGGCTTCCTTTAAAAGATAGGATTTTAGCTAGAATTTGAAATAAGCCAAGGAAGCCAAAAGGCAGATGTGAGGAGGGCAACCATTCCACAAAACAGGGATAGCTAATTAAAATTTTCAGAGTTGGAAGATGGAGTGTCTTGTTTGAGAAAGCAAAAAAGCCAATGTCAGCATAGAGTGTTTGGTTGGGTGTAAGGTGTAAGAAGACTTGAAAAGTATAAAAGGGCAGGTTATGAAGGGCTTAATAGTCCAGGTAAGAAGGGATTGACAAAAGTGGTGGGTGAACAAAAAGAAGGGGATAGATATGAGGAATATTATGGTAGATACAATAAGATTTAAAAGCTGATTGGATATAGTGGGTGAAAGTGAGAAGTACAAGGTACCACTACGGTTACAATGGTGTTTTACCTGGAAGGATGGCAGTGACATTCATAGAAATGAGGAAGTTTAGAAAGGGGTTAGCAATTGGAAGAAAGATAATGAGTCCTTAAATTAGGACTCATAATTTAGACACGAATTTTAAATGTCTACAGTTCATTCAGTTCAAAATGTCCAATATGTAGCTGGTAATACAGAAGCTTAAGAGACACCAGGGCTAGATACATAGATCCAGGAGTCATTTGAGTAGAAATGATTATTAAAGCAACAGGAGCTGATGATTCTCCAAGAGAGGGTATAGAAAGAAAAAAAAAAGGGGAGACTAAAATAAAGAGATGGAAAGCAAAAGAGATTCGAAAGATCAGAGATAGACATAGATAAAGAGATCAATGATGTCAAATCCTACAGACAGGTCAAGAAGGAAGAAGACCGAAAAGGGTCTATCATATTTGCAACTAAGTCAAGAGAACACTAGTAACTTTGAAGGGAGTAGTTTCAGTTGAATCAAGTGGTTGCAAGCCAGGTTTCAAAAGAATGAGATCTAAGTGAGAAAAGAAGAATTATATGCAACACTAAGAGATGGCTTTTTCTAGGAATATGGTTGAAACTGAAGAACTCTTACATATAATTCTATTTTGGTATAACTGTCAAAATCTACTACTTTTGGCTTTGATATAAAGTTGTAAGGGAATATCAGAATGTTATGAGATTTTATTTGCTTTTATTCATTTTTTTTTAATTTGGAGTGCAAGGATATTCCTCCTGCAACTTTTGGTTTACTACAAGTCTGTCTTCTGTTAATATTAACCTTACCTGACTAAAATCTAAAATACCATAATAATAACGTCAAGGGAAGACAGACATTCCTCCATAAAAGTCAAAGGAGAGTTTGAACTCCTCAAAGTGATTTAGTTATTTGTTAATTCTCCTAATTAACTGTGTAAGGAAGAATTTCTCTGATGCCAGGTTTTATTTTGTTTTGCTTTTTGTTATCTTGGTGACATGTAAATCTCCCACCTAAATCAAACTATTATGAACCCTCTACATTTAGTTTATCTTTAACTTAACGTAGTTTCACTATAGAGTCTCTTTAACTAAGTTTGTTTCCTTAGGAGAAATGAGACTGTGACTTTGCTTAAATAAATTAATTCAAATTTTATTACACTGAAGGAAGTATATCCTTATGAATCTGTCTTTTCTTTAACTTCCCCCACCTAAGAGTAATGTACAATATTACAATATGTGAAATATTTTTCTCTGTAACTCAAGACTTGAGATGATGTAATGTCAAACAAAGAAGTACTTAGCACCTTGTTTCAGCTATTTAATTATTTAGCTCATTGTTTCAGTTCAAGTTTCTTTTGAGCCTTGCCCATGATTTTATCATGTTAAGAAACAGAACTTGTGAAACCCAATGGGAGGAACTTGCTGATGCAACAAGAAGGAGAGGAATGGGGAGGAGCTAATGACCACATCTATGGAGAAGCCCAAGCTGGGAAAGAGCAGAATTGAGAACACTTGTGGTAGAAGAGTTGAGAAGGAGAAAACTTGTGGTATCCCAGAATACAGTTTGTCTGTTCTGTGTTGATTTGTGTTTGTAATACTTTGTACAGAAGCCCTGGGGTGTTACTGGAAGCCCTGAAGGATTTTCTTGTTTTCTGTTTACATAAATCCTGGAAGAGGGTTTTGGAGGCCCTAGGACTATACTGACAATCTGTATTGATTTCTCAGACTTTGTGGGTCTGTGTTGCTTTCACAGGCAGAAAGTGAATTAATGATGGTGCTAGAAATGTGTATGAATTTTGTTTTGACTCTGTTAAGCTATGTCTTCCCAGAAACAGAAACTGTGAAGGACTTGAAGAGGACTGGACACTGTGAGCTTCAATATGGAACTGGACAAGGAGCTGGATGAGGAGCTGGACAGGGAAATGAGAACTGCCCACCACTGAATTCAGGTGACAATTGGGTAAATTCAGGCAAAAGCTGGGACCATGGAAGAGGAACCATGGGATCTGAGAGCCAGCCTTGAGTTAAGATGAAAAGACCTCTCCTTGGGTACTTAATGCTGACTGAGAAGATCATGATTTACTCTGGCCTAGAGGCGGGAGAACTTTGTACTCTGTACTTTGTACCTCTTAAAGATGACTGAATTAAAGATGATTGGAAACTAATCTCTAATCAAGAAGAAAGAAGACTTTTTGACTGAGAGATTAAGACAATGTGACCTAAGGGTGGAGAACTTTGACCTTTGTACTTTGTGTCCCTTAAGGAAGCTTGCTTCTTAAGGATGAATGAGTTAAGGACTTACTGAATGATTGTACTTTGGGTCCCTTAGGGAGGCTTACTACTTAAGGATGATTCAGTTAAGGATTTACAGGATGATATCTTTTGTTTAAAACTATGTGGCCACTTTGGTAAAAAACTATGTGGCCACTTTAGTGATAAGTTGTTATGTTATAACATTGTGAATGCCGTACTTTGCTTTAGTTTACTATTGAATAAAAAGAGAGTTCACTATACTATGTAATCATAACCTTAAAGCTATTCAGAGCAGCAGTTGTCTGGAAAGTTGCTCATGCTTGGCTTTACAGATGAGTAAGGAAGAGAAGGAATTATTAAAAGGTAAGGAAGATTTCAGAATAGGGAAAAAAAAAGATCAGATTTACTTTGGAGAGCAGAAATTCAAAAATTTAGGAGGATATGAGAAGATGAAAGAGAAGGACATGATTAAAAAGAAAGAAGACATAAGTAGAGTAAAAGAAGTACTAGAGCTGAATGAGAAAATATACTTAAGTAGAAGGAAAAGGACTCAAACAGAAAGACTTAAGGAAAAGAGGAAGGAGCAAGAGAATGACTCAAGTTAATAAAGGGTAATAGAAAAAAGAATAGCCATAGAAACAACTGAATGATATTGTTTTAATAATTCCTATTAGAATTATTAGGGAGGCAGCTAGGTGGTGCAGTGAATAGAGCACTGGCCCTGGAGTCAGGAAGACCTGAGCTCAAATCCAGCCTTAGACACTTGACACACTTACTAATCATGCGACTTTGGGCAAATCACTTAACCCCAAATTGCCCTTCAAAAAACAAACAAACAAAAAAGAGTTGGTAGTTGCTAAGACAAGAGGGAAGAGTAGTGAACAACCATTTTTAAATACCTTAAATGTTTCAGGCATTGTCCAAAGCCTTTAAAATTGTTATCTCATTTTATCCTCAAATGTCCTCTAAGAAATAGTAAATAAGATGATATAGAGCAAAGAAGTGGTAAGAAACCAATAACAAAAAAAAAGATGAACGTGATTTATAAGGTGCTAAAAAGACATTAATAAAATGAGAGACTGTCATAAATAATTTACCACAGCAGTTTTCCAGGGCCATTACTAGAAAGAAGGATAAGGACCAAAGATCTCACTTTCAGCAAGTTTGGACAGCAGGGGAAAATGTTCCTTTACTTCCATAGAACGTGTCATAATTGTACTCCTGCCAAAACTGCATAATTATTATCTATGTTCAAAGTACAGACTTACCCTCCTAGAAAAGAAAGAATGAAAGGAGTTCAAATATCCACTCTATACGTAACCAAGAAGGATGGATTGTTACTTTAAAAAGAAAAAGAAATTCATTAGGAAAAGAAAAAGATTTGACAAGGAAGAAGGGAATCCTGACCTTAGTGAGGAGGTTGGAAAGCAGAAGAGGAGAAAAAATAAGATGTTCCTTTGTACACCTAAAGCTAAAAAAGAAAAAAATTCCCAGATAGGAGACTCTGCTTAAGGAGGTAAATAGAAATTCTGAGGACAAAACAGCTATTTGGGGAAGGATGATGCAAGTCTCCAAAGGTCAGAGAGAGAAGAGATGATCAACAGTAACAGACAGCTTCTCAGAGACAACTATTTATTAACCTATTACAGAAACAGAAAACAATACTGTATTCCTGGAGATTGCATCCAGGATGTGGGAGAGAATCTCTCAAGACTTTTAAAACATGAAGTTACAACTCACTTCTTGTGATACACATGGGCAGAAATTATTTCACTAGTAGGAATATAGGAATCATTGATAAAGAATATAAAGTACTGAGCAAGAAAGTGAAGACCTTGTTTTCAAGAAGTGCCCTGAGCTAAAAAGAAAGGTAATGCTGCCCACATAAAATACAGTATGCAACACACACACACACACACACACACACACACAGAATTATTTTGCCACATATACTCAATCCTTTTTTCAGATTTGCCCATTTCTGTAGAAGGCATAATCATTCTTCTAGTCTCCCAAATTCATAACCACAACATAATCTGTTACTACTTTCTTCCCTCACACCTGATATCTGGCCACTTAATGAATTGTGTTACTTTTTACCTCCCAAAACATATATTACACCCTATCTCTTTTCTCCACACAAAAAACCACCACTTTAGTTCAGGTGCACATCACTTCTTGCCTAGACTATGACAATGTCTCCTGATTCTTCTTCCTGCCTCAAGTCTTTTCCCCCTCTAATCCACCCACCACACAAAGATTTCCTTTAAGTGCAGCTCAGATGATCTAATCCTATTCAGTATATTTCCATGGCTCCGTATGGCCTCTTAAATCAAACATAAATAACTGTTCTTTAAAGTTCTTTAAAATCTGGCCACAATATGTGTTTCCAGCCTCATTATCCATTTCCCTGCCCCCTTCTCATATTCTGTGATCCATTCAAAGTGGCTTTTTCTCTGTTCATACATGATATTCAATCTCCCATCTCCATTTCTTTGCACTATCTCCTATATTTGGAATATAATATGGCCTTACCTCCATTTCATATAATCATTCTCTCCCTACAAGATGCAATACTACCTTCTACGTTCAGCCTGGTACTCTCCCTTTCTAACTACTTGGAATTTATTCTGTATATAATTTTATGAGATTATTTATATACTAATTTCATATTATTCTGTCACTCCCTATGTAGAATATATGTCTGTGTGTATAAATCTCTCAATTTATCTATGTGTGTTTTCTCTCCAACAGAATGTAAAACTCTAGAGAGGAAGGATAATTCAGTTCTATACATTCTTTTTTTTGGTATTTTACTCTTCCCCAGTTACATAATTCCTTATATTCTTAAGGCCAATTTCAGTGTCTATCACATAGTGTTTAATGACAATTGATAAGTTTGTTTTAGATCTCAGAAGTCGAATGATGAAGTATACCTCTTGGCTGAAAAGTAATGGACTAGAGATTCAAAATGAGATACACATTGTCAGACATGAGACATATGTTGATTTGTTTTGCTAGACTTTTCACATTTGTTACAAGAGAAGGTGGATAGGAGCTGGTATATATTAGTGGTTAAAGATATATAAGCCCAAAAGGACACATATCAAATAGCAGAAAATAAAAGAAGTGCAAAAGGGGACACAAACAGAGCAGTTTTGTTAATACCTTGTTTAATTGTGTGTTTGTATGTGTGATGTTAACAAAAGACAGAGGTCTGGGCCCAGAAAGGAACCCAAAATGAATCAGACTCCAATCACAATATAAAGCATTTATTGTCTAAAAACAACTTGTGCAAGCTGAGCAGAGAGGGAAAGGGGGAAAGTTTTTCAGATGAGTCACTTTCTTATTCCTCTTAACATACTTCAATGTTCACCTATGTTGATAATTACAAAGGCCACAGTAAAAAACAAAATTTAAAATTAGTAAAAATAAAAGAAGCAGGTCCTCCAGACTAGGGTTACAGTACACTTCCCACTGCTCATTGCACTGAGAAATAATATTCATCAGCCACTGGCAAAGACAAAAAAAAAATTCTAGATAAAGCGAAAGCACCAAAAATAATGGCAAAAATAACAGCACGCTCCTCCATATAACGTAGGATTACACATACAGAACAGGCCACAGTTGTTTGGCACGGATGTATAAACAAATCTGAGATCTGCAGTGTCACAATTCATTTCTCTGAAGTAGTTGGGGATTTCTGCCCTTCTGAGGGCAGGAAGATAGCCATGGCTAGAGAGTCATTCCTTTGCTCTTCTATCTTCAAAAACTGTACTGGGCTACATTATTAGATATTTGCAGTCTTAAGGCGAAATGCTCTATTGGGGTTCACAATAAAAGCCTCTTTCCCTGTCTTTTCTGGACATGTAGTAGTCCCATTCCAGACCAGGAAAGTCAGACTTTATTCTTAGTTTACTTTCCCTTTTAACAAACACTTATTATGCAAAATAAATTCATGGTAATAAGAAACAGTAAAGCACTAATATGGTAAATTACCCCCAATCACTACTTAAGGTGATAGGACACACAAGAGTTGGACAACCCAACTGGGAATTACAACGACATCTCAGCTGAACCAAGGAGTAGACAATCTCACCTGAGAAGTCCGTTCTTACCCATCTCTGGGGGTGCAGCTGCTGGAAAACAAGGGACAAAAATGGGATGCCGACTTTGACTATATGCTTAGCACTCCAAGATTTCCTAATAGCCGGTCTATACCTTCTCTTGTCCCCCCTCTCACCTTCTCTGCTTTTCTCTTAGTGTTCTCTGTCTCTCTCTCTGTCTCTCTGTCTCTCTCTGTCACAGAGAGGGAGTCACATTTTCTGCTAAACTTGCAACTCAAAGGTCTCTCAGCCAATCAAAAGTCATGTTTTCCTACAGATATACAGTTTCATGGAGCTGTCCTTCAGAAGATCATCCATACCAAACCTGGGAGGGGTTGTACACATGAGAAGATTGCTTCCAAGTCTACAGAAATTTTGGTGAGGGGCCTGTTGGATGCCTGCCCTGTGAACCCCGGCAGGCTGTTCCAGTAATGGTAACAGGTGCCCCCACCCCTGAGGCGCCCGGGGGTGTGTTCCGTAAGCCCTCATCCCCGGACAGGCCGTTCCTGTACATAAGGCTGTTTGCCTCCACGGTTATGACCTGTTTCCCCCTCAAGGCTGAGTACATTGAGCATGCATCATCCAAAGGCAGAGGCCCTCCCCTGATGAGATCGTGCTGTGGCTGGGGTGCATGAGCAGAGCTTCCAACAACACCCTGATAAATAGGTGGGACACGGGGAACAAGATAGGGGTGTAAGGATGTAGGAGGTAGCTTGCTGAATAAACGCTGACTTGTATACGATCCTTGTGTGTCAGAGGGCATTCTGTTTGGGGACAGCACAGTACTTGTGAAGGGAGACTTCCAAAGACTGTGGTGTGGTAAGGTAGAAGGCACAAGGCGGTGTGGGTGAGATAAGCAGCCACGCACAGGGCCCTGAAGGCAAACGCATTTCTAGCAAAAAAAAAAAAGTGGTAAAGAAACTTGATGCCTGGCCTGTTAGAACTGATGCAGGAAATAAAACTAATTCCAAGTAAACCATAGCACAAGGAGATGGAGGGGGCTGTCAAAAATAAAAATGAGAAAGAGAGAGAAGACAAAATATCCTGACAAAAGAGTGGTGAATAATGCCTTTCACACTTATGGGTAGGAAATAGATTCTTTTTAAAATTATTTCTATTTAGTTCATTAAATATTTCCTTATTTTGTATAAAAAAATTTTAATGAGCATTTAAAAAAATTTTGAGTTCCAAATTCCCTTCCTCCCACCCCCCATGTCCCATTAAGAAGGCAATTTTATTTTGGTTTTACATATGAGGTAATGCAAAACACATTTTCATATTATCTATGTTACTAAAGAAAACAAAGAAAATTAAATGATAAAAATAAACTTTAAAAAGTATGCTTCAGGCTGCATTGGGAGTCCATCAATTCTCTCTCTGAAGGTAGATAGTATTTTTCATCTTGGGTCCTTTGGAATTGCCTTATATGTCTTGATCAAACTATCTAAGTCTTTCACAATTGATCATCATTACAATCTTGTTGTTACTATCCACAGTTCTCCTGGTTCTGCTACTTCATTTTGCACCAGCATTTTTTCATCTGACTATTCATAACTTTGATCTATTCTTCTGAAAACTGCCTGTTTATATCCTTTGACCATTTATCCACTGGAGAATGGCCTTTGTTTTTATTAATTTGACTCAGTTCCCTGTATAATTGAGAAAGGAGGCCTTTATAAGAGAAACTTGTTGCAAAAATGTTCTTCCTGTTTCCTGTTTTCCTTGGCACATAACAGGTGCTATATAAACGCAAATTCCCTGCCCTTCCCCTTCAATCTACTGTATTAGCTATGCCTTCCAGTTTTACATAATTGCAAAAATGCAAATTCAATAAGCATGTTATATGTGACTATTACCAGCTCTGATTAAAATGTTAAACAACAGAGCCAAACATACATTTGAAATAATGACAAGTTCCTGCAAAACTGACAGTGAAATACTAACAAATTTAGCATTCCACTGATGTACAATGAAAAGAAATGGACCTTCACCCTTGTTAATTTTTTTTTATTTTATTTTTAAAATTTGGGTGCTTTTCCTACTCATAATGGCTCACTGTGAGATATAATGCTGAGATAATATATGCTTTCTTTGTCTGTTACCCTATAAAGCAAGTGAGTACTGGTAAGAGAGTGGGGAACCTTTACAGCTAAATGCACAAGCTGCAATGCTGTGTATACCTTGATCAGCCCCCATCAAGGCTTGGGGGGAATCTGTGTTTGCATAAACAGCCCCCACTGAAGCTTGAGAAGACTTAGGGGACTGCACAAGCTGTGCCTCTCTCAATTGACCCCATCAAGACTTGGGTTAGTTGCTCCCCTTCACACCGGCCCCTATGAGAAAGGTGATCAGCAAATTCTGTAGGAGTTGTTACTCCCATTACTAGCAACCCCTCTGAGAAGACTAGACTAGAATAAAGTAAGATTATTAACCCCTCCAAAGCTGTCTTCCTGTCCTTCCTACCTGACCAGATCAAGAGTGAACCTGTGCTAGCAGCCCTCCTGTGTGTTTACCTGTCTTACATAGCACAAATAGGATGTCTGACCACCAAAACCATAGAAGGGACCCCTCTCCATTACCTAATCCCTTAACAAATGCCTCCTGCCTTTTTAATGTTCATAATTTCTATTATGTAATTGCATCTTTATCCCAGAAAAATCCATCTTGCTCTCTCTGAAGTTGCTTGTTCCTCTTAGAAGTTAGCCTACTTCATGAGAGCTGTCAATCTCAATAAATGCTTATAGTTGAATTAGAGGTGGTCTGACTGAATTTTTTGAGAAGGTTCTGCCACAACACATCATGAAACTGCAACAGGTATCTGCTGTGCATCTTGGGTTATGCCTCCTACTAACATGTTGCTCCTCAGAATGCAGCTTGGGCTGCCTGATTGCTTCTGTCAGCAACTCCAAATCCATCACAGGGAAATCATATCCTGGCAACCTCTCCCTTGGGCACACAGACCCCAGAACTCTGGGTCACTCTGCCTGGCCCAGTGAGCTGCTGCTGTGCCCTTCCTTGTAAGGCACCCCCTGCTCTGAGCACAGTTCTTCCCAGTTGTGAAGCAAGCCCAGGACAGTGAAGCAGGTGCTCGGTTTGTAGTTAGAAGATTTAGGTTCAAATCTTAGTTCTCTTACTGGGTGAAATTAATGCACCAATTAACCTCTCTGAGCCTCATTTCCCTCCCCAGTAAAAAGAGAGGGCTTGAACTAGATGACCTCCAATGTCACTTCCAGCTCTAAATTTATGACCCTATTACCTCTGTGGGCTTCAGGTTCTTCATCTGTAAAATAGGAGGTTTGATGGTTCAAGGCCCTTTTCATCTCTTATTCTATTATTTCTCTCTCCCTAGTCACTATAGGCAGGCCCCTTAACACCTGTGAGCTCAAGTTTCTTACCTATAAAATCAGGCAAACACTATCTGTGAGCTCAAATGAGATCAATGACATAAAGAGCCTTGCGACAGACGGTAAAAAGCAGCCATTGTCCAGTTAGGGTAGCAGAGTTCTGGAGTTGGACCAACTTCAATTCAAACCCTGCCCTTGACACTTACTAGCTGTGGTGACTCTGTCTTATCCTGTTGCCTCCACCCCACGCCCACCTCCCCAGCTTGTAGGGAGGATCAAATGAGACAAAAGTAGTGAAAACATCTTTGCAAAACTTTAAAGCTCTATGTAATGCTCGTTATTATTATGATTAGTAAGACGTGTGTGTGCCTGTGTGTGTTGGGGAGGAGAAATTGATAAAGGAAAAATGAAAAGAATGGACAGGTATGGCTACAAAGTCACTATTCTAGAAGCTTCCTTCCAGCCAATCTCTTCCTGTCCTTGGATGAAGGCAAGGTCATGCCAGAGCCAGCTTGGGATGACTGTCAGACAGCTAGCTGTTCAATTTTCTTTGAGAACATTCATACTTCAGAAATTAACAAATGCTAAGCATCAGAGCCTGTCTGATAACTGTCTAGATTTAAAGTGATGGAGAAAATGATAATAATGAAAGTTAAACTTAAAATTGTGTGTGTCGTCAGGGTGGAGTCAAGATGGCGGCATAGAAGCAGTAAAACTTTGCAGCTCTCACCATAACCACAGCAGATACATATAAAATATGACTCTAAACAAATTTTAAAGCTCCAGAACTCACAAAGTGGCAGAGTGGCAAAGCTCCTGCTGAAGGAAGCCTAGCAGGCAGATGGGAAGTGGTTCATCACAGCACGCTGGGAGCCCAGACCAGCACCGCATGAACACGAGGCTAGAGCCCTAGGGCCTCCAAAACAAGCCGCAGCTGGAGCAGGAATCCCTGGCGGCTGTGGTGTTTTCCAGATTTACCAACCCATAAGAAACAAGGACTATGTGAAAGGTCAGTGGAACTGGGATAAATTGGGGGAGAGCATCCAGCCGACTGCCCTGGGGCTAGAAGCAGCTGAAGGGGCAGCACTGCAGCGGCCTCCACATGGCTGCTTCAGAGCTCGCAGCCTGCAGACTGCAGGGGGGCCAAGTGATCACTCAGAGGCTAAGTGCTCTTGCCTTGAGCTGCCTGGATGGGCATTGCAGTCTTGGGTGGTGGTCCTGAGGTGCATTTTCAGTGAGCCAAAGCTGATGAGGGCAACAGAAATGGTGGCCTCCTAAAAGCTGTGAAAACCCTAGCGATTTGGGACAGAGCTCGCCCTTCTAAAAGCAGAGTTCTACTGAACCTAAAAGTCAAGTAATTGACTGGCAACATGAGTAGGCAAAGGAACCAAAGCAAGCCCAGCAATGCAACTTCAGATTCCTTTTTTGGGGACAAAAAGAATCAAAGCATGGAACGCAAGGAAGACAACACAGTCAGAATTCCACTGAATTCTTTTCCAAGAAAAATGTAGAGTTGCTACAAGCCATAGAGCAGCTAAACAAGGATTTTGAAAACCAAATAAGAGAAAGTAGAGGAAAAATTGGGAAGAGAAATGAGAATGATGCAAGAAAATCATGAAAAGAGAGTCAACAACCTGACTGAAGAAAATAACACCTTAAAATATAGACGAACCCAAATGGCAAAAGAGGCCCAAAAAGCCATTGAGGAGAAGAATGCCTTAAAAAGTCAAATTTGCCAGATGGAAAAATAATCTCAAAAGCTTTCTGAAGAGAATAATTCCTTCAGACTTAGAGTGGAGCAAATGGAAGCAAATGATATTACAAGAAATCAAGATATTATTAAACAGATCCAAACAAATGAAAAAATAGAAGGCAACGGGAAATATCTCCTGGAAAAAACCACT